>CM046437.1:61491458-62210599 GCA_025506505.1 Flaveria sonorensis
TTTACTTTTCCGTGCCAACATGTGAGAAAGATGACATCCTAATGGGATTTTTTTTTGCAAATAAATAAATTTCTATAATTCAATGCTTAAAAGATCTCACATAATCGTATAGCAACCCTAACCAAAACTAGAGATAAAGATCCATGTACGATAAGTACACACAACACTCTCTTTTAAAAGCTCTGTAGTTAAGAACATACTAACCTAAAACGCTACTCAACACAAAAGTAACAAATGTAGGAGCAATTCTTTTTGGGAAAATCAACATAATAAACGTTTGAATATCATTTTATAATAATAAACACTTGAACTTTTATTCATTTTCCCAATAGTAAAATGTAATATTATATACTTTCTGCAGGCTAAGTCGCTACTCTCTAGTTCAATCCTATCATTGACTTGGTCCCGCATGAAATTAAGTGGGGAGCAGACACGTGGACGGCTAGACTCGACTACTGCCTAACTAACCCAATCACTGATTTGGTACCACGGGAAATTAATGAGGAGCTGAGTTTTGTGTAGTCAATGTTATTTTGGAACTTTTGTATGGTAAAATGTTTATTTTGATAAATTTTCATTCTTTTCAGTTTGTTGACCTGTGTGTGTTGTATAATAGGGGTATAGATCAATGAACAACGTAACATAGTTTTACATATACATCACACATAAGTATGTATATGTACCAATTTTCATTCGACGTATTGTTATGTATACGCAAGACTCTTTATTCTTGCAAAGCACTTCTTATAACAAAACAAGTCCAGCAAACAAAACCGACCATTTTAAAATGCAAAGGTAGGTCTCACATGACCGTTTTAAACCTCTGTGTTGGAACTTCAATTTTTTTCTTTTATATTTTGAAATAAAGAATAAAAACTAAGATAGACAATACAAGTTGTCACCCACATAGAAACTTTCTTTCATGTTTGACTAGACTTGAACCTCGTACAATCTGATACCTGTATAATAGATAGAAGAAGTTTTTCATAGTGCTTCGTACCTTGCTTTCTTACATATCCATGAAAGTCAAAACCTCCAAATCATACTAAGCTTGAATTTTTCAATAAGTTCTTTTGTAGCATTCTATTCAATATTTTTGGTTAATAGTTTAGCTAGAACTTCAGATAACTCAAAATATTCTTTAGTTAGTGGTTTAATTACATTTTGACAATTCTAAAATAAGACATTACTGGGTAACATATAGTATCATATATGTTGAAACTGATGACATCTCCATCAAATTCCATATAAGAAGTGCCACTGCAAAAATAGATTTTAGTCATTGCAGCAGAATGGTCTCACTAATAAAATTGTATCGGGATTTGGTGTGTCATCATTGTCCATGTATTATAAATAAATATCAGCCGAGAAACTAATACAAATTTTGTTATACATATTTGGGGTGTACTATGGATCGATCTACCAATGGTTACCTCGATCCTCAAGAAAACCTTATGTAAATGTTTGGAAAATTATGGTAGGACATTAAATGAGGCTCCAAGGTGTCACACCTTGGTTTCAGCACACATAGGGAGCGTAACCAATAGTACACTTGGTTTTATTTCATTTGTCTATTTTAAATAAATGTTTTACACAATGAAAATAATTCACCTATCTTCTCTTAATATCAAAACAACTCTAATGATCATTTAAAACTTCATCATTGAAGCAATGTTCACAAAATCTTCTACGAGTCGATAGATATTACAAAAAATTACGTTTAAGCTACTAGGTAGATTATGTGTCTAGAGACTAGAGAGTCGGAATCCTTTTAGCACCTATCCAAAGACTAAATACCCCCTATTCATGATTACCTGGAAAATTTTGTAAACTAATACGTCAATGAAAAGGCCGGAAAATCCATTCAATGGTCAACAAAATAAAGTTATAACTCATAAGGAAGAAGAAAAGGTGAAGAGAAACCAAAAGCAACAGATGAAGATCAACCACACCACTATCAGTTTATAACCACGACCACAACACGCAACAATGAAATGAGAATTGTGACAATCCCTTCCTCAGGCACTAACCTAACAATCATGTCATTAAATTTAAAACTACTACATTGTTATATTTAAAAATACAAAGAGAAGTAAAATTACTGATCAGTCAATGGGGTTGATAGTCTATTGGTAAGATTTAAAAACTCTTTAATACCATACAGGTTCAAACCTGATAAAAATAATTTTAGAGCTCCAAAATAAAATATTACTGTTAAAAAGAACCGATCAAAAGACATACAACGTTTAATCATACTTGATTAGCACTAAAAACTTATAAGCATAAATTATTGAATTTAAAAGCTAAGAAGAGACAATATTGTGCCTCTCCACTTGATTACCAACCATTCTAAAAAAATCTTTTATTACAACTAAACATTTAAATCAACATGATAGCATCCAATAACAAATAAACTTCATCGGTATATTTGCATTTTATGGGCAAGAGACCCATAAAATGCAAATGCAAGAATCATATAAACTAAAAACAAGAATTTCATATATACCCCAGTTAGCCCTATATATACATTGTGGAATCCAATCTTGATCAAGTTAGTTGTTACTTTGCAAAATCAAATCTCTGCAGGTAAATGTTGCTCTCTTCTTCCTTATGTCCCTGGTAAATGTATGCACAAAAACCACGTCAGCATATCAACTCTATTCACGAGAAGTTTTTAGCAGACATAGCTAAGTATTCGTCGTATGTTTCGGTGAATTACCTATTACGAGTTAAGGTATGCCGAAGTGCACTTTTGAACCGCCGTGAAATTTTCTTCCCACCTCCTATCGTACCCTTCTTTAAACAATGAAAGTTGTTCCATATCTCTCAACAATGCGTAAAATAAATCTCGAGGTATCCGAAACCTATTTCTAAACATCTCACTTGTGTTTTGGGTTCGCACAAAAAAATATCGTTTATAAGAACTTATTAGCTCCAACACGATCCAGTTTCAAGACCTTTTTTCTCGAACTTTCAACCCCATCGACGTGCTCGGAAAAAAGACTAAAAATTCAAACTTGTCAGAATGGGAACCATCCGAAGAGAATGAGGAGAAAAAAATAAATATCACAGACCATTTTTTTAAATTTGTTAGTGAGTAGAGTAATAGATGATATTTTTTTGAATTGGTGTGTAAAATTTGTGAGTTTTAGGTTGTATGTATAGTGTAATTTTTTTTCTGTATTTTTTGGCAACTAGGCGTTGGGGGTGGGTGGGGGTGGGTAACGGTCGAAAATATGACCATTGGAGTGGCGTGGGAGGTGGTGTGGCTCGACAAGTGGGCGTGACACGGTGGGGTGTTTTAGCGGCGTAGGGGACTAAAGGCGTTGTTGCCGCGCGCAACACCGCCCCCCCATGTGGCTGCGTCTTTTACGCCCCCATCACACTTACAATGTCACACCGGAATAAAGTTAATACTTGCTGGAACATGAGTGCTTGAGTTATGAGAATTGGGATGTCTAAAACAAAATTAAAACTAGATTTAAAAATAATATTAATAAAGTATATTTTTTAACTCTCTTGTATAAAATATGTTGATAAAATTTTATAACTAATCTTCTATTTTGTAACTTTATTAGTTGATAGATGTTAAATTATTTTTATGATATACTTAATCTTACACAATTTTTTAGTGACTTTATTTATTAAAAAAAAACTTTTCCAATTAGCAATAACACATGAATATTGATTTTATGTTAGGAAAAATGTAACCAAGTTGTAAACTATTCTAATTAAGTAACTGAAACCTTTTTGTCCCTATAAAGTAATTATACTTTCGTTTAATGTTCTAATATTGTGTAATTACCATGTCATCAGTTACCATATTTTTTTTTTACTTTTTAATTTTCTTTTAATGCTTAGGTGGATATTATTTATATTAGTTGGATTTTATAAAATCAAAATATATCTTTTAATGCTTAGGTGGATATTATTTATATTAGTTGGATTTTATATATGTCATTATCTATATTTTCACATCACATTAAAGATTAATTTTTTTTATGAGAACTAACACATCATCAATGGTTACCTGAAAACCTGTCAATTACATATGATTGAAACATCAAATCAAACTTCAGTGACTTTAGAGAGACAAAAAAAGTTTCAATGACTTAATTGGAACAGTTTCAAACTTGGTTACATTTCTACAAAGTTACCCCTTTATGTTATGTATTATTAAAATTTCAATATATGATCGAATTCTGTCAATGTTTTAACTATGAAAACATCTGAACATGAATAGAAAACTACTAACATGGTACAGATCAGAGCTCTTTGGGGAACAAAGGTTGGTGATTTTGAAGGTGGATTTGATCGGATGTGGGAGATCGCTGCAGTTACCTGATGATTCAGAGAGATGGTGGCGGTGGTGATTGGGTGGGTTTCAAGATCCGATAGCAGAGTCAGATAATCACCGGAGGGGAGGAGGGGGAGTTTCGTCCGACAAGACGAGTTCTTTGGGTTGAAGAAGGTGGTGTGACGTTTGGAACCAGTCGGTGGGAGTGGTGTTGGTGGATTCAACTTTGGAGAAGAAGTTGTTAGTGGTATTTGAGGTCGACGGAGGAAATGATGTGAGAGGTGGGAGAGGGTGGTGAGGTGGTGTGGTGAGGCGGCGGGTGGGGGCGGAGGAGGCGGAGGAGAAGAGAGGTCCGGTGGGCGGATGAGAAGGCGGAGATGGGGTTGGTGGTAGGTGGGTTGGAAATATATGGAATTATAAAAATAATAAAAAAAATAGGATTAAAAAATGACAAAAATACCCTTACAAACAACAAATAATGTGGCGCCTGTTAACATACTTGACTAACACCGTTAGTTATTTTAATTCAAATGGTTACATAATAAAAACATTAGTGATGCAAACGGTTTAAAACTATAAACGTCAGGCATACAAATCAAGGCTTTGAAACTATAGGGATGCAAAAGGTTAAAATAAACAAACGTTAGAGACGCAAATATTAATTTACTCTTTAACTAATATTCTTTATCAAATTTTTCATAAGAATTTTATATTATGTAGAAAGTCAACGTTAACTTCGTAGTTATCATTAGTCAAATCAGTTTTGTTCTTGATTTACCATCATATGATTTAGTATGAAAGTTTGAGAACTTAAAAATAGAATAAATTAACTAAATAAAATAGATTTTCTTTACAAATTAGAAATCATCCTCCGCGCGTTGCACGAGAAACTCCACTACAGACTCGAATATCAAAACGTGAATTCAAAACCATAGTAACAACTATCATTTCGACACTAAAAAAAATAGTGGCTCGGTTTTAGGTATTGAAATGTAAAAAAAAATTAAATAACAATAATATATTCGGAATTCTAAAATTACGTGGTTATAAAAATAAACTTAATAAATGCAAAGAGTCGTCATATATTGAGATTTAGCACTTAAAAGTTTAGATTTTTAATATCAAATTAAAATAAAAAATTAAAACTCTTAACATGTATTCACATTAGTAACAATTTAGAAAGAAACGAATAATAACTTCCATAATAATTTTTAAGTATTTGTTATAAGTGTTTATAATTTTATGTGAGATTAAAGTCGTATTCATAAATGATATAGAAAATATTATCTGTCTATTTAAGAAAATATAAACAATAAAACAAAATAACAAACAAATATTTCTCCATATGTAAATTATAAATTACAATGCTTCATAGGTGATGATAATTCACAGGTGAAAGATAGAGTGGAGCTTTATGTCTTCTTTATAGTATTATTTTAAACTTTTTTAAGTTTATATCTCATTAGAAAATTAGTTTTCATCGTCTTTAAATGGCTTTCAGTATCCTTCATGAAATCTTTGAAAGCTTTGTTTTAGGTTCTATAACACTCATTTCCATATTCTTCCTCATCAATCTTGAATTCCAAAACTTCACCCACTTCAAATGGTTCTGTTTAAATCGTTGAACTTGTCGGCCCACACTCAAGGCCAAGATCTGTGAAAGTGAAATAACTTCAGTGGCCTTTGAAAGTGTGGTGGTCAATTTTGAAGATACTCAAATATCACTGTAGCCAAAGAGTCGTGTTCGTTCGTTAAGAATACTTGACCCGCATCATTATAATACTAAAACTTAAAAGGTTAAAAATATGAAAAAAAAATACAAGTAGGGCTGCAAACGAACCGAACGAACACGAACAAGGCCTTGTTCGTGTTCGTTCGTTAAGAAATATACTTGTTCATGAACTGTTCACGAACACTTACTAAACGAGATTTTTTGTCCATGTTCGTTCATTAAGAAAATGAACATGTTCATGAACTGTCCACGAACACTTACCGAATGCAAATGAACACAATCATAATCAAACGAACACAAACAACTGTTCATGAACAAAAGCTCATAAACACAAACGAATACAATGATTATAGATTTATTTAGAATAAAATTTACATTTATATTACAAACACTACACAAAATCAATCAAAAATAAATAGTACTTAACATAAATATAAAAAAAATACTTGATATAATAGTCATAAAAATAACCGACACAAAAATTAAGAATATAAACGAACACATTAACGAACATAAACGAACACATTGTCGAACGTTCACGAACGGACATTAACGAACATAAATGAACACATTATCGAACGTTCACGAACAAAACAACATGAACACGGCTCGTGTTCATGTTCGTTCGTTTAACTAAACGAGCGAAATTTCTTGTTCGTGTTCGTTCATTTACTAAATGAACGAACATAAACGAACTTCCCGCTGAACGGTTCACGAACTGTTCGCTGAATGTTCAGTTCGTTTGCAGCCCTAAATACAAGTACCAAGAATGAGTTATTTGAAGCAGCCATGAATCATTCTTGACGAAAGAAACTTTAGGAAATAAACAACCTCAATTCGATTTAAATTGATAACTCGAATTGAGTATATACAGTGTGTTTAGCCTATTTTTTGATATCAGATGAGTAGTGTATATGTAATGTAACTCTATTTTTTGAGTATCATTTTAACCCAATTGCTCATTTACTAAGCTTTTCAATGGACTCGATAATCAAGTCTGAAGACATCATCAATTTGAAACCAATTCTAAACCAATAGGTATAAATTCAATTTTCTCCATAAAAAGCATACACCGATATAAAATTTCGGACCAACTTATTTTTATCGTACACCCCAAATTGTAAAATCAAATTGAAAGCAAACCAATTGGTTTCACATAAATAATAATTCGAACCCTATCTCTTGACTTCTGAGACGCTGTGAGTCCGGACTTGTTTGGTTTTAATTCTTAAAAATGTTAAAAAGCGGAGCATAACTATTTTTAAATCTTGTTTCGTGGCGTATCACTTTTACCAATGATCCTTAGCCCAAATGGCTAAGGTGATGTACGCAATACATTTAGATACGATAAGATCTTGAGTTAAGTTTCATTCTATGCAAAAATAGTCAGAGTTGAACCAAAAGGTTTTTCAACAGCTGTGAGTTTTCAATCTAAAGCGGTTAAGGTAACAAATATCTTCGGAAACATTGCGGTTAAAAAGAAAAGAAAAAAAAAACTATTTGACCTATAGTCAGCGTCGGAAGAACGCCTACAGGTAGAACGCCTCCATTCATACTTCCAATTTCAACTTCTTCTTAACAGTTAACATCATCCACTTCAGCTCTCCGGTATCTGTGATTTCGATCCATCATGCCTACAGTCAGCGTCGGAAGAGACCTCCTTTTCCAAGCCCTAGGGCGCACTTACAGTGAGTTTCAATCTCAATTTCTCATCCTCTCTTAACAGTTTCATTTTAATGTTCCATTATTGTTATATTGTTATTCTCAGCACAAGATGAATTCGATGAGTTATGCTTCGAGTTCGGAATCGAGCTCGACGATGTGGTGAGTATTCGCATATGCTGATTCATTTGAATGTAGGTAAGATGTGTATGATTTATTGAGTTTTGGTTTGATATATCAGACGACTGAGAAAGCGATTATAAGAAAGGAGAAGCATCTGAAGGAAGAGGACGAGGTTGGTGGTGATGAAGAGATTATCTACAAAATTGACGTCCCTGCCAATAGGTAACTTTTAAGCGTTACTCATGGTTGCTCATGTTTTGAACTTTTAAGCGTGATAATTCCACCTTTGCGTGATAATTTCATCTTTATGTGATCAATTATAACACTTGCGGTATAATTCCACCCGTAATGTTTCTTCTTGCGTGATTACTTTGTACACTTCGCATGGAAATATCATTTTGTATAATAGACTTTTTCTAGATTTAAGATAACTCTCTTGAAGCCAAGTTTAGGAAAAGAACCGAGGAACATATTTGTTTTTCTTGTCAATTGAGCCCTATTTTTGTTTGAAAATTTTATGAAATCAGATGCTTAAGGTGTGCCTAGGTGTGAGGCACTCTCAAGCAAGACAGGCGATGGTGTGAGGCGACGAGCATACATGAGGCGCACCTCTTGTACATGGATAAATTTTGTGCATTGAGAAGTTGTACATGTAGCTTTTTAGATTGCGTAGAGGTTATTTATATAATAATTCCTGTATAGAGGTTATCTATATCTAAATTTTTGGTATGTGATAGTAGACCTTTCTAAAGTACATGGTACCAAAAAATGCTGTAGCTAAATTCTTCTATTCCATAGCCTTTATACATTTGAGAAGTTTAAGTTCAAACAAAACAATTAATGTGTGGCTTTTAATATCGAATGGAGTAGTCAGTGGATTTGAAGTATGGGTTTTTAGTGTAAAATATCTGATGTGGACTTTTCTAAATAGATTTTATTACGCTCATTTAAAATGCAGATATGATTTGCTTTGTCTTGAGGGACTTGTTCAGTCACTGCGCATATTTTGTGGCGTTGATTCTGTACCTAATTATAAACTTGCTGGTATCAGTAAGGAATCTATGCTGAAAATGCATGTAAAGCCTGAGGTATTATTAATAGACCAGCCCTGGTGTGCTATGCTTCTTTAAAGCAGAGAACTTTTCACTTTCATATATTTGGTAGATAATATGCGTTTTGTTGATTTTACTAGACATCCTTGATACGTCCGTATGTTGTTTGTGCTGTTTTGAGAGGTATAACTTTTGATGAGGCGAGATATAACAGCTTTATTGATCTCCAAGATAAGCTTCATCAGAATATATGCAGGTCACATATGAATTTTACTTTTGTTGCTGATTGTAGGGTGCAAGATTCATATCTATGTATGTATATATGTATATATCTTGTCTTTTAAGATACTTTCTTGGCTTGTTACCTTTATATTTTTCAGGCGAAGAACCCTGGTTGCTATTGGAACACATGATTTGGACACAATAGATGGCCCATTCACATATGAGGTTTGTGAATTTGTTAAGTACAGTCAGATCTGTGCACATGAAGTGACATATGTGTGAAAAGCCCAATAGGCACCTAAATGCCCCTGAGTACTCCAGAGAACATATAAATATTTCATTACATTTTGGTGATATGTTTATTTGCAAGTTAAGAAAGGGTTGTTTCAGCAATCTTTTATCACTTGATGCTTTATCCTTTTTCCTTTCTCTATTTGTTCAGGCTTTGCCACCATCAGAGATAGAGTTTAAGCCACTAAAACAGGTAAAAAGGAGCATTATTTAACTTGATTTGCGCATATTAGCATACATTAAATATGAAGTCACTGACATCTACTTACATTTCCCAATATATCAAGACAAACTCATATGTAACGTTGGGAAATTACAACCTTTATGTTCCGATGTCATTATTGTTTACTTGGCTTATTTCCAATTGGTTGTAGCAAGAATTTTGCTTATGCAGTGGTGATGACTTTTTTATAGGTGGAAACTTTTAAAGCTGATAAGCTGATGGAGTTTTACAAGGTAGATCATGCTTTCATTTACGTTTGTATACATATAAATCTGTGAGATACTTTCTGGTTGTTGAGAGAGTGATATGTGCTTTCATTTACGTTTTGATGCCCTGTTGTCTTTATGAAATGGCAGTCTGATTTGAAATTGAAGAAGTACTTGCACATAATTGAAGACTCGCCTGTTTTTCCTGTTTTATTTATGATCGAAACAGGTATCCAGCTTTGAATTTTTAGTATTTATGGCTATTTATGTTGAAGTTTCATAGTTTAGCATCTTTGAATTTGTTGGCGTTAGAAGAATCGTAAATGGTCAAGTATCTATAACAAAATAAGTCACATAGAATTGTCAACATATATTATGATATTATAGTATAACTCCCTATTATTGTCATCTTTATTTGCCCTTTCGTACTGTCTGGGGGTGATTCTAGTTTTCTTATACTGCTTATGCGGTTATATTATAATGTCATGGTTCTGTGTTTGGTATTGTAGCCTTCTTGTCCTCTGGTTTTAGTTAAGTGACAAAATGGGCAGGTTGAGTAACATGGCAATTTTGGTTGGAGAGGTTTGGGTTGGCCTAAACACATTTTGTCCAAAATATCAAAAGTTTATTCTGCAAACAATTAGGGAGTCAAATATGTGTACAAATTTGTCTGTTGATTAGTTTTTGATATTTAATGCATTAAACATACACTTTTGGTTAACTTTCATTCCACCTTTGACCCATTTACAATTATTTAAAAAATATAAATAAAAAAGACCTTGAACCTAATATTTCTATAAACGTGAGTTAATACTGTCATCTCTAGTTTTAATACATATGTTAAAATACATGTTTAATTGAGAAAATTCTACCATACTTTTTACGTTAATTTTGTAGGTCCTATTTTATCATGTTTTCCAATCTGATGATTATTTAATCTACAAACTACCTATTGATTTTTGCAGAACTGTATTGTCTCTTCCCCCAATAATTAATGGAGCACACTCAGCTATCTCTTTGAAGACCAAGAATGTATTCATCGAATGCACAGCCACTGATTTGACCAAGGCCAAGATTGTTTTGAACACAATGGTCAAGTGTAGAAGAATTCTCTTGCATGTTTTTCTCAATAATCTTTCAATTCATTTGAACCACAAAAAATTGATAAGATTATGTAACTTTTACTGCAGGTTACAATGTTCTCCGTGTACTGCGAACGGAAGTTTGAGGTTGAACCAGTTGAAGTAACATATCCTGATGGGAAATCCTATATTTGTCCTGAGTTATCCCCCTATGACATGAAGGTGTCTTTATCTTACATAAATCATATCGCTGGGGTTTCATTAGAGGCAAATAAGGTACAAAACATGCCAAATATGTAAAACATGCCTAAACAGTTATATTAATTATTGTAGATAGAGGCATTGCTAAACGGAATGAAGAGCATGGATGTGTCATGCTCTTGACAGCTGTTAGAATATTATTTATTTGTAACTTTCTTCCAGGTTGCTGGGTTACTGAACAAAATGCAGTTATGTGTGGAACAATCTGTCTCAGAAAATAACGAATGTACTTTTACTGTGTCTGTTCCCCCAACCAGAAGTGATGTTCTTCATGCATGTGATGTAGCAGAGGTATGGAACGGAAGTACATTCATTACTATTATTATTATGATGATTATTATTATTATTATTATTATTATTATTATTATTATCATTTATTCTGTTACTAGTATTATTATTATATTTATTTTTGTATTATATAATCCGTTATTAACAATGCCTCTTATTTAATACAACTGACATGAAATATCTGTTTTATTGTAACAAATTCCAAAGGACGTGGCAATTGCATATGGTTTCAATAAAATTCCAAAGCAGATACCTGCATCTTTGAAGCCCTTGCCTCTGAATCAGTTCAGTGACCTTATTAGAACAGAGGTAAATATTTACCATTAACATGCGGAACTTCTTTTATTGTTCACTATAAGGATCAGTTCAGTTTCTAATTTTGACCCATTGATTTATAAACGGATTTTAATTATCTCTAACTGGCCAAAACTGTAAAAGCAAAAAGTTAATCATAAAAGAGAAGTGTGAACAGGATAAGGGATGGGTAGTCTTGCAAAGTGTATTTTGAATTCATAAAACTTTAATTTTTTTATTTAACAAATAGATTACCATTGAAATAGTATGTTTTCATATTTGGCAAAATAAGCACTTATAATTTAATTTAAAGTTTTGGATAAAAAGTGTTTTCCGTCAACTCAACCCCAACAAACCAAGACGTTACTGCTTTTGACCTGGTTCACAACTCATTCATTTTTGCCACATCTAGTTTTCTATTTAGATATCAAATCTTTCCAGTGACAAGTTGACAACCTGTTGTTCTTTTGCCTTTTTTCACATGGGAAACCACATTTATTGTTTTTTTTTAACTTTTGAGGGTTAGCATGTCTTCATTTATATGCACATATTCAAATGTAGCCATGTATATATAAGTGCATATCCATAAATCAAGTTGTAGTTTAAACGTGAATGAAATAGGACAGTAATTTCTTGCACTATATCTTGCTAAATTATAGTTGTTGCATGCATCATTTTATGTGAATTTTTTGTTGTATGTGCTGATGTCTTTTTGGTTTGTTTTTCTTTTTAGATCGCACTGTGTGGTTATACAGAAGTGTTAACATGGATCTTATGCTCTTACAAAGAGAATTTCCCCATGCTGAACCGTAAAGATGACAAATCAACTGCAGTTATCATTGGAAATCCTCGCTCTGCAGATTTTGAGGTTTGCTTCCAATTCTACTCTTGTGTGTAGAAAAAAATATATAATAAGAGTTTAACTATTTTTTTAATTCATCAGAAGGATAAATAAGTAGAACTGGATGCTTCAAGCTTATGAAATCATAACCTAGTTTAATCATTAACACGTTGAAACAAAAGAGAAGGTCGTGGAAAAAGAACTTTTACAGTGAAACATTGATTACCAAAATACGATAGGCAAAGTGGAAAACTGATTTATAAACTCAAGAGACAGCTCAAAATTATTAATTGCTGCTGTGGCATGGCTAGATTCTGCCAACTGCTTCTATTTTTTAGTGATTTAAGTAGGGAGATTACATCTTGCCAAAAACTTGTTTAACTCTTGAATCATGAAGGTTGTAAGAAGCAGTCTCATGGCTGGGATACTGAAAACAACAGCACACAATAAAGATCATCCGAAACCTATCAAGGTAAAATGGGCTATATCATCTTAATGAATCAGGTCATCTCCATGATCTTAAGTTGGAGGGGCACCTTCTCATTGTTTTGCTTATAGTTGAGCTTAGTGTTATTCTTACTACTCATTCGAACTCTAGATATTTGAAGTAGGTGATGTAACAGTATTGGATGAGTTAAAAGATGTTGGGGCCACTAATCGTCGCCAATTGGCAGCTCTTTACTGTGGCGCTACTTCCGGTTTCGAGGTAATATTGTGCTTTCAGATATTTGTTTATGTTTCCTCTTTGATATATGAAAATACATGTGTAAGATTCATTTTAACAGAACTCGTTTTCCTCTCTCTCTCTCTCTCTCTCTCTCTCTCTCTCTCTCTCTTTTTTTCCTGTTCAGTAACTTTTTTTTAGTTAATCTATTTACCTCGTCAAAACTCAAATCTAGGTAGTGAAATTAGACGCCCATTTTAGTTCTTTAAAATCAAAATAGCACCTTCTTTTTAAAACATTCTTATGATTATCTAAAATGTGGATAATTGATATTTCATGTGATGATGTTTCGTTTATACATTTTTGTCTTCTGATTTGATCTTGTACTCTCTTTTTTATCTGCAGTTGATACATGGCTTGGTTGACAGAATCATGGAAGTAACAGGCACCCCTTTTGTATTGGCTGGGGATAATACTGGTTACTACATTGAGCGGTCAGATGTAAGTACTTTTCCATATTGCTCGATGACTTGCAATCGCCAGCCTTGTTACTTGTGATGGTTATGTTAATCTCAAACCGCTCATTTTAAAAGAAGTTGCCTCAAAAGGAAACAGGTTTAAAGTAGTCCAGTAAATCATTGTATACAGATCTTAATCATATGTAACACTCAAAAAACGTTTTGGGTCATCTTCTGGCCCATAAGCCTCCCTACATATTATACCACCTCTATGTCAATCTGCCTTGCTTAGTTACATATTGTTATCCAATGAAGGAGCCTGAGTTTCTTTTGGGGAGACAAGCTAGCATCATATACAAAGGGAAGAGGATAGGAACTTTTGGCATTGTTCACCCACAGGTACTAGAATTTGACAGTCCATATAGTTATTTTTTATTATTATTATTATCCAATTGTTTAGATCTTAATGTTTCTTCTTTATATTTTTATATTGATAATTATGTTATCTAGTCAAGTGGATGACATTTTGAACATATCTGACTGAGATACAGCATATTTCATGTTTTAGAGGTGGTGATTTAACCCATTTACCTAGAAATGGGCTGATTCAGCTTGTATTTTACCTCTAACGGGTCAAATACTTTACTTGCAAAATTGAAATGGTCCAAATGGATACAAAGTGGCCCCCAGTTTATTTAAGATTTTACAGCCTACTCTCTATTCATGTTATTCCAAAAATATCTTAATATATTCATAATCTAGGTTTTAGTCATCTTTCGTAAGTTTGTTATTTTTTAAAATGCAGGGGAAAGGGAGGAACAAAATCCATGTAAACTTCTTGTGATAATTTTTTGACTTATCATGTCTCATATAACTTTCAGGTGCTGGAAAACTTTGACATACCTGATCCGTGCTCCTTCGTGGAGCTCAACATCGAGAGCCTGCTATAACGCTGATACCTCTTTCTATTATACATGTAAGAAGCATTGGCCTTCTTAAGCGAGGAAAATCTTATTTGCTTAACTGAAAGAGTCTTTGATTTTTTACTGTTAAACATTGATAACTACAAGGTTTAAATTGTGTGTTGTGCTGGAATGAAATTCATGTTACTTAGTTATACCCGTTTAGGTGGTAAGACGAGAAAAAAGAACCCTAAAACTACTTGATTTTAATAAGACAAGGAAGGTTATCTGTATTGGGACATGTTGGTTGTTTGGTTTTGGGTCAGTTTAGTTATCCAATTTTGCTTTAGGTTTAAGGTACTCTTTTTAGAGTGTTTTTTTTCAAATTCTTTTACTTTAGTCTACTGATAAAGATGAATCTACTTGGCTGATCGATGTATATAATTGGACATTTTGCTTAAGATAACCGAAATAACCAAATTACCATTTAATACAAATAAGTGTTGATTACATGAGTGGCGGTTTACATGTATTTCAAATTTGGTCTTCTAAGTATTAGAAGTTAAAGCTTTAGTCCTCACTGTGCACTTGCGGGTAACACCTTTGGTACTTAGAGTGGATGAACACCAACTTTGCTGGCTAGGCGCCAAGTCCATCGTCGTTTAACCGTAGTTAAAAGTTCACCTTGCTTCCCCCTCCCCTTGCTTTGAATGTCACCGTCAAGGATTTGGTTACATGGTTGCAGACGGGTTAGATCATAGATGTGTTAAGCTGTGTTGAATTATTAGGGGTAAGAATCCAACGGCACCATTTCGCACTCTACTTGATTTTTGTTTTCCTCTCTCTAGCGTTCCATTTCAAACCTAATAATCACCAATCAAGAGAAAAGGTAAAGACACACGGTTGTCGTTAAACCCACTCTTTGTATTTCCCATAGAATTGATCTTTTAAGTTACAGTGTCGTAAGCGGTGAACATGGCTGCCATTAGAAGTGAGATTGGAGGTTCTTTGTAAGTGTTGTGCCTAAGAACACATAAAGACGGTGCATTGGTGGTTGTTTTTGGTGGTGACCTTTGGGGGTGCCTCTGAGATCGGAACAAATGGTTAGAAACACTGTTTTCAGACTCGAATCGGACCGGCCGGTCGATTTGGCCGGACCGGGATTTGGGACCGGTCCGATCCACCTAAATCGTTTTGTTTTCAAGGAACCGGCCGGTTTGGTGGTCGGACCGGAAACCGGTTGGACTGGATTTTGATTTTTTTTTTTTAACTTTTAGTTTTCTGGATTTGAATGAGTTAAATGGGTAGTCCAAACTATGAATTGAAGTGTTTGACATAAGATTATTGTTGAGTTTTTATATAAACTATAAACTATACATATAAAATATTTTATATTGAATTACATATATAACTATATATCTAATATACATATATATAATCATGACATCATCCGCTTTTTAAATCCGGTCCGATTGGTTTGACCGGTTCGACCAGTCGATCAGTAAGGTGATCGGTTCGCCGTCCGATTCGGTTCTGAAAACATTGGTTAAAAAGAGAATCAAGGGAGACTGAATAGATTGGAAACATTGGTTTCTTTTGGTGCATTGTTCGTCTGTTTATTTTTTTAGTATTTCTATTATTTAGACTTGATTTGTTATTTTACATTAATTTAACGAAATTATTAACGTCAATAACTAAGAAACAATTGTGTTGCCCAAGAGCAAACGGTGAGCTAAAATTGTAATTTTCGATACATAGGAACCAAAACTTAAAATATAAGTAAACCACAATATCATCCGTGTAATTAACTTAATTCTTAATTTACTTTTCCGTGCCAACATGTGAGAAAGATGACATCCTAAATGGGATTTTTTTTGCAAATAAATAAATTTCTATAATTCAATGCTTAAAAGATCCTCACATAATCGTATAGCAACCCTAACCAAAACTAGAGATAAAGATCCATGTACGATAAGTACACACAACACTCTCTTTTAAAAGCTCTTAGTTAAGAACATACTAACCTAAAAGCTACTCAACACAAAAGTAACAAGATGTAGGAGCAATTCTTTTTGGGAAAATCAACATAATAAACGTTTGAATATCATTTTATAATAATAAACACTTGAACTTTTATTCATTTTCAACCAATAGTAAAATGTAATATTATATACTTTCTGCAGGCTAAGTCGGCTACTCTCTAGTCAATCCTATCATTGACTTGGTCCCGCATGAAATTAAGTGGGGAGCAGACACGTGGACCGGCTAGACTCGACTACTGCCTAACTAACCCAATCACTGATTTGGTACCACGTGAAATTAATGAGGAGCTGAGTTTTGTGTAGTCAATGTTTATTTTGGAACTTTTGTATGGTAAAATGTTTATTTTGATAAATTTTCATTCTTTTCAGTTTGTTGACCTGTGTGTGTGTATAAATAGGGGTATAGATCAAATGAACAACGTAACATAGTTTTACATATACATCACACATAAGTTATGTATATGTAACCAATTTTCATTCGACGTATTGTTATGTATACGCAAGACTCTTTATTCTTGCAAAGCACTTCTTTTATAACAAAACAAGTCCAGCAAACAAAACCGACCAGTTTAAAATGCAAAGGTAGGTCTCACATGACCGTTTTAAACCTCTGTGTTGGAACTTCAATTTTTTTCTTTTTATATTTTGAAATAAAGAATAAAAACTAAGATAGACAATACAAGTTGTCACCCACATAGAAACTTTCTTTCATGTTTGACTAGACTTGAACCTCGTACAATCTGATACCTGTATAATAGATAGAAGAAGTTTTTCATAAGTGCTTCGTACCTTGCTTTCTTACATATCCATGAAAGTCAAAACCTCCGAATCATACTAAGCTTGAATTTTTCAATAAGTTCTTTTGTAGCATTCTATTCAATATTTTGGTTAATAGTTTAGCTAGAACTTCAGATAACTCAAAATATTCTTTAGTTAGTGGTTTAATTACATTTTGACAATTCTAAAATAAGACATTACTTGGGTAACATATAGTATCATATATGTTGAAACTGATGACATCTCCATCAAATTCCATATAAGAAGTGCCACTGCAAAAATAGATTTTAGTCATTGCAGCAGAATGGTCTCACTAATAAAATTGTATCGGGATTTGGTGTGTCATCATTGTCCATGTATTATAAATAAATATCAGCCGAGAATACTAATACAAATTTTGTTATACATATTTGGGGTGTACTATGGATCGATCTACCAATGGTTACCTCGATCCTCAAGAACAACCTTATGTTAAATGTTTTGAAAATTATGGTAGGACATTAAATGAGGCTCCAAGGTGTCACACCTTGGTTTCAGCACACATAGGGAGCGTAACCAATTAGTACACTTGGTTTTATTTCATTTGTCTATTTTAAATAAATGTTTTACACAATGAAAATAATTCACCTATCTTCTCTTAATATCAAAACAACTCTAATGATCATTTAAAACTTCATCATTGAAGCAATGTTCACAAAATCTTCTACGAGTCGATAGATATTACAAAAAATTACGTTTAAGCTACTAGGTAGATTATGTGTCTAGAGACTAGAGAGTCGGAATCCTTTTAGCACCTATCCAAAGACTAAATACACCCTATTCATGATTACCTGGAAAATTTTGTAAACTAATACGTCAATGAAAGGCCGGTAAATACATTCAATGGTCAACAAAATAAAGTTAATAACTCATAAGGAAGAAGAAAAGGTGAAGAGAAAACCAAAAGCAACAGATGAAGATCAACCACAACCACTATCAGTCTATAACCACGACCACAACACGCAACAAATGAAATGAGAATTGTGACAATCCCCTTCCTCAGGCACTAACCAATCATGTCATTAAAGTTTAAACTACTACATTGTTATATTTAAAAATACAAATAGAAGTAGAATTACCTGATCAGTCAATTAGGTTGATAGTCTATTGGTAAGATTTAAAGACTCTTTTAAGACCATACAGGTTCAAACCTGATAAAAAATAATTTTAGAGCTCCAAAATAAAATATTACTGTTAAAAAGAACCGATCAAAAGACATACAACGTTTAATCATACTTGATTAGCACTAAAAACTTATAAGCATAAATTATTGAATTTAAAAGCTAAGAAGAGACAATATTGTGCCTCTCCACTTGATTACCAACCATTCTAAAAAAATCTTTTTATTACAACTAAACATGTTAAATCAACATGATAGCATCCAATAACAAATAAACCTCATCGTTATATTTGCATGTTATGGGCAAGAGACCCATAAAATGCAAATGCAAGAATCATATAACTAAAAAACAAGAAAATTTTCATATATACCCAAGTTAGCCCTATATATACATTGTGGAATCCAATCTTGATCAAGTTATTGGTTACTTTGCAGAAATCAAATCTCTGCAGGTAAATGTTGCTCTCTTCTTCCTTATGTCCCTGGTAAATGTATGCACAAAACCACGTCAGCATATCAACTCTATTCACGAGAAGTTTTAGCAGACATAGCTAAGTATTCGTCGTATGTGTCGGTGAATTACCTATTACGAGTTAAGGTATTGCCGAAGTGCACTTTTGAACCGCCGTGAAATTTTCTTCCCACCTCCTATCGTACCCTTCTTTAAACAATGAAAGTTGTTCCATATATCTTCAACATGCGTAGAAATAAATCTCGAGGTATCCGAAACCTATTTCTAAACATCTCACTTGTGTATTTTGGGTTCGCCACAAAATAATCGTTTATAAGAACATTATTAGCTCCAACACGATCCAGTTTCAAGACCTTTTTTCTCGAACTTTCAACCCCATCGACGTGCTCGGAAAAAAGATTAAAAAATTCAAACTTGTCAGAATGGGAACCATCCGAAGAGAATGAGGAGGAAACAAAATAAATATCACAGACCATTTTTTTAAATTTGTTAGTGAGTAGAGTAAATAGATGATATTTTTTTGAATTGGTGTGTAAAATTTGTGAGTTTTAGGTTGTATGTATAGTGTAATTTTTTTTCTGTATTTTTTGGCAACTAGGAGTTGGGGGTTGGGTGGGGTGGGTAACGGTCGAAAATATGACCATTGGAGGTGGCGTGGGAGGTGGTGTGGCTCGACAAGTGGGCGTGACACGGTGGGGTGTTTTAGCGGCGTAGGGGACTAAGGCGTTGTTGCCGCGCAACACCGCCCCCCCCCCCATGTGGCTGCGTCTTTTACGCCCCCATCACACTTACAATGTCACACCGGAATAAAGTTAATACTTGCTGGAACATGAGTGCTTGAGTTATGAGAATTGGGATGTCTAAAACAAAATTAAAACTAGATTTATAAAATAATAATATTAATAAAGTATATTTTTTAACTCTCTTGTATAAAATATGTTGATAAAATTTTATAACTAATCTTCTATTTTGTAACTTTATTAGTTGATAGATGTTAAATTATTTTTATGATATACTTAATCTTACACAATTTTTTAGTGACTTTATTTATTAAAAAAAAAACTTTTCCAATTAGCAATAACACATGAATATTGATTTTATGTTAGGAAAAATGCCAAAGAAATGTAACCAAGTTTGTAAACTATTCTAATTAAGTAACTGAAACCTTTTTTGTCCCTATAAAGTAATTATACTTTCGTTTAATGTTCTAATATTGTGTAATTACCATGTCATCAGGTTACCATATTTTTTTTTTTACTTTTTAATTTTCTTTTAATGCTTAGGTGGATATTATTTATATTAGTTGGATTTTATAAAATCAAAATATATCTTTTAATGCTTAGGTGGATATTATTTATATTAGTTGGATTTTATATATGTCATTATCTATATTTTTCACATCACATTAAAGATTAATTTTTTTTAATGAGAACTAACACATCATCAATGGTTACCTGAAAACCTGTCAATTACATATGATTGAAACATCAAATCAAACTTCAGTGACTTTAGAGAGACAAAAAAAGTTTCAATGACTTAATTGGAACAGTTTCAAACTTGGTTACATTTCTACAAAGTTACCCCTTTATGTTATGTATTATATTAAAATTTCAATATATGATCGAATTCTGTCAAAATGTTTTAACTATGAAAACATCTGAACATGAATAGAAAACTACTAACATGGTACAGATCAGAGCTCTTTGGGGAACAAAGGTTGGTGATTTTGAAGGTGGATTTGATCGGATGTGGGAGATCGCTGCAGTTACCTGATGATTCAGAGAGATGGTGGCAGTGGTGATTGGGTGGGTTTCAAGATCCGATAGCAGAGTCAGATAATCACCGGAGGCGGAGGAGGGGAGTTTCGTCGACGACAAGACGAGTTCTTTGGGTTGAAGAAGGTGGTGTGACGTTTGGAACCAGTCGGTGGGAGTGGTGTTGGTGGATTCAACTTTGGAGAAGATGAGTTGTTAGTGGTATTTGAGGTCGACGGAGGAAATGATGTGAGAGGTGGGAGAGGGTGGTGAGGTGGTGTGGTGAGGCGGCGGGTGGGGGCGGAGGAGGCGGAGGAGAAGAAGGTCCGGTGGGCGGATGAGAAGGCGGAGATGGGGTTGGTGGTAGGTGGGTTGGAAATATATGGAATTATAAAAATAATAAAAAAAATAGGATTAAAAAAATGACAAAATACCCTTACAAACAACAAATAATGTGGCGCCTGTTAACATACTTGACTAACACCGTTAGTTATTTTAATTCAAATGGTTACATAATAAAAACATTAGTGATGCAAACGGTTAAAACTATAAACGTCAGGCATACAAATCAAGGCTTTGAAACTATAGGGATGCAAACAGGTTAAAATAAACAAACGTTAGAGACGCAAAATTAATTTACTCTTTTAACTAATATTCTTTATCAAATTTTTCATAAGAATTTTATATTATGTAGAAAGTCAACGTTAACTTCGTAGTTATCATTAGTCAAATCAGTTTTGTTCTTGATTTACCATCATATGATTTAGTATGAAAGTTTGAGAACTTAAAAATAGAATAAATTAACTAAATAAAATAGATTTTCTTTACAAATTAGAAATCATCCTACGCGCGTTGCACGAGAAACTCCACTACAGACTCGAATATCAAAACGTGAATTCAAAACCATAGTAACAACTATCATTTCGACACTAAAAAAATAGTGGCTCGGTTTTAGGTATTGAAATGTAAAAAAAAATTAAATAACAATAATATATTCGGAATTCTAAAAATTACGTGGTTATAAAAATAAACTGTAATAAATGCAAAGAGTCGTCATATATTGAGATTTAGCACTTAAAAGTTTAGATTTTTAATATCAAATTAAAATAAAAAATTAAAACTCTTAACATGTATTCACATTAGTAACAATTTAGAAAGAAACGAATAATAACTTCCATAATATTTTTAAGTATTTGTTATAAGTGTTTATAATTTTATGTGAGATTAAAGTCGTATTCATAAATGATATAGAAAATATTATCTGTCTATTTAAGAAAATATAAACAATAAAACAAAATAACAAACAAATATTTCTCCATATGTAAATTATAAATTACAAATGCTTCATAGGTGATGATAATTCACAGGTGAAAGATAGAGTGGAGCTTTATGTCTTCTTTATAGTATTATTTTAAACTTTTTTAAGTTTATCTCATTAGAAAATTAGTTTTTATCGTCTTTAAATGGCTTTCAGTATCCTTCATGAAATCTTTGAAAGCTTTGTTTTAGGTTCTATAACACTCATTTCCATATTCTTCCTCATCAATCTTGAATTCCAAAACTTCACCAACTTCAAATGGTTCTGTTTAAAATCGTTGAACTTGTCGGCCCACACTCAAGGCCAAGATCTGTGAAAGTGAAATAACTTCAGTGGCCTTTGAAAGTGTGGTGGTCAATTTTGAAGATACTCAAATATCACTGTAGCCAAAGAGTTCGTGTTCGTTCGTTAAGAATACTTGACCCGCATCATTATAAATACTAAAACTTAAAAGGTTAAAAATATGAAAAACAAATACAAGTAGGGCTGCAAACGAACCGAACGAACACGAACAAGGCCTTGTTCGTGTTCGTTCGTTAAGAAATATACTTGTTCATGAACTGTTCACGAACACTTACTAAACGAGAGTTTTTGTCCATGTTCGTTTATTAAGAAAATGAACATGTTCATGAACTGTCCACGAACACTTACCGAATGCAAATGAACACAATCATAATCAAACGAACACAAACAACTGTTCATGAATAAAAGCTCATAAACACAAACGAATACAAATGATTATAGATTTATTTTAGAATAAAATTTACATTTATATTACAAACACTACACAAAATCAATCAAAATAAATAAGTACTTAACATAAATATAAAAAAATACTTGATATAATAGTCATAAAAATAACCGACACAAAAATTAAGAATATAAACGAACACATTAACGAACATAAACGAACACATTGTCGAACGTTCACGAACGGACATTAACGAACATAAATGAACACATTATCGAACGTTCACGAACATAAAACGAACATGAACACGGCTCGTGTTCATGTTCATTCGTTTAACTAAACGAGCGAAATTTTCTTGTTCGTGTTCGTTCATTTACTAAATGAACGAACATAAACGAACTTCCCGCTGAACGGTTCACGAACTGTTCGCTGAATGTTCAGTTCGTTTGCAGCCCTAAATACAAGTACCAAGAATGAGTTATTTGAAGCAGCCATGAATCAATTCTTGACGAAAGAAACTTTAGGAAATAAACAACCTCAATTCGATTTAAATTGATAACTCGAATTGAGTATATACATTTGTGTTTAGCCTATTTTTTGATATCAGATGAGTAGTATGTATATGTAAATGTAACTCTATTTTTTTGAGTAATCATTTTAACCCAATTGCTCATTTACTAAGCTTTTCAATGGACTCGATAATCAAGTCTGAAGACATCATCAATTTGAAACCAATTCTAAAACCAATAGGTATAAATTCAATTTTCTCCATAAAAAGCATACACCGATATAAAATTTCGGACCAACTTATTTTTATCGTACACCCCAAATTGTAAAATCAAATTGAAAGCAAACCAATTGGTTTCACATAAATAATAATTCGAACCCTATCTCTTGACTTCTGAGACGCTGTGAGTCCGGACTTGTTTGGTTTTAATTCTTAAAAATGTTAAAAAGCGGAGCATAACTATTTTTAAATCTTGTTTCGTGGCGTATCACTTTTACCAATGATCCTTAGCCCAAATGGCTAAGGTGATGTACGCAATACATTTAGATACGATAAGATCTTGAGTTAAGTTTCATTCTATGCAAAAATAGTCAGAGTTGAACCAAAAGGTTTTTCAACAGCTGTGAGTTTTCAATCTAAAGCGGTTAAGGTAACAAATATCTTCGGAAACATTGCGGTTAAAAAGAAAAGAAAAAAAAACTATTTGACCTATAGTCAGCGTCGGAAGAACGCCTACAGGTAGAACGCCTCCATTCATACTTCCAATTTCAACTTCTTCTTAACAGTTAACATCATCCACTTCAGCTCTCCGGTATCTGTGATTTCGATCCATCATGCCTACAGTCAGCGTCGGAAGAGACCTCCTTTTCCAAGCCCTAGGGCGCACTTACAGTGAGTTTCAATCTCAATTTCTCATCCTCTCTTAACAGTTTCATTTTAATGTTCCATTATTGTTATATTGTTATTCTCAGCACAAGATGAATTCGATGAGTTATGCTTCGAGTTCGGAATCGAGCTCGACGATGTGGTGAGTATTCGCATATGCTGATTCATTTGAATGTAGGTAAGATGTGTATGATTTATTGAGTTTTGGTTTGATATATCAGACGACTGAGAAAGCGATTATAAGAAAGGAGAAGCATCTGAAGGAAGAGGACGAGGTTGGTGGTGATGAAGAGATTATCTACAAAATTGACGTCCCTGCCAATAGGTAACTTTTAAGCGTTACTCATGGTTGCTCATGTTTTGAACTTTTAAGCGTGATAATTCCACCTTTGCGTGATAATTTCATCTTTATGTGATCAATTATAACACTTGCGGTATAATTCCACCCGTAATGTTTCTTCTTGCGTGATTACTTTGTACACTTCGCATGGAAATATCATTTTGTATAATAGACTTTTTCTAGATTTAAGATAACTCTCTTGAAGCCAAGTTTAGGAAAAGAACCGAGGAACATATTTGTTTTCTTGTCAATTGAGCCCTATTTTTGTTTGAAAATTTTATGAAATCAGATGCTTAAGGTGTGCCTAGGTGTGAGGCACTCTCAAGCAAGACAGGCGATGGTGTGAGGCGACGAGCATACATGAGGCGCACCTCTTGTACATGGATAAATTTTGTGCATTGAGAAGTTGTACATGTAGCTTTTTAGATTGCGTAGAGGTTATTTATATAATAATTCCTGTATAGAGGTTATCTATATCTAAATTTTTGGTATGTGATAGTAGACCTTTCTAAAGTACATGGTACCAAAAAATGCTGTAGCTAAATTCTTCTATTCCATAGCCTTTATACATTTGAGAAGTTTAAGTTCAAACAAACAATTAATGTGTGGCTTTTAATATCGAATGGAGTAGTCAGTGGATTTGAAGTATGGGTTTTTAGTGTAAAATATCTGATGTGGACTTTTCTAAATAGATTTTATTACGCTCATTTAAAATGCAGATATGATTTGCTTTGTCTTGAGGGACTTGTTCAGTCACTGCGCATATTTTGTGGCGTTGATTCTGTACCTAATTATAAACTTGCTGGTATCAGTAAGGAATCTATGCTGAAAATGCATGTAAAGCCTGAGGTATTATTAATAGACCAGCCCTGGTGTGCTATGCTTCTTTAAAGCAGAGAACTTTTCACTTTCATATATTTGGTAGATAATATGCGTTTTGTTGATTTTACTAGACATCCTTGATACGTCCGTATGTTGTTTGTGCTGTTTTGAGAGGTATAACTTTTGATGAGGCGAGATATAACAGCTTTATTGATCTCCAAGATAAGCTTCATCAGAATATATGCAGGTCACATATGAATTTTACTTTTGTTGCTGATTGTAGGGTGCAAGATTCATATCTATGTATGTATATATGTATATATCTTGTCTTTTAAGATACTTTCTTGGCTTGTTACCTTTATATTTTTCAGGCGAAGAACCCTGGTTGCTATTGGAACACATGATTTGGACACAATAGATGGCCCATTCACATATGAGGTTTGTGAATTTGTTAAGTACAGTCAGATCTGTGCACATGAAGTGACATATGTGTGAAAAGCCCAATAGGCACCTAAATGCCCCTGAGTACTCCAGAGAACATATAAATATTTCATTACATTTTGGTGATATGTTTATTTGCAAGTTAAGAAAGGGTTGTTTCAGCAATCTTTTATCACTTGATGCTTTATCCTTTTTCCTTTCTCTATTTGTTCAGGCTTTGCCACCATCAGAGATAGAGTTTAAGCCACTAAAACAGGTAAAAGGAGCATTATTTAACTTGATTTGCGCATATTAGCATACATTAAATATGAAGTCACTGACATCTACTTACATTTCCCAATATATCAAGACAAACTCATATGTAACGTTGGGAAATTACAACCTTTATGTTCCGATGTCATTATTGTTTACTTGGCTTATTTCCAATTGGTTGTAGCAAGAATTTTGCTTATGCAGTGGTGATGACTTTTTTATAGGTGGAAACTTTTAAAGCTGATAAGCTGATGGAGTTTTACAAGGTAGATCATGCTTTCATTTACGTTTGTATACATATAAATCTGTGAGATACTTTCTGGTTGTTGAGAGAGTGATATGTGCTTTCATTTACGTTTTGATGCCCTGTTGTCTTTATGAAATGGCAGTCTGATTTGAAATTGAAGAAGTACTTGCACATAATTGAAGACTCGCCTGTTTTTCCTGTTATTTATGATCGAAACAGGTATCCAGCTTTGAATTTTTAGTATTTATGGCTATTTATGTTGAAGTTTCATAGTTTAGCATCTTTGAATTTGTTGGCGTTAGAAGAATCGTAAATGGTCAAGTATCTATAACAAAATAAGTCACATAGAATTGTCAACATATATTATGATATTATAGTATAACTCCCTATTATTGTCATCTTTATTTGCCCTTTCGTACTGTCTGGGGGTGATTCTAGTTTTCTTATACTGCTTATGCGGTTATATTATAATGTCATGGTTCTGTGTTTGGTATTGTAGCCTTCTTGTCCTTGTTAGAATATTGGCCCAGAAAAAACAAAGATAAAACTCGGTATTTTGTGGGAACTACCACGACTCTTTTTATAAATATGAAGAACAAAAGACCACACCTTAAACTCTATACAATGACCCTCTTTTATACTACTTTTAACCTTAATAACTATGAAATCTCAGCTCAAATACAGCTGGAATGACAGCCCATTCACAGCCAATACATTCAATACTTTCCTAATATTTACCTTGACTAACATATTCTACATGTTAACTAATTCCACCCTCATCTTTCTTGGTTCATCCGTATACACCCTTGAACATCAAGATTAATTTCTAACATTCTCGCCCTTAATCTTGATGTTGTACCACCTTGGTCTTGATTTCCAGTCGCTGGAACCATGTTTCTTCCAAGTTTGATCAATCATCGATCTTCAAATATATATATATATATATATATATATATATATATATATATATATATATATATATATACATAGCTTCTGTTCTGTCTCACACAGCTTCCGTTCTGTTTTCTTCCTTTCCTGCAGCCTTGCAAACCTACTATCACAGCAAAGTTGGTTCAATCTTTCACGGATTAAACAACTTCTCCACACCGGTATCACACCTTTGTAACTTGTATCACACAGGTTTCTTCACCTCGTTCGCTGCTTCACACAGTCTCCTTCTCTCAAGGTCCGTCTTCCACGGATATAACCTGAATCACACAGGTCTTTTTCTACTGCAGTTGCGTCACACAACCTGTCTTCAATTGATCAGTCACAGATCAGTCACTTATCTTCACCCTGTTTTGATTGTTTCTCGCAACCGGCTCTCACAGCCCTTTGATCCTTCAACAGAAATAGAGCAGAAACTTCACAAATCTGGTCTGCACTCTGCTGCTTGATTGCTACCTAAACAGCCCTTTTATTAGAACCTCGCAGCAGCCTTCATATTCGATCAACAGCTCTTTTACCAATATTTGAACCAATCACAGGTTCATTTTGGTTTGATGGTGGTCGGTTTTGTCTTCAACAGCCCTTGATCTTTATTGCTCTGATACCAATTGTTAGAATATTGGCCCAGAAAAAACAAAGATAAAACTCGGTATTTTGTGGAACTACCACGACTCTTTTTATAAATATGAAGAACAAAAGACCACACCTTAAACTCTATACAATGACCCTCTTTTATACTACTTTTAACCTTAATAACTATGAAATCTCAGCTCAAATACAGCTGGAATGACAGCCCATTCACAGCCAATACATTCAATACTTTCCTAATATTTACCTTGACTAACATATTCTACATGTTAACTAATTCCACCCTCATCTTTCTTGTTCATCCGTATACACCCTTGAACATCAAGATTAATTTCTAACAGTCCTCTGGTTTTAGTTAAGTGACAAAATGGGCAGGTTGAGTAACATGGCAATTTTGGTTGGAGAGGTTTGGGTTGGCCTAAAACACATTTTGTCCAAAATATCAAAAGTTTATTCTGCAAACAATTAGGGAGTCAAATATGTGTACAAATTTGTCTGTTGATTAGTTTTTGATATTTAATGCATTAAACATACACTTTTGGTTAACTTTCAATTCCACCTTTGACCCATTTACAATTATTTAAAAAAATATAAATAAAAAAAACCTTGAACCTAATATTTCTATAAACGTGAGTTAATACTGTCATCTCTAGTTTTAATACATATGTTAAAATACATGTTTAATTGAGAAAATTCTACCATATTTTTACGTTAATTTGTAGGTCCTATTTTATCATGTTTTCCAATCTGATGATTATTTAATCTACAAACTACCTATTGATTTTCGCAGAACTGTATTGTCTCTTCCCCCAATAATTAATGGAGCACACTCAGCTATCTCTTTGAAGACCAAGAATGTATTCATCGAATGCACAGCCACTGATTTGACCAAGGCCAAGATTGTTTTGAACACAATGGTCAAGTGTAGAAGAATTCTCTTGCATGTTTTTCTCAATAATCTTTCAATTCATTTGAACCACAAAAAATTGATAAGATTATGTAACTTTTACTGCAGGTTACAATGTTCTCCGTGTACTGCGAACGGAAGTTTGAGGTTGAACCAGTTGAAGTAACATATCCTGATGGGAAATCCTATATTTGTCCTGAGTTATCCCCCTATGACATGAAGGTGTCTTTATCTTACATAAATCATATCGCTGGGGTTTCATTAGAGGCAAATAAGGTACAAAACATGCCAAATATGTAAAACATGCCTAAACAGTTATATTAATTATTGTAGATAGAGGCATTGCTAAACGGAATGAAGAGCATGGATGTGTCATGCTCTTGACAGCTGTTAGAATATTATTTATTTGTAACTTTCTTCCAGGTTGCTGGGTTACTGAACAAAATGCAGTTATGTGTGGAACAATCTGTCTCAGAAAATAACGAATGTACTTTTACTGTGTCTGTTCCCCCAACCAGAAGTGATGTTCTTCATGCATGTGATGTAGCAGAGGTATGGAACGGAAGTACATTCATTACTATTATTATTATTATGATGATGATTATTATTATTATTATTATTATTATCATTTATTCTGTTACTAGTATTATTATTATATTTATTTTTGTATTATATAATCCGTTATTAACAATGCCTCTTATTTAATATAACTGACATGAAATATCTGTTTTATTGTAACAAATTCCAAAGGACGTGGCAATTGCATATGGTTTCAATAAAATTCCAAAGCAGATACCTGCATCTTTGAAGCCCTTGCCTCTGAATCAGTTCAGTGACCTTATTAGAACAGAGGTAAATATTTACCATTAACATGCGGAACTTCTTTTATTGTTCACTATAAGGATCAGTTCAGTTTCTAATTTTGACCCATTGATTTATAAACGGATTTTAATTATCTCTAACTGGCCAAAACTGTAAAAGCAAAAAGTTAATCATAAAAGAGAAGTGTGAACAGGATAAGGGATGGGTAGTCTTGCAAAGTGTATTTTGAATTCATAAAACTTTAATTCTTTTATTTAACAAATAGATTACCATTGAAATAGTATGTTTTCATATTTGGCAAAATAAGCACTTATAATTTAATTTAAAGTTTTGGATAAAAAGTGTTTTCCGTCAACTCAACCCCAACAAACCAAGACGTTACTGCTTTTGACCTGGTTCACAACTCATTCATTTTTGCCACATCTAGTTTTCTATTTAGATATCAAATCTTTCCAGTGACAAGTTGACAACCTGTTGTTCTTTTGCCTTTTTTCACATGGGAAACCACATTTATTGTTTTTTTTAACTTTTGAGGGTTAGCATGTCTTCATTTATATGCACATATTCAAATGTAGACATGTATATATAAGTGCATATCCATAAATCAAGTTGTAGTTTAAACGTGAATGAAATAGGACAGTAATTTCTTGCACTATATCTTGCTAAATTATAGTTGTTGCATGCATCATTTTATGTGAATTTTTTTGTATGTGCTGATGTCTTTTTGGTTTGTTTTTCTTTTTAGATCGCACTGTGTGGTTATACAGAAGTGTTAACATGGATCTTATGCTCTTACAAAGAGAATTTCCCCATGCTGAACCGTAAAGATGACAAATCAACTGCAGTTATCATTGGAAATCCTCGCTCTGCAGATTTTGAGGTTTGCTTCCAATTCTACTCTTGTGTGTAGAAAAAAATATATAATAAGAGTTTAACTATTTTTTTAATTCATCAGAAGGATAAATAAGTAGAACTGGATGCTTCAAGCTTATGAAATCATAACCTAGTTTAATCATTAACACGTTGAAACAAAAGAGAAGGTCGTGGAAAAAGAACTTTTACAGTGAAACATTGATTACCAAAATACGATAGGCAAAGTGGAAAACTGATTTATAAACTCAAGAGACGGCTCAAAATTATTAATTGCTGCTGTGGCATGGCTAGATTCTGCCAACTGCTTCTATTTTTTAGTGATTTAAGTAGGGAGATTACATCTTGCCAAAAACTTGTTTAACTCTTGAATCATGAAGGTTGTAAGAAGCAGTCTCATGGCTGGGATACTGAAAACAACAGCACACAATAAAGATCATCCGAAACCTATCAAGGTAAAATGGGCTATATCATCTTAATGAATCAGGTCATCTCCATGATCTTAAGTTGGAGGGGCACCTTCTCATTGTTTTGCTTATAGTTGAGCTTAGTGTTATTCTTACTACTCATTCGAACTCTAGATATTTGAAGTAGGTGATGTAACAGTATTGGATGAGTTAAAAGATGTTGGGGCCACTAATCGTCGCCAATTGGCAGCTCTTTACTGTGGCGCTACTTCCGGTTTCGAGGTAATATTGTGCTTTCAGATATTTGTTTATGTTTCCTCTTTGATATATGAAAATACATGTGTAAGATTCATTTTAACAGAACTCGTTTTCTCTCTCTCTCTCTCTCTCTCTCTCTCTCTCTCTCTCTCTCTTTTTCCTGTTCAGTAACTTTTTTTTAGTTAATCTATTTACCTCGTCAAAACTCAAATCTAGGTAGTGAAATTAGACGCCCATTTTAGTTCTTTAAAATCAAAATAGCACCTTCTTTTTAAAACATTCTTATGATTATCTAAAATGTGGATAATTGATATTTCATGTGATGATGTTTCGTTTATACATTTTTGTCTTCTGATTTGATCTTGTACTCTCTTTTTTATCTGCAGTTGATACATGGCTTGGTTGACAGAATCATGGAAGTAACAGGCACCCCTTTTGTATTGGCTGGGGATAATACTGGTTACTACATTGAGCGGTCAGATGTAAGTACTTTTCCATATTGCTCGATGACTTGCAATCGCCAGCCTTGTTACTTGTGATGGTTATGTTAATCTCAAACCGCTCATTTTAAAAGAAGTTGCCTCAAAGGAAACAGGTTTAAAGTAGTCCAGTAAATCATTGTATACAGATCTTAATCATATGTAAAACACTCAAAAAACGTTTTGGGTCATCTTCTGGCCCATAAGCCTCCCTACATATTATACCACCTCTATGTCAATCTGCCTTGCTTAGTTACATATTGTTATCCAATGAAGGAGCCTGAGTTTCTTTTGGGGAGACAAGCTAGCATCATATACAAAGGGAAGAGGATAGGAACTTTTGGCATTGTTCACCCACAGGTACTAGAATTTGACAGTCCATATAGTTATTTTTTTATTATTATTATTATCCAATTGTTTAGATCTTAATGTTTCTTCTTTATATTTTTTATATTGATAATTATGTTATCTAGTCAAGTGGATGACATTTTGAACATATCTGACTGAGATACAGCATATTTCATGTTTTAGAGGTGGTGATTTAACCCATTTACCTAGAAATGGGCTGATTCAGCTTGTATTTTACCTCTAACGGGTCAAATACTTTACTTGCAAAATTGAAATGGTCCAAATGGATACAAAGTGGCCCCCAGTTTATTTAAGATTTTACAGCCTACTCTCTATTCATGTTATTCCAAAAATTATCTTAATATATTCATAATCTAGGTTTTAGTCATCTTTCGTAAGTTTGTTATTTTTTAAAATGCAGGGGAAAGGGAGGAACAAAATCCATGTAAACTTCTTGTGATAATTTTTTGACTTATCATGTCTCATATAACTTTCAGGTGCTGGAAAACTTTGACATACCTGATCCGTGCTCCTTCGTGGAGCTCAACATCGAGAGCCTGCTATAACGCTGATACCTCTTTCTATTATACATGTAAGAAGCATTGGCCTTCTTAAGCGAGGAAAATCTTATTTGCTTAACTGAAAGTGTCTTTGATTTTTTACTGTTAAACATTGATAACTACAAGGTTTAAATTGTGTGTTGTGCTGGAATGAAATTCATGTTACTTAGTTATACCCGTTTAGGTGGTAAGACGAGAAAAAAGAACCCTAAAACTACTTGATTCTAATAAGACAAGGAAGGTTATCTGTATTGGGACATGTTGGTTGTTTGGTTTTGGGTCAGTTTAGTTATCCAATTTTGTTTTAGGTTTAAGGTACTCTTTTTAGAGTGTTTTTTTCAAATTCTTTTACTTTAGTCTACTGATAAAGATGAATCTACTTGGCTGATCGATGTATATAATTGGACATTTTGCTTAAGATAACCGAAATAACCAAATTACCATTTAATACAAATAAGTGTTGATTACATGAGTGGCGGTTTACATGTATTTCAAATTTGGTCTTCTAAGTATTAGAAGTTAAAGCTTTAGTCCTCACTGTGCACTTGTGGGTAACACCTTTGGTGGTTGTTTTTGGTAAAGACGCAAGGTTGTCGTTATAACCCACTCTTTGTATTTCCCATAGAATTGATCTTTTAAGTTACAGTGTCGTAAGGGGGTGAACTTGGCTGCCATTAGAAGTGAGATTGGAGGTTCTTTGTAAGTGTTGTGCCTAAGAAACACATAAAGACGGTGCATTGGTGGTTGTTTTTGGTGGTGACCTTCTGGGGGTGCCTCTGAGATCGAAACAAATGGTTAGAAACACTGTTTTCAGACTCGAATCGGACCGGCCGGTCGATTTGGCCGGACCGGGATTTGGGACCGGTTCGATCCACCTAAATCGTTTTGTTTTCAAGGAACCGGATGGTTTGGTGGTCGGACCAGAAACCAGGTTGGACTGGATTTTGAATATTTTTTTTTTAAGTTTTAGTTTTCTGGATTTGAATGAGTTAAATGGGTGGTTCAAACTATGAATTAGAGTGTTTGACATAAGATTATTGTTGAGTTTTATATATAACTATAAACTATACATATAAAATATTTTATATTGAATTATATATATAACTATATATCTAATATACACATATATAATCATGATATCATCCGCTTTTTAAATCCGGTCCGATTGGTTTGACCGGTTCGACCAGTCGATCAGTAAGGTGACCGGTTCGCCGTCCGATTCGGTTCTGAAAACATTGGTTAAAAAGAGAATCAAGGGATACTGAACAGATTGGAAACATTGGTTTCTTTTGGTGCATTGTTCATTTGTTTATTTTTTTAGTATTTCTATTATTTAGACTTGATTTGTTATTTTACATTAATTTAACGAAATTATTAACGTCAATAAGTAAGAAACAATTGTGTTGCCCAAGAGCGAACGGTGAGCTAAAATTATAATTTTCGATACATAGGAACCAAAACTTAAAATATAAGTAAACCACAATATCATTCGTGTAATTAACTTAATTCTTAATTTATTTTTCCGTGCCAACATGTGAGAAAGATGACATCCTAAATGGGATTTTTTTGCAAATAAATGAATTTCTATAATTCAATGCTTAAAAGATCCTCACATAATCGTATAGCAACCCTAACCAAAACTAGAGATACTAATCCATGTACTATAAGTACACACAACACTCTTTTTAGAAGCTCTTAGTTAAGAACACACTAACCTAAAAACAACTCAACACAAAAGTAACAAGATGTAGGAGCAATTCTTTTTGGGAAAATCAACATAATAAACGTTTGAATATCATTTTATAATACTAAACATTTGAACTTTTATTCATTTTCAACCAATAGTAAAATGTAATATTATATATTTTTTGCAGGCTAAGTCGGCTACTTTCTAGTCAATCCTATCATTGACTTGGTCCCGCATGAAATTAAGTGGGGAGCAGACACGTGGACCGGCTAAAGTCGACTACTGCCTAACTAACCCAATCACTGATTTGGTACCACATGAAATTAATGGGGAGCTAAGTTTTGTGTAGTCAATGTTTATTTTGGAACTTTTGTATGGTCAAATGTTCATTTTGATAAATTTTCATTCTTTTCAGTTTGTTGACCTGTGTGTGTGTATAAATAGGGGTATAGATCAAATGAACAACGTAACACAGTTTTACTTATACATCACACATACGTTATGTATATGTAACCAATTTTCATTCGACGTATTGTTACGTATACGTAAGACTCTTTATTCCTGCAAAGCACTTCTTTTATAACAAAACAAGTCCAGCAAGCAAAACCGACTAGTTTTAAAATGCAAAGGTAAGTATCACATGACCGTTTTAAACCTCTGTGTTGGAACTTCAATTTTTTTCTTTTTATTTTTTGAAATAAAGAATAAAAACTAAAATAGACAGTACAAGTTGTCTCCCACATAGGAACTTTCTTTTATGTTTGACTAGACTTGAACATTGTACAATCTGATACCTGTATAATAGATAGAAGAAGTTTTTCATAAGTGCTTCGTACCTTGCTTTCTTACGTATCCACGAAAGTCGCAACCTCCCAATCATACTAAGCTTGCATTTTTCAATAAGTTCTTTTGTAGCATGCTCATCAATATTTCTGGTTAATAGTATAGCTAGAACTTCAGATAACTCAAAATATTCTTTAGTTAGTGGTTCAATTACATCTTGACAATTCTAGGATAAGACATCACTTGAGTAACATATAGTATCATATATGTTGAAACTGATGACATCTCCATCAAATTTCATAAAAGAGGTGACACTACAAAAATAGATTTTAGTTTTTGCAGCAAAATGGTCTCCCTAATAAAATTGAATCGGGATTTGGTGTGTCATCATTGTCCATGTATTATAAATAAATATCAGCCAGGAATACTAATTATTCAGTAATACAAATTTTGTTATACATATTCTGGGTGTACTATGGATCGATCTACCAGCCAAATGGTTACCTTGATCCTCAAGAACAACTTTATGTTAAATGTTTTGAAAATTGAGTATGGTAGGACATTAAAGGAGGCTCCAAGGTGTCACACCTCAGTTTCAGCACACTTAGGCAGTGTAACCAATTAGTACACTTGGTTTTATTTCATTTGTCTATTTTAAATAAATGTTTTACACAACGAAAATAATTCACCTATCGTCTCTTAATATCAAAACAACTCTAATGATCATTTAAAATTTCATATATTCAAGGGGATTTAAAAGACAATGTATATTATACTAAAACATCATTAAAACAATGTTCACAAAATCTTCTACCTGTCAATAGGTATTACAAAAAATTACATTTAAGCTACTAGGTAGATTATGTGTCTAGAGACTACAGAGTCAAAATCCTTTTAGCACCTATCCAAAGACTAAATACACCCTATTCATGATTACCTGGAAAATTTTGTAAACTAATACGTCAATGAAAAGGCCGGTGAATACATTCAATGGTCAACAAAATAAAGTAAATAACTCATAAGGAAGAAGAAAAGGTGAAGAGAAAACCAAAAGCAACAGATGAAGATCAACCACAACCATTATCAGTCTACAACCACGACCACAACACGCAACAGATGAAATGAGAATTGTTACAATCCCCCTCCTCAGGAACTAACCAATCATGTCATTAAAGTTTAAACTACTACATTGTTATATTTAAAAATACAAATAGAAGTAGAATTACCTGATCAGTCAATTGGGTTGATAGTCTATTGGTAAGATTTAAAGACTCTTTTAAAACCATACAGGTTCAAACCTGATAAAAAATAATTTTAGAGCTCCAAAATAAAATATTACTGTTAAAAGAACCGATCAAAAGACATACAACGTTTAATTATACTTGATTAGCACTAAAAACTTATAAGCATAAATTATTGAATTTAAAAGCTAAGAAGAGACAATATTGTGCCTCTCCACTTGATTACCAACCATTCTAGAAAAATCTTTTTATTACAACTAAACATGTTAAATCAACATGATAGCATCCAATAACAAATAAACTTCATCGTTATATTTGCATTTTATGGGCAAGAGACCCATAAAATGCAAATGCAAGAATCATATAAACTAAAAAACAAGAAAATTTTCATATATACCCAAGTTAGCCCTATATATACATTGTGGAATCCAATCTTGATCAAGTCAGTTGGTTACTTTGCAGAAATCAAATCTCTGCAGGACATGTTGTTCTCTTCTTCCTTATGTCCCTGGTAAATATATATGCACAAAAACCACATCAGCATATCAACTCTATTTCCTTAAATGTCAGTCATAGTGGCAGAACCAGAACTTACAGATCGGGGTCATCATAAGTTCTTTTATCTACTTACTGCAACCAGGGGGTCCAACTTATGTTTTTCTTAGAAAAACATAGATTTTACAAAAAAAAACTGATGGATTTCAAGGAGTGGCGGTTAGCGCAGCCCTTGACCCCCCTGGTTCTGCCCTTGATATCGATGTTTTTGAATCGAACTGAGAGATAATGTAACGCAAGGTGAGCAATGTTAACACGTAAAAATGTATAACGAATGGTGACTCACGTGCAATAAGGTATAGTACAATTGGGCTCTATACAAGCTTTTGAGTGGTTCTTTAATATCCACCATGCTCCTCGACAAAATTCACATCCATTACGAAACCCTGTAGTGCATATAGAAGCATGTTGAAGAAGCATTTTGACAGTTTGACAATCCGGGTAGCAACCCTCTACGCTTTTACATTGACACACGTGTGTTAAAGCATCTAGAGCCCTGTTTAACTGCCAGCACAAACAGTACCAAAAACAAGTTTAGGATGTTTACTTTTTTAACAAAGTTAACTTCTGTTCTCATTTCTTACCGTGTTGGTTTTTTGATCCTGAGGTTGTTCCTTTTTGGGTTCCGAGGTAACCTCTGTTGGAGAGGGGGTTAACTTAGGAGTATGACAGGTGTCACTTTTTTGTTGGACAACAAGATCCTGTTTAAAATGGTACAGGATCATCATAGAGGAATATTTGGCATGCCCGAGTGTATCGAATTGGTATAGAGAATTCTGGCACTTTTTCAAGAAATCATCGCGAGTCTGAAAGAAATTATTCACCAGCACGTCGTCATTATCCTTGGTATTAACCGGTATAGAGCTTAGTACATCCTGGAAACACCAAATAATAAGAATGTTAATCAATTAAAAGTCTTGGCGGGTCAACCCAACCCGTTTTGACCGGTAAAAAATTTGAACAGGCGGAAAATTATGGCATAGAAGGTGTTGTTTTATAACTAACTCACCTCAGAGAGTTGAGTCTTTTTACAAGAACCACATCTGCTGATACTACCCTTGGAAAAACATCTGGCAATGAACAAGCAAAGTCAGAATGAATAATTTTAGGATGCCAAAAGACATTATAAAAATGTAACATTATTTCACCTTGAACATAAGTGAGTCTTGTTGCACTGCTTGCAGAACCATCTACTTCCAGATAATATTACTTCATTGCAACATGTGCACACATGCTGTAACCGTAGAATCATATAGTTTTCCTTCTCAGGCAGAATTACATCACCAAGCTACGATATCAATAGAGGAAACTCAAGTTAAAAAGACAAATAATTAATGTATGAAAAATAAAGGAATTTAAAAGTATTTACTTTGTGCATCACTAAAGCATCCTTTGTGCTGATTTCTTGTCCTTTGGCCATCAAGATTCGCTTAGTACGTGACTTGATACACACTCTTTCTCCAGAACTTTCTTCTTCATCAAGTTTCTTACTTGTACTTTCAGCAATGTCTGACCAACAATCACCATCAAAGTATGGCAAACGGGCTGCAGTTATCTTATTCTTTGATGGAATGAAAAATTCATTGAATAAATTAGTCAGGTCTACCACAATTCCATCTTTCACAGCTTTCCTAATCATTAGCTTGTACCTTCATAAAAAACAACCTTGCGTAAAATTATGCACAAATAGTTTCCCTATCGTTCTCATGACACCATAAAATATTAATAAAACAAAAATAAAATAATAACTTTAAATACCACTGGAGTAGCTTAGCCCTCTCGGGTGTCTTCTGAGTCTTGGGGTGGCAGTAAAATATATAATCTTCACCTTTTATAAGAGGACATGACCATATATAACAAGATGCGAAACCTCTTTTCTTGCAATGTTCCAGGTATCCAACCTGAGTATCACAAAACATAAGTCTTATTCCAGAGGGTGGTTATTAAACAGATTTAGTAAGAAAAAAAATACCAATATTTCATGGTAAACGAAGGTGCGAAGAGGTTCTCCACTTGCGGTTTTTCTTTCGGGTTGAAAGTACTTGACTGAATCGATGTATGAGATATACACACATCGGTTGTTAGGCCCGTTACACTCTGATCCAAACTCTTGAACATACATTCCAAATAGGCATATATCCACACCTCCTATTTTCTGGAACAAAAGTATTAACTATTTGCCAAAGAAAATGAGAAGGTTAGATGTCTAGTTTAGAATAGATACTAATATATCTCTAAATTAAAACATAAAGCATAAAAAATACACTTACTTTTGATCTGTAATCAATTTTCTCTGGATAATATTTTCCATGAAATATATCTCTAAATTGCTTCTTCACTTCCAACTCTTTGTCAACAGATACCACAACTCTAACGACAAGACCTTCTGCTACTGGTACCTATCAGATTAAAAAAATTGAATATCAATATTACTATTGCTTATATACTTCACCTAAAATTAATTTGAAAAAACAGAAGAAACTGTTTTCTTACTTTTTCTGATTCTATTTCATGATACTTTGCAGTTTCTTCTCTCTCTTGCTTCATTCGGTTAAATAGCCGTTGCTCGATATGATCACTAAGATTAGTTCGTGGCAGATCTTTTGCTTCCACAGCAGTTTTTGGTAACAAGGTTCTCGTTCCATTTTCTATTTCTTTTAAGCAACATTTTGGACAAACATATTCTGCTTTCCCTTCTAAATCTGTTTCATTATTGTACAGACCACAAATCCTATGTTGCCAGTGTTGACATGTATCACATTGCACCCACTGCAAGAAAACAATAGTCAGTGGTCATTTAAGGTTTTAGAATAAAATAATAATTGCACGGACAGCTAAAGTTTAATATACCGAGTCCTCTATTTCCTCATCGTTCTTTGCCATGAGAAGACTGGCTTTAACAAGTGAACCTCCACGTGTTGTAATAGTTGACCCACGAGATCCTTTAAAGCATCCCATACAAATGCAATGCGGTGTTTTGGTGTTCTCATCTGTTGACCGATAATATTTAACATTTTGCTTGATCCGCAAGTCACAAGATGAGCAATATACGGGTGGGGGGGCGAGCAAAAGCTTATACTTGGAGCATAACTGGCATGAGTTTTGACTTGCTGAAGGTGTTGTGTGTCCTGATATCTCCTGCATAAATGGTATATATATTAGAATTTCCTTATTTAATGAAATACTTCATATCTAATAATATGCTATGAGATGATGTATAGCATATGAACCTTTTTAGGTTGGATAAAACTTGACAAATGTTCTTTGATTTGAGACGCGGTGAAAGAATCAGCAAATGAGGCACTCAGTTTCTTAATGTTCCTTGATCCCAACCCTGACTCGTTATCTTCAACAGAATCAGGCAATGACACACTTGGTGTCTTGATATTCATGAACGTCAACACTGACCTGTTACTTTCAAAACTACCAGCCAGCGAAGCATTTGGTTGCTTAATATTCAGGATCTCCACCTCTGGCCCGTTATCATTAAAAGATGTAATTTGTGTGCTTTTCTTCTCTGGTTCCATTGATTGCAAGGACCCCAATACAGTTTCAAAATCATCTAAAGCTGAATTAAAACACCATACTACTGTTTCTTCACAGTTCAACTTGGGTGGTATCATGTTAACTTTTGGGCTCAAGGCATCCTTTGTAGAAGCAAGGGATTTAGTAAAGCTATTGTACACATCCATAAGAGTACCAGAGGTTACATTAGGGCCCAGTTGACTTGATTCCTCTTTTTCATCAGGCCCATTCCGCACAGCATCTTCTGCAGTTTTATTGTTAGCATCCGGGCATGAGGCATCCTCATTACTAGTGGGCCATTGTTCCAAAGGTGGCAAGTCTAAAGGCAGATAACTTTTAGTTAGTACATCCATTAGAGTACCACTGCTAACACAAGATTCATAATTACTTAGTGGCTCCAAGTGACATCTTTGTCTTTTAGATTCCATTTGATCAGTACTGCTGCTAACCCAAGATTCATTATTAGAGGTCTCGAAGTGATAATTTCGTTTTCTAGATTCCATGAGAGCACCACCACCACTCCAAGATTCATTACAGGGGGGCCCAAAATGATATTTTCTTTTTCCAAATGTGATGCCCGAAGCAGCCTGATCACAAATGTTGCAATTTAAACCATTACAGTTGTGACCTGAACTTGCTTCAGCAACAAGTGGTCGACCCTGTACTGATTCCCATGAATTAATCCGTGGAATCTTAAACCCATTTGAATGATCCCATGCTGGAATTTGGCGCATCCATCGACCAGGTTGTAGGGGGCGGGCCATATGAACCTGTGGTTGCAAAAACGTCCTACAATTTGATGTTTGAGAGTTATTTGTGGTGTCCAAAAAGTGAGTAGTCTCAGGATTCTTTTGAAAATTGGGTTGCACATTATTGGTTGCAATTGGAAAGCCCATATTATATGAATTCTGATGAAAAGGTTTCTGTTGATGGAAGTTTTGAGCTGATGGATGAGCAACAGAACGCAAAAGACTGCCAGGCATCACTGTTCCACTTCTACCCTCAAAAGCTTCGGTAGCAGATATCCTATTATTAAACATGTTTGTGCTACCAGCATTCTTGATTGAGGATCCTGAAGGAATCAAGAAAATTGATTATTCACATTAAAATGCATAAAAAAATAAATTCACAACCAATTAAGCATAAAGTACCTCCAAAACCTTGACGATTAAACTTGTTGATAGTAGCAGAGTTGTAACCAGTGGATCCAACATTCATGGAAGTATCAGACTTATTAAGCCTGGAAGACATCATGGGCATAACTCCATCAGATACCATTCGATTACGATCAACATCCCATGTCCCCTGGTGGTTCAACATCTGAGAACCAGTTCCCTATAAAATTTCAACAATATACAAGTCAAAAACCAACAAAAACACCAACATTCAAATCAAAATTCATCCAAAACAAAATCCAATCATTCTCACCATTGGAGTTTCAATCGAAATAGGGCACTGGCTGTTCGGCTGCGAGTCAGGAATCGACGTAGGAAACGGGCTGTTCAAGTAACTTAAAAGATCATCCATCCACTCATCCTTATCGATTCCCTGCGTATAATTATCAACACTACAGAAAAACATTCTCTTAGACCACCATAAAAGTTACACTCCATATATAATCAAGAAGTATTAACATAAAATTCGATGAATAACAACATGAAACAAGAGTGAAGAACTAACGAGTTAGTGGTAGATTGATCGGCAATAGTGTTGAGGGGGTTCCAATGGGAGATGGAATCCCCTTGTTTGTGGCGATTATCGCGTGTGGGAAGTGATGCGTAAATCATGTTACTGTAAATTTGGAATGAAGAACATGAAGAACAACAAAGAAGATAACGATGGTGTGAAGTGATTCGTAAAGAAAACCCTAGGGAATTTGGCTTGAAGAAAGAATTACGTAGGAGCTCAAGTTAGGGCAATTTGGCGTTTTTATAGGTTTTCGTAGGGCCACTAGTCAACCGGTCAAACCCCTTTGAACTTGGGGTTAGAATATAGTCAATATTGTTAAATCAAGTCTTTTTTTTTTCTCTCTCTTTTTCTTTTTCTTTTCTCATTTTCTTTCATCTTTATTATCTTGTATTTGGTAGCTTGATGAGTGGTGATGGCGTGGTCGTACGTTATAGCAGTGACGTTGATGTGGTTAAGTAGGTAAAGACAAACGTATGAGTTAGGATGGTTTGATTTGGATACCTGAAAGTAGATAATAAAAATTAAACTGTGTAAAACCGTGGCATACCAAGTATTTAGCATTTCGAAATCTATTTTGTTAAATTTTATAACTAATTAGATTATTAAATTTAGCATTATAAAATACTATGGTTAATTAAAATATTATATTCACATTTCAAAAATTATTTAGTTAAATATTAAAAATAATTTTTTAAATAATAAAAGAAAAAAAGAAACCTAAAATTTAAGTATTAAATTTAAAATTTCAAGCATTTAAAAAAATATATTTAGTTAAATAATAAGATAATTTTTAGTTAAATAATAAATGAAAAAAGTATACCTAGAATAGTAAAATGTGTGAATGCGTGTTACGTGAACCACCAAGGAAGGTGCCAACTTGTTTTTATACTAGTTTCAACGCACATACGTTTTAAAATTATAAGCTAATTAAGCTCATACGCATGCTTTCTCATAAATTATGAGCTTCATCATCTAGCTTCATATTGTTATATTTGTTTACATATCTAGCTTCATGTTTAAAACTGATTGAAAGTATGTTAAAAGACGCTAAAATAATGTATTTTTGTTGAATGAAAAAAAAAAAAACAGTGGACAGTGGACATTGGTCTTGTAAGCATCCTGTCATAAAGTGATTACTTTGTATGTGATAGCGTAACTGTTTCACGTCCAAAATGAAAAACACGATCATAATGTCTTGAGTTCTTGAAAAGATAACTATCATATCATATCTCTAAGTACGTTACTTACTCAACAATTAAGTGTTTCCCTCTCGGGATAGCGGGTCAACGTATACAAAAGTAGTGGCTAAATATACCTCCAATGTAGTTAACGTACCTTCCTTTATAAGAGAGGATGTGACTGACTTAGTACGGGGACACATCCAAGTGGGAGTAGTGTACGTTTAACAACATCCATACAAGTATAAGAATCTGTAAATCTAACTTGATAAAAAAAATATTCAAGTTTAATAAGAGACGGAAATGATTATTTATCATAGAAGCTATCAAATGGTTTTTCAATAGGTTTAAGTTTAATAAGAGACGGAAATGATTATTTATCATAGAAGCTATCAAATGGTTTTTCAGTCTAAAACTAAAGTAAAACTATAAAACAATCAAAACCTAATAAGATATTATGTATTATATATTACCCAACTATATATGTATAAACTCTAACTAATATTTTCCCTGTAATATCCCCGCAATCAGTGCGAGAGGAAATAGAACACTTAGAATATATAAAAATAATAAATATGTTGGTAGAAATCATAGAATCTAGAATATCATAAAATTTAGACAAGAAAACTTTGTGGCACGATATAAAGTCATAGCGGCAGCAAGAGGCATGACGATAAAACTATGGTGACAAGAGCTACGAATCTAACAAAAAGAGCTACGATTATGACGACACGATAGTAACGACAAGAACAAATAAATAAAGCTTAATCAATATATGTATGAAATACATCATCAAGGCACAACAAGAAAGGGTGAAGAGAAAGAAAAACATCAAATAGATTGAAAGAAGGGGTAGAGCGCGGGTAATTAACCAAAAGCGGGGAAGAAAGATGGAAAGAAAAATTAATAAGACAAGAATACTATAGCATTAACATCGTATACAATAATAAAAACACATAATGTATTATGTATTGTTAATCAATTATTTGTAAGAGAACTATGACGACAATTACAAGAAATCTAGTATAAAATATATATTTATTTAATTATACATACGTTATATATTAAAATATGACGTTGCATGAGACATTTATACACATTAAATATTTTATGTGGTCTTAACAATAATCCTCACACCACTTTAACATTGTGAAAACGGATATAAACTAAAATTTTCTTCCATCATAACACAAGTCGGTGACAATGTATCGCAAGTTAAAACGGTCAAATCCAAAGGGTTCAAATAAATATTTATGCATTATATAAATCTAATAATTTAACTCGCCATGATATAGGTAAAAAAAGCCTATATATGGTAATATAAAAAGTTTATTCAAAGTAATATTATATTTACTTACATAGAAAAGGGTCCGACATAACTAAAAGATGAAAGTGTATATGTTCAAAGATTTGGACACGTTTTCTAAAACAATAGTAGCTATGTACATTAGGCATTTAGGCATTTAGTTCATTAGTAGTTGTAATGATATGATATTAAAAAAGTGTTGTCACAGAATCAGTTGTGATAGTGAAAAGAAGTGTGATGGGAGTATGTAATGAAAGAGTTTGTAGTTACTAGAGTTCATGAGGCGTATTACTATGATATGTGAGAATTTTTTTTTAAATAAAATGATAAAATAACTTGTAACTAGACCGTAAAGCCACTCACGCAAGACCCAATCATGCCCCTATTGCACAAGAGGGGGTGGTGTTCCTTTGTGAAAGGGATGTCACATACCATATCACGCCCTTATCACACTCCACTACGGATGATCTTATTATGAAAGTGGATGGTGGAATTGTCATTTCATTTACTAGTTAAATGTAGTAGGGGTTTTTACGTTTTCAACATTCTTATCTTATGTTCAAATTTGTGAAAAATTAAAAAATATTTAATAAAATAATAGCAATAATAATAACAGAATGATAAAAGGAGATATATAGGTGTGTGTATGTATATAATTAATTATTATGAAATGATATAACTACTTTGAAAAAAATGAATGACAAAAAGAAAAGTATTTGCTAAAAGTATCAAGAACAAAGAAAACTGTCAATTTTGATGTAAGAACAACATAAAATCATAGATTAACTTCAACTAATATTAATAATCTTCAGGTGGTTCTCGAAGATCTCTCACAATTTGGTTAATAAATTTAGCCATTAAAGAGTCAAATTAGCAAAATGATGACTTACATAATTTTCATCATTTGATAATGTTATAATACAATTTTACACCAGATCTCACTCTATGTCAAAATTCATCAAGAAGCCACATATCAATATTCTTGGTTAATTATGACTTATGCACTTATGCTACATATTCAAATCAAACATAACAAATGATTTACTTGCAACCAGGTACTCTATAATCAGTATCTGTGTATGTCGTTAATACTCCCCATGCTAGTTTACATCTTTCACAGCCATCATGAAACCTGAGCCGACATCCTGAAGCATGGTCAATTAGATCTACGATGGTTCCATGATCCGTGTAGGAACAATTGATACTTCCACATCGAGAGGCATGAACTGGAGCACGGTTTAACTGCATCACAAAGTTTTAAAAAAATAAATAAAGAGTAATTTTTTTTTTCATTTCTTATAGCAGATATTGGTTGTGGGGTTGTTCATCTTTGGGTTGGGATGTTGAAGTGTAACGTCCTCATCATTATCGATTTCATATATTGTTGCACTTGATAATCAAATTAAGACGGATGTGTGCTTGTGTGATATCAACGAACATTAAACAAACTCAATCGAATATTATTAATCAAATGATTACAATACCAAAAGAGTATACATTGTTTAAGCTCGATCCATCCAAGGTGAGCTCCCCTCGGGTTCACACAACTCTCTGCTCTCTCACCCTCAGAGCACTTTCAGAAAATTAACATAAACCATGAAATACAAAGGAAAAACATCTATATATATTATGCAGATGTTCTCGCGCGAGAACTTGATGTTCTCGCTCGACAACTCTAAATTTTCGCGCGATGAGATCTTTATCATTCATCTTGGAGTTCTTGTATCCTTGTATTTCTCGTATGATTTGAGTTTTTTCTTTTCACTTGATATTGTAATCCATAAAGGCTAGGTCCTTACAATTTCCCCCTATGGATTATGATATCAAGTTATGTTTGACTTCAGTCACTCAACTTCATGAATTATCTGATCCTTAGGTATCTTTCACTTTAGTCTTCCCCTTTAGGTATCTTTCACGCATGAAAGTTCTCGCATAAAAAGTTCTCTCATGAAAAAGTTTTCGCAAAATACGATTATTTTTGCAAAGTTCTCGCACGATGCAGTTACTCCCGCGAAAACTTCGATCAAAATCGACTTTTATGACTTTGAATCACCGCTACGGTCTCAAATCTTTGTTTCCACCATCAAAATTCGAAGATACTGAGCTTAATGATGTAACAAAGCCGATTTCATGTGTGTTCACCCTCGGTTTCACCTTCTTCTCCTTTGAAACCGGTCCAAACTCGATCTAAACCTTTTAGATCTTCAACCTCCATGTTTAACGTCTTAATATGGATGATTACGGAATGAAAATCCGTGTATCAAGAGCAACACCTTGCTCTGATACCAAATGTAAAGTCCGCATCATGATCGATTCCACATATTGTTGCACTTGATAATCAAACTAAGACGGATGTGTGCTTGTGTCATATCAACGAACATTAAACAAACTCAATCAAATATTATTAATCAAATGATTATAATACCAAAGGAGTACACATCGTTTAAGCTCGATCTACCCAAGGTGAGCTCCCCTAGGGTGGCCTATCACACAACTCTCTGCTCTCTCACCCTTAGAGCACTTTTATAAAATGAACACACATCATAAAATACAAAGGAAAACATCTATATATACTATGCAGATGTTCTCGCGCGACAACTCTAAGTTTTCATGCAATGAGATCTTTATCATTCATCTTGGAGTTCTCGCATCCTTGTATTTCTCATATGATTTGAGTTTTTGCTTTTCACTTGATATTGTAATCTATAAAGGCTAGGTCCTAACATGAAAGGTGAGTTGACTTATGAGTATGACAGGTGTCACCGATTGGTTGGACAGGAAGGCTGTTTGTGTAATGATGTAGGATCATCATAGAAGAGTATTTTCGTGCAAGGTAATCAGAGATCAAAGAACATTGGCAGGATTTTAGGACGATTTTCTCTGTTATTTCTTCTATCAAGTGATTATAAAGAAAGGAAATGAAAATATTGGAAGGTGCTAAAAATGATGTAAGGGGTTTGGAATGATGTTTATTATGGTTAAGTGGTTAACTTTAATGTATTTAATGTGTTTAAGTAGAAGAAATTATATGGAATAAGTTAACTAAGATGATTTGGTGTTTTATAGGTAAAACGCTATGATTTGATGTGGCTTGAAGAATGCACATGGATGATAAACGAAGATCATGATAGATGAGGTGATAGAGAATTCAATTACAAGAATGTGGCCGCAAACGGGGACAAAAAAGGAGTCCGAGCGAAGAAGTTACGAAGAAAATAAGAATCGGATAAAAGCTATCCACCATGACTTACAGTGGAATGATGACCTACAGTGCAACAACTCAAAAACTGAATAGGAAGCCTCTACCATAACTTATAGTGGTCACATGACTTATGGTACACGACCCGTTGAAATCACTTATAAGACGGAAAAATTAGGTTTTCAGGTCTATCTTTGATTGCAAGCCATCCCCAAGTCCCAGGAACGACCCAAGTGATCCAAAAGGTTCCCGGAGGCGATTTCAAGGCTCAAGATTGTGTTTTTTATCATTCGGTTAGAATCTTTAATGATAGATACAATGTTTACATTGGATTTTGATTTGTTGTTTTTCATTATCATGTCTAGCTAATCCGCTTGTAATCTTCTCCGGGTAATAAGGTTTATACTATGACTTGTTCTTGATGGTTTGTGGTTGAGTTAATGTTTGAACACAATAGTTTAAGCCGAGTAACATTATTTATTGGTTGAAGATTCTAAAATACGTGTGTTGCTTTCAATTTAATTGTTTCATTTTGATTGTTTTAGATTTCTTTTCATCTGGAAACATCAATGTTGGATGGAATTGGGTATCACAAACGTAGGATATGATTCGAGTAGTTCTTTAATAACAGTCTCATTCAATCTATTGTCCTTACCCAAATCAACCCGTTTATGTTTATAAAACCATTATTAACTATCAAAGTAAGTCTAAGTAGTAAACCTGAACCCGGAGAGGATTACCCTTTCTCATCATTGTTTGCAATTAAATTACTTGTTAACATCGTTACTTCTCACGATTAGTTAGATTACAAATTCTTTGTAATCAAGCTACAAACTTTTGAATTTGGAACACACTTTCCACATGTTCCTTGTGGATCGACCCGACTCACCCTAGCTATCTTAGGTGAGTTTGGACCATTATAAATTGTTTTTGATTAGGCCTGACAACCCGCATAAAAAAACTACTGCTAATGATATCTATTTAAACCAAAACAGAAAGAAACAAATTAACTTCCACGTCGCATGTTCAGCAACCATTCCCACGTTTGCTCCATGTAACTCGGTTAAACCTAAGACCAAGTCACATTAACTTATACACTCCCCTTTAATGTTGACTTGTGTTTTCAGCTTCATTGACCCCCAACAGCAACCTCATCTCACTGAACTTGATTCGACCCAATGCTTTGGTAAGGATATCGGCCTTTTGTAACTCTTCGCTTACATGTTCCACGTGAATCTGTTTTCTCTCCACACACTCCCGGATGAAGTGGTATTTAGTATCTATATGTTGGCTACGTCCATGGAACACGGGGTTTTTCATGAGTGCAATTGCCGACTCATTGTCGACCATCAACTTCACACACTCAAGCTTCCCACCTGTTAGCTCACTTATTAGATTCCTCAACCACAAAGCTTGACATGTTGTGGATGTTGCAGCCATAAACTCCGATTCCCATGATGAAAGGGCTACGGTGCGTTGTTTCTGCGATGACCATGTTATATGGTATCCCGAGTAGTAGAAAACAGCGCCGGTAGTCCCTCTTCTATCATTTAGGTTTATTCCATGGCTACTATCGCTATACCCAACCAGTTCCATCTCTTCCCCTTGAGTACAACAGCCTATAGTTCATTGCCTCTTTGATATACCTGAGTATTTGTTTTGCTGCATTAAAGTGACTAACCTTAGGCCTTTCCATGTACCTGCTTACTGCTCCCACTGAATAACTAATGTCCGGTCTCATGTGAATCAAGTACCGGAGACTCCCGATTAGTCTTTGATAGTCTGTGGGGTTTACTGCTTTTCCAGCTTCATCCTTAGTTAATATCAGTCTATGCTCCTTTAGTTGTTGTGTTGGATTACATTCCACCATCCCAGCAGACTGTAATATTTTCTTCACATATCCTGACTGCTTCAACATAATTACATCATCCCTTTGATCAACCTCTATACCTAGATAATATGATAGTTTGCCCAAGTTGCTCATCTCAAACGCCATTTTCATCTTGTTCTTGAATTCATCTATTTCCTTTTCACTTGTCCCAGTGACAATAAGGTCATCCACATACACCCCGATAATAAGAATATTCATGGACTCGCGAAGAATGTACACTGCCTGTTCTGAGTTGCACCGAATAAACCCCAAATCCTTTAGTGTCTTGTCAAGATGAAAATTCCAGACCCTTGGTGCCTGCCTTAATCCATACAGTGCTTTGTTGAGCTTATACACCATTTTTTCTTTACCTTTAACTTCGAACCCGTCTGGCTGAGTAACGAACATATCTTCCTTCAGTACTCCATTTATGAACGTTGTCTTGACATCTAAATGGTACACAGACCAACCTTCTTTCGCTGCAAGGGCCAACAATAACCATATTGTTTCAAGCCTTGCGACCGACGCAAATGCATCTTCAAAATCGATCTCTTTCTTCTACACATAGCCCTTTCCAACTAACCGGGCTTTGTGATTAATCACATTGCCTTTTGCATCCTTTTTTAATTTAAAGATCCATTTCAAACCTATCACTTTCTCACTCACTAGTAGCTCGACTAAATTCCACGTTTGATTCTTCTCAATCGAATTCAATTCCTTTTCCATCGCCTCACGCCAATCCTTATCAGTCACAGCTTCTTTGTATGTAGTTGGCTCATCACCAACTAGTAATAATTCTTTAGTATTATCACCAATAGGTTCTGTCTCATTGTATAAATCTGACAATATACGATAATCCTGTGGTGGAGTATGATTGTAGGCAGAATCACTTACCTTCTGATTGTCGATTGATGCTAACACTTCTGTGTTGATACTGTTTGGCTCAGGCCGACTCCCTTGTTTCACCGATGAGGAATGTTATGGTGTGTGAGGTTCATTGATATCGAATTGATCTGATACAGTGGTTTCATCAATTGTATGAGAGGAATGGTTTTGGGCCTCACATGATATGTCATCATCCAGAAGCACATTAGCCCAATTTGGTTTAGTATTGGGCTCATGTTCTTGAGCTTCATCCCAAGCCCATTTTCTCTTTTCTTCAAAAATAACATCACGAGCTACACAGATCTTCTTTTGGCTAAGATTATACAAACGATACGCTTTGCTTTCCTGTTCGACACCCAAATATACCATCATAGAGCTTCAATCACTTAGCTTTGTCATTTGTGTTGGTAGTTTCTTCATGTGTGTGACACAACCGAATACCTTTAAATGGTGTAAAGTTGGAATCTGACCTTTCCAACCCTCATAGGGCATCTTATTCTTGAAGCCTTTTGTCGAAACTCAGTTAAGTATGTAAATAACATGTCTGACCGCCTTTCCCTATAACGATTCAGGTATCTGCATTGTCTTTAACAATGATCTTGTTACTTCGAGTACAATGCGGTTACGTCGTTCCACAACTCCGTCCTGTTGTGGGCTATATGGTGTTGTTCGATGTCTCTATATTCCTTCCTATTTACAAAATAGCTCAAACTAATGAGAATTAAACTCACCTCCCTGATTGGTTCATAACATCTTCACCTTGTAGCTACTTTATTGTTCGGCTTCAATCTTGAACCTTTTGAACATATCAAGCGCCTCATCCTTTGATTTTATAACATAGATCCACATGTATCGACAATAATCATCAATAATTAACAGAAAGTACCGATTACCTCCCATGGTTTGTGGTGAAATTGGACCACAAAGGTCCGCGTGAACAAGTTGAAGAGGAGCACTTACACGCCACTGTGTTTCGTTTCGAAAGGCTTGCCTAGTCTATTTTGCCACCATGCAGCCATCACACACTTGTGTTGGGTATGAAATGTTAGGAGCACCATTGACTAAGCCCTTTTTCACCATCGAATCAAGTACTCTAAAGTTCACATGCCCGATCCTTGCATGCCACATCCATGCCTCATCATCCATCTTCATTGCCAAGCACACCGGTTTGCCTGTTTTAAGTACTATTTTGTATATGCGGTTCTTTGATCGCTGAAATTTCATCACAAGTCTCCCGGTCTTGTCATTTACTCTTAGGAATTCTTGCTTCATCCCAACCTCATATCCATCTTCGGTCATTTGCCCCAAGCTAATTATGATGCTATGTAGAGCGGGGATGAAATATACATCTAGGATCATCAGCAGGTCACCATCTTTACATTGAAACATCACTTGTCCGGTCAAGTTGTCTTCCAACTCAGCAAACACGTCTCTAACTCTCGACATGTGATTGTTTGCTTCGTTATCTAGGTACCAAGTATCACAGTTCCCTTTGATCTTTACCTTATGTTTACGGGGAAATATTTTTTCTTCGTTCAACACTACCATCGATTTTTCTCTTTCACCATGAACGGTTAGCAAAATAGCAGGTTCATCCTCCTATTTCTTTGTCAAGTTAGCTGTAATTCCCTTTTCTTTCTTTCACTCTGATGCGTAGTGACCAAATTCTTCACAATTGAAGCACTTTATGTGTTTCTTATCCCGGGGTTTCCGGTTAGCATTGCCAAACTCCGGATGAGAACCGCTACCCCAACGGTTACCTCGACCCCTACTCGCTCCTCTTCCTCTTTGGATGCTACGACCCCCTCTATCATTGGAGTGATTCCTACCACGTCCCCCAGTCAGTGAACCTCTCCCCAAGCCTCTTTGACTTGACTGCCCTTCTGATTTTATGAACAATAATGTATTTGTACCACACGAGTTTCCTTCACGCAACCATAATCTGTCTTCATACGCTTTCAATCGCCCAATCGCTTCTTTAAATGGCACGGTATCCAAATCCAAATACTGTTCTATCAAGGCTACCAATTGTAAATACTTGTCCGGTACCGAGTCGAGTAACTTAAGAACCAATTTACTATCTTCTAAAGTTTCACCAAGGCTACTGTACTTTGAAATCATACCACTCAACTTCCCGGCAAAGTCATTGATGGATTCCCCATCCTTCATCTTCAATGCCTTAAATTTGCTTTTGAGCGTATGTAGGCGTGCTCGTTGAAGTATTCAAATGATATACAAAAGCTTCTGTGAATGTGATGATCCATTAATGTATCAAAGCTTTTAAATAGACTTACAACAACTTCAACAAACTCAACCAAACAAGGAGAAATAACAGGAACATTAATCGGAACAAACTAAACGTTACAGACTCTTCCTAGTGAGACTTATTCAACCACAAGACACATTCAACACACCCCTAAAATGACCGTTAACCAAAGATCCACATGTGCATGGCCAGAATACTCGTGCAACGATATTTGCATGCTTCAATATCCTCCCCTAAACCAAGCTTGAATCAACTTGGTTTAACTCAATTACCCCCATTGCTGACCTAAATCTCTTGAAATCTTCCAGCTTCATTGGCTTGGTCATAATATCAGCCACTTGATTCTTAGTGTCACAATACACAAGTTTCACTTCTTCATCCCGAACCAAATCTCTTAAAAAATAATAACGCACATCAATATGCTTAGTTCTCCGATAGGAAACTGGATTTTCTGACAATTTAATCGTGGAGGTATTATCACAATAAATCTTCACAATTTCTTCCAATTTGTCCCCCAAGTCTTCTAGCAGACCTTTCATCCATTTGCAGTGACAGGCACAATGTGTTGCAGCCACATACTCCTCTTTAGTTGAAGAGAGACTCACCAGCTCTTGCTTTCTAGAACTCCAGTTGATGGTTGTTCTTCCATAGAGACACAAATACCCTGATGTGCATCTTCTATCATCCAAGTCCCTAGCATAATCACTGTCCATATAGACCTGGACATCTACTGTGGAATTATGTCTATAAAACAAACCATAAGAACTAGTACCCTTTAAATATTTCAAGACCCTTTTTGCTACTTCCCAATGCTCTCTGCTGGGCCTAGCCATGAATCTTGACAGTAAGCAGACCACATATGTAAGATCAGGTCTTGTAATAGTGATGTAAAGTAGGCTTCCTACTAGCATTTTATAACTAATAGGATCATATTCCTCCCCTATTCCTTGCTTGGTCAAAACTGTACCTTGAACAATTGGATTGTCCACTGGATTACAATTTCCCATCCGAAACCTTTCTATTATATCAGTATCATACCTTTTCTGACACATGTGAATCCCTGCTATAGATTGTTTCACTTCTATACCCAAGAAGTACTTCATGAGACCCAAGTCAGTCATCTCAAACTCCTGTTTCATGGACTCTTTAAACTGTTCACACATAATGGTACTAGTCCCAGCATAAATTAAATCATCCACATACAGGCTAACAACTATCATTTGACCCCATACTCTCTTAATAAATAATGTATTGTCATACCTGCTTTGTTTGAACCCCTCTCTTTTGAAGTATCTTTCAATCCTGTTGAACCAAGCTCTGGGGGCTTGTTTCAACCCGTATAAAGCTCTTTTCAGTCTGTACACTTTCTCTTCATGGCTAGCTTTGATAAAGCCTGGAGGTTGCTCAATGAACACTTTCTCATTGAGTTAACCATTTAAGAAAGCACTCTTCACATCTAACTGATAAACCTTCCACTTTCTTTGTGCTGCTATTGCAAGAATGGATCTTATGGTATCCCATCTTGCCACAAGAGCAAACACCTCTTCATATTCAACTCCTTTCTCTTGGGCATACCCTTTTACAACCAATCTGGCCTTGTACCTTTCCACCTTGCCTTCGTCATTCATCTTAGTCTTATACAACCATTTAACACCAATTGGCACAGCATCAGTGGGTGCTTCAACCAACTCCCAGGTTCCATTCTTTTCTATTGCAGATATCTAACTTTTCATTGCTTCAACCCATTTTGTATCCTTACTTGCTTCTGTATATGTGGTAGGATCTCCCAACTTAGTATACATTGTATATCTATCATCTTGTTCTTCATCAGTTAACTTATCCCCACTTCTGTAATCTTGCATCCATATGGGCTTTTTCATACTTCTTGAACTTTGCTGAATATTGGTACTTGTAGAGTCCTGGTTTCTTTGATTGTTGACAGTTTGAGGAGAAGCAGTTTGGATAATGGCCTGGGAAACATTTTGACCACTTGAATTCACACTTGGAGCAGGTTGAGATTGTGGGCTATCTGCCTGCTCTTGCAGATTCTGCTGTACATTGACTTTAGCTGTTTCTGTCACTATCTCTTGTTCTCTTTGATCTTCTTCTATCAGCAGTTCTTCATCAACAGTATCTATCCAGTTCTTGTGTTTGTTTTCTTCAAACACCACATATCTGTTGATTATGATTTTCTTTGTTATGGGGTCGTATAATCTATAGGCTTTGGAGCCTGGACTGATCCCAAACAAGACACACTATTGGCTTCTAGCTTTTAACTTTGTTCTGACTTGTGATGGCACATGAACATGAGCAATGCATCCAAATACCCTCATGTATTCTACATTGGGTTTGTGTCCTAACCACAACTCTTCTGGTACTCTTTTATCTAAGGATCTAGACACACATCTATTCATTACATGACAAGCCCATATTGTTGCTTCGGACCAGAAGCACTTTGGCACTTTAGTTTCAACAAGTAAGCATCTAACCATATTCATTAGTGTTCTATTTCTTCTTTCTGCCACCCCATTCTTTTGTGGGGTGTATGCAGTGGTCAGTTGCCTCTTTATGCCATGTGATTCACCAAATTCATTAAACTGCTGAGATGTAAACTCACCTCCCCTATCACTCCTCCTTGATTGTTGTGTTAGTTTCATTTTCTACCAAGGCCTTAAATTTCTTGAAGTGATCAAAACTTTCCCTTTTGTTTCCCAATAAATACACCCATGTTTTCCTTGTAAAATCATCAGTAAACACTAGGACATACCTTTTACCACTTGGGGAGATGGGTGTGATTGGACCACAAAGATCAGTGTGCGCTAGCTCCAATTTCTAACTTGATCTCCATAGAGTCTTCTTTGGTATGGCAATCCGGCTTTGCTTGCCTATATTGCATGTCTCACACACTTGGGTCTTGCCACACACTTTGGGTAGTCCCTTCACCATATTTTGATACTGCATCATCCTTAAGGCTTTATGATGCACATGTCCAAGACTTTTGTGCCAAATTGTTGTATTATTGCTTTCTACTACCTGCATACATCTGTCTTCAGCCTTCCTCTGGTGTCCATATACTATAAACATTATGTTCTTGGCCATAACAGATTTCATGATCAGACCTCTACTTAAGTGGTACACATGGCATATTCCATGTTCAATTACCACTTTAATATTCTTCTCCTGCAACTGACCTAGGCTAAACAGATTAGAGGTCAAGCTTGGTATATAGTAGACATTTGTGAAGACTTGATTCATTCCATCTATTTGAAATGCAACATCTCCTATACCACAGACTTCAAGTTTCAACCCATTTCCCAGCTTCACTGTATTCTTGAATTTCTCATCTAACTTGGTGAACCACTGCCTCATGCCAGTCATATGATTAGAGCAGGCTGAGTCAAGGAACCAATACCCTTTGCTAGCGGCATTCACTTGATCTTCCTTGACCATCAGTACAAGTTCTTCATTTTCATCAAATTCCGTGTAGTTTGCTTCTTTGTCTTCCTGAGGGCACTCAAATTGAAAATGTCCCATTTGATGACATTTGTAGCATTCAATTTGGGACTTGTCAAAGCTAGTTCTTCCTCTGCCCCTGCCTCTACCTCCTCTTCCTCTCGGTGATCTTCCTCTTCCTCTACTATATCCTCTCCCATAATTGTTATCATCAACTTTCAGGGCATGTTCATCTTCTTCTTTCTTAATAATCTTTTGTTCATGCACAAGTAATGAACTTTGCAGTTCATCAATCGTGAATTAATCAAGATCCTTGGATTCCTCAATGGAGCACACCACGAAGTTGAAGTTGGGAGTTAAAGTTCTCAAAATCTTCTCCACTACCTTGACGTCGTTCATATCTTCACCATTATTTCTCATCTCGTTTGAGACTGTCAGCACACGACCAAAGTAATCTTCAATGGATTCTCCTGTCTTCATCTCCAATGTCTCAAACTGCCTTCTCAACCTCTGCAATTGGGCTCTTTTGACACGATCATTACCCTTATACTTCGTCTTCATGGCCTTCCATAATTGCTTTTCCGTCTGCTTTTCTTTGATCGTGCATAAAATGACCGTTAACCAAAGATCCACGTGTGCATGGTCAGAATACACGTGCGACGATATTTGCATGCTTCAATACTCGTTGTACCGAGCGGCACCCAAGTATCGGGTCTTTAAGGATTACTAGATTTCTTTGGCAGTTTTCTTCTTTGCTACTTGTAGTAAAACGTCCTCTGGGATGGCCTGATAGATAAAAGCTCTATCCATCTTATTCTTTTTCTCATCTTCGACCGCACCGGTCGTTGGTTCGATGGACTCCCACAACCCCTTGGCGTCCATTACCGCCTCCATTTTAATCGACCAAGTAGTGTAGTTAACAATGGAATTTGAAGTGATACAGAGTTTGTCTCTTTCGAGGCTGCTGCGTTTGTAACGACCGACATGGTGTTGAATCGGGGAAACTTAGGCATAAAACAACAAAGCTCTGATACCAAATGTAAGGTAATCAGAGATCAAAGAACATTGACAGGATTTTGGGACGATTTTCTCTTTGATATTTCTTCTATCAAACGATTACAAAGCAAGGAAATAAAAATATTGGAAGGTGCTAAAAAAAAACTACTGCTACTGATATCTATTTAAACCAAAACAGAAAGAAACAAATTAACTTCCACGTCATATGTTCAGCAACCATTCCCATGTTTGCTCCATGTAACTCGGTCAAACCTAAGACCAAGTCACATTAACTTATATTTGGCATGGGCAAGTGTATGGAACTGGTATTCAGAACTCTGGCACTTGTCCAAGAAATCGTTTCGAGTCCTGAAGAGATTATTCTCAAGCAAGTCATTGTTATCCTTGGTGTCGAGAGGTACACCTACTCACTATGTCTTGCAAACACAGAATAATGAAAAATATATTCAACACATTATACATCAGCTGTTTAGAAAGTTAGTATTGATGGGTTAACCCGACCCGTTTGATATGACAATGAAAGTGATCTTTCATGACATAGTTTACATTAGTAAGGGGAGTATTTCTAAAAGAATTGCATCTGTGCTTTCTACCGCAGTAACAGCTGGAAGTGAAATGAAATAAAAAATCTATGTGAAAATGATGAATAATATAGGATGCCAAAAGACTACAACTTTGGTAAGAAAAGTTATTTTATCTTGAACAGACTGAATCTTGTTGCATTGCTTGCAAGACCATCTGCTTCCTGATAATATTACTTCATGGCAATATGTGCAAATGTGTTGCAACCGGATAATATTACTTCATGGTAAGAAAAGTTATTTTACCACCACCAGCAGCAGCAGCAGCAAATAATAGTAATAATAATAATCATCTTCCTTTTTTATAAGATAAAAATATGGTTTGAAAGTAAGATAACAAACAACATTACATACCACTGCCTTAGCTCATCCTTTTGTGGTGTCTTATGAGTCTTGGGATGACAGTAAAAGATATAATCTGTTGGGATCAAAGGGATGAACCGCACACACTAGAACACACACATTATATACACACACACGCAGAGAATAAGTGTAGTGCATTCATCAAGTGTCAAATGAGATATTAAAAAGTATTTATAAGTGGATTGGTAGGTTATCCACGGGTTACACCGGGTTACTTAACCATCAAGTTCACTACCATAACTACCCTTTAACTAGCTCTAACTACCCAACTTATATTAATTCTAATTAAATTGTCACACTAACTTAGGATAACATATTTAATCAACTAAATTTAGCTTAACTTCAACATGATCTTCCCCTTTTGGAGGACAAGCCCACACATAACATGTCACGAAACCTCGTTTCTTGCAATATTCAAGGTATCCAATCTACATTTTCAACAATTACAAGAATTATTGTTAAGTTATTACACTCAAAATGACCATGGAACATATTATGGAAAAGACTAGGAAAAGAAAGAAAGACAAATACCAATATTTAATGGTAAATGATGGTACGAAGAGACTCTTCACTTGCGGTTTTTCTTTCAAGTTCAAAGTACTTGACAGAGTCAATGTATGAGATATAAACAGAATGCTTATTAGGCCCGTCACAGTCGGATCCAAACTCCTGGACGAACATTTCAAAGAAGCACAAATCGACACCTCCCGTTCTCTGAAACAAAAGAATTAACTGCAGCAAAAGTAATAATATGTTAGATCAGTATACTTTAGGATATATACATGAAGCACAAAATTTCTTGAAGTGAATTAGTCATACTTTTGATCTGTATGCAGATTTTTCCGGATAATCATTTTCATGGAATATATCTCTGAGTTGCTTCTTCACTTCCAACTCTTTGTCAATAGATGCAACTACTCTAACAACAAGACCTTTTGCTTCAGGTACCTATCATGATTAAAAAGTTAAATGTCAATAATGATAATGCTTATGTCACTTTACATAACTTATATTTAAGCTAAGAAGAGACCTTTTTCTTACTTTTTCCACTTCAATTCCATGAAACTTTGCGGTTTCTTCTCGCTCTTGCTTCAAACGCGTATCCAGTCATTGCTTGATATGATCACTGAGATTGGTTGTTGGCAGATGTTTCGCTCCCAAAGCGGATGAGATTCTCGTTCTGTTATCAATTTCTTTTAAACAGCATTTCAGACAAACATATTCTGCTTTACCTTTTGAATCTGTTTTATTATTGTACAAACCACAGATCCTATGCTGCTAGTATTGACATCTATCACATCGCACCCACTGCAACAAAACAACAGTCAATCTTAAGTAAATTTATAAACATTAAACAAACTTAAAATAAATAAAATGACGCGTATAGTGGCTTACTGAATCCTCTTTTTCGACATCATTCTTTGTTTTGTGCAAGTTTGCTGATAGAAGCAGAAGTAATTGAAGTGAAAATAGGCTAGTCTTTATTAGAATAAAAGGATAGTGACCCGATTCGAGAGGGGCAAGGTCTCCGTTTACAAGGACAAGAGAAACATATAATCTGAATGATGATAATCAAAAACTAGCCTCTTATTTATACTATTCAAATATTAGAATTAAGGGCAGCAATCCACTCCCTAATTTCCTGGTGAAACTTTAATTAAATTGATTGCATAAAATCATCCGGTGGTTGACCGAGAGGATTCAGCCAATTTCCAAAGATAGAATACAGTTGTCCCTCATTTGCAGCTAAGGCCCGATTCTTCCTTCTAGAATACACTTTCAATGGTGGACTTCTATCATTACTTCCCTCCCGGTAAAACGTCTTGTCCTCAAGACGGAATGCAGGAAATTGCTCAGCCACTAGATCATAGGTTTCCCACGTAGACTCTTCTATAGGGCAGTTACACCATGAGATCAACAATTCTAGGACAGGTTGGCCAGCTTCATAGACCCATCGATACGTGATGACCGAGTTAGGCTGTAAATCAATTTCCTAGTTTTTGGTGATGGGTAATGGGGTAATAGGGACTGAAGAGAAGGAGCCATGGGCAGGTTTGAGCATCGAAATGTGAAATACCAGGGGGATTCTAGCTTCGGGAGGTAATTCCAACTCATAAGCGACTGGACCTACTGCTCGTTTAATACGATACGGCCCAAAAAACCTTGGAGACAGCTTCTCATAGCGACGTTTAGCCAAGGTTTTTTGACGATATGGTTGAATCTTCAAGAAGACATAATCACCAACTTGAAACATGAGTTCCCGTCGCTTCTGATTTGCTTGGTTTCGCATTCTGTCTTGGGCCTTTTGGAGGTTTTGACGAAGAAGCTTTATCATTGCGTCCCGATCAACTAACTGTTGTTCCAGCTCTGCATTTTTTGTTTCACCTGCAACATAGGGGAACAACGAAGGGGGTTCCCGACCATATACAGTAGAGAATGGAGTGGTTCCGGTGGCCGTGTGGTTTCCAGTGTTATATGAATATTCAGCCCATGGTAGGTACGCACTCCATTTGGTTGGCTGCTCACTAGCAAATCAACGTAAGTAAGCTTCTAGGTAACGATTCAAAACTTCGGTTTGGCCTTCCATTTGCGGGTGGTAACTTGTACTTAGCTTTAATTTTGTTTGGCTTAATCGGAACAGTTCTTGCCAAAAGTTGCTGAGGAAGACGGCGTCTCGATCAGAAACGATGGAACGGGGAAAGCCATGCAATCTGACTATTTCCTTGCAAAAAACTGCTGCTACTCCTTTATCCGTGTAAGGATGGGATAAGCAAATGAAGTGAGCATATTTGCTTAAACGATCCACTACCACTAGAATAGTGTTGAAACGACTAGATGGTGGTAAACCAGCGATGAAGTCCATGGAAACATCCTCCCAAATCTGATCTGGAATGGGTAGGGGTTGAAGTAATCCTGCAGGAGCTAAAGTTTGGTACTTTTGTTGCTGACATATTACACATTCCTGGACAAATTCTCTGACATCTTGTTTCATCTTTAGCCAATAGTAACGAGAAGAGAGTCGCTTGTAGGTTTTTAAAAAACCTCCATGACCACCGATTGGGGTGTCATGTGCTTCGTGTATGAGCTTGAGTCTGAGGTCATGTTTCTCTGGGATCACCATCCGTCCATGATGAAACAGAAGCTGATCCACCAATGATAAGTTAGGAACAGATGAAGGATCCTTTTGCAACTTCTTGATCAGATCGCTAGTGAATGGATTTGTTTGCAACCCTGCCTTGATATCAGCTACATCAACACAAAAAGGGATGATAAGTGTCCCAAGTAGGGTCGGCGAGATAAGGCATCTGCCCCCTTGTTCTCTTTCCCAGCCTTGTGGTTGATTGAAAAATCATAATGCATGAGTTTTAACAAAAGCCTTTGATGCTCTGTAGTAGTGATGCGTTGTTCTAATAAAAACTTAAGGGTATAGTGATCAGTGCGAATGAGAAAGTGCCGACCAAGCAAGTAATGGCTCCATTTTTGGACCGCAAGGACTAGAGACAATAACTCCCTATCATAAGCTGAATTAAAGTGGTTAGATGGAGAAAATCCCTTGCTGAAATAAGCCACAGGATGGTCTTCTTGTGATAATATCACCCCTACTCCCATCTGATGATACATCACACGCTATAACAATGGGTTTAGAAAAATTTGGCAGCCTTAGAACCGGTGCCGTTAGCAGTGCCTGTTTCAGGTCATTAAAGGCCCTTAAGGCTGCCTCTGACCAAATAAACCCATCCTTCTTGGTTAAGGCAGTGAGTGGTTGAGCTATGAGTCCATAATTACGAACAAAAAGCCTATAATACCCGGTTAACCTGAGAAAACCTCTCACCTGTTTTACTGTTGTGGGTATGGGCCATGACTCGACTACTGAAACCTTTTCTTCTTCCATACTAACTCCTTCAGAACTGATTACATGACCCAAAAACAGAACTCGTTCTTGCCCAAAACAGCACTTAGTCAATTTGGCAAAAAATCGATTGTCATGCAATAGTTTTAAGGCCTGTTCTAGGTGGGACTTGTGCTGCTCCATGCTTGAGCTGTAAATTAGAATATCATCAAAGAACAAGAGTATAAAACATCGTAAGTAAGGACGAAACAAATCATTCATAACAGCCTGAAATGTAGAGGGAGCGTTAGTTAGGCCAAAAGGCATAACCTTGAACTCGTAATGACCCGAATGGGTGCGAAAAGCCGTCTTTTCAATATCCCGGGCTGTCACTCTGATCTGATAATAGCCTGATCGCAGGTCGAGTTTTGAAAATACCATAGCACCATACAATTCATCAAGTAACTCGTCAATATTAGGTATGGGATATTTTTCGGCGACGGTTATCTTGTTAAGGGCCCGGTAATCGACGCACATTCGCCAAGTATTGTCCTTCTTCTTTACTAGTAAAACCGGGCTTGAGAAAGGGCTGGTGCTTGGTTGTATAAAGTTGGCTGCTAGCAATTGTTCTACTTGTTTCTCTATCTCTGTCTTTTGGGAATAGGGATAACGGTAAGGGCGGATATTGGGTGGAGTTGAATTTGGCAAAAGAGGGATTGAATGGTCTTGTGATCTAACAGGGGGTAGGTTCTGAGGTTCTTCAAAAATAGCAGTGTATTGTGTGACAATAGGCTGTAGCGGGGCTGGTATGCAGGGCAGAGTTTCTAAATCAATGGCTAAATGTTGGAAGCTAGATGATTTTTGGGAGCCAGATTCAACACCTTGTAATTTGTATTGCTTCCCCTTTATTGTAAAAATCATGAACAACTCCTTCCAGTTAGCCTGAACCGTATTTAATGTAGCTAACCATTAGATTCCCAAAACTAGATCAGCCCCCCCCCCTGGGAAAAAGGGTGATAGTCCTCAATAATCTTGAGTTCATTGACCTGTACATGAAGATTTTTGCAAATGTGGCTGCATCGAATCACATCCCCGTTACCGATTTGGACACCAAATAGTGGCACGGGTTGAGTTGCCAACTTAATTCACTTGCCAAGACATCCGAAATGAAATTATGCGTGGAGCCTCCATCAATTAAAATTAAAACTTCAGTAGAATGCAACTTACCTCGAACCTTCATTGTAGTAGGGTGCGGTTTCCCTAAAATAGCATGTAGGCTGATTTCAGCTGTTTCTTCCTGGTCAGGTTCAGATTTAGGAAGCTCTATTATTTGAGACTCCTCCACATCCTCTTCTGCTTCTAATACCTTGAGGGTACCCGTCTTACATTGATGACATGGTCTGTATTTATCACCGCATCTGAAGCATTCTCCCCTCAAGAATCGGTTCTGTTTTTCCATGTCGGAAATCCGGGGGGTGTTTTTTGGTTGGGTTGATGTTGGAACCGGGGTGAAAGGTGTAGGTTTAGAATCTGATTGAAAGTTTTTCGAACTTGAGGTCCAAGAAGTACTCTTTCCTGGCCGGTGAGAAGAGAATTTAGACTCAAATTCTAAAGCCAAGCTCATAGCATTGTACACCGAACGCGGCTTGTGAATCCTTACATCAGATTTCAAATCATCTTTGAGACTGTTCAAGAACACCCCTAAGAGACAATGATCAGGCCAATTTGAGACTCAAGACGAACTTTTCGCAAACTCCTGCCGGTATTCTTGGACCGAACCCGTTTGTTTAATGCTACAAAGAAACTCATCCGAGTTTTGGAACTCGGCTGGACCAAAATTCCGGGTAAAACCTTGGACCAATTCTTCCCAAAAAGTGATGGGTTGGTCACTAGAAAGCCAAGAATAGAGGTCCAAGGCATCACCCTCTAAATGCATTGAAGCTACCTCAACCTTGTCTTCATCAGGAATCTGATAATATCTGAAATACTTATCTGCCTTCAGCAGCCAACCACGAGGGTTGCCCCACTGAAAGTCGGGAAATCAATTTTGTTGTAGGGTCTATACGGCTGTCTACCCCTCCAAGAGCTTTCCCCTTGAAAGTTATTTCCTTGTGAACGTTCTCCTGCCTTCAAAGCTGCTATATCTTCCTTCATCGTATCGATCGACTCTAACCTTGCTGCTATGGCTGCCAACTGAACGGCTATAGGATCGGGAGGATTATTGTCGTCGCCAGAGTTACTCCGGGTTCGCATCATTTTGAATTTCCCGGAAATGGAACCAAATGATAGAAGCAGAAGTAACTGAAGTGAAAATAGGCTAGTCTTTATTAGAATAAAAGGATAGTGGCCCGATTCAAAAGGGGCAAGGTCTCCGTTTACAAGGACAAGAGAAACATATAATCTGAATGATGATAATCAAAAACTAGCCTCTTATTTACACTATTCAAATACTAGAATTAAGGGCAGCAATCCACTCCCTAATTTCCTAGTGAAACTTTAATTAAATTGAATGCATAAAATCATCCAGTGGTTGACCGAGAGGATTTAACCAATTTCCAAAGATAGATGTAACACCTGTGAAATTTTCATATAATTTTTGTCAATTAAATAATCATGGTTATGTTTTAAGCGTGACTTCATGACTAAGTTTTAGATAAAACTTAATGTCTAAGCCTTGCGATACGACTTAATAATTAAGCTACGGATAAAACTTAACAATTAAGTATTGGATAAAACTTAATGCCTAAGTTTTAGATAAAATTAGGATGAAACTTAACGGTTAAGTTTTGGATAAAGCTTAATAGCTAAGACTTGGATAAAATATAAAACTTAATGGCTAAGTTTTAAATAAAATATAACACTTAATTGCTAAGTTTTGGACTTAATAGTTAAGTTTGGATAAAACTTAATAAGTAAGAAATACTTAATGAGTAAGAAATATCCATGTATAAATAGATGCCTCTTGCTTCATTTCATTTCATAACCTTTTGATTATCTTCCCTACTTTCACACACGAAACCCTTTACTACCTTTTAAACACCATAAAGATAACCCGAGATTAGAAAACCGGTGTATATGCTCTAAACAACAAGTATAGAAGTTCTGATTTAATCAAGGTGTTAGAGGCTCGTGACTTAATCCTTAAGTTACTTTGAGGTTTAGAAACAAAAGCTTATCAAGTTTAGAGGCTCTGTTCAATTTACCAGGTGAATACGTTTAATACTTTCAAAACATTCAAATGATTTTTATTTTGCTAAAATGGCAGTAGTACGTTAACCATGTTAATGCATAGAGGTGTTCTGCTAAAACATTTAGACCAAAAGTATATGTATGTTTGATCAACTTATATCCTGGGGATGGGTGAAAATCCCATACCGGGGTTGGTTCAGACTCAGTGCAGATCCGGAGAGTCCTGTAGTAAGACTGCCTGAGCACCAATACCAGTATATATGGAGGGGGGACTTCCAGTTGAAATAGACTGCTAAATGTGTGATTTACCGTTAATTTATGATTAACTGTTTATCGTTATTCATGCCGAAATATTTTTGTGTCAAATTAAATGTATTCACCAGCTTTTCGCTGATGTATTATTTTCAAATATTTTCAGGAAAACATGATTAAGTATGTTTAGTCAGATCTTAGTACTGGATGGACTATGAATCCTAGGCATGAAAACCCTGTGATGAATATAGTAGCAAGAATAGTGCCGGAAGGACTAAAGTTTCCTAGGCATAGACCTTGTGGCAAGTTTTGAATATCTGTCAGTAGACAGAAAATTTTGTAAACATTGCGTTGAACAATGTTATGTAAAATTTTGGGTATTTAATCCCCAACGAATATATGAAAGTTTGTTTTTATAAATCATCAGATAAATTATGAAATGGTTTTCCGCTGCGTAAACGTCTTTCAAGACAAGCAAATAAAAGATGAACAATAACACGTACCAACCGGTCGCACTCCCGGGGTGCTCTGAAATCGGGGTGTGACAGGTTGGTATCAGAGCCACAGGTTTTAGCGAATTAGATACCTGCCTTAGTATCTAGGCTTTAACCAATATTAGAAATATTGCCTACTAAGAAAAAGTAGCTAGATGCCTTGTTACACTGACATAATAAACGAACCTTATTTGTCGTAAACGATGGAGATACCTATCAAAGCATCCAATAATACTATTAATGAAAATTTCAAATCTTAGTATTAAGATACTCCCTCTTATTCTCATTGTAGAATGTCAAAGAACAACGAAAGTAGACCCGCGGTGTATACTAGAGGGAATCGTAAGGTAATTAACGAAGATGAAGATCGTGTGGCCCAGAAAGCCAAAATACAAAGGATGATTGCCGAAGGAATTAAGGATGCGATTCCTACCATAATCTTAGCATTGAAAGAGAAAGAACCTCCCAGCCAAACTAAAGAAGTTTCAAGATCTAGAAAGAAAGATGATGATCGTTATAGCTAGAGTGGCGAAAATTCTGAAGATGAAACGCTTAAGAAAAGAAGAAACGAGATGGATGTTCATATCGAACATTTCAAGCGTGTAAACCTACGAGTTTTCAGGCAACGAATGAGCAATTGCAGCCATCCGGTGGATGGAAAAGATCGAAGCAGTCTTAGCCATTAGCAAGTGTGCTAATGAGGACATGGTTTTGTTCGCCTCACATTCTTTCATGGATGAGGCATTGGAATGGTGGAACTCTGTAATTCCGTCGAAAGGACGAGATAAGAGTTATGCAATGACTTGGGATGAATTTCGTGCAATGGTAACTCAAAAGTTCTGCCCAATGAACAAAAAGGAGAAAATCACCAATGAATTTCTGAATCTTTGAATGGTTGGTTCAGATAACAAGGGGTATAATACCAAATTCTTTGCATATGCCCGACTGGTGCCACATCTTGTGACACCCGAATGCAATATGATAAGTCGCTATATTTGGGGACTGGTCAATGAAATTCGTGATATGGTGAAGGCGGTCATGCCAAAGACAATAGAGTCTGTGGTAGAGTTAGCTGAGCTTTTGACAGATGGAATGGTTAGAACCCAGGAAGAGAATAAGAAGAAAGAGGTGGCCCATAAACCGAATATAGAGACAAAGAAATTTGATAAAGGGCCCGGAAAGAAAGAAGATTCATACTCCCTCCCCAGGTGCAAAACGTGTGGGAAGAGACACACAGGAAGATGTAGATCCATTTTATTCTGCAACTACTGCAAGACTTCAAGACATACTTCTGAGGCTTGCTACAGGAAAAGGGTGATAACTTGCTTCAACTGCAACGAACAAGGGCACTACCAGTCTGAATGCCCAAAGCTTAATGAAGAAGGCGGTGCTGGATCTGGAACCAAGACAGATCCTGGTGTGAAGAAGACGGCACGGGCATTTGTGATGAATGCTCGTGAGGCTGCTAACTTGCTAGACGTCATTACCGGTACACATCTTATCAATAATGTTTATGCTAGAATTTTATTTGATTCTGGTGCAAACCAAAGCTTCATAGACTATAGGTTATGTAGTTTATTAAATGAACCTCTAGTAAAGTTAGACAAATCCTATGAAGTTGAAACCGCAAACGGGGATCTAGTTAAAATCTCAGAATCTTTAGATAACGGTAGGATTACTCTTTCTAGTCATGTCATCCCTGTGAAACTTTTGCCTATGACATTAACGGGATTTGACGTGGTACTTGGTATGGACTGGTTGGCCTCGAACCAAGCTCATATCATTTGTAATCAAAAGCTTATTAAACTTTGTGCGCCTACCGGAGAAGAGATTATTGTCAAGGGTGACAAACCAACAAATCACGTTGGAATAATCTAAATGTTAAAAGCAACCAAATGCTTAAGGAAAGGATGTCTAGCATATCTGATCACTGTATCAGATGACAAAACGAAGAAAAAGATTGAAGACGTTCCAGTTGTAGCCGAATTTACCAACGTCTTTCCAGATGAATTGCCAGGGATTCCACCTGATCGAGAAGTTGAATTTAGAATTTATCTGGTACCAGGTACATCACCAATAGCTAAAGCCCCGTACAGATTAGCTCTAACTGAAATGAAAGAATTAAAGCAACAATTAGATGAACTGTTAGAGAAGGGATTTATCTGACCGAGTTCTTCGCCTTGGGGAGCTCCAATTCTATTTGTAAAGGAGAAGGATGGATCAATGCATATGTGTATTGATTATCGTGAGCTGAACAAGGTAATCATCAAAAATCGGTATCCACTTCCTCGAATCGATGATCTATTTGATCAACTTCAGGGAGCTTGTTACTTTTCTAAAATTGATCTGAGATCAGGTTATCACCAGCTCAAAGTTCAAGAAGAAGATATTCCTAAAACTGCATTTCGAACTAGATAAGGACATTATGAGTTCACAGTTATGCCATTTGGACTCACTAATGCCCCTGCAACTTTTATGGATATGATGAATCGGATTTGTAAACCCTATTTAGATAAGTTCGTAATCGTGTTCCTAGATGATATTCTTATTTATTCCAAAACTCAAGATGAACATGCGAACCATCTTAAAATACTACTTGAAGTACTGAGAAACAAGAGATTGTACGCTAAATTCTCAAAATGTGAATTTTGGCTTACGGAAGTACAATTTCTTGGCCATGTTATTGACGCTAAAGGCATTCAAGTAGATCCTTCCAAGATTGAGGCTATTTATAAATGGGAAACCCCTGCATCCCCATCTGAAGTTTGTAGTTTTCTTGGATTGGCCGGATACTACCGTCGATTCATTCAAAACTTTTCTCTAACCGCTGCCCCTCTCACATCTTTAACTCAAAAATCCGCAAAATACAAATGGGGACCAAAACAGGATGAAGCATTCAAGACTCTTAAAGAAAAGTTAACTAATGCACCCGTCCAGACTTTACCAGATGGTACTGAAGATTTTATCGTTTATTGTGATGCTTCACACATTGGTCTTGGATGTGTATTAATGCAAAGAAATAAAGTTATCGCCTATGCATCACGTCAACTAAAAACACACGAGAAGAATTATACGACTCACGATTTGGAGTTGGGCGCCATAATCTTTGCGCTAAAGATATGGAGACACTATCTTTATGGAGTTAAATTTAATATCTACACTGACCATAAGAGTTTAAAATATATCTTTGGTCAGAAGGAACTAAACATGAGACAGAGAAGATGGATGGAAATCCTAAGCGATTATGACTATGAAATCTGTTATCATGAAGGTAAAGCCAATGTTGTGGCTGATGCCTTGAGTAGAAAAGAAAAAGAAAAGCCAAAAAGGGTTCGTGCTTTAAGGCTTGATCTTCAGATTGACTTACTTAGTCAATTGAAGCATACATAGAAAATAGCTCTACAAGAGATAGAAAAAGAAGAAGGAATGAAGGGAATGCTTGATCAGTTGGTCAAAGGAGACGATGAACTAATTAGATTAAATAAGAGAATTTGGGTGCCAATTACTAGTAATCTTAGAGAAAGAATACTTGAAGAAGCTCATAAGTCCAGATATATAATGCACCCAGTGAGCGATAAAATGTATAAGAATCTAAAAACTAACTACTGGTGGATAGGTATGAAAAAGAGCATTGCATTGTATGTTGCAAAATGTCTTACATGCTCTCAAGTTAAGGCAGAACACCAGAAACCTTCGGGTCTACTGCAACAACTTGAACTACCTGTCTGGAAATGGGAAATGATAACCATGGATTTTATTACTAAACTTCCTCGAACAAGTCGTGGGAATGATATTATCTGGGTTAGCATTGATCGACTAACTAAGTCCGTTCATTTCATTCCAATGAAAGAAACATTTAGCATGGATAAGTTAGCACAATTGTACGTCAATGAAATAGTGACTTTACATGGTGTGCCATTATCCATCGTGTCAGATAGAGACAGTCGTTTTACGTCTCGATTCTGGCAAAGCTTTCAAAAAGCGTTAGGAACCCGATTAAATCTAAGCACTGCTTATCATCCGCAAACGGATGGGCCAAGCGAAAGAACGATCCAAACGCTAGAAGATATGCTTCAAGCATGTGTGATAGACTTTGGAGGTAGTTGGGATAATCATCTACCTCTAATGGAATTCTCCTATAACAATAGCTATCACTCAAGCATCCAAGTAGCACCATTTGAAGCCTTATACGGCAGAAAATGTAGAACACCTATGTGCTGGTCTGAAGTCGGAGAGAATCAAGTGTCTGGACTTGAAATAGTCCAAAAGACAATTGATAAAGTAATACAGATCAGAGAAAGATTGAAGAAAGCTCACGATCATCAGAAGAGTTATGCCGAAAAAAGACGTAAGCCATTAGAGTTTAACGTCGGTGACAAGGTGTTACTAAAGGTGTCACCATGGAAAGGCATTGTATGATTCGGAAAGAAGGGAAAGTTAAGTCCTCAATTTGTTGGACCCTTTAAAATTTTAAAACGAATCGGATCAGTAGCCTATCAACTAGAATTGCCAAATGAGATGAATGGGGTACACAATGTATTTCATGTGTCAAACTTACGTAAATGTTTGGCTGATGAATCGCTAGCAATGCCATTACAAGATGTAGAGGTTAACAAAAAGTTGAAATTTATAGAACGACCTCTTCAAATCGAAGACCGTCAAGAAAAACATTTAAAGAGAAGGAAGCTAGTATTGGTAAAGGTAAAATGGAACTCTAGACGAGGTCCTAAATATACGTGGGAATTAGAGTCGGAAATGAAAAAGAAATATCCATAATTATTCCAATGTATCTCGAGGACGAGATTTAAATAAAGGTGGGGAGGATGTAACACCTGTGAAATTTTTATATTATTCTTGTCAATTAAATAATCATGGTTATGTTTCAAGCGTGACTTCATGACTAAGTTTTAGATAAAACTTAATGTTTAAGCCTTGCGATACGACTTAATAATTAAGCTACGGATAAAACTTAACAATTAAGTATTGGATAAAACTTAATGCCTAAGTTTTAGATAAAATTAGGATGAAACTTAACTGCTAAGTTTTGGATAAAGCTTAATAGCTAAGACTTGGATAAATAAAACTTAACGGCTAAGTTTTAAATAAAATATAAAACTTAATTGCTAAGTTTTGGACTTAATAGTTAAGTTTGGATAAAACTTAATAAGTAAGAAATATTTAATGAATAAGAAATATCCATGTATAAATAGATACCTTTTGCTTCATTTCATTTCATAACCTTTTGATTGTCTTCCCTATTTTCACACACGAAACTCTCTACTACCTTTTAAACACCATAAAGATAACCCTAGATTAGGAAACTGGTGTATATGCTCTAGACAACAAGTATAGAAGTTCTGATTTAATCAAGGTGTTAGAGGCTCGTGACTTAATCCTTAAGTTACTTCGAGGTTCAAAAACAAAAGCTTATCAAGTTTAGAGGCTCTGTTCAATTTACCAGGTGAATACGTTTAATACTTTCAAAACATTCAAATGATTTTATTTTGTTAAAATGGCAGTAGTACGTTAACCATGTTGATGCATAGAGGTATTCTGCTAAAACATTTAGACTAGAAGTATATGTATGTTTGATCAAGTTATATCCTGGGGATGGGTGAAAATACCATACCTAGGCTGGTTCAGACTCAGTGCAGATCCGGAGAGTCCCGTAGTAAGACTGCCTGAGCACCAATACCAGTATATATGGAGGGGGGACTTCCAGTTGAAATAGACTGCTAAATGTGTGGTTTACCGTTAATTTATGATTAACTGTTTATCGTTATTCATGCCGAAATATTTTTGTGTCAAATTAAATGTATTCACCAGCTTTTCGTTGATGTATTATTTTCAAACATTTTCAAGAAAACATGATTAAGTATGTTTAGTCAGGTTTTAGTGCTGGATGGACTATGAATCCTAGGCATGGAAACCCTGTGATGAATATAGTAGCAAGAATAGTGCCGGAAGGACTAAAGTTTCCTAGGCATAGACCTTGTGGCAAGTTTTGAATATCTGTCAGTAGACAGAAAATTTTGTAAACATTACGTTGAACAGTGTTATGTAAAATTTTGGGTATTTAATCCCCAACGAATATATGAAAGTTTGTTTTTATAAATCATCAGATAAATTGTGAAATGATTTTCCTCTGCGTAAACGTCTTTCAAGACAAGCAAAAAAAAGATGAACAATAACACGTACCAATCGGTCGCACTCCCGGGGTGCCCTGAAACCGGGGTGTGACAATAGAATACAGCTATCCCTCATTTGCAGCTGAGGCCCGATTCTTCCTTCTAGAATACACTTTCAATGGAGGACTTCTATCATTTGCTTTTGAAACAAAACCTCTTGGTGATATAATAGTACCCCCACCAGATCCCTTAAAGCATGCCATACAAAAGCAACGTTGTGTGCTGGTGTCCTCTTCATTTGACCGATAATAAACAACGTTTTGCTTGATCCGCAAGTAACAAGACGAACAATATATGGATGCAGGGGTGAGAAATAACTTATCCTTGAAGCATAATTGACATGTGTTTTGACCAACTTTAGGTCGCGTATTTCCTAATGTTTCCTGCATACACTACAAGAAAACGTAGCTATTGCGATGACAAAAGTCGTCGCCATAGGGTCCAATTGTCGTCGCCATAGGATCAGTAGTCATAGCCTTGTCGCCATAGCTCAAAAATTGGTCGTTGCAATAGACGTTGTCGCCATAGACCCCTGTGGCGATGACATGCATCGCAATAGATATTTTTTAATTTATATTTAATAAATGAGGGCACCCTATGGCGACGACATGTCGTCGCCATAGGGTTAGTAAATATTTTTTTATTTTAAATTAATTAATAAAAAATTAAAAATTAATTAATTAATTTAACCTATGGCGACGACATGTCGTCGCCATAGGGTATCTGGTTTTTAAAAAATTAAATTTTTAAAATTCTGTTTTTTTCCAGTTTTTTTACCTAAAAACCAACCAAAATCCCAAATCAAATTCACAGAAATTCAAACTAATATATCAAATATCCAAATGAAAATCAACCAATTTTAGTTAATTACATACCAAACTAATGTATTTTAAGTTTTTACAACCCAAACAAACAAACTATTTAATTGTCGTCGTTTTCATTATCTTCATCGTTATCGGGATTATGCATTTGTCTTTCAAATTGATTCATTCTTGCTTGCATTTCTTGCATTTGTCGCTTTAGTGCTTCTATTTCTTCATCCCGATGTGATGATGACCCGCTTGATGGCTCATAACGAGAGATATTTTTTACTTTCCGTCCAACACCTCTCGTATGACCACGTCTTTGTCCTAATGCCAACTCTAAACATTCCATATTATTAACGGGCGACTCACCCGCCTCCATTTGCATTTGGGCATATTGATATTCAATTTTGGCTGCAATTATAAAGAATTAAAGTGAAACGGTATTAAGATTCTTATGAAATTTCGACAGCATAACTATTATAAAATTAAAAAAAAAACCATGTTGTTTAATCATAAGCACAATACCATAAAATTCCCAAGTTTCAACATATAAACTAACAACTTCTCAAAACCAACGATTCTCAAATATTGATAGCATATAGACCATGTTTTTTAAATTTATAAGCACAACTAACATAGAATTCCTAAGTTTCAATATATAAACTAACAACTCATCAAAACCAACATTTCTTAAATATGGATGACATATAGATCATATTGGGTCAAAATCACCAAACACGATATATTATAAACATATGAACATATGATAATAGCCTACTTAACATATTAAACTTACCCACTCTTCTTCTGCCCTCTGTTTGACCCATCCTGAACCTTCATCATAATGCGCCCTCCTCCACGTTTCGATGTGACTTGGGGTCCCAGTTTGTTGCTCCTAAAAACATTAAAAACAATATTCATAATATTTGGAAAGGATTTATAATACATATGATGTATAATATATTTTTTCTTACCTGAAGATATGGCCTTTGAGCATATGATTAACTCCATCTGACCGTTAAACAACAAGCTTTCTCTCCATTTATTACTTCAAGGTAAGAATCTTCTGTGACCGGTAAATGATATCTTATTAGTTACACGGCACGAAGGTGTGTCCATGTTACACGTCACGCATGCAAGATAACCTTGGCCACTCCATCCAGACAAGCCGCTACGAGCAGGATAATCATTAATGGTCCATAATAATGCCGCACGCATCGTGAATATAGTTTCTGTCGAGGCATCTCTTATTTGTACTCCATCATTCCACAACTGCTTCAACTCATCTACCAGTGGCCTTAAAAAAAACATCTATGTCTTTTCCAGGTGATTTAGGACCGGGAATTAGCAGAGTTAACATGAAAGAAGACTCTTTCACACATAGCCACGGTGGTGTGTTATACGTTGTCAACACCACTGGCCACATACTGTAAGCTTAACTCATGTTACCAAATGGATTAAAGCCATCTGCAGCCAGACCCAAGCGGACGTTCCTAGGCTCTTTGGCAAATTCAGAATGTCTCTTATCAAATTCTTGACATGCATTCCCATCTACCGGATGACGCATAATACCATCTGTTGAGCGTCCAGTGTGATGCCAAATCATATCTTTTGCTGTGAACCTGGAACTATACCTTCGTTTAAGCCGAGGAGTTAATGGAAAGTACCGCAATACTTTTTGTGGTATTTTTTTCCTTTTGTGTTTTTATCAACCCATCTACTCTCCTTACAAACCGGACAATTTTGTAATTCTTCATTCTCTTTCCAAAACAATGAATCATTTATGCAAGCATGGATGGATTCATATCCTAACCCAATCTTTTTCAGCTTCTTCTTCGCTTCATAGTGTGAGGATGGAATGTGATTTTCTTTTGGGAATGCAACCTTTAAAAACTCTAAAAGTTGATCAAACGAACTATTTATCCACTTGTTGATTACTTTAATATGCATCAGTTTGTCTAGAAAGTTTAAAGAAGACATCCAATTATAACCGGGGTATAACTCAGTGTTGAGCTCATTATAGAGTTCATCAAATTCCGAGTCCAAACTATTTCCATCCTCATCTATGTTTTCTTCATTCTCTACGATAACATCTTCTATTGTATCAAACATCTCATTATTTGATGTATTACTTGCTGAAGGAGCACATGTTATTGTAGCAAATTGTTTTGCTGCATCAGAAGAACTAGAGACCTCACCGTGATAAACCCATTTCGTATAATGTTGAACAAAGCCACGATCATGTATGTGAGCATTAATAGTTTTTAAATCCTGCGGAAAAGCATTGACACAATCTCTACACGGGCATTTTGTTTTGCCATCACTCTCGACAAATTTCTTAACATGCTCCATAAAGTTCTTATGACCTTCTAAGAAAACCGGAGACGTCCGATTTTTTATTTTAATCCAACTTTTATCAATTTTCATAACTGTTTCATACACATACATAAACATGAACATCTTATAAATCTAACAACCAACAACATCATTCAACCAAATATTATCATTCAACCAAAACAATCCAATTATACTTTTTATCATATAAATTTAACAACCTACAACTACATTCTACCAAAACAACCAAACATTATCTTATAAGTCTAACAACCAACAACATCATTCAACCAAAACAATCCAATTATACTTTTTAATATAAATCTAACAACCTACAACTACATTCTACCAAAACAACCAAACATTATCTTATAAATCTAACAACCAACAACATCATTCAACCAAACATTATCATTCAACCAAAACAATCCAATTATATTTTTTATCATATAAATCTAACAACCTACAACTACATTCTACCAAAACAACCAAACATTATTTTATAAATCTAACAACCAACGACATCATTCAACCAAACATTATCATTCAACCAAAACAATCCAATTATACGTTTTATCATATAAATCTAACAACCTACAACTACATTCTACCAAACAACCAAACATTAAACATTCCATCTAACAACCAACAAAATTCAAACCAAATCTTAAAAAAAAAATATATAATCAAACCTTAAAAGTTTAACAATGATGGTAGCTAGAACCCAAAAACGTTGTGTGGATTGCCAATCTTGGTGTTGGTGGCTGATATGGCGGTGGTGGTGGCCTCTTTGGACTGCAAAAGGTGCAATGATGGTGGTGGATAGCTTCAATCTTAGGGTAGGAGGGTAACGAGACGAACAAGGAGGTGCGATGGTGGTGGTGGACAGCTTCAAATTGAAGGATTGCAAGCTGTGGTTCGACTGGGTGGTTTAGGGGTGAAATTTGGGTGTTTTAGGTGAAAGAGACGAAGCAGATCGGTTTTGTATGGCAGATATGCGCCTGAACCCTATCGCGACGATATGTCGTCGCAATAGGGTCTTTTAATTTTTTTTTTGGCAAATAATTGGGCGGGGTTACGCGCGGGGTCCTGAAACCCTATGTCGACGATATGTAGTCGCCATAGGGTGCATTATTATGTTATTGTTATTTATTATTAAAGATATTATTATATTATTATTATTTATTATTATTAGTGTTTTATTATAATTATTATTATGATGGTTATTATTTATTTATTTATTATTATTATTACAATTATTATTATTATTATTGTTTTAATTATTATAAATAAACTTAATTTACCAATGATCATAATTAGATCATAGTTAGCATTTGACGTATGCAATCCACCTTAATCATCATAACCGAACTTATTTTATATTTTTGACACTCATTGATGATAACTAAGTATAAATGAACTTAATTTACCATTAACAAGCATAATTTCCCGTAAATTACCAACATCGTGTTTAATTTAACACCAGTGATCATAATTGAATCATAGCTAACCTTTAATATATATAATCAGCCCTAATCATCATAACCTAAAATATTTGGCCTTGTTAACACTCATTGATGATAGTTAAGCGTAAATAAAAATAACTTACTGTTAATAAGCATCATTTCCCATAAATTACCTTCGAATTGTATAATTTAACACTGATCATCGTAATTCAATCATAGCTAACCTTTAATGTATTTGATCGACCCTAATCATCATAACCGAACATATTTGACCTTTTGTGACACTTATTGATGATAACTAAGCATAAACAAACTTAACTTACCATTAATAAGAATAATTTTCTGTAAATTACCAACATCGTGTTTAATTTAACACCAATGATCATAATTGTATCATAGCTAACCTTTGACGAATGTAATCGACCAGAACCATCATAACCGAACATATTTGACCTTGTTTAACACTCATTTATGATAACTAAATATAAACAAACTTAACTTATTCTTAACAATCATAATTTCTCGTAAATTGCCATTAGAGTATATAGTTTAACAGTGATATTCATAACTCGATCATAGCTAAATTTTGACATATTCAATCGATTCTAACTATTATAATCGAACATATTTGACCATGATTGACACTAATTGTTAATAATTATAATTATCACAACATATGAAATTGGTTTTTTTCTTCTTTTAACTAAAAATAAATGACTAGATGATTGAACATATATCATTTAGTTAAAATTGGAATACAATCTTAAACTTCACCAATTCTTAATCATATTATACCACTGAGATTCACCTTATATTAAAAAAAATAGTAGTCCTAACTTATCTTTATCTTTCTTTAAAAAAATCACATTTAATAAGATTTTATTCCATTTACAAAATAAATTAAAAGCATATAATATTTATTTAAGAAAATAATACAAACATACATACGGTTAATTAAATAATAATATTTATTATATTATTAATATTATTATTACTTATAATAATAATAATATTATTACTTATAATAACAATAACAATAACATGCACATAAATTAATATATTATTATTATTATTATTGTTATTGTTATTATTATTATTATTATTATTATTATTATTATTATTATTATTATTATTATTATTAATTATAATTATTACTTTTATTAATATCATATTTAAGAAAATCATAAGACCCTATGGCGACGACATGTCGTCGCCATAGAGTTTTCATAATGGCGGGACTATTTCCCTCCTAGTTATTTCGGGGGGAAAGAAAGAAAAAAAATGTTTTGACCTATGGTGATCCATAGAGCTAGAACAGCCAAAAATAAAAATGACCTTATGGCAACGACGTAGCCATAGGTCGTCCTATAGCGACAACATCGTGTCGTTGTCATAGACCTGGTCGCGATAGGGTCTTTTTCTTGTAGTGATAAACCATGTATATTTATCAGTTTTCTTTTGTTTGATAGAACTATTTTCATCCAACACTTAGAGATGATGTATAAGGTATGAAGTGTATATATATATATATAAACCTCTTTATGTTGGATAAAACTTGACAAATGCTCTTTGATTTGAGATGCAGTGAGTGAATCAGCCAGCGAGGCGCTCGGTTTCTTGACATTCATGGACCCTTACCCGTTGTATTCGAACAGATCAACGACTAAGGCACTTGGTTTCTTAATACTCATGGACCCTGACCCGTTATCTTCTTCACCGTTATTCGGCCATTGTTCCAAAGCTGGCAGATCGTTTAAAGTTAATAATTCCCTAAGAATATTCAGTACTGCCAACAGAAGATTCAAAGTCTTGTTCTCCAGATTGCATGAAAACATTACAGCTTTGAGTTGAACTTTCCTCAGCAGATCGGTACTTTGTTCGATCAAATAACTGATCATGATCCCAGTGATTGAGTTGTTGGAGATCATCATCAAACATTTGATCCTGTGGTTGCACAAATGTATCATAAGATGATATATGATCATTATCTTTATATTCATTAGGCAGAATGTGAGTACTATTGTGCTTAGAATACAAGAATTTTGCATCAGTACTCACCGGTGTGGGAAATCCATGGTGCGTAAAATCTGTTTTCCCATGGTTGTATATTGGTATTGAGCCATCAGAAAATGATTAAGGTATCAGTACTAGTGATAGGAAAAAGGGCGGTAGTTATTATTAGTTATTCCTTTGAGTTTAATAATTGTGTAATCATTAGAGTTGATAATTATATTTAAACTTTTTAAGATAAAAATTCATAAATTCAAAATTTTAATAAAATAAATTAATACGTAAAAACTAATATTAATAAATAAGTATCAAAAAACATAAATATAGATTTTAAGCATTACATATATTTGTTTTCATTCTTCATGATTTTTCTAGAGATGTTTCATCAAATCAGCTATCAGATTATTTGAGAAATATAAAGTTTCATTGAATAAAAACTCTCAAGAGTCAAGATCAAATATAAAATTAACTGATACGAACAAGACTAAGTCGTATGAACACAAGGAGACTCTATAAATTAACATTTTAACAAAGTAAATAATAAATAAACATCAAAATTAATGAATAAAAATACCAAAAAACATAAATATTAATTAAAAACGTAATTAATATAGACCAAGAAAGTGATCCCTACTAAAGGATATATATGGCTGTCAAATTGGCGCCACAATTCTAACTTCTCTTCTTTAGCCTCTTGTTTTTAGAACATTTCCATAAACACTTGCAAGAGATTAGGAAGTGATCACTACAAAGTAATCAAACAAAAATAAGAATTTACTGTTTGAATTAACCAAATAATGTATAAAATTTAACACCTCCTCTTAATTTATACAGTTAATAAATATATTAGATTCAACTTATTGCAAGAAAACTCATCATGAGTTGAATTTAAGCATTTTGTAAATATATCTGCTAATTGTTTCTCAAATTTAGTTTTTTTTCATTCTTAAAGATACTGGCCATAAATTTTTTTGTTCTAGTGAAATGCAAGTTAATCTCAAAATGTTTTGTTCTATTATGAACAATAGTATTGGCAGCTATTGAAATAGCTAGATTGTTATTATAAAAGAGCGTAGCGGGTAAGCAATAGTTGACTTTCAAATCAAGTTATAGAGCAAAGAGCTCTATACTCTTCTTCAGCAAGGATCTAGAAACCATATCTTGTTTCTTACTTCTCCAAAGAACAAGACTATTACCCTAAAACATACAATACCCTGTAACCATCTTCAGACTTAAAAACACTTGATACAACTAGAGTCAACAAAACCTTTTAAAATCAAAAGAGTTACCTTTAATGATTAAATCCCTTAGGTGGAGCTTTCTTTATACACTTAAAAAGTCTCTAAGGCAGTTTGAAGATGAAATTGTAGGTTTATTACGTGGATTGACTCAAAGATTAAACAAAATATGAGATATTACGTCTTGTATGAGACAAAAATATAAATTTTCCAACTAGACTTTGATAACCAATAATATCACACAATAACCCATCATTAGAAGTACATGCCATTAGAGCTTGAGTTGTTATATTATCAAATCATAAGGATCATTTGTATACTTTTCTTAATTATTTATGCAAGTGAAAATTCATATTTTTAAGTTAGTGAAACCATCATTTTACAAGTCATTAGAGCTTGAGCTGTTAAATTTACATATAGTCATCTCATGAAGTTAAAATATAACCTCTCAACTTTATATGAACTCTATATTAATTTATTTTTGTCCAAACAGAATTTGATGTCTCACTTACAACTTTTTCATTCTTTTTTATTTTTCTCTTATATTTACTTTATATTTACTTTTAAAATATGATGGTTATAAAAATTCGAATACACCGTAGCAACGTTCTTACTTTGCGAATAATAATATACAAGCCATCGAAGCACAAATATACAAACCTTCAAAGGTAATTCAAGCTTTTGTTATTTTACGCTTTTTTTCCTACACCTTATAAATATGATGTCTCACAAAACTTTGGATTTTCTTTGTAACATGCTTATTATTACAGTGTTTCGACATATCATTTTTATCTACATATTGATTCTCTTTACGTGCTTTACCACATCAATGTCACCGGCGTAACACGCGACCACCACCATCTCGTTTACGTTATAGATATAGGAAACCGATGGTTTGGTGTTGAAATTTGGTTATCAATATCGGTGGTGGTTTTAGGCTGCACTAGAATATTCTGATAATATGTGTTCACTGGAAAAAAAATAGTTAACCTAATAATAAGAATAAGTAAACATTGAACTCAAATGGTTGAATTAGGCCATGTTCTCATATACAAGATATATCATTGATATAACCTTTTTTTGGTGTTGATGTTACATAACTCTGTTAAAAGACATGCGAGTCAAGCAGACACCTAGCCAAGCTAAATTTAATGAGTGTGTAAAATCATCTTTAAAAAACACATGTTTCAAACCATCATTATTGGTCTCTTCCGCATTTAACGACTCAACTTTAATTTACTATGGACTCAAAACACATTCAAGGAGCCGCAAGATTATCAAAATGACTAGTTGATTGGAGATGTTAGTGTTTATATATCTAATCAGTTTATTATATTTATAAATAACTTCAACCAAGCCCGTGGGTTAACCACGAACCGCTTAGCAGTGACATGTCATTGCTCTGCAAACCTCTTTTCTGAACCGAACCAAGGGAGGGCTTAACTACTCTAAAGAGCTTGACACAACCCTTTCATGTGGTTCTGCCCTTTGCGCATCAGGACCGTAACTTACTATCACACACATGCAGCAATAGCAATGCGTAACTATCGTTTTGACAAACAATTCAATGGAAACACCCTATTTGGTATGATGCAAATTAATTTTATATTCTTTTACTTAAGCCTTGTTAGAAGCCATGTTAAGAGACAACTCTATGCTACCCCCTCCATATGCAATGTAAACTATCTAAAGTTCTCATGCATAATTTTCCCTTTCACATGTGTCATCGGCAACAAATGGCCACGTGCACGAAACTTCAGAACTGATTTCTATATTCTCATGTCACTCGGTACAAGCACACTATATATAGAAAGAGACAAGGAAGATTAAGCTCACAGTGACACCAACGCCAACGACAACAAAGAAGAACTCAAACCATCTTAAACCATTGATTTAAATGAGTTACATGCTCAGGGTTCAACTTCTTCAAGCTGGGATAAATATCTTGGGAATTCGAATAATGTTCCCTTACTGAACCCCTCTACCAATTATAGCTCGTAATGAAATTGGGAAAATCCATCGCGACTTTCATTCACATATACGAGCATTAAGTATACACCTCATTGTGAGCTTTCTGTAATACCAAGATAAACACAAACAAATACAATATAAATAATACTAACTAACACATAATAAAATATATTCGCTTAATAGCCCCTGACAATCAAAGTTGTAGCTAGGCGAATGCGTAGACTGAATCAAAATCTGGCAATTTACTAACGGGAAGTCCCTTGTAAATATATCAGCATACCATGTTGGTACCAATAATCAACAAAAACATAAAGTATCGAATAGAACAACTTTGACCTTCTCACGCACCAAGTACATATCAGTTTCCACATGATTATGTTGAACGAGGTTCCGAGAGATATATAGCTGAAACATTGTCACGGTAGATCGTGGTTGTACGGATTGGAACATGTAATTATAATAAGAGATTTATGACACATGTCGTTTCAGTTGTGGGGCTAGCAACGGCTCGATATTTTGACTCAGCGCTCAATCTGGAGATGGTTAGTTGATGTTTGGAGGACCATGAGATGACATTATCACCAAGAAAAACACAATATGCTAATGTCAAATTACAACAGTCAAAGTGAAAAAGGAGGAGTGTTGATATTGAGTAACTTGGTGGGTAGAATGTTATGAAGTAGGCAGCGGTGTGAAGGGTGTCAACCCAAAAAGTGGGAGGGAGAGAAGCACATGTGAGAAGAGACAACATGAGTTCATTGAGGCGACGAATCATACTTTCGGCTTTCCCATTTTGTTAGGAGGTGTGAAGGCATAAGAAGCGAAATTGTAAACCATTGGACGTTGCAAATGATTCAAATCAGGAGTTATCAAACTCGCCTCCCACGTCACATTGGAAGGTTTTAATAGGTTTGTTTAACAGGGTTTTAATATAGTTGTAAAAGGTGGCAAATTTATGACAAGATTCAAATTTGTATTTTTATTAGAAACACCCAAGTATATATAGTGAGTATACTCATCAATTAACATCACAATAGTATTTATACCCACTTTTTAAGAGTGGTGAGGTCCATATGCCGACATGAATAACGGCAAACAAAAATAATGTGCTTGATGTCGAAAGAGTAAATGACAAACGCTTATGTTTGGCAATTTGACATTAAAGACAAACTGTAGAACCTTGCACTTTGTTAGAATAAATAACACTATTTGAACGTAAATAAACCAAAATGTGAGCGAGAATAACCTAGTATATCATGCCTTGATGTTAAATGGGAAGATTCAATAAAAGATGGAGGAACAGGTGCAAGGTTGGTGAACATGTAAAGTTGAGTGGAACTATTATGTCGACTCGAAAGCTTTCCATTCTTGAAATGCTTCACAGAAAATCCAAATGAGTCAAATTCGACAAAGAAAACTATCAGTGAGATTACATTTTTAATTGTATCAGATGCATGGAGAATGACTTTAAGGTAAAGATGTTTCGTGGAGTGGGGTAAAGTGGTGTCACCCGATCCAAAAACTAGCACCCTATTTTCATTCTCGACATGTATCGAATTAATAGAATTAAAGCATGGCTTAGTGATCGCACCTTGGTCGACAATGAGATGAAACATTGCTCCGATATACATGTTGACATGTTCTGCAGAGTGTGTCCTCAAAATCAAGTGTGGTAGCATGAAAAGCAACGATCAATTCGAAAGGCTCGAGTGGGTTTATCTTCATGAGAAGACATGTTGTTGAGGCGGATTAGTGGGTCAAGGAGAGTAAGGTGCATAAGGCCTGAATGTAATATGCCTCAACCCAGACGGATAGAGTAGGAAACGAACAAGGGGGAACATACCACAATGGGGCCAATAAGGTGACTGTAGGTTCATGAGCCATGTGAGCGGAGACATACCCACTGGCGAGAAGCTAGATTACAATTTTGATTGGGCTGGGAGGAAGTGCCAAAGATAGCCTGTCAGAGTTTAGGTGCCTGCCCTTTTGTTGTTGGCGTTGTTGACCAATGGAACTAGTGTCACAGCAAGTTGGAGGCTGGTCTCAATGGACCACCGGTGTTGCGATTTCTGGAGGTTTAGTAAGGGACTCTTGATCCCTTTGTCAATGTTGTTTTAGTAGCACCATACTACAGGTTATGTCCTATGTGGGAAGACTCTGATTAATGTACGAGTAACCATGTCACATTCCCGCAGTAACCCGCAAACTAATTGATAAACGAGGCGTTGATAATTCACCATGCTATCTACCGTAAGTAAATTGGTTGTGTGAGTTCCCTCAACCGGTATCCAAGTTCCTTCAACCTTTGACAGTAAGCTTCAAGACTTAGCATGAATCTTTGTGTGAGATTTTAGATGTTTTTAATTCTTGTCCATGCTTCAAAAAGCAATGAGCTTGGGTTTGAGAACTCTCACTAGTACCTCGTCTAACAAGCTTTCATAAATCCATTGCAAGACAATTGCATCAATCTCATTCCAAGACTCAAAATCGAGATCATCTTTAGTCGGGTCGCTTTGTACCCTTAAGGCGTCAATATGTGGAACTAAGGAAGAACCTTGTAACCGCAATCATGGAGTTCGAATAGTTTGACCCATAACGTATAGGTCACCTTGGAGCCACCCAAAACACAGACTTTGGATTTAGATATTCGTCACAGTATACACTAGATGAAGAGAATCAGACTTCGTCTTCCTAATAACTACCATCGAGATGAATGGGAGAAGAAAAAAGATTGTAGCCAGATTAGTAATAGGCAAAAAGGAGAACCATAGCCCTGATGGTGTATCGCCGGTGTAGAGCTAGGGAAGCCTAGTTCTGATACCATGAAATTAGAAGAATCCATCAAGACTTTCATTTCATTCTCAACATCTAAATATAAGTTCACTCTACCACATTACACCTAATCGTAAGCTATTCTAGGATACAAAGATAAATACAAACAAATACAATATCTAATACGAAAAATAAAATATAATATATCCAGTAATTAATACCTAATATTTCCCTCCTCAAATTTGGGAGTAAGAAACGTCAACTTTAAAACCACACATTAATATCTCTACATTTTCCCTTTATCCTGACATATGCGACACATGTCTTCTGGTTGATCTATAATTATAAAACCTGAAACTTTTTGGTTGGCTAGATGAACATTTGGGTGTGGTCTTAAATATGTATGGTGATCTTTGAATGTTATCCACTAAAAAAGGCTCAACATGGCAGATAAAGTAAATCTCAAGACTACTATGTAAGCATGCTTACCCTGAGATTTCATTATCCTATGGAAAAAGCAAGAGTGTGTAATTTAAAGATAATAAGAAAGGCATGTGAACGATAAAACCCACAACATAGGATAAAAAATATGTAATATTGTAAGAAAAACTGCATAACTACATGATTTGATATGTAATTTCATGTGAAATTGTGTAAGTATCGAAAGGTGAGCAACAATCATGACCACCAAAAAAAAAGTGAGATGTTCTCTTCATTCAACATATTTTTAGTAGTTCTGTCCTATCATGGGGACCAAAACAGTTTTTCCTGAGTTCTGTGGTATATAAAATTATCTACATATGTTGAGACAAGTGATATAAGCTGAGGCAAACCAGTACCAGTTGAGTTGACTCTAGAACATATTATAAATCAAAACTTGGAATTAAAAAGGGCTTACACGACCAGCCAACTTTAACAATGGTTCTGGACAAAGTCGTTTTCTTGGTGGTGCCGTAGCATCATTTGCAAGTGCTTCTGCATCACCAGCATGCAAGTATTCAACTATATAATCAAATAGCTCCTCCTTCCCACCTCTTAGAGAATCCTGATTGATTAACTAACTATTAGTAAGTCTCACAAATGAGCGGGTCAAAACAGGACTGGTAAATACAAGCTTGAAAGAGATCATTTTAGTAAGCCTCATAAATGAGGGGTCAGGTGATGAGCGGTGACCAGCCCCACTAACCCATTTGGACTGGTTCTAAGTTGGCACGTTTAATAAGATTAACCCATTTTGACCCATTGTATAACTTGAGTGGACTCGAATGAAGCCACCGAACAAACAATATTACCCAAATCAAAGGGTCTTAGATCGCAAGTTGTAATTATTAGTCAACTTGAGTAGAGATTTTGCAACTTACTTGAATAAACAAGTCTGTATGGGTTTTCCCATGATATAGTATTAGCTCAGCTCGTGCCCCGACTCTCTTGAGAGTGTCCACAAAAGTAATACTGCAAAACAGATATAATTTTTAACATATTGCAGCATATGTTGATTGTATACAAAAATATCTTGATAATATTCCAACATGTCTTTGGCCTAACGGCATCCTGGTGGCTCAACAACCAAAGAGATGATGGGTTTGAATCCTATTAAGAACATGGTGTATAGTAGGTGTGTGTATGTGTGATTTTTTTTTTTAAAGACCTAGTTGCACACCGAACACATGTAGCAACAATGATATTTTGTATAAATAATGAAGTGATTAATCGTTTATTCTTCTTTGCCGAAATCACATTCACATATAAGTGTGTCCAAGGTGTATTTTTAGTGCAAACAAATCCTCCATGTTCTGGGCCAACCCAGCCTGACCCATTTTGACCCATTGTTACAGACTCTCTTAGTTTTCCGCCTCATTATCATCTGATAGCAGTAGTCTTCCAAGAGAAAAGAGTTCAAACCTTGAATCCGCTGGTATGGAAAAATCTTCAGTTCCATGAAAAAGAACGATATGGGGCATAAGAGGAATAGCATTCCTAGAACTTAGATCTTCAATAAGAATTTCAGGAGAAAACTGTTGCAGAGATTCATCCCCCTCCATTATGCTGTCATATAAATTAAAGCTAATCTATTAGGACCAAATAGAAAACAAACTTTAAAACATATAGTGCATGTACTTGGAACATTTCAAGATATAAATTATTAAGTACCTTAGAAATATAGATCGATAAAGTCCTCGGCGATCAAAATGGTCAACCAAGTTGGTTAAGTTGTACCTGTAAGGCATGTAACAAAAGTTCCAATTAAAAAAAATAACCATAATTACAAAAAGCATTTATGAGGTAGGCTTACCCCCCGGATAATCCAAAATAAGCATTTATTTGAGACGCCCTCCAAGAGATGCACTCTCCTTGGGATTCCTTGATAGCCTGCTTTAAGAGTGCACAAGAAGATATATGTGCACCAGCAGACTGCCCCATTATATATATCCTTCATCAGAAAGTCAGAGTCAACATGATGTCTCATCGAGTATCAAGAGGCACTGTATATCTCATATAGACTAATTGATTACCTATTGGGATCACCTCCATAATTAGCTATATTATTGCATACATACGATATTCCTCGAGAAACATCATCAACCATATCACTGATTGTACCCTGGGGAAAGTTCCTGCATAAAAGATTTGTCCAAAAGCATATCAACTAAGGAATTATCATAATAACTAAAGGGAAAATGTACTTGGATAGAACTGATCACCGGTAATCAATGCATGTAACAATGATCTCTCTTTCTGCTAATTGAAATCCCAAGAGAGAACCCCATCCTTTGTATCTACATCAACCCATCAAACAGAATACAGCAAAAGCACAGTTATATGCATAAGTTTCTGCATAATAAGCACTCACTACTGTATGTAGCCATGTATGTCCATCAAAATGCAATAGCAAATCTGATTTTAGTGTCACATTAAGTATTCATGAAATTTAGAAAAACAGATAACAACGTGTTGGGCAAGCCACTTGGACCAGCACTTAAAATTGTTTGTTTTGGCAATTGGCACCCAGCCCACCGTGTTTACCATCCCTACTTCATCTTAAAACTTATATTTCCCCACTTGGTGTTGCGAAAGCATCAAATATTCACATTGTTGTCAGTTTTCTTTGAAAGATTCAGCTTAAAGTGACACAAGTGAACCTGATACCCAAGATACAAAAACATAAAGAAAAATTAATAATCAAAGCACACAATGACAGATAAAAGATAGAATTAGGGTTCATTTTGTAGATGGGCTTGGCCCTATCATTGTATGGACCAGCCTTGGCACTTTTGGGTTTCATATGTAACCATGTATATAAAAATATGATATCAATATATAGTTATCTTTACATGGTTTATTAGATGGAAGAAAAAATAATAAAAAAATGAAAGAAATTGTAGTCACCAAGATCAGCATGATGCAGTTGTATAAAATGGCATAAGGGTGGCAACAGTATCTGTGGCCACAAAGTCCACAGAAGTAATAGCACGATGACTGTTGACACACGGCACCAAGAGCTAAAGCTGCAGTGGCACTAGGCAAGGTGGCAAAGACACATAAAGTAAAAAGTAAAAACTATACACAATGTGTCTAAGGACAATACGAGAGAGAAGAAAAGAAAGTAAGTTGTCACACGAGGGGAGCGACATGAAAAGAGGAATGACAACCAGCCTTAGTCTGATTGTGGGGGCAGCAAAGAGGAATAGAAAGAGGAAGAAAAGGAGAACACAAGAAGCCTAAGGCTCTGAGACCATATAAAATAATTAAAATCTGTAGGGATGATTGTATATAGATACCACAATTATAGATACAAGGTTCCATAGGAAACAGTAAAGGGCCAAGGATTGTCTACATAATAATAGGGCATGGATCATCAATACAATAAGCCTAATCCAGTTACTATCTCTTTTATCTAAGACACAACACATCAAGCTACAAGGAGGTATTAAATTAAAATGCACATACAAGCATACATCAAGCTTACCCTATGATCCACGCTCCACCAGTCACGAAAATAATAACTGGCTTTGGACTATCTATGTGTTTGGGTAAGTATAAATCCAACCTGAAAAGTTTTGAAGTCATAACTAATATGATAAATCCAAATGGGAAAAAGTTGAGTTGTGTTCATATCTGAATTGCCAAATTTACATCACCTGTTTCTAGGTTGATCTCCATAAACTATGCTTCTCCGAATTTGGCTCGAAAAGAAATATTGATATAAAACTGCCAAAACAATTACTAATTTAAGTTTCCTTCCAAAAGGACCAAAACATGATAACTAGCACAAGACCTTTGATACTGAAATTTAATGTGTGAAATTTTGTTTATACGTTAATCTTCCACTGAAAAACATGTCTAGTCACAAACACACCTTGGAGGAAACCAGGCATAAGCAAGAACGCATAAAGACCGAGGGCAAGAAGCCTTGAGATCCACCGCCGGCCTACCCTGATTGAAAACAAATGATTAGAATAAAAACTTCAAACTAAGCATACAGTAAGTTTCATGTTTTTGAATTCAACATCAAACAAATTACATCAATTGTTCTCTGAATCTAATTCCAATTCAGAAATCCCAAAACCCATGCTCCAAAGTCCAAAACTACCATAAAGGAATTTCATTTCATCCATATAAAACCAACAACTATCGAGATAAGAATCTAATGATCCAAGATAAGATGCATGATCCAAAATTTATAAAATTTTGTGAATTCTCCAATGATAGATTATTAGAAGATTGTGAATCACTTCAAATCGATAGTACCAAAATCTGAACAATTGTAGTGTGTAATTGATAGATTGTTTGTAGACCTAATTCAGCTCACGCAACAATGAATCACAACGTCTTCCATTTCCAATATACAAAATTCTGAAGAAAACAAAATCCTAATTCTACTTGAGCATAACTAAATCTGTACAGCACGCTGTAATCCTTAATTGCAACAAAAAACAAAACCCTCAATCGAGAACACAACACAGAGGACTTATCGTTTATACCCGAGATATCTCAGCAGAGTGAACGCAAGACGAGTAATCAAATACGTCTCACTAGCAGCATGTCCGATCTCGCGGCTGAAAGATTGCGACCGACAGAGAGCCGGAGAGCCCTTCGCCGGAGTTCCACCGGCGGCGGTCCTCCGCCTCGCCGCACCGGCGGAATTCGTTGTCCTTGAACGTAAGGCATCGGCGGTGTTGTCCATATGTTCCGATGATGATGATGATGATGGTGATGGTCGTGGTTCCGCCGGAAAGAAGGCAATCGGCGACGGTGTGGTCACCATTGGCCAATTTTCCGGCGAGATGAGATTTGAATATATATGTGTGTACAGTGTCTCGGTGGCACCGTTTGTACAAGAATACAAAACAAAAACTTCTTTGTGTATGGCGGTGAATGATTTTGACAAAATTTTGGAAATTTATGTTTGATTGAATTGCATAGGTGGTACTCTTTGTTTCTGTTAAGTTACATGTTTTGTCTTTTCATTTGAAGTGTAGGCATTTTAACCCTTGTGATAAGGCGTTATCTTTTTTACTTTAGCTTTTGTTATTTTAGTTTGTGTGTGTTTGATTATGAGTAACTTTTATCAAGAGTTTTGTTTATTGTTTTATTTATATGTTACTTTCTTTTGAAATTTTACCGATAGATACATTTGATTTCTTTCTCTTTCATTTATAAATTTTTTTGATGGAGCAGTTTTATAAGTTTATTTTTAATAATTTCTAAGTTTTATTTATTAATTTTATAAGTACATTAAACTAAGTTCAGTGTATAAAGAAATTAACTTTAATAATATATAATTAAACAAAAATAAGAAAAATATTTGTTGATACGCTTCGGATAAATAAACTATAGCATTGTATTTTAAAGAATTTAGATGCTGTTTGGCAATTTCTGAATGATTAAGTGTTAAACCAATAAAAGTGCTGAACCATTAAGAGATCTGAATCATTAAGAACTAGTATATCGCTTAACTATTAAAAGTCAAATGTCTGACCAATTCAGATAAGCTGTCTTAATCATTCAGCATTACACCTCTAAACCATTCAGCATTAGTATTATGATTAACCATTCAGAGACAAATGTTTAAACCATTCAGGCAATTGGTCGCGAAACAAATAATCTGAACCATTAAGTGCTAAACAATTCAGACATTTGAACCATTAAGAGGCTGATTCAGATGCTGCCAAATAGCCCCTTAAACAACCATGATACGTGTCCTTCCAAACCCATGTAGTCTTCCATGCACATACGATAAATTCATCCGTACTAGCAGAGCAAAAGTGGGTGTCCACACAGTTACTTTCTTTCATTGTTATACATATTATTGGGTGTAGCGTGTTAGAACATTCATACTAGTTTTTATATTCTTATTCTCATATTTACATTAAAAACATTATTTTTTTAATTAAATAATATTTTTATAACTTTATCATCATCTTTTATTCTCCTTCACTAACAATCACTTTTAAAAATATTAAAAATTTTATGAGGGTTGTATCGTATTTCCCCAAATATGGGAAAACACGATGCAATCCTCATAAATTTTTTACTTCTTTCACTCACAATCACTCATAACCATCCCTATAAGATACGACACACACTCACATAAAAAATAAGAAACCTACTGTGAATGCTCTTAGTTCGTGGTAGCTAGTGTGTTTCGGGAAGTCCTTGTTAGCTTCTTTTGTAAGCCTTTATTGGATATACGAATAAAGCATGAGCATGATATGAAATTGATCTATCTCAATTGTTTTATGTAATCCCATGCTTCTTCTATTTCTCTAAAATCCGATTCGGCACAACAATCCAACCTTTTAATTATGAGATACAACACTTAATTAGTAGGATGTCCCTTAAAGTATTCACATTAGGTTCCTCATCCCATCCCATCTCCATAGTATAACCTACAGATAGAAACATTAGGGACTTATGATGATGTACACATAATTCGTTATCTATGCTGTTTGACATGATATTTTGTCAACTCTATGCTATTTCTATTTACAAGAATGAATTTAAAACATTATTATGAGCCTTAAATTGTAATAATAACTTAATAAAATGCATCTAAACATCAATTACTAGTTAAACTCTACTGAATCATAATATTTAAAAGCTATCATTTCCTCCATTAGCTAAAAAAAACTTAGTGGTCATTTTATTATTTTTAAGAAAATACTCAATATAATAGTAAACAAGTTTTATGAGTGTTTCAATTAGTTATTCATATTTTTTATTTGTTACAATTACTACACTTCTTCTTATTATTATAATTATAATAAAAATAATAATAATATTAATAATAATAATAATAATAATAATAATAATAACAATAAGAATAAGAATGACAACAAGTATTATTATTATGATTATTATTATTATTATTATTATTATTATTATTATTATTATTATTACTATTTTTTTACGGGCGCCGCGTTGCGACTTTATCACACCTGGCGTGATAAAGTATATATTACAATCGACCCGACTCGTTTTCGAAGTAAATTTATGTTAAAATATAGGATAACTCGAATTTTATGTCTAGACTGGGACCAGGTCAAAATGTACATAAAACAACACGTATAGTGGCGCAGTATAAGACATGGTAAAGTATATATAACAATCGTGCCCGACTCAATTTTGAACTAAATATATGTCAAAATGTATTTATACAATTGAATGAAACGTATTATATTTAACCCAACTTATTTTCGAACTAAATTTACGTCAACACGTATTTTTACCATTGACTAAAACGAATTATATTTGACTCAGTTCATTTCAGGACTAAATTTACGTCAAAAGATATAGTCAAATAAAACGTATTACATTTAGCCCAACGTATTTTTTTCTAACAATAAACAAACTTTTATAAACAATAAAATACAAAAGTAATTGATTCAATAAACAAATAATATATTCTACACTAAATTTACGTCAAAACGTACTTATACAGTTGAATAAGACGTAATATATGCAACCCAACTCATTTCCGAATTAAATTTACGTCAAAACGTATTTTTACCGTAGAATAAAATGAATTATATTTAACTCAGCTCGTTTTCAAATTAAATTTACGTCAAAAAGTATTTATACAATCAAATAAAACAAATTATAGTTAACTCAACGCGATTTTTCGAACAATAAACAAATATTTACAAACAATAAAAACGAAATAATTAATTCAATAAACAAATAAATTTTTAACTGTTCAACTCCATCACAAATTAATATAGGTATTATTATTATTATTATTATTATTATTATTATTATTATTATTATTATTATTATTATCATATTATTATTATTATTATTATTATTATTATTATTATTATTATTATTATTATTATTATTTATTATTATTATTATATTATTATTATTATTATTATTATTATTATTATTATATTATTATTATTATTATTATATTACTATTACTATTATATATTTTTCTTACAAGTTAATCATATGACAACATGAGTCATATAATGTGAATGATTTGGATCTTTTATTTCGAATCAAGCAGATGCCTTGTCGATCACATGTACGGCACATGCAACTCAACCAGGGGTTATAATGTTTTATTGGACGTAATTTACTTACTAAAAGTTATATTTTTAAACGACAAAAAGATAACAATAATAACAATAATAATAATTAAAATCACAAATAACTCATTTTGTAAATTGTAATCAACATAATAGTATAAGGAGTTTTAGTCCTTCCTCTTAGCTATTTTCCCGGAGAAATCGTGTCTTTTTCAACCTTGTCACTACAACCCCTTAGCATCTAGCTATATAAACTTCTACCACGTTTTTCACTCATTCTCTAAAGTCTAACCCACATACCTTAAGTATCGATTATCACCATCTATTTGTTTATGTCAAAATAAACAAAAGAAAGTATGCTATGTTTAAACATGTTTGAATTTTAGATTGTATATTTAAACACAATCCAAAATATCCTAAACTTCTTACCGGCCAACACGCGTTTGGCCAAATGGTATCAAGATGAGTGATAGATGATCTCTTCCTTGAAAGTAGAAGATTCAAATATTGCAAAATACAGGTTAAGTCACTAAAAAAAGATATTCTAAACTTCTTACATTTTGATTTCCTCAAGCTCCATCTCTTTAGCTTTTCATCATGACATTAACATCTTCCTCTAATGTCACAAGTTAAGGAAACATATAATGAAGTCTATATTAATACTCTCGTCCATCTAACTCAAAATCTTTTTATCTATAGGTTATACCAGTGATAGTAAATTAGAGTTTAACAACACACATGATGGAAAAAAAAACACCAAACATTGTTATGCCTCAATTAGATCCTAGTCCTCCTATTGGTTACGTACGTGTACAAAAAGTTGTCACACACCATAAAGTGTTTGAGAAGATACATTTAACGATCCAAAGATGATATAAACGAAGACTAAAGAAGTATTCCTCTAATAATATTCATACATTAATATTTAATAAGATTCAATGAGGATCAGATGTTAATACTTTACTTCATTTTTAAGAACATGTTTCACGAGACTTTCACATGCTCTGAAACAGATAGGGTTTTATTTATCCTAGAAAATATTCCACAAGACTTTCACATGCCCTGAAATAAATAGGGATTTATTTTGAATAAATGGGATTAATGACATGCGAACATTGATAGAGTTAGGTTAGTTAAGATTAAATTGTACGAATGATTAATATAAAGGTACATGTTTGGTCATATAAGTTCAAAAAATTAAATGGACGATCCTTGTTTTTAAACTTTGTCTATGAACAGTCATAATTGGATGATGGGAGTACTCACAGGTGAGACGGTGATCTGGGGCGATGGGGATGTTCCATTATGTTTTTACATGTTTGAGAGGCCTAGGAGATTAGTTTTAAGTAGTTTAAGGAGGGTGGTGTAAGGCAAGCCTCTTTCATTGTGGTGCGGCAGAGAGGAGAGAAAGTTTAGGAAGATTAAAATAGGATTTGTGTATATCTTAGAGATTAGGTTTATCTTGTTATTATATATGATGAGAAATTACATGGATGAAAAAAAAAGAATGGGCTGCATGCCTGCATATGACATGCCTTAACAATCTTCAAATATATCATCAAGTCTAATAGTCTATGGTCCATATGTACAATAAGTTTTTGGCATATAGACAATCCATGTATATAGTTTTTGATATAATTATTCTTAAATTCATTAAATATTTTATAATATATATAAGACCGTCTTGATTTCTTTACTCAATTTAAGTATATATTTACTAGGTCAGGGGAGGAAACCGGATCCGTTCATTGGAACTTGTTAGTCTTTTATACGTACTAGTTGATTTTTTTTATAAACATGACTATGACCCTTAATTATAGCAAGTGGAGACGTAAATCATATGATAATCATTCGACTTAATATTTCTAGATCCTTCAGTGAATTAGACCAATACGTAAATGACTAGTTTTAGTAACCCGGGTATTACACGATTTGAATAAATAAAATAAAATTTAATTAACTATAAAATGATATTCTAAGACAAGATATCAACTTTTTAAACTATTGTTTTTAAAATTTTCTTATATTTTTTCAAAAAAAAAAGGTTAAAATTTTTATTTCAAAACAAACCGTTTAAAAAATAATTACTTATAACTAATTTAAGGACTGATGTATCAAGAGTATATTATTTACGATTTAAGACCATTGGTATTTCAATTCAACTCGTGTATGCATTGTGATACAAATGTTTAAATTCATCACAAATTTTCCCTATAAAACATTACAAGAAATCAAAAAAAAAACTCTAAAAGGTTTTAACTTGATACTTTTCTCTTCCTTTGATGAGTAAGTTTCTCTTGGGCTGATCTCCTACCCTCCATCTTCAACATATGTAGCAGGAAATCACTCCACGTGTCAATAGGTCCAGGTAAGCACCAATGCACACAATCATTATACAAAGTCACATTCTCATTGGGCCAATGCCCATATTTACTTGGGTGTCCATCTGGCCTTAACAACATGGGCTGGGTTATATCCATAAGCCTAAACTTCAGCCCATTTTCCAAAGCCTTCTTTTGGGCTTCTTGAAACTCTTCCATTTGGACCAAATACATCTCCAAATTAGACCTCTCTAACCTTATCTCATTGCTCCTAAAAGGCTTTTTTCTAATGCAATCCCCTCCTCCATTCCATTCCCCACCTTCGAAATGTGTCGGTGCGAATGTTCGCAAGATCGTTACACCCTTGAAGTTTTTCCGGCTAATGATCCCCTTGTAAGCTGTCCGTAATGCTCTTCGGTACCCGAATGTCATCGGGTAGTCAGTTATATTATCTTTCTGACAAAATTTACAGCCAACCACTTGATGGTTCTCATAATAGAATGAAGGCCTTGAGAACCAATGGCCTCCATTTATCACTAAATAATTGAACTCGTCAATGTGGTTGGTCCAGTTCTCATCGAACTGGTCTAGGTATAGACTGAAGATGCCTGTGTGAGTTGGACCATCAGTATCTGGTTGATCGTACTTCACCAAAAATGGCGACCAATATGTCGCCATGGTGAAGTTGTACGAGACGTAGTACCAACGCTTGAAGTCGTCATCTTTTGTGGTCGAGACATCGATCGGATACTCCACCTAATAATTGAATTACAAACACCAATATTGTCATTGTCAAGTTACACATGCATACATTAAAATAAAGCCATTTGTATGAAGCAATGCACATGCAAATGCAGAGCTTATGATCATGAATTCAGTGGATCAGAAGACGATGAAAATTCTGGAAGAAAGACAGTGATCGATAAAAGCATGGTGGAAGAATCAAGAATCTGTTCATGTTCCCACAAGAATATATTCCCTAAATTTTGTCACCAAGTGTTAATGTGTAATTGCTTTCTTTTCCTTTTCTTTCAAGAGCTTTTTGATGTTTTCACTTCTAAAACCAGAACCTTGTAATTTTGGTTGCAAATCGGTCGCAAACACAAAAAATCAACTATTTTGTGAGCGCTCAAAATTTTATTTTGAATAAATTTGCGACATTTTTACGATGTAAGGTATAACTTTTTAATTAATTATTGTTTGTTGCTTTTGTGACTATTTTGCTGCCAAATCTAGCTAAACGATCACAAAACTTGAGGCTGTTTTGCAACTCATTCAATATTTGTCGTTAATCTTACAACCATTTAAATTTGGTCGCAAAACATTTGTAAACTTTTGCGACTGCTTGTTTAGGTTGCAAATATCGATCGAATGCAAACGACCAGGTTTCTAGTAGTGTTGGGGAGAAAGTAAACCGTCAAAGTATTTTTTTTTTTAAGCATTAGTTACACGTCGTTGTGTTTTTCCTAAACTAGAACATATAAAGTATAAACTAAATGAATAAAAGTTTTTCATTTTGTGATGATAAAAGTGAAGGAAATATACGAAAAGACTACGTAATTATTGTAATCTTTTTTATAACAAACTTGAGAAAAACATAACCAAAATTTTCACAACTTTTTAACATTCTGATAATATTTTTAAAAGGTTAACTAGTTGTATACTTATATATTTGGTAGCCTTAAAAACTAAATAGATTTAAATTTGAGTTTACATAATTTCGTTATCAAAAATTGTCATTATTATAACTATTTCCACGTCAAAAATATCAGTCGGTCACCTACTTTTATACAAGTCAATGAAGCAAACATAATACAAAATTATATGATAACTTTTAAAATGGTTTATCATCTTTCTTCGAGGTTTCACTTTTTCCAAAGAATTGAAAAAGAATATATATATACATACATGTTATTTATGGCGACACTTGTGTTATATGTGTTATCATATAAAATAATCGCACTTGAAAATATATTATTTCGTCTGTCATTACAGAAGACATAAATAAATTCATTACAATCCATATATAATTATTAAGATTATTTTAATTTAGTCAAATTCTATTTAAAAATCCTAAATATATTAAAAATAAAAATGGTTATACACAATGTGAAAATGAGAGCTCAACTATTATCGACTTTCGTTCCCACAATTCCGAATCTTGTTTACTTTTTCCTTCAAAAAAACTCAAAAAAAAAACAATTCTAAAATTATTTAGAAAACACCAAGAACATCACTTATAATATCAAAACTTAAATCTCTTAAACACTAATCAAGAATGTATTTAAAAAAAAAAAAAAAAAAAAAAAAAAAAAAAAAACTCTACCATCCTTCCATCACTTAATTTTCCAGAAAGATAATAATGTGATCAAGATAATCAAGATTCTATCTTTGCAGCACATATTACCTATAAACTACACATTCTGCAAATAATTTAAACAACAACGAATGAACAATGATAATCAAAGGGATAAAGATGACCATACCCTAGATAACATGCAGATCAAAGATTGCATTTGATTCCTACCAACAGAATCACCCACAAAGGCCAAAGCTTTATCCCTCACAATCTCCAAAAACTGATACGGATTAAAGATGGGTAGATCACATTCATCGGGCTTCCACCTCCACTTCATGTAATCCGAATCGGGTCGTCCATATTTCTGGCAGTTTTGGTGTTCATGGATCGCCCAACACGTGGTGTTGTGGTAATAAGGGGCCTCAGGGTTCGGGACCCACTCGCCGGAGAACACATCGCATTTGTGGTGGTTGTCGTCGACTGCGATGGGTTCTCCGGCGAGGTGGTTGGCCCGCGGGACAGTACTGTCCCGCGGGATGGGAGAGTGGGGGGTGGAAGAGAGAGATGGGAATTTGTGATAGGGGAAGTATAGAGGGATGACAGTGAGGGTGATTAGGGTTAGGGTTATGAGTAAGAGTATGTTGGTGGTGGTTAAATGGGTTGTAGCTTGATAGTTTTTGCCATGAACACCAGTGTGCTTCATGGGGAAGAAGGAATATGAGAGAGAGAAGGATGTTCAGGTTCCTAGAAGACCTGAATAAGGGAAGTGGTATTTAGTAGGAAAGTTTTTATGTGTACATATAGAAATTTAGAATATTAAATAAGACAAAGAAAAAACTTAATTTGTAATTTATGTGTGTAATAAATTCCCCAAATCTATACTACTCGGTAAAAGAGTAAGGTTGTCATATGATACTTTGTTTATGTCTTCACAATCTTTTTTTCACACCTAAACATTTATCTCATTTTATTGTGTTACTAAAATTAATTTAATATATTAATCTCTAGATTAATGATTTAATTCAATTTATATCGACAAAAAAACCAATTCAAAATTTAATTAAATTGTTTATTACTAACTATTAAATTTTTATTTATTAAACACAGGGTTGCAAAATTCGCTAGGCGCTCCCTAGTCTGTCAAGCGGGGAGTTGAGAGTGTTCGGCCTAGGCGGAGAGTACTCGTGGAGTACTCACACATCTTAAATTATAAAGAAACTAGTTTTGAGAAATTAAATATATGTCAAATAACGTAAATTTACTAATATTTATAACAAAATACGTGAAAATGATATTCATTTTTTGATATAATAGGCATAGAAATCATGTGTTACTTTTGTTAAAGTCAAACTCGGCCCTAGTTGACCTACTATATCTGATTCTGGCCAAGGTTAACCGTGTTTGATCGATTCCTAGTAATTAGGTGGAGTTGAAGAAAGTCGTCTCGGCAACCTACCTTGGAGGGATTACTCAGAGAGTACTCGGCCTTATAGACCTTGTTTTACAACCATAATTAAACCCGTGTTAGACATGAATTTCTATACTAGTTATTTATAAAGTAATTATAAGAATGATCATATAACCATGTTAATAATTTTGATTTTAATTTAGTTTACATATTAAATTATAATATTTTGCCATATATTAACGTGTTTGGTGTCTATAGCAAGCGGCGTTAAAAAACTCTTTTAATTCTCTAAGGAATTATCATTATCTACCATTAATCCAACGTTAAGAACTCTATCATACCACCTCACCATGCATGAAATATTTTGGTGGTTGAAAAATATAGAAGTTAATATCAGACTCAAGGATGTTCGACATTGTATAAGAGTCTGATCAAACTTGAAATATTAGCAAAATTAGCAAATGTTGGTGCTAACTTCCTCAGATAATATAAACAACTTATTGGATTATCCACCTTGTCCATTTAAGCATGACAATGGGTGTTATGGTTCGAAAGGTTACAAGTGCAGAGGTGTTATATACTAGCTTGTTTACTTAATTGGGCGAGTGCTGGTTTATGATACTCACCAATAGATGTTTAAAACAACAGGCATTGACATATATAGATATAGGTAAGAGATACTAAGGGAGAGGGAGGGAGGGGGACACTAGTGTTCTTAGAATTTTTGTATTAACAAATACCTAAATTACTTAATTGATTTATACATTCCTTTTTTTGATTGCTAGTCAAATCATTCGAATCAAAATTCTGTGATAGACAACTATATACTTAATTAGAATCGTTAAGTTGTAACCACAAGTACCTAAATTATCATTCTAAAGGGATATCCTAATGTTAAAGTGGTGTGTCCCACAATCAAAAAGTTTGAGGCTTAATATCCCATAGGGTGTTGGTTATGATGTATTTATTCTAGAAAATTTAGGAATAATGGTTAAAAAATAAATACCTAAACCACTATAATACTCAAAGTTGAATTAAAAAATTTTTTTACTCAAGGCTTCGGGTAAATGGTTCATGAGCATGAAGCTTTGAACACCATCAACAAGTTGTATATCTACAATATCAAGCACCATAAGCCACATCACGATGAGAATGGGAATTTCACTCTACGACCATATATACTTAGACATGAGAATACGATAATGTGAGCAAGAGTTAGATGATACATTCAAACCTTTTTTCATAAAAAATAATGAATATTTATACTCTTATCTAAGGCACGACGTAGGACAATGATGCTTTTGATGTTGCCCTGAATTATATGGAGTAAATACTATAACGTGGTATATATTCACGACCCACTAACGTGACTAATGATTGTTGGATAATTACAAGTCCCATGGTTTCGTACCACCCTTTCTTTTGTGTTATTATCATTTTCATTTGCATAAACACATAGTCAGGAATGTTGCGTTCATGCATGACACGCCATCATGCATCTACAGTTGTCAGCTACTTGACTTTCATATTAAGGATGGTGTCTACACATGTTAGTTAGTGACTAGTTCGTCTTTTCATGTCCTCGAAGAAGATAGAGAGCTACATGTTAGCACTAAATGTCAGTTCTTCATAAAAATCAATTGAGTCCCCCTTTCGTATTCTATCCTAACATACTTTTGATTTTTCATCTTACTTATCGTGATTCTTAGACATGCCTAGGTATAGTGTTGTGCTTTCCAACCAAACACTAATAAGCATCATTGTCAAACCCTTTTATTAGAAATGGTTGCTTAAAAGGCGAACATATGTATAATCACATGTACATTAGGTCAGCTAGAATATAATGCCTTCTTGATAAAGTATGGAATAACACTAGAATGAGGACCACTATTATCGTCTTCTTAAAACTCTATGTATAATCACATGTACTTTCTTCAATATTATCATGTGCACTCCCAAATTATTCCACTAGATCTTGTAATGCATATCATTACGACTAATACTAGAGGATGATCCAAATCCTAAGTACCCATTGGTCGAGAGATTATGTGATGTTATGCCTTTATGTTGATAATATGCTTATTATTAGGAGTGATATAGATTCGATCTACTAAAGACATGTTGAAAACAAGATTTGACATGAAAGACATGGTTCTAACTAATGTGATTCTTAGAATGAAGATCATTAGAATCCAACACGATCTAGTACTAAGTCAATCTTACTGTTTGGATAAGATTCTTGAGAATTTCAATGTAGAGGACACGAGTGTAGCTCAAACTCTAATTGATACTACCTAACATCTGTCAAGGAATAAAGGCAAAAGTGTTGCTTAATTGGAGTATTTAATGATTATTGGAAGTCTTATGTATCTCATGGCGTGTACCAAACTAGATTTAGCATATGAGGTGAGTAGGATAAGTAGGTATATATACTAGTAATCCAAGCTTTGTGCATTGGAAGAGTATGACAAGATTACTAAGGTACTTAAAATACACAAGAAATTATGTACTACATTATGGTCAAGATCCAATTGTTGTGGAAGGATACAGCGATGCTAACTGGATATCTGATATAAAAGATTCCAAATCTACAAGAGGTTATGTGTATTTACCTTTGGAGGAGTAGTTATAACTTGGAAGTTGTCCAAGCAAACTCTTATAGCCACATATACGATGAACTCTAAGTTTATCACTTTAGATAAAACTAAAGAAGAGGTAGAGTGGTTACGTAATTTGTGGAATATGTTTCATGATAGTCAAAACCAGCTATAATGATTGTTTGCATATATTGTGATTACCAATCGGCTATTAGTAAAACTCAAAGTACAATGCATAGTGGCAAATCAAGGGACATATGACATAGATCTAGTACAATTTGACAACTATTCTTAAATAGGGTTGTCACAATTTACTATATGAAATTAAAGGATAACATTATGGATCTGTTTACAAAAGGCTTAAGCAAAGAGCTAGTAAAAAAGTCGTCGAGATGAATGAGACTAAAACCCTGAGATTTTGTACAAAGGAAAGCCTACTCTAGAAGATTGGAGATCCCATGATCTAGGTTCAATAAGACAACCTAGTTGTATAAACTAAGGTCACTTTGAAGGGTACACTAACATACAAGGTGGGGGCTAATCCATTCTTACAATCAATCAGTGATTTCAAGAAAGTTAAGCATACAACTTTTAATGATTTATGTAGAATCACTTATGTGAGAAAAGACTGGAGTCGTTACGAATAGAATGTGAGGTGCGTAAATCTTAGATCTCACGCAAAACCAGGCTAGTGTTCATGACCATAACGAACACGACAATAAGGGGTTAATCAAACAAGAAAGATTTTGTGTGAAGTGTAACATCTATGTAAAAAGTGGTTGGTTTACTGACATCGCGTCTACTAATCGCTAGGAGATCAGTTACACTTTACAAAGAAGGGTTCAAAAGGATCACCTGCTTCTCCTGCATTACTCAACTGTTGACATTATATCTTGATATTTAAGTATATAGATTGATCTCCATTCATATGGAGGATTATTGGAAAATTAGTTTAGTAAAAATGGTTTTTTTCACTAATTTTGGAGATATATAATTACTTGTATTTGTTACTAAAATAATTATTATTTTACTGGTGTTTATATTATACTATGTGAGACGATTCATAATGAACCAAACCGTGTCTTAAAGGAAACTAAGATGAATGATTTATTAATGCTCTAAGTTATGTGTTTAAAACTTTAAAGCTATGAATATGGAGGAGTTTGTCCCTTATATAGGTGAAGGGAAGAAACTTAAAAGGGTTTCTAAGTGGGAGTTTATGTAGGAATGTGTTCTTATATTATGATAGGCACTCCCGGTGGCAACCAGATAGGTGCGAAGCACCCAATGCTCTCAGGCCGAGTGATGGGTGCAATATGACGCTTTGAAGACGCACTTTGTACTTTAGTATTTTTTAGTTGTTCAACAGTGGTTCGGCAACTGTCAGGGTTTGGTAGCTTATGATACGGAAGGTCGCCACCTGTTGATAGATCAACAGCTACCAATTCAACTGTTGTTAATGAATCAACAGTTTGGTAGCTTCCAAAGATTTAGCTGCTCAGTAGTTTCCGAATGCTTAGTAGTTTGGAAGCTTTTGAAGGTTCAAGAGTTCATGCTATTGATTCAGCTTAATAATCAAATAGTCTGTTTATTTCATTTCTAGAGTATTTTCATCAATTAAAAAACTTTATTTTTTACATTGATTCCATTAAATTTGACACTTCACATTCATAGTTTTAAGTAATATACAAGGTTTGTGTGCTTAATTTGATTCCCTAGAACATATATGTGTTAGCAAGAACACAGACGCACTTTAGAATTTTCTAACTTTCTTTGTCCTACATCCTATTGTTTCATGTATATTTTTGGGTGTTTGGTTAATCTTGATAGTGTTATATGCTCAAGCTATTATACCATGGGAAGCAGACAAGTTTACCTGGGTGGCCTGAAATCTGTTACAAAAGATTTTTGTTAAACTGAATTCTTCAGCCATCATACTTGTTTTCTTTATGTTTCATCAATGTATTTATATTTTGTTTTACGTTCATTTGTAATCGGTATTTGTTTTTCTTTTACATCATCTATTGTAATTTGGGTATTAGATTAATAAAAGTGTTTATCTTTATATTGTGAATGGTGTTCCTACAAATATGAAGATGAGTTTTTTTCTCAAGAATTTGTGTTCCGGGTTTTTTATAGGTAAGAAGTGGAAGGAAGTGAAAAAAACAATAAAAAATATTTATTTTTTAGAGTTTTTTTGAAAAGACATGAAAGAAAATAGAAGAAACTGGAGAAAAAAAAATTCTTAATAATCATTTTTCATGGCTTTTCTTACGAATCAAAAGGAAGGGAAATAAAACTTTTAAAAATTCTTAATTTTATCGTTTTGTTCTTCCAACTTATTTTAATTAAAAGATTCAAAATAATTAAAAGATTCAAAATGATATAATAGTAAAAAAAATTATATGTGATTGACATGTATCACATGTTTTTATATCTTGTATGAATGAAACAATATTTAGCTAGGATTGGCCGCTCTAGTTGACGGAGGGTGCATTGAATAAATCAATCATGGGCGTAATTTCTGGAGACCCATAAGAAATTAAAGGAAGTCAAGAAATCATGGGCCACTCACAACAAACAATGCCATTATTTATTAAACTCAAATCAATTCTAAACATAAACTTAAAAATAAAGTTGGTGATCGAGAGTGATGGTGTCTCGACTTGTTAGAGTGTAACATCCAACCGTTTAAAAATCAAATAAAAACATGTCATATGTCTTACTTTTAATTTTATACATGCTTTTAGACTATTTTCTTATATATAGTTGACTCAAGTTCTTAACCTTTACTTTTATGTTATAACAACTTTATTACTTTGTTGATTTTAGATATTTAATAAAATGAAAAGGATAACGTGTCTAATAAATATATACTAGGAGAAAATAAAATAAAATCTATTTATTTTTGTTATTTATACCAAAAATAATAAATATGAGTTTTTTTAAGTATATATAGAATGAAAACATAAGTAGAAGTGTATAAGTATTTTATGTAGTTATATGAACAACTCAATAATAATAATAATAATAAACTTATTAAAATATGACAGAAAGTATGATAATATTTTATATATTGTAGTTCATTTACATTATCAGTTTTATATATATATCAACCATCTAAAAATGTTAGTTTTCATCTAAAAAGTCAAGAGTTTAAATAAGATTATTGAAAGATACTTTTTATAGTTGATCTTCCTTTTAGTTCATTGTCTGACCAACCCCTCGCACCTCGAAAATCATCAGATCCACACCTCTAAACCTAAAAAACCTGAAAAAAAGTTAAAAACAAAAAAATATTTCCAGTACAGTCATCTAAGCAGGGCACTCATTTGCTTCTATTATTGTTAGAGGCTTTTTACTATTCTATAAATTTATTTTATATATTTGATTAAAATTGGTACAAATGGAAGAGTAATTTATATTTGAATTAAATGATCTATAAATTTAACTTAAAAAAATTAAATTTGATTTTACATTATTAGGTTTCACAATAATAATTTGCTTTTATAGCTTTATGATATCCTTTTAGTTTAAAATTTCCATCGTTCGTTTCAATTTTAATTCATTTTCATCAATTATTTCAATTTCAGTTAATTGGACTGAAAAATTAAAACAAACTCTAATGCTTTTGGACTAAAATTAAAATAAGTAATGAAATTGTTAAAGGTAAATTTATGTTTTTAATTTAAAAATAAAATATAACTTTTTACCAAAACATATAGGATAAAACCGAATTAAACTTTTTTAGAATAAAACCGAAGTTAACTTTTTTAGAAATAACGAGTTTTAATACCCGTCGCGCGTTGCGGCAACGACGTACATGGTGTAATAAAATATAATACTACAACTAATTCGATTTCGAGTTAAATTTATGTCAAAACATAGAGTAATTTAAAATTACATTGCAGGACCATTGAAGGGGTTTAATGCAACAGTTTCACAATGAGTAGAGGGTTAGAACACTGTAAGAAACATCTGAAGATTAAAGGCTGATGCAACCAAAGGATACCAGAACAACCAAGTCTTCCTGCATGCACTAAGAAACAAAGATGAACTAGCTTCGAAAGTTTTACACTCACAAATAAGTCTAAGTGTAAAATCTTTCAAAGCCAACAGTTTAGAAGAAGTTACTTCGGAAGTTTCACATTTATCAGAAAATTATTACAAGTGTGAAATCTTCCGAAGCTAAAGACTCATTTCTTCCGAAGCCAAAGATGAAGTCTTCCGAAGCTTCAAAAGACAAAGTCTTCCGAAGCCACTTTGCTTTGAAGACAGATTTCTTCCGAATACAGAGAAAATATGCTTTCTCTGAGTTACTTTTTGATAAAGCTGATGTACTTTCTGCTACTACTCTGAAGACTCACCTGCTAACATTAGTTGGTGAAACTTTCATACTTTATCAAACAGTAGAAAAAGTCTTTGACTATAACTTCCCACTTTTGTTTCTGTAGACTTGTCTGTATTAGATTAAGTCAGTGAGCTATGACATGTCATAGTCACTAGTCAAAAGGCAATCTGCCTTTTGACTGTAGATTGATCTTGTTATCTAGATTGGTCAAAATTTTAACTGTCTTTTTGTATATTAACGGTTGCAGGTTGTAGTATAAATAGTCTCCGGTTCTTGTAATTAGATATACTTGCAAACACTTGTAATAGAACTAGAGAATCAATATACAACTTCCTTGAAAACTTAATCTTGTGTTCTTGTGACTTTTTTCTTGTTCTTATAGTTTTGTCTCTTTAATATTACTTGTGTTGCTTTGTATCATCAGTGAAGTTACCAGTTCCCTATTTGAGTGGTTAAGTGATCTAAGATCACTCCTCTTGTAAAGCTAATTGCAATCTTAAGTACCTTTACCGGTCCTGCAATTGGTATCAGAGCATTCCAGGCTCTTGATTGTAAGATCTCACCATCTTAAATCCTCTTAATTTCACACTTCACTTAACTTTTCAAATGGCAGCTATCTCAAAGGCTAATATGGAAACTGGAACTATGACAAAGTCCCCACTGATCACTCCTGAGGATTTTGATACTTAGTGCCAAAGAATGAAAGGCTTCATCAAGTCTCAAGATTCCAGGATGTGGGAGTCTGTTGTCAATGGACCTTATGTACCATGCATCACTTCAGCTGCTGGTGGTGGTATGATACCAAAAGAAAGGGATGATTTTTCTGAAGAAGATTGGAAGAAAATTGATATTGATCAGAAAGCTATGACAGCCCTTCAAACTGCTCTTTCTAACTCCATCTACAGAGGTTTCAAGAAGTGCAAGACCGCCAAACAGCTATGGGATGCACTGAAGCTGATGTATGAGGGGTCCAATAAAGCCAAAGAAAACAAAAAGGACCTCTTGAAGCAACAGATTGAAAATTTCACCTTCAAGACAGGTGAAACCATGACTCAACAATACTTCAGGTATGTTGAGATTGTGGATACTCTAGCTGATGTTGGAGTAACCATTGAGAATAGAGATATTGTTAGGAAGTTCATGTCCTCTCTTCCCAGACAATGGACACACTACTGTGTGGTCATTAAGAGGACTGAAAACCTCAAGACTCTTACTCTCACTAAGTTATATAGAATACTCAGTGGATACCAGATGGAGATGAACATGCAAAACTCATCTGGTAACTCCAACACTCATCAGAGTTCAGCCCTTCATGTGGTTGAAAAGGATTGTAGAGAACCACAACACCATCTCATCTGCTACCCGAACAAATCACAAAAGGGTCCTTTCATCATCTTTCCGGAGACACCAAGGGAAGGCTACATCCCTGGAAGCCCATTCCAGGAGACAAGTTCTTCACAAGCTTTTGTGTCTTCTGATGAAAGTTCAGGCAACTTTCTCTTCACCTTTGAAGACCTGGACTGTATCCATCCAGATGATCTGAAATATATGGAAATAGTCCAGCAGATGGCTCTACTCACTCATAGAGCCCAGAAGTTCTACAAGAGGACTGGGAGAGGGTTTCCCAGCAATGTAACCAGTGGAAAGTTTGGGCTGGACAAAAGCAAGGTAAAGTGTTACAACTATAACCAAATGGGACACTTTGCCAGGGAGTGCAAGGCACCAAAGTCAAATAGTGGCCAAGCATAATCCAGGCCAAACTACACTGAGGGAGCTCACCAGAATGAGAAGCCAAGACAACAAGCTGCAGTTGTTGTTGAAGAAGAAGGCTTTGACTGGAGCTTTCAGGTTGATGATACTTCTCCAAACCAAGCACTATTGGTAGATCATGATGAAGCCAAGGTATTGGAACATCTTTGTACTCCTGAATGCATTACTAAAGTTAATAGATATAGGTCCTATAACTTAGAGATGAGATCTGATCTTGAGTCCTTAAATATCTTAAAAGCTGACTTTAAAAGAGCTGAAAATGATTATAAACTTAAAATAGAAGATCTAGAGAAAACCATTTCAACTCTTAAGCATGAGCATACAAACTACAGGACTAAAATCAAAGATCTCATCTCAAAGTTAACTAAATGCCAGGCTGAGCTTATGATCAGCAAAGCCAGGGCAGAAAAATGTGTTCTTGAAGAAGAGACCTTCAAGAACATAATATCATCATCCTAACATGCAAAATTTGTTATCAGAATAAGCAGGGACTGGGATCTACTGAGATAGCTCCTTTACACACTCTATTATCTGTAAGATCTCCAAGGTGTGGAACTTGTGAAGATGAGTTTCCCCTCATAGACCCCATTGTTGAAGAGGATGAAGAGGAGATAGTGAAGGATGACTCAGAGAAGAATGAAGAAGGTCATCCTAAGAAGAGTCACTATTCTCCTGAAGAGAGGAAAGAGTCTGGAATGACTACCTCAAAGAGAAAGAACTTGATTAGAAGAGCTAATAGAAGATCAAAGAAGGCTCAAGAAATCAAGGCCACTTTTGACTCAAAGCAGAAACAAGTGTTTATTTCTGCAGGTTTTGAAGTGGTAAAGACTGAAGACTCAACTATGAACTCTAGTACCAGGAGTTCTAGTTTAGTTCCAAATCATTCCAGCAAGAAGAAGAAGACTGACCAGCTGTGTACCACTGCTACACAGCCTAAACCATCCAGCTCCAAGAGCAAGTCTCTCCCTAAGAAGCTTGTTGCATCATCTTCAAAGATAAAGGTGGAGAAGGAAAGTGATCAAACTCAGTCTTGCTCTCAAAAGAAGACTCTCAGAAGGAAGGAACTCAACTGTGTCATGTGTGGTAGTACTTCTCATCTGGCTAAGGATTGCAAGTACAATCCCAAAAGTACCATCCACATGACCAAGAAGAACATTTCTGAGAAGAAGAAGGAACAAACAGCTTCGGAAGGAAAATCTGTTTCCTTCGAAAGCTACAAAATAAAGAAGAAGACAAGTGAAAAATTGCCTTCGGAAGAAAAGTTGGTATCGGAAGAGAGGAATGCTTCCGAAGTACTGAAGCTTGTAGCAGTGAAAGTAAGATCTTCCGAAGGTCTAGTCTCCAAGACTTCTGAAGTTGTCAAAACTTCCGAAGCTTTGAAGGTTAGGCCCAATCCTCCAAAGGTGGTGTGGAAGATGAAGGAAGACCTTGTGACTAAAAGTTCTTCATCAACAAAAGAAAATGATCCTCAAAGCTTGAATATAGGATCACTTTCTGTTACATTGTCTTCAACTCATTTTAATAAGCCCAAGACCAATGAGGATTGGGTTTCTAAGTGTAACTAATCACCTCTTTTTATGCAGGAACAGCTAAAGACCAAGAAGAACGTTTGGATTATTGATAGTGGCTGTTCCAGGTACATGACTGGCAATGGTTCTCTGCTTCAAAATTTTGAGAAAATTGATGGAGGACCAGTTGATTTTGGAAGGGATTCTGGTGGTTATATTTCTGGAAGGGGCAGAGTCACAAATGGTAAGCTCAGCATTGAAAAGGTAAACTTTGTCAAAGAGCTTGGATACAATCTTCTGAGTGTATCCCAATTTTGTGATCAGAAACACCATATGCTCTTCACTGAGCATGAGTGCATCGTTCTCAAGCCTGGGGTGGTTATTCCTCAAGAGCATATCCTGCTCAGAGCCCCTAGGAGAGGGAACATGTACAAGATGAATTTACATGAAACATCTCCCTCAGGAGAAGTTTCTTGCTTTCTGTCTAAAGCAAATAGTGATGAGTCATTCCTTTGGCATAAAAGAATATGCCATGTAAACTTTAAGAACATGAATAAATTGATTAAGAATGATTTGGTAACTGGAATGCCAAAAAAAGAGTTTACAAGTGATGACCACTGTGTTGCATGCCTGAAAGGGAAGCAACACAAAGTGTACAAACCAAAGGAAATGAACTCCATCACTACTCCCCTACACCTATTACATATGGATTTGTTTGGCTCCACCAGTGTAATGAGTTTAAGAAGGACCTCTTACTACTTAGTGATCACAAATAATTTCACAAGATTCACTTGGGTCTTTTTCCTTAGAACTAAGGATGAGACCCCTGAGATCTTGAAGAATTTCATTCTGAAAATCGAGAATCAATCTGATTACAAGGTCAAAACCATAACATGTGATCAAGGAATAGAATTTAAAAACCAAATCCTTGATACATTTTGTGATGAAAAGGGTATTACAAGACAATATAGTGCTCCCAGGACTTCTCAGCAAAATGGTGTTGCTGAAAGGAGAAACAGGACACTTATTGAAGCTGCAAGAACCATGTTGTCTGACTCTAAACTGCCCATCACCTTCTGGGTAGAGGCTGTTAACACAGCCTGCTATGTGCAAAACAGAGTTTTAGTGATTAAGACTCATGGTAAGACTCCTTATGAGCTGTGGTGCAAAAGGAAACCATTTATTGGTTTCCTCAGGTCATTTGGATATCCTTACACCATCTTGAATACCAAAGATCAAGTAGCCAAATTTGATGAGAAGTCAGATGATGGACACTTTATTGGATACTCTTCCCAAGCTAAAGCTTATAGAGTATACAATCTCAGAACTAGAGTAGTTGAGGAGTCAGCCAATATGACCTTCAATGAGCACACTCCAAGTGTGAAAGGTTCTGGTCCAGATTGGCTATTTGATCTTGACTTAGTTACTAACTGTTTTAACAAATCTTGTGAGAATGTTTCAGGATCTACAAATAATATATGAACAGGAGATCCTGACCTAAGATTTGAGCTGAGAAGACCAAGCAAGATTATGACTTCAGCTCCTTTGGTGACTAACCCTGCAAATGAAGATCCTATCAGCACAAACATGACAAATTCAACTGATACATCTGAGGTACCTTCAAATTCCAGCTCAGAGGTTCAAAACTCAGGAGAAAGAGCTTCAAATGCAAGAGGAAATAGAGGTGGTGATAGTGATCAAGAATTTCTTGATGCTAATAACCACTCCATAGAGGACAACATAAATGATGTCATGCATTCATTGGATCAAGTCTCACTTGATAAATGTGCTGATGTGGTGGGTGACACTCCATTACCAGATCTAAATTTCTCCAATCTGGATCTGTCTAACCAACTTGTTGTGATCCCTCAACTAAGTATCCACAAGTCACACCCCACCACAAATATCATTGGAAATGTTGATTCTGGGGTGAGAACAAGAGGACAAACCCATGATCAAAAAATTTTATCTGCACTCTTGTTTCTTGTCCCAGATTTAGCCAAAGAAAGTTAATAAGGCTCTGAAGGATGGAAGATAGGTTGAAGCTATGCAAGAAGAGCTACTTCAAATCAGAAGACAAAAGGTTTGAAACCTATGTCCTCTTCCTCAAGGGAAGACTGTCATAGGAACCAAATGAGTTTTTAGGAACAAAAAGGATGATAGAGGAATTATCATCAAGAACAAGGCTAGACTGGTTGTCTAGGGATACACACAAGAAGAAGGAATTGATTACACAGATGTCTTTGCTCCTGTAACAAAACTTGAAGCTGTAAGAATATTCCTGGCTTATACTGCATCCAAGGATTTCAAGGTCTACCAGCTTGATGTAAAGTGTGCCTTCCTTTATGGGATGATAGATGAAGAAGTTTATGTCAAATAACCACCTGGCTTAGTAGACCCAGATCATCCTGATTATGTCTGCAAGCTTGATAAAGCTCTATATGGACTGCATCAAGCTCCAAGAAAGTGGTACGATCACTATCAAAGTATCTTTGTCAACATGGATACAAAAGAGGTACTATTGATGGGATTCTCTTAATCAAAGAAACAGGAAATGACATAATGTTAGTTCAGATATATGTAGATGACATTATCTTTGGTTCAACTAATTCAAAGCTCTGCAAAGACTTTGAAATGCTGATGAAGAATAGATTTAAAATGAGTGCCATGGGGGAACTCAACTTCTTTCTAGGAATTCAAGTGAAGCAGGTTGAAAATGGCATCTTCATTAGTCAGTCAAAGTATGTACAAGACATACTTACAAGATTCAAGATGACTGATTGTAAGGTTGCAAAGACACCCATAGCCAAAAACCACTCTCTTGGTCCTGATCTTGAGGGGGAGTGTGTTGATAAACATCTCTACAGGGCTATGATTGGGTCTCTTATGTACCTTACTGTTAGCCGGCCTGATATTATGTTTGCCACATGTACATGTGCAAGATATCAAGCCAACCCCAAGATGTCACACCTAGTTACTATCAAAAGAATTCTCAGATACCTCAAAGGTGCCCCTAAACTTGGCCTTTGGTATCCGAAGAATTCAGACTTTAATCTGTATGCTTATACAGATAGTGACTATGGTGGCTACAACATGACTGCAAAGTCTATATCTGGGGGATATCAATTCCTTGGTAGAAGGATAGTCTCTTGGCAATGCAAGAAGCAATCCTGTGTGTCTGCATCAACTGCTGAAGCTGAATACATTGCTGTTGCAAGCTGCTGTGCTCAAGTGCTGTGAATTCAGAATCAGATGCTAGACTTTGGGTTTAATTTCAAGGAGACTCCTATCCATATAGACAACAACAGTGTCATCTCTATTATAGAGAATCCTGTGCAGCACTCAAGGACCAAGCATATCAACATCAGGTATCATCTGATTAGAGATAATTATGAAAAAGGATTAATCAAACTAATCAAAGTTAACACAAATGAACAATATGCTGATCTGTTCACCAAAGCCTTCGATGAACAGAGATTTAAATATCTTATATCAGCTATTGGGATGATTAACTTTGAATAGATTTTCTTTAAACACTTAATCAATCTTATTTCTTAAAATTGTGTGTCCTAAGTTGTCTATTAGATCACCCTCATAAGCCCCGTTCTCTTTGAAAGTAAATTAAAATTTCGAATGATATTCCTTAGATTTGAGAAAATTTATTATTTTATCTCGGCAGAACTCAAATTGCCTTCGGAAGAAATTTATGTCTTTAAATCATTTAACTACTTATCAGAGTTTACCTTCGGGAGAAATTCTTGGAATATCTTCTGAAGCTTAAATATGCTTATAAGTACTTAAATGCATTCAAAGAACAAATGTCTTCCGAACACAATTAAGTCTCGAAAGATTTATTATCTAAGGATAATAATTTTCTCAGACTTGGTTCTTCCGAAGCAAAATATATGTCGGAAGAAATTTCTTTAAGTATATTTCTTCCGAAGCCAAATTTTCACAACTCTTTGAAATATCTTCCGAAGCAAAATTGCCTTCGGAAGCTTTGCTGAAAAGCTTCCGAAGCAAAAATACTTTCGAAAGATTTGCAACTTCCAAGAAAACTAACTTTTTGGGCGCTTTTTCAGAAGTGGGACCCACTTGTGGATTTTAAAGTTTATCTTTTTGTCTTAACTTTGACTCAAATCCACAGCATATATCTTCTTAACGGTTCCACTTCATCTCTCTACTCTCACAAATCTTTAACCTAAATTCTCCCAAAATTCACCTTCTTCTTCCTTTCGTCACTGATAAGCTTCACCTAAATGGCCAACATCGATCGTAGAAACGACCCAAACTTCTCCATGCACCTACACAGGCAACACAATCAAGTTGCCCTGTTGCACTCTGAGAAGGATCCAAGTTTCTCCGACGTGTGTAGGTACCTTTCTTCGTCTCACTACCTCACCTCCCTTACAATCGATCCTCCTCTCTATGATGATTAGTTGCTTGAATTCTGGCAGACCTGTCAAGAGGTCACCATGGATGGAGAGAGGGCACTGTCTGCTATAGTGTAGGGGAGGACTGTCTTCATCACTCCGGCCATCATAAACACCCATTTGCAGCTGGATGATGAAGCAGGTGAACTGTCCTTCCTAAAAGATGTTGTCAACCATTCCTTCCAGCAGATAGGCTATGAAGGTGACTTCTCAGTCAAAACTTTCAGGAAGGGGAAGGTCTCATCCCAGTGAAAATGCCTCCTCCATGTCATCATACATAGTTTATCTAACAAACATGGTGGATGGGATCAAGTTCCAGAAGACCTCTCCTTCATAGTCCATGAGATGGTACAACGAGTCAAGTTTAGGTACTCTCAATTTGTTTACACAAATTTGCTTGCTAACTTGGACTCCTTAGAGTATTACATGTTCCCCAGGTATGTTCAACACATTCTCAACTGTGAATTGGGCTCATAGTTGAGGGGAACAGGTAATATTCTTAAATTAGGACAAATGAGGCTCGGCATTTTCAAAATCTTGAAGAAGCCAACTGTTGGCTTCTCAGGGGTAGAAACAGCCCTTGTCCCACAAATGTTTGAGCTCATTGCTCAGGGTGACAACTTAGCAGCACCAGTTAGTGTTGATCCCACACCCTCCACCTCTCAACCACCTCAAACACAGCCTACCATCACCATCACCTACACTAGAAAGCGTAAACGAACCCCTACACTTGCTACTGAGCATGTGCAGGCATATATATCACAACCCATACAGGAGGAAGTAGAATCTCAAGCTCCCACTTCCCCTGAGGAGCAGACCACTCCCATCCTTGAAATGATCAGTGCTGAGGTTCCTCATGCTCAGCCTGATGAGCTCACAACCCCACAAACAGCCTTAAGCCATCACTCTGAGTCTCAACACTCAAGTGACCAACCTTCTGGGGACAGCTACTATCCCCAACCTCTAGACCTTAACCGACCCATCTCCAGCCTTGACTTTTACTCTAATAAAGATTTGGGCTTCAGTGAGTACCATGAATCTCTCCTCTCTTCCCACACTCTAGGAGAGATGAGTACTCCTGCTTCTCCCACTTTTAGTCCACATCAGCAACCCCCTACTGAGGTGGATCTTCCTGAACTTGTTCAGGAGACCCATATGGAAGAGGCTCTCACTTTTGCAAGTGATTACATAACTAGGACCTCAACCATGGCAACCCAGCCTATTGACACTTCTCTGGAAGTTGTCATGAGGCAAGGGGAATCCAGCAGCCAAGAACCACATGCTGGTGGTAAGGAAGAAGACTTAGGTCCAATTCTCTCATCCCCCAATGATTCTTCATCTGAAGATGAGGGGAGTCTGAAACAAAGAGTGCACCTACTGACAAATACATGCACTTACTTGGTTTCAAAGATAAGTCACTTGGAAACTCAAGTGACTTTCTTGCTGAAAAGGGTCAATGACCAGCAACTTGAGATCACCGATCTCAAGGGCCAGTTAGCTGAGAGACCAATGAGGACAACTCAACCAGGCCCACAAGAACCTGTGATTGTTATGGATCAATCTCCCAGCTCACCTATGCAAGAGGGTGATGCTACCAAAGCTGAGGGGAGAGAGTTCAAGTGGTTCCCCAAGGTTCACGGAAGCTACAATCCGGGTTGCCCCCAGGCTAAACACTCGAGAAGATGAGTTGAGGGCAGCCAGGTTAAACTACCTGGGAACCAGAGACTACAATTTTGATGAACTCATCTCTCTCCCCTTAGAGGAGTTGAATGAACTGGCTGACACTGAGCTGTCAAAAGAGATGAGGGAGGCAGAGGATGCAAAACTACTCCTTAAAGTCAAAGAACAAAGGAGGCTAAAAAGACTCTACAAAGATGCTCCGGTCCTCTCCCCAGTTCAAAAAAGTCCTGAGCCAGAGACTGTGGCCACTGAACAACCTCAGGTAGTTAATGAAGAAGAAAGACTAAAGATGATCAACTACCTAAGTGCCACAGGTCTCTATCAGGCACCTGCACTTTTTCCCTTATCGCATGAGTACATAAAGTTTGAATACAACAAGCAGCTGGAAGAACAAGCCAAAAGAGAAAGGCAAGATGCAAAGAAGAGATTAAGGGAAGAAGTTATAAAGTCAAGAGCCATCATCCACAAAAGCCAAAAGAAGTTTGCTCACAGACAAAGGATGATGAGCTTCTTGAAGCTGTATGGGTTCTCCGGAAGGAGGCTTGGTCCTATGTCTCTATCCATAATGGATGAGCATATTAGGGTGATCAAGCAGAAGATAAAGAAGGGAGAGCTGGTGGACTTGCATTCTCCACCAAGTCCAGCTCAACCTGAAGTTGAGGTGAAGGTTGAACCTACTGAGACAACACAACATGAACCTGGAGCTGCATCTGACCCAACTTCATCTTCTGATCCACAGCAGGATTCTCCTCTCTTTCCTTCAGAACCTGTGAGAGAGGAGAACCCAACTAAGAGAGACATAACAGAAACAACTGGTACTCAAGACCATTCCTCTCAGTTGAAGAAATCAGGGAGGAGAAAAAGAATGGCCAGAAGAAGATCTACTTCAAAGAAAAAGAGAAGAAAGGCATCCACCTCCCAACCTCAGGATGAGTCAGAGCATCCTGAGGAAGTGCATGAAGAGGTCTCTCAACAAACTCCAATCATAGTAGAGCCTCTTGCTGTTGGAAGACAAATTCTATCCTGGACTTATGCTTAAGATCCAGACAGATGGTATGTCATAAGAGATCAGGGAGAACAGCATGTCTACTTCACAAATGACATGCTTGAACTTCCTCTGCATGATCTTTATGACATGAGAAGGTTCTATGTAAGCCTGAAGGATCCAGATCTAATGATGAAGAAAGGTCTGCTGAAGATCCTGATGTGGACTATCAAAATCTGAAGAACTTCTCTGTTTTGGTAGCATCAGCCTAGGGGGAGTTTGTAAGGAACATCTGAAGATTAAAGGCTGATGCAACCAAAGGATACCAGAACAACCAAGTCTTCCTGCATGCACTAAGAAACAAAGATGAACTAGCTTCGGAAGTTTTACACTCACAAATAAGTCTAAGTGTAAAATCTTTCGAAGCCAACAGTTCAGAAGAAGTTACTTTGGAAGTTTCACACTTATCAGAAAATTATTACAAGTGTGAAATCTTCCGAAGCCAATGACTCATTTTTTCCAAAGCCAAAGATGAAGTCTTCCGAAGCTTCAAAAGACAAAGTCTTCCGAAGACACTTTGCTGTGAAGACAAATTTCTTCCGAAGACAGAGAAAAGATGTTTTCTCTGAGTTACTTTTTGATAAAGGTGATGTACCTTCCGCTGCTGCTCTGAAGACTCACCTGCTAACATTAGTTGGTGAAACTTCTATACTTTATCAAACAGTAAAAAAAGTCTTTGACTATAACTTCCCATTTTTATTCCTGTAGACTTGTCTGTATTAGATTAAGTTAGTGAGCTATGGCATGTCATAGTCACTAGTCAAAAGGCAATCTGTCTTTTGACTGTAGATTGATCTTGTTGTCTAGATTAGTCAAAATTCCAACTGTCTTTTTATATATTGACGGTTGCAGGTCGTAGTATAAATAGTCTCCGGTTCTTGTAATTAGATATACTTGCAAACACTTGTAATAGAACTAGAGAATCAATATACAACTTCCTTGAAAACTTAATCTTGTGTTCTTGTGACTTTGTTCTTGTTCTTATAGTTCTGTCTCTTTAATATTACTTGTGTTGCTTTGTATCATCAGTGAAGTTACCAGTTCCCTATTTGAGTGGTTAAGTGATCTAAGATCACTCCTCTTGTGAAGCTAATTGCAATCTTAAGTACCCTTACCGGTCCTGCAAACACTTAACAGATCAAATAGGGAACCGGGTTTGTATAGATGATACTAAGAACACAAGTAAATATGAGACAGAACAAAAACAATAACAAGATGATATTAATTTTCAAGAATGATGTATATTACTCTCAAGTTTTTTTACAAGTGTTACAAAGCATACGAAAGATACAAGTAATTAAGACACTTTATACTACATCTTACAGCCGGCTATACTTTGAAAGCTAGCTGGAAACACTAATCTAGACAACAAGATCAATGTGAAGTCAAAAGGCAGATTGTCTTTTGACTAGTGACTATGACATGTCATAGCTCACATCCTAATATATTACAAAAAGGATTAGAGGTACAGAAGTAGAAAGTTATAGACCAATGACCATAATTTACAGTTGACAAAATCATGGACCTTTTCACCAACTCATATAAGTTGGTGAGTCTTCAGAGTGCTAACGGAAAATGGTTCAGTTTTAGTCAAATGTGATCAGAGAAAGCATGTCTTCTCTGTCTTCGGAAGAAATCAGTCTTTGGTTTCGGAAGACTTTGTCTCCGGAAGACTTTGTCTCTGAAGCTTCGGAAGACTTTATCTTTGGCTTTGGAAGATTTTGATCATTTGGCTTCGAAAGATTTTACACTTAGCTTATTTTCTTTGAGTTGTGTAAAACTTACGAAGTGACTTTACTCTGTACTTCATTCATGCATGCTGAGAGCTCTTTGGATGCTTTGGTTGCATCAACCTTACAAGTATAAACCTTACATACATTGTCGAATGAAATTGCACCACATTTGACGGAGCCAGAAATCGCACCATATTTGACACGGCTCCAGAATTTTTAGCAAGAGTAAAATTTTATATAAATATGAAAATTATCTGTTAAAAAGTCTGTAATAATATGTCTATTCATATGTTCTTTATTTTTTCGAAATTAACTGTCCAATTGTAATACCTGCAACAAATGCTCTTCATGATCATTGGCATGCTTTTTTGAGACGCTTGATTAATCAAATGTTTCCTAACAAAGAGTTAGGCTTAAAGCCCAAAAAGGCCCACAATATCAACGTGACAAACAGCCAAATTCATCTCTCTTGTTGTTTTGCAGTTCAAGTTCAATTTCAAATTATAATTCTCTCTCTCTACCCAACCCTAAAGCCACCGCCGCCTACCACCCGGCGACGACACCACCGCTACCGCTCACCGCCACTACAATGCCACCGCCACCGGTGCCTACCACCCCCACCACGACAGCATTGCTACAGCTTGCGGCCACCATCCACTACCGTCACCACCAACACCACCAGATCATCGGACTGCAAGCTTGAACACTAAAGACCTACCAGATCTGAAAGCCGTATCTCACCGGAACCATTGTGAATCAAAGGCTTACAATAATGGTGACGGAACCGACGCCTTAGAACACTAAACCGTCGTCGATATCGCAACAGCCACCGTCAAACCCTCCAACTACCGTTGTCTTCCTCGTTACTGTGGTCTCTGGTGGATGTGAGGCTGCTTGGCTTCTTCTACGTTTCCTGCTTTTTCAATTAACTGTTATGAATGTTGGCGCCATGTAAAGAAGGAAGGCAACAAAGTTGTCAGGAAAAATAGTAGTACCACATGCATTGCGGATAGTACTATTCCTACACTGCTATCCTCTCACACACCGTCTTTACAATTTACGTTGTGTTCTCGAGTTTAATAAAAGAAATAAAAGAAAAAAAAAAAGTGAAAAAAAATAAAGAAAAAAAAAATAAAGAGAGAAAAAAATGAAAAGAAAAAAAAAAACATTTTAAATTTTCGTGTTCCAGAATTCGAAAAAAATGAAAAGAAAATATAAATTTTATGTGTTTCAATTTATTCTTTCATTTCTTTCTATTTTAGAAAGAAAGTTACAAGGGAAAATTATTAATAATTTTCCTTTTATTTCTTTTCATTTCCTCCTTTAAAAAACTCGGGAATATAACATTTTTTTGTTTCTTTCATTTTCCTTCTTAAAAAAAACTCAGAAACATAATAATTTTTCACTTTTCATTTATTTTCTTCAATTTCTCTTTTTAAATGAGACTCGAGAACACAACGTTAATGTTAATTAAACATAAGTTTAGCAAATCATGTATATTACTATACCTTTAAATAGTAATTCTTTTTTTAACGTATTAGATAAACCCATTGATAAGTGGCACTTATTATATTTATTGGAATCAATGTAAGAGAAATATTAGTTTTATAGAAAGTTAATATAGGTTGTGCTAGGGGGCGTAAGCGAGTCGACCCCAAGCTTGGCACATTTTAATTTAATAAAGTTTGAGTTCGGTTTGTTTAGAGTTTTATTATTAAATCCTGAGCTTGGCTCGTTAGGATTTTTCAAGATCGAGTTCGGATAGGGCACGACTCACTTACCATATAATTATTTTATTTATATATTTTTATAATAAATTTTATATATATATTTATAATTATACTATTTATATATATGTCATATGTATATTATTCAATTATTTTTATCATAATTTATATATAGTAATAACTATTATATAACTTTTGTATTTAATAGATTAAATAAAAACCATATATATAAAGGCTTATTTAGACTCTCGAACGGGTTCTAGTTCGATATGTGAAGCTTGGGCTCGAGGTCATTTATTAAATGAGTCATATATGAACTCCAGCTCGGGCTAGAGGTCATTTAAGATGGCTCGATTTGAGCTTTAAGAGAGCCAATTCCAAATAATTCACGAGCAGGCTTGAATCATTTACAAAACGTGTAATATCAAGTGCGTGTATGGATGAGTTAAGTAACAACATTATTTGTCTATATCAGAATTCCAAAAATAATTTAAGTGTCATAACATGTTTCAAAAGAAATTAATATTACAATAATATTTGATTTTATAAAATAAATTCATTTTATAAGTTGTTATCATTTGAATGCTGATTTTCAAAGCTTTTACATGTTTCCTACTTACCTTTTGACACGTTACAAAATTACAAATGAATGTTCATAATACATCTTAGATTATGACCTCTAGTATTTATATTAGAATACAAACATACAAAAGAAAATTCAGGGGCAATTCATGTGATAAAAGAAGGCATATAACCGATAGATCGCTGGGACCTACGTACAAAGTTCTAGTGCCATATATGTTGTATAATACCCGACACTTATTTTTCGTGTGTAATATATTAATTTTTATCTGTAAGTAATGGTGATCATATGCCTCAAAGAGTAATACTAGTAAAAACACACTAGTGGCACTATGAACACTTTCCAAATTGCTTTTGGGTATAATAGTGGAACTAGGGCTTCTTCGCCCGGGTCATTATAGAAATATCTTCTCTACCACTACAACTAGCATGGTTCAAGTCATATTTTTCTTAGAAAAATCAGTTTTTTGTAAACTCGGTGAATTTTTATGACCCTTGGTCAGCAAACCCTAAGGCCTAAGGGTGCCGGGGTGGCATACACGTTATCCTTCCGCATAGAATGGTAGAAACAAATGGATGTGGGCCAAAAACTGGGTACCAACCCAACTCGGTTTATCTAACCCGTACCCGGTTCCGGTTAGTATCCACTAAAAGGTGTACTCGGTTCCAACCCATTTAAACGCACTAGATAGTACCCGGTTCCTATTTTTATTACAAACATTAGTTGGAAAGCGACCCCTGTCGATATATGCTCGTACCTGGAGGTGCACAAACAGGGTATTGGGCCATACCCGAAACCGGGTTCAAACCAGGTTGGGCCCAATCGGGTTTTTTTGTACCGGGTATTGGTGAACCCGGGTACGAACCCGGGTCGGGTTCACCATCGTCAAAACCCTACCTGGTATACCCGGGTAGGGTAGGGTCGGTCCGAAACCAGGTCCAATACGGGTTTAGTTTTTTTTTCTTCTTTTCTTTTCTTGTGTGTGTCGAACACCGGGTCCAATACGGGTTCAAATCGGGTTCAACCGGGCCGGCTCCGGTTCGGGTCGGGTCTAGTTCTCTAAAAACTCAAAATCTAAAACCGATTCCAACCCTACGGGTTTTAAACGGGTCCAACCTGGGTACACCTTCCATCGGGTACTACCTGTACCCGGTCCGGGTCGGGTCGAACGTGGTTTTTATGCCCACCTCTACTCGTACCCATAGACCACAGCCCATACTAGAGCCCAATCCATATTCATAGTGAACTAGATTCTAAGTTCTAACAAGCCCAGGACATTTAAAATCCTAATGGACTGCTCGAATCAAATTAAAAAGTTTTACTAACTAATCGGTTAAACTTAAAAGAATTAAATTAAATTAGAGAACACTAAAAGTCATCATCAAGTGAAACCTAACCATGATATTCTAATGTACAAGTTTAAATGCATATTGTACAACTCATCTACACATACGAGGCTATCTATGTCCCTCTTCCCTCCTCAATAACTCCATCAAGAAATCATTCCAAACGTCAATGGGACCAGGCAAGCACCAGTGTACACAGTCATTAGCCATGGTCACATTTTGTGATGGCCAATGACCGTATTTGCTAGGGTGCCCGTCCGGTCTCAATTGCATGACTTGGGTCATGTCCATAAGACTGATTTTAATCCCTTTTCTCCTACCGTCGCGCTGCCCAAACTTGTACTCTTGCATTTGAGTCTTGTACATTTCTAAATTATAATCCTCCATCACACTCTCACTTCTTTTCCAAGGCTTTTTTCTCACACAATCCCCACCTTTATCCCATGGTCCACCTTCAAAATGTGAAGGTACAAAAGATCTCAAGAAAACAACACCCTTAAGTTCTTTAAGCTATTTATGGCCCGGAAAGCCGTCCGCCACGCCCTTCTATAGCTGAAGGTGGAGGGGCGGTGGCGGATGCTAGTTTTCGGACAGTACAGGCAACCAATCACATGGCGGTCTGAGTAGAATATTGTGGGCCGAAAAAACCATTGGCCCGCTGAGATGATAACATAGTTGAAACTTTCGATTTCAGATGTCCAAGATTCGTCGAATTCATCAAGGTAGAGCTTGAATGGTTGCGTTACATCATGTTGATCGGTTCTTTCGGTGTTCACCAAATAAGGTGACCAAAAAATTGAAATGGTGAAGTTGTATTCTGGATACTCATATCTCTTGAAATTGAGGTCACTTGAGTTTGAAACATCATTTGGGTATGCAACCTGATAGAATTTGTAACACACGTTATAATATCCATGCACACATATATAAACATACAATATGTCAATATACATGCACATATGTATATAAATAGAAGTGAAAAGATAAAAATACCCTTGATAAGAGGCAAAGAAGAGATTGCATATGATTTCTTGCAACAGAATCACCTACGAATGCAAGAGACTTCCCTCTCACCATCTCTAGAAACTTCACCGGATCAAACACCGGCAATTCACAATCATTAGGCTTCCATCTCCATTTCAAGAACCCTCGATCGGGCCTCCCGAATTTCAAACAGTTTTGATGCTCTGTATCGCCCAACACGTCTCATTCGTGTAATAACTCCCCCCGGGGTTCTCCACCCATTCTCCTGAATACAGATCACAAGAGTGTTACCATCACCACCAGCTGCTGGTCGTGTTACCACCACCTCCTGCCTCCCCCTGTTCCTCCTACCACCCTTCACATTCTCTTTCTTCTCAGGTGGTAGGGGGTGGCGGTTGGAAGGCAGGAGGTGGCTGCGGTACAGAGGGTGGTGGTGGGACAGAGTCGTGGTAGTTTGAACATGTGCAAGATCATCAGAAGGTGAAGATATTGAAGTTGGTTTTTCGAGGATGTAACGAATGTAAGGGTAGTAAAGAGGGAGAATGGTGAGAATGAATGTTAGGGCTATGAGATGGGCTAATATCTTTGAAGATGTTGTTAAGGTTCTTCTTGTTAAGACTTGAGGTTTACCTTCATTAATGGCATGAAGCTTCATGGATGATTATGGTTTTACAATGGATAATGATGGATCCAATGAAATAATAATGTTTAATTTCGTACGTATATTGCGGTTTCTTCATTAACAAAGTCGATGGTTATCTTTTGGTTTGTATTTATAGTAAACTATATGTTTAACCAATTTCATTTTAAACCCTTGTAGTTTTGATTTTTCGTGTTTAAGCACTTGGATAATTTGAAAGTTGTTATTCCTCGTAATAACGCTCGTAGTGATGGAATTAAAGCTTCTTAATCGAGGTTCGTAGTTAATTTTTTCAACTATAACTTAGGAGTTCAAGTCATATTCACTTGAAAAAAGCTTAACTTGTATGTATAAAAAATCGACAAAATCCGGTAACAAGGATTCATTGAGGACCTCCTATGGTTTAGACTTGAAACCTCGTATATATTGAGCTTGTAGAAACATTGGTAGGGTCAATGATGGAGCATAAGAGAAACGCGGTCTATAAATAAGTTACAAATCCGTCTGACCGGTTTCTTTGGGGTTATGTTAATGTGTGTTTTTAATTAAAAAACCATTAGTTGGAATGTAAATTAAGAAATACAAAAAATAAAGGTAAACAATTTATTTCAAGTACTAAACTTCGGGATAAAACAGGTTTTTCAAACCGTGAATCAAACATATAAATATCAAACGACTAAATCCACCAATTGTTTTGGTTTGGATGGTTTGACAGGTTTATGATACCCATCACAATTTACATGTGATGTATGTTTTACTTAACTAAAGGGGGCCAAAGTGATTGTATATAAAAATACATTGCCGTAAGTGTAATCTTCCTAAAGTTATAAAGTCAAAAGCCAAGTCATTATACGTTGTTTTTGACATGTGTGTAGAGGGTGTAGACTTTGATGCCATTGTTTTTATAACACATTCTACCCTTGACTTATATTTTTCATATACCATGTTTTGTAAACTATGTGAATACAAGTTTTAAAAAATATATAAGTGGTAGAAAGAAGAATAATATATAAAAAAGGGTTGGAATGCAAATGGAATAGAATTAATAGTTACTAACTCGTCACGCAAAGCTAACACTCTTTTTGCTTCTATAAGGAACCAACACACGCTCCTTTAATTTCCAAATTGCATATATATAATTTATTATATTAAATTAAATTTCTAAGTTTGATTTATACTGTAATGAGAGACGGTGACAACACTGGGTCTTAAGTTTTAATAACTTAAAAAGCAGACACAATTCATAACATTATCATAATCGTTGTGGCTGGCGATGAGACTAATCCTGTAGCCAATGAGGCGGTGAGCATGTTGAAGAGAAAGATGACGGTGAGATTGGGAGATGATCTACTAAGAGTAAGAGCGGTGTCAAAATTGTCTCTAAGCAGTTTAGAATTTTATTTTTATGCTTAGTATCAAGTTTTTTATTAGGTCGATTGATCTAGTATGCGTACATATAGTTGTATATTTATGTATAGTAGGCCAAATCTATTAAAGTGTTATGTATAAATTATATATATATATATATATATATATATATATATATATATATATATATATATACAAATAATTCGATCCGAGCGGACCTTCGCTTGTGCTTGGCTCGATTACAAACCGATCCGAGCCGATCGGTTCGTTTACAACCGAGCAGAAGTTCGAGCGAGCAATTTCCAACAAAATCCGAACGATCGTCGAGTGAGGGTCGAACGGCGAGAGTTTTGAACAACCCTATATATAATGTCGTTCGTGCATCATGCAAACAAGAAGTTGATCATCGAGAAAGTTAAATATATTCAAGTCAATAAATTTCTATTGCCAAGAACTCAGAAGAAGAAATTGGTTGTTATAGTTGACACAATAAGTAATTTAAGTCAATAAATTTCTTTACAAAGGTTGGAGATACACGTTGAAATTCTCATTATAAAACACTTACTCATTTGGTTAGGTCAGTAAAACAATTGCTAGCCAAAAACAAGCAAATAAAATTCAACGGGATTTGAAGCATTTAATTTTGTGATTTGCTTACACTTGATAATGTAAGATTTAGAGGTTATAAATATACTGGTGCAAAGTCATCAAAGGAAATATAAAGATTGGTGAATATAATCTTATGGTTACGACCAAACGACTACTTAAGAAGTTTAAATTAAAAGGTGTCGTTTTATTATGGAGGATGTCCATCTCTGTTTGTGAAAAACATGACATTCAAATGGTCTACATAAACGGGAGTTACACTAAACCCAAAAAGACCATAAAGGACAAACATCACTTATCGCTATTGTTTTTCTTATTGTTTCAACATGATACTGGATATGTAAATACAAGAGCTCGAGAACCTTTTCAATGAGTTAACATCCGAATTACTTATTTATATGAGTTGTTTGAGTAGGTGTAATAACGTAGGTGAGTTTAACTTTTCAAAAGTACTAAATTTTGGTGAGATTTATACATATGATCTTGACGATGATGATGATAAAAGAAGATTTGAATTCGAACTCCTCAACAAATTTGACAACATGAAAGCAGATAAAAGATTCTGCTGACTTGAATGGTCTATCTACTCTTCTAAGATTGATGGTGAAAACAAATAAACATCTTTCATTTACGTTAAAGTATCATTTAGTGAATTTATCTAGTTTTACATGTTGTAAAGACAAGTGTCAAGAGATATTATTCTATAGTAAAGTACTTGAAGATGTGATAATCGTTTGTATGAATTGAAAACCCATTACCCATTATACCAACTGCAAGGATATTATGTTTTTAGTATGTGATAATAGTTTTTATAAATTGAAACCCATAGATACCAACTGCAAGGATATTATGTTTTTAGTATGCATTTTTAATGAAGTTTTTTATCATGTATTTTCTTAAGTTGTTTGGTATTATCTTTTTATTACGTAAACAATCCTGACTCAACCTGGATAAAAAATCTATAAACAAGTGAGATATTTGAGTACCAAAAAGTAGTGACACCATGAAAAAAGTTGTCACTTCTCAGAATTATAACCATAGATGCCTATTTAGAAATTTATTATCTATGTACGGTTTTGAAGAACTTGGTTTCTTGTATCAACTTGTAATGTTAAACACGATTACAAAAAGACAATACGTCCCTTCATGATTTTTTGTGTATCTTACTAGGTTGTGATTCTAAAATATGTCACTAACTAGTCATAGGTCCCATTGGATACGAAAAGAAGGTCTGTATTGTGGACTTAAACCTGAACTCGAGAAATAGCCAAAATCCTAAGCATTTAGGACGGACAATCGCGTAATGGATTAGTTTTAAGATTTTTCATGCATATGGAACTTAGTGATAAACCATATACTCAAATCATAGACCCCAAAGATTCAACTTCTATTTTCATTTTCCTTTGATTTTTGCCTAGTAATGTTCCATTCTAGTGGCTTTTACAAAATATAAAATTTCCTTGGAAAATCGTATTCGTTGGTATTTGTTTATATTTGTGTGGCATAAAGTATGAATTTATCTTTCAGCATTTATATTACCATAAAATTTCTATATTTTACATCACCACGAAAGAACCCAAAATACCCCATGGGTATTGAGCCTGGGGTATAGAACCGGAATTACTTATAGAGGTCCTAAACTCATCCCTTATTACCTCTATTGATGGCACCTCACATATGTTGCATCTATCAATTAACTATTAACAAAAACACACATAAGCCCTTGAGCTTCTTCATCTTCCACTGTTACTTCGACTCTCTCCCAAATGGCAAACTCCGAAAACCACACATGTTACATAAGGTACCATAAGCTATCACATTAATGGCCACATAAGGTACCACAACATCATATTGATGAAACGTTATATTCGTTGCGTATTTTAAGTTAAGTATTACTAAAAACACACATTGTGTATTTTCAAGTATTACTAAAATACACATGACTTTCGTCACAACCTCACCTTCTGGTCTCTTATTCTTTCTTCCTATGACTTGCCAAAAACTCCGACAGCCACACGGCCCCTCTACTCACCCTCAAACTTCACTTTCTAATGACTCAAACCTCTCCTCTCTCACCATACTTGCTCACAAATACAAATACAAATACAAACACAAACACCTCGTAAATAAATATCTTAAAACCCTTAAATAAAAAAAAATTGTGAAAGAGGGTCTCAATTACATCAAGGGTATACGATCAAATCCACTTGTGTATGTATATTAAACACGATACAAAAGGTCAAGTATTCATATCTCTTACACAAGGCGTATACTTCTTAAGTTAGAAGTTACAAAAGGGGCAAAATTATCAAGGTTTAGTAACAACAACTGACCTGGGCTGTTGACTATCTGATGTGGCAGGTGGGCCCTGCAGTTGACTGTCTGATGACTTGGCAGGTTGTTCAACGGGTACACATGGCCGCCAAATGGTTTCACTGCCAACGTCCATCAAAGCAATCCCTTTTGAAGTCAAATCACTCCGAATCTGATCACCTAATTTGAAATCTTTGTTCTTTCTAGCTAGTGCTCGGTCTTCTATACGTTGCTGTATATTTTCTTCGGTTAAGTCTGCTCTTTTTAGTGCTTTCTCTTTTAGTTGCTTCAAAACCTGTGTTGTACAGTAAATACCATGCCTCCAAATTTATACATACATACATACATTAATGCATTGGTACAAAATCAATTTTAAATAAAAAACTACAGGAACCACAGAGGCACTTGTATGTTATGCAAGTCAAATATTGCAAGAGAGAGATGTATCACGGATACAACGATTGGTCCAAGTGTTTATGTGGTGCTAGCAATTCTTTACTTAAATTTGGTTTTGTATTGAACATGTCCTTGTAAAGTATAGCAATGTGTCCAATACAAATTAGTTTTAAGTACAGAACCATGAGAACAACATAAGCGCTTGTACATAGTATTGGCTAAATATAGTGATAGAGCCATGTGTGTGGTTGAATGGTTACATAACTGCCATAAGCATCATAGTTATAGCTACCAGTAAATGTGTTTATCTCGTTCTAGTCATTTTCTATTTAATATGGTTTGGTATCCAGTATTAAACAACTCTCTCTGTTCACATGTGACATGTGTATTTACATACCATCAAAAAGGTAAGTTAATGCAGCTAACCTCAGTATAAGTTGAGCTAGAAAGCAGTCCTAACACATCCAAAACGTCTCTCAATTCTTTCTCCAACTAGATAAGAGACTCAATGTTTGATAACTTCTGCGGTTTCTGAAGCTTCTTCTGCAAATTAGTAAAAATAGTTTAAAATTTGAAACATACATGTCAGCAGCAGGGAAGCATACAGAAGGTAATTTCAATCAAGTTCTATGAACGCGTTAATTTGGATTAGTTTTAATGCATAAAACCTCTACTATAAGTTTATTCAAGAAATCAAGTCAGAATTGAAATAATATATAACTTTAGTAATCATATTTGACACACTAGGTATTTACAAAAAGAACTTAAGGTCAACCCGACCCAATTCAACATGCACCAAAACCTACCTGTTACCTGCCCTGCACATTTGCCACCTTTACAAATAAGAGTTTGGGCCAATTCAAAATTCTGACCTTGAGCATGCTCAAGGTCTTGTTCATCAATCTTAAAGCATCTTGAAGAGCAGCATTCAGAATAGTTGGTGTGTGTAAATCATCAGACAACTTTTCTAAAAATTGACTTCTCAGACTATTGATACATTTTTTAGCATCGTCAGTAATAGGATATTTCTTCGCACTAGTTTTGATTTCTTCTTGAAACTGTGTGATAGCGCTGCCATAATCTTCCTAGGTCTACCAACCAAAAACATGTCAACAAACAGAATAACTAAAATAACTAAAAAATATATCAATTATGTGTACCTGATAAATGTAATAAACAGCATCTGAAGAAATCTCAATCTGGGCAATTGAGTAATTAACCGGTGATCGATAATGTGTGCCCATTAAAAAGTGCCTCAAGGCCAGCGGGTGATATAGTTTTGTGACCTCACGAATAGTGAAAAATTTTCCAACTGATTTCGACATTTTTTCATCATTTGCAGTTACAAAACCGTTATGCATCCAGTAGCTTATATTGCTGTTTGGGCAGGCAGCACAACTTTGGGCCATTTCATTTTCATGATGTGGAAATATCAAATCCATACCACCACCATGAATATCGAATGTTTCTGTTAGATAAGTTACACTCATTACTCAATGTGCCATCCTGGCCTTCCAGGGCCCCATGGGCTGTCCCAACTTATTTCCCCTGGTTTAGCAGCCTGAATATATGTAAAACACAAACAAATCAAATCATAAAAGAGTCAAGCACAACCAGGTAAAACAGTAGATTATTATTTTACCAGTAAACCATCATTAGCACTTTAGGTATTCATACATATATTCAACAAAAAGATTGTTTTGTGGGTCAACTAAACAGGCTGACCTGCCTGTTTTCGACTTTGTATTTCAAAAAAAGCTTAAGAGGATGAGCACCTTCCACAGGGCAAAATCAGCAGGATTTTTCTTTCTTGAATCAATAGCAATCCGTTCACCAGCTCTATTGTCTTCAACCTTTCTTCCTGATAACCGCCCATAATTCGGAAAATTATCAACAAAAAAATAGACATCACCATCAACAGCGTAAGCACAATTATTGTCAATAATCTGCACTGGACAAACAAAAATAGGGTGAAAATGTCAATATAATCCAAGAAAAATTATGAAAATACGGTACCTTTTGTATCATATCCCTTATTTGATCCATATGATCTGAAACACGAGGTTCTACATTAGGTGGCAGGCACTGGAGATCAGTCATATCAGTCATAAATTCCTGGCAAAACCGACTACTTAAAGCTAGCGGGTCCTCCCCAAGCTCATTGGCTCTTTTAATAATCTGCATATGTACAAGTTAAAATCATATGGAAAGTGAAGCAAGCCTGCCTAAAATACATAAAAACTTCATAGTACTTCTTTCACTGTGATGATTGCTATTATCATATAATCAGCACCGGGAAACAATATATTCATTTCCTAACTACACAAAAGAGTTACAAAAGTGCACCCACTTGTGAGAATTTATTTGTGCCCCCTTTATTACAGTAAGTTGTCAATATCATTTTGCCTGTTCTAGAAATCCAAGAAATATATGATGTCATAAATTTGATATCTTTTTTGAAGGTCATAATAAATATTGGTATATCAAACTCAAGATATAGATATGTAAATATACATATGCACACAGAAATGAATGACATTCTATCAAAACCACTCAATATGATCTGCATATAGGTCTATGTAGGGAGGTAACCAAGAGTGTGATAAATTGTGCCAGAATAGAAAATAAAAGAGAAAGATGACATGATATGACAATGTCTATGCCAGCAAGAAATCAGTTATGTCTGCATAGGCAGCACTGAAAACAACGACAAAATCACTCTATATGAACTATGAAGCTTTAATTGATACGCAATGATAGGCATAGGATAGAACCAGATTCGAGATCGGTGGTATCCAAAATAAAACAAGTCATTTATGCAAAGCAAATGTAAACTTGCTGCAATTTTTCTCTTCCTATCCTTTGAACGATGAAATACAAGTATATAAAAGAAATATGCATAAAGAAACACACGCTACTAGACCAAAACATGCAGCTAAAGGCGGGACTTGACTCAATCATGGGTTCATGGACTGAGTCATCCATCCAATAAACGGGTCAGCATGTTACGGCAGGTAGTCCGGATCACATACAATGTGTCTCCAGATTGCAGATACGCATTAGAAAATATGTACGTCTTAAGGATGCTGCAAGAACATATAATCAATAGCATTTGGTTTATGAATTTCTTCAGGGCATCCAAATCACCATTCTATCAAGTGAGCTTTTGAAACAAAAGCTACACAGATCAACTAGAATCAACCCATCACTAATTATATCCAGTTAGTTTTAGATACGATTACTCGTCATGTTAACTTTTCAAAAAAACATACCTATCGACCACCAATGTAACTAACTACATGTCCATCCAATTGACATATCTAAGCAGTGTATATATAACTGTATAAGCATGTTGAACTGAAAAGGAATTTTAAGATATGAGAGCATTAACAACCAAAAACAATAACAAGCTATAAGAAGTGAGAGACAGAGTATGATACACACAAAGAGAATATCCAAAAACTTAAGCATTCCTCAAAATCTAAACAATCAGTTGGTTATTCCATAATGCATTCAATTATCTTCGTCTTGCGTACAAAAGTGAACTCCATGATACATGTAAACTACTAACCTAAGAATGCTGGTTACTTTCCAGCTACATCACCTAAAATTACAATCTTGTATCACCACACCACATATTAAAAAGAACAAACAAGTGCTGATAAAAATATAAAATTCATAATGAAACATCAATATCAAAAACAAAACATAAGAATGCGGAGAATTGACCATAATAACTCAGAACACATAAAGCAACTAAGGCTTTGAGCATCTTACCTTGTCATCAACATCAGTAAAGTTCCGCACATATCTAACTTCATAGCCCAAGTGTTTCAAATACCTTAAAAGATGTATACCATCAATCATCAGTTGGTTAGAGTATACAAACTGAACAAGCTCCAATTCAACAAAATCGCAACTTTTTTCACTCAATTGCATAAATCCAACTACAACTTGCAATCAGATCATGATACTCAACTTATAGATAGCAACATTACATACTCAAATCCCAATACACAAACTAACTGTTGCTCAGTTACGTACCAATTACGCACATTGTGAAGAGTAATGAGCAATGAGATATGAAATGAGAAATAGATGAAGATAGAGTAGATATACCTGAAGAGGAGATCAAAGGCGACATATGCACGAGCGTGACCGATGTGACTGACGTCATAAGATGTAACGCCGCAGACGTACATGGAGACTTTGCCGGGGACTAAGGGCTTGAATACCTCCTTCTGTTTCCTCATGGAGTTGTATATCTCAAACTCACGGGCTTCCGCCATTGTTGTCTCTCTCGATCGATTAGCTATGCAAACCCTAGCGAACTACGTATGCCCAAATTGTAATACTCTTTTACAAAGGTTCGTTCTTTGTTTTCTCCTTGGATTATGTAAATTTAATTTCAAATGCTAATAACAAAGGTTGAATATGGTGGAATTGTGAGAGGAAAGTAAGGTTGTAATTTTTTTTTTTTTTTGGTAAAATGTACGCAGCCAGCGAATCATATCTGCAAATTTTGGTAAAAAAAAAGTGAATCAAACTTTTGCAGTCTGTAAAAAAAAACTGTTTAATTTTTAACTTCTACAGACTGTTACTTGATGGGGCGCGAGGCTGTGGTGAGGTTAGGGTTTGCGAGATGGAGCCGACGAGTGGAGGTGAGCTGCTCGAGGTTAGGGTTCGCGAGTGGGGGTGATCGGCGAGTGGAGGTGGCCGACGAGTTGAGGTGGGAGATGGGAGGCAGCTGGTGAGGGTGATTGTAGGAGGGCTTTGTCAAAAGGGTTGAGAAGTTGAGAAAAGGTTTGAGAAGATCTCTGAAATTATATTTTTATGTTTGTACCAAGAAGACCACGCGCAGACGTTTTTTAATAAAACGTCTTCGAAAAAACAAACAGTCTGCAAATGGTAACGTCTACGCGTGGTGTGCGCGGCGTAGACAGAAGAGCCTGCGCATACCTTTTTTAAAGAAACAACACCACATAACTTATGGTACCTTCGAACCACATGGTCTATGTATAAATTTTTGGTTGGTTTTTTTCTTTTTTTTTTTAATTTTCTTTTAACCTTTTATGTTTAATTTTATTTAAATTATCTTAATTTTTTCTTTTACAAATAATTTAAATTACATTTTGTAAATTATTAGACACGTGTGAGACATAATGTTGTTTTTTATGTTTTAGCCTCTACAATCAAAACACACTAACTTCATATTTTTCTTTTATGTGTTTTACCTACATTAGTTGCACTAAAGTCCAGAGCAATGAGCGTAACGAAGTACGTAGATATATCACAACACATCATTAAAAGTTAATGTTATCTTACGGCTCCTTGCAATGCACGAGTCAAGTTTTCTCATTTTATAATATATGTAGGGTCTTGTGGTTTTTATTTGTGAGATTTTTAATTGTGAAAGTGTCTTTTTGGTATTAACTGAAGAGGTCTGGAACTTGTTAAGTAGAAAGATTTTTTTTATTATTTTCAGTAGAGCCTCTTCATCTTTGAGTATAAGTATGTCATTTTAACTAATCATAAAGTGAATGTATTTGTCTTATTTATATATTACTAATTATTAATTTTGTTATTTTTAGTGGGTTGTACAATATACTTGATAGGTTGTACCAACCTTTGTCTCTTTTTTTAATTCTTAACTTCTTTCTAATCTTAATTCACTACTTTTATACTTTTACAATTTGGCTCTAATGTTTTACTTTCAACTATTGTCTCCTATACTATTCATATTTTATAAATTTTTTTGTTTTACGGTTCTGTTTAAATTTTACGAGTTAACGCACCGCTACATGCGTGTGTGGTTCAACATTTTTATTCATCTTCAAATATCATATTATAAATGATGATAAATACAATCATAAAATTTTCCACTAATATGGTTGTTCACAAAAAAAATTAACAACAAAATCATACACATTATAAATCTAATTTTAAAATTACACCACATGTTCATGATAGAACTAGAACCCATAACCTCTTGGAAAAAGAACACGAACACATCTGGATACCATTGGGCCAAATATCCCCCCCCCCTCCCCGATGTCCCATAAAAAATATGGGTGTTGAAGAGATACAAAACAAACTTTTGAAACTTCAAATGCTTATTCATGGACGACCTCTTGATGTTGAGCAAACAACTTTTGTTTTTAAGGTTGTGAAGAACTTATAAACTTAACAAACCCATCATTGAGATAATATATCAAGTTGTTTCAAGAAACAAGAACTTGATTTAGATTTGAAAACAACATATAAGTTTTCATAGTTTAAGCATTCTGATAGTCTTCAAGATTTAATCAAAATTTGGATACGAAGGGATTCATGGTAGAAATCAGAAAATCAATAGAGATTGAAAATAGAGAATCAGAAGATGAAATATGTCACTTAGAGCGTTAGCATCCCGTTATTTATTTTCATTCTTATAATTATATTAAAATTATTATTTTCTCTTTTTTTTTAATTAAATAATATTTTCTATATTTTTATTATTATTTTTTTTTCTTTCTCATCCACTCATAACCACTTACAAAAATATCTAAAAAATTAAAAAGGTTGAACAGTAATTCCTCAAATTTACAGATTAACAGTAACATATTCTCTTTAATCCACTTACAACCACCCCTAATCATACCATATAATTTAAAGATTATACTCATATAGATTATAAATAGAAAAAATTTACAAATATTAGTATTTTTCATTTATTTTCTTTAGAGCAAACAATGTTAAGTATTTAAGATGATAAATCTACATCTATATCTATATACTATATAATACAACTTAGGAGGATTGGATAGTCATTTTACTCGAAATGCAAAACGCCTAATACGATATTTTAATCATACTGTGCAAGTGCGTTATGCAATAGTTTCACGTTTTCTCCCATTTAATTAACTTTTTCTAATTAATACATTATTTTATACACATTATTTATACATTATCTAATAATATAATATTATTTCATTCATTCTATTATATTTTATTTTATTCATAATACTTTACATTGACATTTAACTTTATATTTACTAATTATATTTTTATAACTAAATACTATTTAAATTAAGTATTATTTCTTTAAATACTTAAGTATATAACTATTAAATATTTTAATAGTTGTAATATAACAATAATAATAATATTTTCTATGGGCATTTTGGGTGCTTAATAATTTTAGTATTTGTGACAAATATGTTAGTTAATTACATTTATTAATAAGTTTCAAAAAATAATTACAATAATAATAAATATAATCATATTAATAATACTGCTACTAGTAATTATTATTATAAGGTTACTAATAATAATAATAACAACAACAATAGTATTGTGTTATTATATTAGTTACAATACAATACCATGTTTTGTCATTTTATTGTATATATAACAATTTAATATTAACGTATCATTAATCATAATATAATATTCTATATTTGGATAATAATTTGTATTCGAACACTTTTAACTTGTTCATTTTAAATGATATTCATTACTTATCAATATCATACGTTCGATAATTGTATCATGACAGTATAATAATGAGTCGCTAAAACATGTCTAGTGAGGATCTGAGTGCCTATATCGTTGAACTCAACAAAACCTTGATAATCCCAAAAAATATCATTATGACGTTGTTATATACGTTCAAAATCGAAGCGCGACGAAGCGCGGGTCTAACGCTATTATTATCAAAAGAAGACATCAAATTGTAACTTACCACATGTTAATGATATACTAAAAAGTTAAACAACGAACATGACAACCCAATAAAAAGATATGTGACATCCGGTAATTTTCCGTTACCAAACTCCGTTTGTTCCGTTAAGTCTTGCATACACGTGTCGGGAGCACACACTAGTTGTCGTTGAACGTTGGTGACTTAACAATAATCAGTAATGTTAAATTGATGATAATTAAGTTAACAATGTGATTATTAAGTTATGCTTATGTGATTTAAATGTTAACTGTAATTTTATCGCGTAACGTGAAAACGTGCATATTTATTTCGTGTGTTTTGTGATAAATGAGAATTATGCATGATTGTTATTAGTGATTAATAATAATTGTGTTTAGTAGTTAAAAACTATTTAAAAACTATTCAAAAAGCCTAATTTTTTATAAAATACAAATTATAAGGGTTAAAAGGGTAAATATGATTAATTAAGTTACAAAATCAAAAACAAACCCTAATCCCCTAACCCATTCGGCCGCGACTTGCATCCCCTCACCCTCACCATCGCGAATTCAGCCAAGAACAAGCATTCACATTCGAATTTGGATCGATTTCAAGGCATACAACAAGTTAGAACCTTCAATTGCAAACTATTACACATCTAAAGGTTAGATTTTTGTATGATTTGATGATTGTTCATGATTGGCCGAAAGTTCCATGCGAATTCTGCAATTGATGGTCGATTGATGCTTGTTTGTTGTTGTTAATGTGTTTACTAGATAGATTACATGTTAATTAACGTCAAGTATGCAATAAAGGTTGGATTTTTACAAGTTTTTATGGAAATTACATTAGGGCCGAAACCCTAATTCGAAACTTGCAATTGGGGATCGATTTGTGGATGTTGGTTGGTGTTATTGTGTTAGTTGTATTGTATATATGCTAGTTAACGTCGATTATGCAAGAAAGCTATGATTTTGATACATTGTTCATAGGTTACTAATAATAGTAACTTTATTTTGCATGAATTGATGATTGGTTGATGTATGAATGTTATGGATGTGTTTGTAATGATGTTTAGATGCTAGATGGTTGATATGAATGTTAGGAATTCAAGAATGCATGTTGTAGTTCATACCTTACTAAAGATAGTAACTTTTGGGTATGAAAGTTGATGAATCATGATGATTAGGTGTTGTTGATCATGTTTAAATGTTGTCATGGGCTTGAATTGGTATATAATTGATGAATTCATGAATGTAATGGGAGTTTGATGAATTTGGGATGAACTTTCCCAAAAGGGAAACTTTAATTGTGCAAATCCTTGAATTGGATGATTTGAGCATGTTTGGGATATTAGGATCATGCTAGTGTATTCATGGATGATTTCTAAGGTAACTAAATGTGTTGTTTGTGCCGTATGAATGTTTAGTTGGATAGTTATCTGATTTGGCCTGTTTGTGGGAATTCATGGTAATGGGTCATATGGGTATGTTAGGACTATTGTTGGGTTGTATGTTGATCATGTATGATATGCTGTTGTGTTAGTATTAACGAGTTATCACCTATAATGTCTCCAACGGGTCAACTGGGTCAAATGTGTCTTGTCTTTCTAAAACCTTGAGTTCTTTGGGTTGTAAAGCACTTAGGGTTTCATATTGATTCTGTGTACACGTACTTATGTACTCATGTGTTCTAGGTGGCCTTTGAAGGTTGTCTTTCCCCTCTTTCTTTCAAGTTAAGCTCTAAGTTAATTCTTGCGCGCATCAGGTGAGTTCTTGCCCCACTCATTTTACATAATCTCTTTTGGGGGAGATAGCATACTGTTGATCACAAACGCTTTTATTTATGAGTGTGTATAATATTGATATAGTGCTGTTTACCATGGAAAAGTCCTCACACTTTCGGATTGTTAATATTGACTAGCGGGGAAATTTTGGGTAGTACTACTGGGTCTGACGAGCCCCACCTGTGTGACTCGAGGTCATACGGGTGCAATTTTGTCCTAACATATATTCGTCACGATCTGGTAAGTCGTGACGGGAGGCAACAAACGTAACACAGTCAGCTTCGATCGCGAAATCACTATGATTAATATTTTTATGTTAATAGACTAGCTATCTATTGCAATACACTACTTATACTCTGGAAACTGTTGATTGGTTTATATTTTAATGCAAACTCTTGAACTCACCAACCATGTGTTGACTTGTTTAGTATGCTATTCTCAGGTTAAGGTTGTCAGTTGCCTAGGAGCACGCACACCAGCATCGTTGAGTTGTCTACATTGTTTGTTTACACATTTGGGTTTATTTTTCCTATTAAACATTTGTGTTTGGGGCGCGTATGTTTTGCGCATTCTCTTTACATACTACTTGTTTTGGGTTTTCTAGTTTTAAAAACGCTTCCGCAGTATTTTAAACGTTAACTCTGGTTTTGTTTATTAATCATATAGAGTCGTTCTTGGTAACTAATAACTGAGATCCTGGTATGTCACGCGCCTCGCGGTAAAACCCCGCACGCGGATTTTGAGGGTGTGACAAGATAGATCTTTAATATTCATACTATTGTTTGTGTTAAGTTATCGTCTAACCATAAGTCCATCCGCTAGTACAACACGGGGCTAAAAAAAGACTAATAAACTTTGTTAAACATCCAAAAACAACCTTATATCAGAAGAATAATCAATGGGGATCCCTAAATAACAAACAAATAAAACAAAATGAGTAAATAGCGACACTAGTGGTCGTCGCTTTCGGTTTAAGTCCACAAGACAGACCTTCTTTCCATGTCACTTACATGGCCTATGTCTTCCCACTTGTTAATATTATAACCATCCACCATTCATCCTCTATCTTTGTTACTTGCTCGTGTGTTTAATGAATGTGTCATTAGATATGATTCTCGTAAGTTAGTGGGTCCAACATGTTAAAATGCATTGTGTTTCGTGTATCCTATGTATAATTAAATTAAAACATACTTTATATGCGTTAGTGGGCTATATATGTTTTAAAATCAAACCATTGTATATGTTTATTGTGTGTTGATGAAGATAATCATTTAGGTTTTATAAAGGAAATAATAAGTGGTGCTTGTTCTAGAGGAATGAATTTTAACTTATGCTCGTATTCAGTGTTTTCATGACAAAACCAGCCAGTCGAATAAAAGAACACGTGCCTAGTCAGTCTGATTACGTCTCTTTGAATTGTTTTTTTTGGCTCTGATTGGACTGGTGAACCGGACAAACTGGACTAGATTTCAATTTTTATTTATTGTTTTCTAGTCAAAATCACATTTTTCTCATTAATACAGTTCTTAGCATCCATGCTTCAAGTCTTCCTATTTCATTACAATTGTAAATTTACATCAAAACATAACTAATCTTTATTTTGATATGCATGTTTTAATTTTTATATTACTTATAACTTTATCTGATTTTTAATCCGGTCTAACTAACAAACCAAGAAGTCAAGAACCAGTGTGTTGTTTGGGACGGATCTAAAAATATTGCTTGTATTTAAAACAAAACAAAGTACGAATTAAGAAATGTCTATATAGACATATCATATAAATAAGATGTGGAAAATTAAGAAAAACAACTAACACCTAACATTTTGATTAACTGAGTGTTGCGGGTCCAATTTGGAAAGGAAGTTAGATTAGTTGACATGATGATACTTTTGTAACAATGAAGGCATGCTTTTTGTACGTATCGTTTGTTGTTTATGAAAAGTTTAATGTATTCTTTTTCTTATGTGACTTGATACAATGAATGGAATAATTGGATTCAAGTGACCTTAAGCTTGGTGTGGTCATTAGACACTTTCATGTATGCTTGTTGAAGTGTACAGATTTGAAGTGTTTTGATTGTGTATTTTCTTAACCGAAAAACATCTTTTAACTGGTAAAAGATATGATATGACACTCACATGGTTAAATTTCTATCACACGACCTTACATGTTAAAACTATGAAACATTTTCTTTTGTTGCAAATTAAATAACACAATGTTTGTGTTTTTATCTCTTATATTACATTTAGATCATGTGTTACTGTAACATCTGGTCCCTCATACCATCAATATTGTCCGTTTTGCTCACGAGGAGCTCACGGATTTGCTTTTGGTTGCCCAAGTGAAAACTTCCCGGGGAGGTCACCCATCCCTAGATTGCTGCCACTTGAGCACGCTTAAGTGTGGAGTTCTCCTCTCATCCACAGCCAATGCGTCCAAAACGCGTTGATAATATTAGAGGCAGGACACTCCTTATGAACCAGGAATCTCTCCTGTCCACGGCCGATGTGGGATTTATGTAGGGTGTCATAATCACCCCCCATTTGTACTCATTGTCCCCGATGAGCGCGAGAAGTCACCATCCTCAGTGAGGTATGTCATACATCCCGAACGGCACATGAGTGGCTCTGATACCATTCTGTAACACCCGGCCCCTCATATCACCAATATTGTCCGTTTTGCCCATGAGGAGCTCACGGATTTGCTTTTGGTTGCCCAAGTGAAAACTTCCCAGGGAGGACACCCATCCCTAGATTGCTGCCACCTGAGCACGCTTAAGTGTGAAGTTCTCATCTCATCCACAGCCAATGCGCCCAAAACGCGTTGATGATATTAGAGGCAGGACATTCCTTATGAACCAGGAATCTCTCATGTCCACGGCCGATATGAGATTTATATAGGGTGTCATTACCACCGTGCCAAGCCACATAGGCCAACTGTGCCTGGGCACGCCGCCACACCTTGGCGCAGGTGGGGGCAGAGGGTGGTTCACAACATGGGGAACTAGCTGTTGGAGGAGAAGATTTGTGATTGGGTCATTTTTTTCAACCGTTTAAGGTTTAAAAGATCATATCAAAACAATTATAAAAAAACCCATAATTTATAATTCAAACCACACCGATAATCAGTTATTTGTGTATTTTCATATCGAACTTATTTGTATTTCTTTAGTTATTTTAATTCTTTAAATTAGTTGTAATTTTATTTCAAGTCATCAATCTTTTTAATTACATTTGTTGATATATAAACTAATATAAATAAATAATAACAATTAAATAATGATTACCTAATTAATCAAAATCAAGCCTCCAACCACACCCTCCCATTACACCCCTTTTGGCCATTTTAAGGTGAGAAAAAAGTCCGCATGTATGTTGCCCGCCCTACATGGCATCACTTTTTTTCTCTCTCAAACCCTCCTAACACATAGCCTTACATTAATAAATAAACATAATGAGGGCAAACATTACCCGCGTCTTTTAAAATAGAGAGTCTCCAATAAAAGAGAACCTAACTCAATGGAACCGCAATGCACACAATATTAGTAAAATAATTGGAAACATACATGAAAAACTAAATGAATTAAATACGAATGAATTCATCATTTGTATTCAAACAATATTCTTTTTATGTTTTCTCGATCAATAAAATCACCTTATCTTTTACCCTTAAAATAATCATGTGTCAATCAACACATAAAATTAAAGTTGCTACAACAAAAGTTATTTTAAAATTACATACAACGATACCTAACTAATAAATAATAAATTATGTAGTCGCTATTAGTTCATCTCTCTTCGTCACTATATAAAGCACACACCTACACAAACTAAAGATTTCCATCTTCAATCTCCTCACTCAGGTATTTCTTCTTTAACACCTCCTTCATTCTATTACATTGTAGCTCTTTAATTTTCCATTCATTTTTACACGATCTATATGTATCACACTCAAAACACTAGGTGCAAATGCATAATATGATTCTCACACTTCTCAAACATATTTTAGTTTTATAATAACAGCCCTCCATATAATTTATATTCATCTTTTTGTTGTTTACAAAAGAGTAACCATTGGATCAACCTATATGTAATTTATCAGCAGGATGGTTTTCGGGAGGTTGATGGCGACGCTGAAGACGAAACTAAGGTATTTGAAGACGAAGAAATCGGTTCTTGATGACGGAAAGTACTCTTTGCATAGCTGCTATGACAAGATAGAAAAAAGTGAAAGCATGAGAATGGAAATAAGAAGCCAGAAAGCACGAAAACTTATTGAAGAAACCCTCAGAGTTGCTGATTCTCCCAGAACCACTAAAACCTACTCCTTTTGAGGTGAATCGAAAGCAGTAATATATGTTGGCAGTAATTACCATTAAAACCAACTCCTTTTGTACTTGTGATTTATTTACAAAACATTAGCTGTAAATTATTTTTTTTAATCTTGCCATGGTGTGGAAGGTGGCCGGAGTCGTGATTGTTCATCTATGGAAAAAAAAACGATAAGGGAAAAATATGTGGCTGCTGGGATTCGAGCCCAGGTCTCCACGGCCACAACGTGGAATTCTTACCACTAAACTACAGCCACAACTTTATTTTGAAGTGAATACAAAGTTTAATACATCAATCGAAAAAAGGTTGATGACGAAAGGTAGTGGATTGCTGCTTGATTGCAGTGGGAATGATGGGTGTGGAAGGGTACGCGTGTCATTTACTTGGTTGTTATTTGATCAGTTTATAAAATGTTTATTATTTCCAACAAAATTTATCCTAACGGTTACCTTTACAGGTTTACTTAAATCTATTCTCTGTATTTTTTGATCAATTATTTATTTTAAGGAATTATTTACTTTTTAACAAAGTTCAAAAGGGAAACTTAATTAAAAACATTATTTATATAACCATAACTAATTTGAACATCTTATATGAGTTAGTATATTTAACTGCATATTTTTTAGTTTATGAATTTTTTCTTTACAAGATGTGTCATTTGTCTCTCATGTCATGCTAAGAGCATCAGTAACGCACGAGTGGACAAGGTCCTCCACGTCATGGTTCCGGCCAATCTTTCACAAACTGAAAGCCTTAATCACATATCCTTTCTTTCTCTTTCTTTCTCCTCTACGTTATATTCTCGAGTTTGATAAATAAATAAAAATAGAAAAGAGACTTAATAAGATAGTAGAAAGGGAGAACAATTAAATAAATATAATGTAATTTCGTGTTATAAAGTTCAAATGAAAGAAAAATAAACTAAAAATTTATGTGTTCTTTAATCAAAAACAATATAAAAGAAAAACTACAAAACTACTACATTTATGTATCATATGTTAAAAGAGTAAGATGATCAATGCTAAAGTCTTATAATTATATGTGATAACTTTTCTTTAAAGATTTAAGGAAAAATAAAAGAGTATTAATATCTCTTTTTTTTTCTTACTCTTCCATTAAAAAACTCTTGAACATACATTTATTATAATTTTTTTATTTTCTTTTATTTCTCTGCTTAAAAAAAATACTCTACAGCACAACGAGGTTTTGTCCCTCACTCCTCCAGAGAATGTACTTGTGGATGGGCACTACCCAACCCAACCGTCAGTGTGCCTATTGTCACGTCATTGATTGACTGTACTGTACGCGCCGATCTAATGCTACTAGAATTATTTTATTTAAGTTTGTTTACGATCACTATTATTTTTTCTCATTACATTTTTTATTTTTTTTCTTTCCTCCTCAAATCCCCCGGCTTGTATTAATCTTACTAGCTTTAGTAAACCCGTGTCACGTGTCAGTATCACATTTATTTTCATCAAATTTTTTTCGTTTTTCTCTCATATTAAATAACTATATTAATTACTAATAATATTATTTATTTATTTTTACATTATAATTATATTTTAATAATATAAGAAATAGATCTTTTTATTAGTGTTATTGTTATAGAAATAGTTTTTTATAAAAAGGATTTTTTCTAAAAAATCAAACTATTTTTACGTACTATTTTAAAATTGGTTTTTTAAGTAAGTTTTTTATAAAACAAAAATAATTAAAACAGGGAGTTATAGTAAGAAAATTTTTAAAAATGAACACTTTTTAAAACGTTATCTTTGAAAAAAACAATAAAAAAATTAAAAAGTTCATATTGTTGTTTTATTACTTATAGTTATTACTTATACGTAATTTCAATCATATCATGTTTTAGTATTTCGTTTTATAATTAATAATTTTTATTCTATTTAATATTTTATTTATCTAACCCGTGTAATACACGGGGTTACTAAAGCTAGTTATTTAATAAAAAGAGAAGCGAAAAAATTATGATGAGAGGGAATATGATGCGGACACGTGTCCCTCGTAATTACTTTGAAAATTGTCCAGAGTTTCTTTTATTTCTTGCAATTTGTATTGGGACGTAATTTTTTTTATTTATTTGTTTTCCATCGTCTTCTTAGTTCTTACTCGGATGCACCTGGATCCTTTAAATACATGTCCATTGTCCAACAATTATATTTTGGGCCTTAACACCAGCAACATGTTCCACTGCTGTCAAATAATTGGACATGGTGTTACATCTCAAAATTTGAAGGTGACGTCCCACAGCCTGGTTATCAAATCGTTAGACATTACAACGTGATTATATTTAGTACATTTTCTATTATTTTATACTAATTTTAAAAATGCCTATTTTTAGTATTTTAATACAAATTATATTATTAAATAAATAAAATATGAATTGAAAAATATTAATTATATAATCCTTCTCACCAATCACTTTTTATTATCTAGTACATTTTCTTTTATTTTAACTAATATTAAAACTGGTTGTCTTTTTCTTTTTGTTGATTAAGTCTATTCTAGTATTTTATTACAAATTATATTATTAAATAAAAAAATATGAATTGAAATGTTAGTTATATAATCCTTCTCACCGATCAGTTTTTTATACTTTAGTACATTTTCGATTAATTTATACTAATTTTAAAAATGATTTTATTTTTTCTTTTTGTTAATCAAGTCTATTTTTAGTATTTTATTACAAAATAATATTATTAAATGAATAAAATATGAATTGAAATTTTAACTATATAACACTTCTCACCGATCACTTTTCATTTTTTTCATTTTGTCTGAGCCTATAAGGCACCTAGTCAACGCTTAGATTTATCGACACATTTTTTATTACCTTTCATCCCACACACAATACATAACCTAACTTCTAACATGTTCTTAAAAGTATTCAAAAAGTATACACAATTTAGAAGATGACAACATGATTTTCTCAAATTAACCAATGTACGGATTTTTTTAGTGGGCTTATAGGTTCAAAGTATATAAAAGAAAAAAAGAAAGAACCAAGAAACAAATAAACTTATTCCAAAATCTTCATTATTTAAGTCCCATAAACACAAAAAGAGCCTCTTTTGCCAGTCATTCATATCACATATTGGAAACCATCACTAGTTTTATCAACAAAACATACTTCTTAACAAGCAAGAGGCCCTCCCAACTTAAAAATATTTACACTTTTGCATGATCCTTTACCCCTGTTTATCTTCAATGGGACAAATGACCCTGCAAATTCATCCATCTTAAACCTAGTTAAGCTTCACAACAGAACCAGCTTGTGACTTGAACTGATTCTCAGTTTCCGCCAACCCTTGTCCGACGTAAGCTTTCATTCTCCTCTTCAACTCTTTCCTGCACAAAAGACATCACCATACAACGATCAATATCAACCATCAAACAACTACTTGTTCTGCACAAAGTACAACGCTTACATCATGAGTTGTCTGTCAAGATTTGAAGAAGACAATAACCCTTTATTCTCTTCGGCTCGTCTTAAAAGGTAAGGCATGATCTGATCAACGGGTCCGAATGGTAAGTACTTGCTAACACCAAAACCTGCATTCCTTAACCCGAATGTCATTGCCTCTGCCATTCCATAGAGTGAAGCAAACTCCAGCTTTTCACTGTCTTTACCAATGCCCAAATCGCGTGCTTTTTGTGCAGCAAGTTTTCCTGTACGATCCATTCATAATACAAAGTGAGTCTGAATTCATACCGAATCAAAGATCTTTAATTCGTCTCAAGAAATACCTCGCTTTCGAGATAATTGTTTTCAACGATCGTTTTTCAAGTAACCAAATGAATACAACCCTGATTCAGAATACATTTATCAAATTTGGTGCACTAGATTTATCTTTTCATCATTTCAAGAACATAAAAATGCAATCTTTAATGCTCAAGAAACCTAATTAAACACAAATTGATGGAAGTATACAAACAAAAACATTAAAGTTCAAAACTTTACCTGATTCAAGATTATGGGTGGCAAGAATAAGACCTCCAGGACCATTAGAGACCTCATCTAGCATATATGAAGCACACCCATTGTAACAATTGTGTGTTTCATCAATGCTATTGTGAATTGGTGACTCAACCCCAAGTGAGTTAGCCAATTGGCTCTCACTCCACATATATGCACCTCTCACAAGCTTGAACCCTACAGGCAATCCCATTTTATCTGCTGCTTTCTTGGTTTCAAACAATCTTTCACCAGCATCTTTCAAATATGCTTGAATTGTGCCATAAATCAGAGGCTTTTGGCCTTTATTGTACATAACAGCAGCTGAATAGGTAAAGTAATCGATACCCGGTTGGATCGAGGTGTCTTCTGCATCAATGACTACAGGTACATTGCATTCTATGCTTTTGTCACAGATGTTGATTAGCCTCTGGTGAGCTAATTCAAGATCATGTTCTTCTTCAGCAGTTAAAGGTGAGGGCTTTTGCAAAGTGTGGTAAAAGGGGCTGGATTCTGTGAAGATTGGAAGGGTTTTAAGCTTCCATGGGAGATGTGTTGTTGTTGAGTTCTTGTATTCCCATCTAAGAAGATCACTCACTCTTTTGAGTAAAGATATTGGACAAATTGCTGTGATCTTTACAACCACAAAGCTTACCTGATTTCAACAAAGAATTTGATTACTTTTTATGAATATTGAGTTCATTGAAGAATCAAATACCAATCAGATAATTCAAAACATTTGAATTCAAATCATCTTCAAGTTTATGCAAAATTAGAATTGAAACAAGATGATCAAAGAACAAAGCACATGTAAATCAAGAAAGAAGATGAGATGATCTTTGAAAACAGAGCAAGATTTGGGTTTTTAGGATGCAACCCATGAATTCAGTGATCTAATAACAACTAATTTTGGAGAAAAACATACCAAATCTGCAAATTTAGATTTGAAACAAGATGATCCAAGAACAAAACACATGTAAATCAAGAAAGAAGTTGGCATGATCTTTAAAAGCAGAGCAAGATCTGGGTTTATAAATTGCAACCCACAAATTCAATGATCTAATTACAACTCATTTTAGTAGAAAACAAACCAAACACACAAAATAAAAAATTAAAAGAGAATAAAGAGTTTGGGTTTTATAAAAGAAATTAAAGAATCAAGAATCAAGAACCAAAACAGAGTAAAAATATTAAATAATATTCAAAGAGAATAAGCATAAAAAGAGCAAATATGGAGTACAAATCCGTACATCAGTATATTAAAATCAAGATAAATTAAAAAAGTAAATAAAGAATATGACAAGACTCATTCTTATTTTTTAACAAAACAAGAAATGTAAAAAAGTCAAAAAAGAAAAAAACTTACAGAAGATGGAGGCAAAGACTGTGTAGATTCAACAGTTTTGATAAACTGTAAAGCATTCTTATCACAAGACTCATTATCCACCGTATGCTCCAACCCATAATCCAACATCCCTCTCAACCCGGATTCCCAAAGCTTCTTCACAGTCCGACCCGTTTCTTCAAGATCCGCACCCGCCACAAAGTGCTCATACGACGTGTGCTTAATAACCCCCAACACAACCTCCCTTAACAGACCCACCTGCATGACCCGAGACCTCATCACCCACATACCCATATCCACCACCGGCTCCACCGCCGCCAGGTTCAGATTCGCCGCCGACCGGATCAATTTTCCGGTCGAAACCGACGAGAACAGCCCTTTGGTATCCTCGAAATCGAATATCGAGTCACGGTGGTCGGCGGCGACGGTGGCGCTCTCCGTCGTCGGCGGCGTCGGTGGTGGGAGGATGGTGGTTGTGGTGGTGTTGATGGTGGTTCTTTGTGCAAAACGGAACCTTGGAGATGAATTCACACGGCGGACGATTGATCGGATCAACTTTGAAGAAAGGCCATTGGTGGTCATAGCCATCAATGGGTAGACAAGGACGAAGGCGGCGGTGGTGGTTGACGATGGTGACGGTGACGGTGACGGTCGTGGTGGTGGTGGATGAAGGTGATGGGGGCTAGAATATTATTATTATTATTATTATTTTAGGGGCTATTTTTGTGGCTGAATGAATGGGGGCTAGTTTTGTACGTGAGGGCTGTCTTTAAAGCAGGGGGGCTATAATCTATATATAGGCGAAAGTGGTGAGTTTTCGGGTGGGGCGGACCCGGGTTGTGTGGTGACCCGACCCGGGGATTGGTGGGGTAGGGGTAGAAAGGTCATAAAGGGGGGTGTGCTAAAGTCACGCGGGTGATACGGGATCCACTTGAGATTCTGTCACGACAAATGCGTCGGTATCGTCAAGTTCAAAGATTCCGTTCAGTAAAGTTACTGGGAATCTTCCTTTTTATTTCTTTTTTTGTTTTTTTAAATAATTTTGGGAGAAATGGAAGTTAATATTTGATAAGATAACTTGTAATTATGCGTTTTTGTTTAAGGAAGAAAATTAATCTAATTTATTTTAAAAAAATTAGTTAACTTTCAATATGTGCTTTAGTGTTGGTGTATTTTTTGAGTTGTTAAAAAAAGTAAAACTAAGTGAGTTAAATAAAACCTATATGTGATTGTTTACTATTGAGTGTTTTTTTAGTATAACTTGAAATACAAGGTGACAGTAAAAGTAAAATAAAAACTCACTAAATAAGGACCAGGTTTAATAAGCGTCAGTTTTAGTTAAACAAAAACGAAAAGATATAATTACTAACGAGTAATTGAAACTCGTATATATTTCGTTTATAGCACTTGATTTCATTTTTTTAATATTTATAATAAATTTCACAACATTAGAACAATAATAAAAAATTAAGTGAATTTGTTGGAATACAATTTTTAAGTGATTTTAGTAGCACATTAAGAAACTTAGTTTCTATCGCATTATTTCTTTTCAGTTATATTTGAAACTTTTAAAAAGAATATCACGTTTTTAAAAGTAAAAAATTCTCATATGAATGTTTAACTAAATGCACATTAACTAACATCGTTACAAAGCATACTAATACTAAAATCCGAATATATAATTAATAACAAATTAAATAACCGAAAACCGTTATCACTCGTCAAGCACATCATAAGCCGGTATCATTCTTACCAGATTCAGTTTATATGTATACACTTTCAGTATTTCATACAACAATTTAGATATAAATTATACGTTAGGTCTAAACAGGAAAAACAATTATTATATTAAATCATAAATAAAAAAAACAACATGACTTGATTTTAATACTATTTTTACAGATCCCTTAAATTGACATATTTTATTTCATTCAGGCAGAGTGTGGGGCAGTCTTGGTCCCAGTCGTCCTTTTCCGTTATCACTTTTCCATTAATTTTGGATTCCAACTACCCAAAAACTTCTGTTTTAAATATGATTTATATTTATATGAATAAGTCATTTTTTAGACTTTTGAAAAGACTTTATATACGTATTAATTTTGGTTATCTATTCTAATCTAAATAGTACACAATTTGGTCGATATGAAAATACGTCTAATCAAATAAAAAACCTTACAAAAATGATAACTGTTATTGTTATTATGATAACCACAATAAAGTTAATAAACGAGACAATAATCTAATGACATCTGGTGTGTGTTTTTAACAAAATGATGTTTGTTTAAGTGTCTTAAAGGATTCAATAAGAGGATTTTAAGAGTAGGTTGTAGAGATCATTTACAAAAATTTATGCTAAGTATTTTATTTGTTATTTATTTCCAGAATTTAGTTTTAGTCATTTTTTATATCTTGACTTAGCTCCAGTTAGGGTCCGGGGAGGGGTCATATCGCTTTGATTTGATATACGCAACATTATCTTACAGCTTATGAAAAACGTTGTTTCCACAACTTGAACTAGTGAGCTAAAAGTCAAAAAGCATTGAACTTATCAGTTGATCTATAACTCGTTCTGTATGTCCTGTTAATAACAATATCTTAGATTAAAAATCAAAACACATAAACGCGAATATCAACCCCTAAGTTATGAAGTAAAACAAATTCGAAGAAAAGTAGTGCCTTAAAATTTGTCTATTAGACATATCTAAAGAGTTACGATGAAATTTTAAAATTTTTTAAGAGGCTGTCTGAAAAATGAACAAAAGACCTAAAACTTATGTCAATCACTTTCGTTCGGGTTTTAATTGCTGGTTTAATGTTGACTTCATAAGCGAGTTAAATTGACTAGTTTCTTCGGTTTAATCATGCTTTAAAAGTTTCACTAAAACCTAGAATTATTCTTCATCTTTTCTTCCTCGCTATTTAACAAGAAGCTAAGTGCGTGAATCTAATTAGATATAAAAGTATATTAAAGTTGTATGTGATGAGTGAGAAAAGTTTTTTCTTTTAAAATAATTAAACTTCTTATTTAGGATGCTTTATGTGATATATTTTGAAAATTATAAATGCTTTAATATGTTGTCTTTTAGTTAAAAAAATCATTTGGCTCATTATAGGTATACTATACCATGTCCCAAATCAACTAATTTAGGTATAAGTAGATTGATTACCAACTTTAGCCATAAGAAATTAAGAATGTTCTCAGCATAATTAAACGTCAATCGTCATATGTGGAAATTAGTAAATCCATCAATCTTTTTGAACCTACAAGTCAATTTAGGTGGGTTTTATAATGTTCAAAGTTTGAAGATAACCTGTTTAAATATCTTGGTTTGGTATAAAAAAGTAAAATTTGTATTTCATATCTGTAACGTTTCATTCACGGATTGATTTGCGTAAGCAATGACTATTTCATGTGATACCAGTAAAGACTAAAAATATTCGTATTCATCGTTGTAAAATAAGCAACTTATCCCACTACTCCATATAGGGATTCGTGCCACGTATTTCAAAGAAGGATTATTACTAAACCAAAGCAACACTAATGATCATTGTTCCAAGTGATTGAGATAAAATACCACAAAACTTTATTAGAATATGAGAGTTTTTGGGTTCAAGTTACACATATGACAGAAAATGAGAGTTTCAAGTTTGGCCAACAGGTTTTTTTCATATAATTTGAGTTTTCTCCTAAAAATGTCTCATGTTTAGGACTGATATACGAGCTTTCCTTCAAGTACGTGTCAGCCTAGTGCAAAATGTTTCGTACTTGAATAGTGAAGATGATAGGATTGACAAATGTCCGTCAGTGATTCAATGAGTGATCAAAATAAAAAGCTAAACGAAAACAACCCTGGATAGTGGACGTATGGGCAACTTCGAACTCTAGCTCAACGCTTTTATAAAATAAAGTTAAATTCAAAACGTTATACAGATGTTATAAATAAAATTGAAAATCATCATATTAAAATTTAAAGTAGTTTGATTGAGTGAGTCAGGAGTGAGCTGTTTCATTAAACGTTTTAGGTTGTCGGGTATATCTACCAACCTGTAAACATTTATTGGCCGCTCTAAAAAAAGTAAAAACAACATATATGGTCAAAGTCAACACGTGATGTCCACATGATCTGATGTGGAATCCACATCCCTTTTTGCATCAACACGTCTGATCCTACGGTGCTCTTTTGTCCTCTAAGCTACACCCTCCCGCACTCTATCACCGCACCATTGTTCTAGAAAAATGTTTTTCGATCTGAACGAGGACCACTGCTGAATTGAGGTTGGTAACACGTGTGGAAATGTTTGGTACGTGTTATGTGATAAACAGATAAGCACGCTTATGCCATGCTGACCCACTACTGGGGCCGCTGTATTAAATTCTAGGTAATGTTAACCGTCTAAATTCTAGATATGACTTTTTGTTTATTGTATTTCCATGTTGAGACATGATAATAAATGACGAAAATAACGTTTTTAGTTTATATACTTTGTAGAAATTTACGATTTGAGTCTTATAGTTTATCTATTGTATTGATGCCTTGATGGTATGTTAATTTTATTTTTGTTTTTAACTTCTGTCACAACACTAACATTGTTATTAGTTTTTCTTTAACTTATTTTGAATTAAGTTTATAGCCCTTGTGATTAAATACAAAGGGACGATTTAAAGTTTTTGAAGCAAGTTCAAGTTAAGTGTTGGGGGAATTCATCGATGGCCTGCGATGGTGAACATGAACAAAGACCAAATTTATCACTTTCAAAACCCATAAAAGCCTCACCCCCACCAGATCTTTATCACTTTCTATTTCATTGCCCTACAATTTCGATTTTTGTCTTTTTTAAATTGTCTTCTTCGATCGAGTCAATTGTTTTAAGAAAACCCTAATGATTTTTTTTCCTTTAAAAAAGGTCATTTATGATAATAATTAATAATAATAATATTATTATTAAAAACAACCAATCCTAAATGATCAAATAACGTTAGTTAACTATGTTTAGAAATTTATAAAATAAACATTGATGAATTATATATCAAGAAAAGTGTTACATGCACACACATATGGTTTTCAGGTTATTAGCAGTCGTCTCATTTCCCTGAGTGACGCATCAGCGATACGTCAGCTTTCCTCATTTTCTCCATTTTTAATAGCGTTTTCCGTTTACATGATGTCATCCCAATTTTTTTCTGTTTTTTTCAAATTATCCTTTTAATTTGTATTTACATTTCATATTTTATAATTAAATTAGATAAAGTAAAGAAAATAAAACTTTCATTCATTAAAAAATAATATATCATATAAAAAAAAATAAATCTAGAAATATAAAAAAAATACAACATAAAAAATAACATCTAGTACGGAAACTCCCATCCCAATGTTGTGCATTTTCCCGATTTCATTGAAGAAATTACTTCCAACATCGGCCCGAATTACACAGAGTGGTCTTTTAAGATAAATTCCAAGTCCACTTGTTGTTCCAACACTTGTTGTTGTCCACCGCTGCCACCTCTTTCACACTGTTAATTTTTGTTTTTATGGCATGTTGTCGCCATGAGTTTATGGTGTTGTTTGTATGTGTGTGGTATAGTGGTGTAGTGTGGCATGGTATGACAACACCTCCGCCATCAAATTTGAGTATGTGATGTAGTCTGGTGTAATATGACATGACAAATTTGATTGGTGGTTTATGATGTTGTGTGATGTGTACGATGAGAGTGCACCTCCACCCTAAAAGTCAAGTAAATATATCCTAACATAGAAAAGTGTGAATTATAGATTTTAAGAATTCTGTATCAAAACTATAAGTTACTAAGAAAACAATGAACATGTACCTATGACTTAGAAGTAAGATGAAAACATATAAGTTAAAAGGTTATTTGGTAGTCCCTTAATGTTATTAAGAGACTACATCTGAATGATTAAGGTTATTTGGTAGTCCCTTAACATTTTAATAGTTCTCTCTTAATCATTGAGAGTTGAGATTACCTTTTAATTAATCATTAAGAGGCTATCAATCCCTTTGTCCTTTGGTGTAGTTTTGACTTATAAATTTACATCTAGGTATATGGTTTGGTGTTATTTATCATTCCACGTTTTTACGTAATATTCAGATTTTTAAAATAAATACATCCTAACATTCATTTTATGAGATTTAAACTATAATTTTCTTTAAACACATAGACAACCATCAAAATGTTTTTTAAAGTTATCTGTCATCTTGCTAGTTCATGTTTCAATAAAATTACAGTTCGTTTAATGTAACTTAAATTAAAAATGTTATTAACAACTATATAATATATAACTTACCTATGCATTAAATAATAACTAGAGTTCATATAGTCAAGTTAATAAAATGAAAATACATTAATTTCCAACTGTAAACTTATCAACAAGTTTTTCTTATTTTGAATGGCGACTTATCAACAATTAGAAGGGAAGGAGTGGGACCTAACCATGTGGAATGATGTGTATATGACTAGGAGTAATGTCAATTACACGAAACTAGAATAGTCGGCAACAATATTCTATTTTCTTAATTTGTACTACTCATCTATACGGCAAAAATATTATGTATTTTATAAAGAAAAGGGACATTAGCATTTTGTAATGAAATAAGTTTTCTTATATTCTAATTTTAGATGCTACTTTTTTTTATCGGGTCTAACTATCCATTTTCTAATCGGAACTATACCCCCAAACCCCTACAAGAAAAGCCACAACTGAGAAAATCGTTTCACTCAACCCATAATATTTTGCCCTAAGCGAGACTCGAATCTAAAACCTTTTATTTTTAATTATCTTGCATATAGATGTTAACTATAAATAATTTAATTTACACTTGCATATATTTTAACTGGTTTTGTGAGGGATAATTAGCAATGCTACTAGCCCACTAGACAATGAGCATATGTAAATCATTTACAAATATATTTTTATCAAAACCAATTCAATCACTGAGTTATTTGTCCAACCAATGGTTGTGCAACCTAAGCAAATTAAACCGATGAGAGTCTGGTTCACGATCCAATAAGTCTGATTGGTTGATTTGCTTCAGTTTTAAAAATATTGTTCACATGTAACAAAAATTATAAGTCATCTATAGACTAAATTACAAATTTCATCCTTTATGTTTGGTGAAAATTATGGAACGGGATCCTTCGAAAAATAACTTTCACTCAATGTTCTTTTTTACAAAAAGTTCTTACGTAATACGTTCTTTTTACTAACTGGGGTTAAATAATTCTGTTAAGTCAAGAGCATTATTGTCATTTTATTCATAAAGGACTACTTTTGTAAGTGTTAAAGTTTCTTTTTATTCTTCAATTCTATTCATTTTTTTCTTCTATTATTTTTATTAATTGCTTATTTATTTTATATACTATTTTATCCTTTAATTCTTACTTAGTTGGTTTATGTAACACATAAAATACCACTAATTTTTATTAAACTATTTTAACTCTAATTTAATAGTTTTAATTAATTTACAGTCATTTTTTAAACATCTAGCTTTCTAACAGCTATATTTAAAAAAATCCATTGAATACCACATCTCATTCATCTTCAATTTTTTTTAAAACCTTAAATGGCATATCGATATGATAACATTTTTTAATCACGTTTATAGTACTCATTTCGATCCATTAAAGATGACTCGACACATGAAGATGCTAATTGGAGCCCTTAATTTACCAAGAAATTAACATCTATAATCACATGTTTAATTCTTTGTTTGTGTTATTTGATTTTTTTAATGTAATTTTAATTTTTAGTATATTTAATTCTTAGTTTGTGTAATTTAAAAATAAATTGTTTAATTTTCATTTTTAGTTAAAATGATAGCATACTTAAAGATAATATTACAAAATCATAACTCTAAATTAACGATTGTTGAATAAAATTAGCATCCAAAACTTAAACTATGGAAATAAAAATACTTCAATTGTGTCAAAGAGTGAATAAAATTTTTCAACAGATAAATAAAAGAAGTTGATCATAATATTGATCGTAGATATTTAAAACAAATGTTAATAAAAAAATTGTTTCGTTTGCAAAAATTAGAAAAGACTACATGAAGTTTTTAAAAAAAGTTAAATAGTGTTTGCAAAAATAATCAAAAATCCTTAGAGGAATAAAATATAAGTCAATCACAAATAAATGAGAAAAGAGTAAGTAAAAAGTAAGTATATAAAATAAAGCAATTAAAATAGTTTAAAAATGATAAAAGTAATTATTCTAATCAAAGAAATAAAAACAAATAAATTTTATTAAAAAATTATTTCGATCTCTAATAGGTTTTTAATATAAACCATAAGCCAAACTATTTAACACAATTAAAATTTTTATACCAAAATGGTATTAAAATCTTTATACCATAAGCCAAACTGTTTTTAATTTTTTTTAAGCAAAATGGTAATAAAAAAGCGATGGTGAAATAAAACCGATTACTAGTTTAAATTATATAACATGAAAAAAATATATTTTTAACCCTCTAATTTGTATTCGTACAATTAGTAAAGTAGATAACTAAATTTAAAAAAATAATATATATATATATAATAAATTAAAAAAGCTATTAATAAAAGTATATTTTATAAAAAAATAAAAGTAATTAAATAATAATATTTAAGATAAAAAAGATAAAGTAAATAAAATAAAAACATAAGAAAAAAAGGGTAGTGAAATTTACAGATTTCGTCATTTAAGTAATAAGGGCAAAACTGTCATTTACACAAAACTAACAGAAAAAATTAATTTTTTTTAGTATAAAGGACATATAGCGTGATAAGTTTTCAAATAAAGAACACTCAGTGTACTTATTAAAGTTTAAGGAAAAGATTCATATTTTTAATTATATTCAAAGGATAAAATTTGTAATTTACTCGTCATCTATATCTTTGAACATATGAAATTTACAATTTTTTATAACCTCTTTCTAGTGGTGTGCATAGATCTATTTGGTCGGTTTGAACCCTTACCAAACCAAAATAAAATATTGCAGTTAAGGGATCTTGACATGTTAATATTTTATTGAAGTGTTATATTAAAAAGAAAATAACATATGTATAAAAAACTATGCATGTTATTTATAATTATATAATTTAAAGTTTTATTTTGATATGTAAAGTAATATACATGTATTAAATAAATAAATAATTTTGATAAAAACTCCAAGCATGGTTTGGTTGATGAAGTTTAAAGAGGAATTTGTTACAATTAATATTAAATGTTATTTTTAAAGGGCGTTTTGCTTGATAAATACAAAGAAATTAGAATCCGTCAAATTAATGAATTGAAATTTCTAAGCAAAATCACTGGTCCATATTGCTGTTATCCGTTCTTATCCGCATAGAATTCTTCATCCTTACAAGCATCAATAAATTTTACCCACTCTTCACTCACACAGTACGTCATGGTTGTTTTTGTCCACACAAACAAGAACACCCCTTATTATATCTCTTTCTTTACATCAATGACACATTTCTCATTAATTACGAACCCGTCGAATGGGATCCTCTTACAACGCAGACTAAAATTGTATCGATACTTATTCATAATACTTATCTTAAATTCAATTTTCAAGGAAAATTAACAAAAAACCTTATGTACTCTTCTCTAATTATCAATACCATTTAAAAATTCTTTTATATCACTGAAAATGCTAAATTTCTTCATGTTCAAATGGATTTACTTCCTGTACAAATATGTGTAGCATTGACTTGTCAAACCTATTTACTTGGTGATGATAACCATTGCACCCATTCCAACTTATGATTTCGTCAAGCATTTATTTTATTATCGTTTGATGAAAAATATATATTAAAAAATGTTGAGACCATTATATTGACGCGGCCCTCAAAAGTTTAAGCGTCACCATACTATAGCACGCATTCACGTGTTGAACAAAAACGAAATTCGTATCCATTTAGACCATTAGCATCACTTTTGTTACATCTCAGACAAACTTATATTATTCCCTTCACAACTTCACATAGAGATTGTGTGTGATAAATTAAGAATATCCATTGTTAAATACCATCAACACGTTGTGAGGCATTGATAAATAAATAACTTTACAGTTAAATTTAATTTTGCGAGAGTTATTCAAGAATCGGGGATGGAGTCTATATTTATGCAATGAAGAATAAGGTGTGAACTTTTGTGAGACAATTTCGTAACTTTAAAGGGAAAAAACTTTTGTAAAGAACCAACTTTGAAAAGAAAAAATAATTACACCAACCGAGTTCACTAGTAAACCATACTTTGTGTGGTAAATAATTGTTATATATAACTAAAATTGAAATTTACAGAAAAATATAAGCATCAACGTTTATAATTTAAAAAAGTTATATGGTAATTAAAGACTTTTAAATATATTTATAAATTAAAATAGTTTAAAATATTTTGTTCAAGAAAATGATAAAAGAATAATAGTATTATTTTATCTTGTTAAAAATTACACCCCGTCAACTATGAAAACCAAACATGTAACGGACAGAAAAACCACTGAAAACTTATAAAGTTGAGAAAACTACAGAAAACATGTAAAACTAAATAAAAAATAAACAAGATTATAAAAATTAGTCTAAAACCTTTACGTAAGGAAACCAAAGTTGATTTAGAAAATGATTTTAATGTGATTGTTCCGAGAAACTTGGAGGCATGTGTTGGCTCCCACATGGGGAAAGAAGCCTCCAGAAGTCTGCTCACAGCCTCACACTCTTCACCGCCACCTTAATTCATTTCCAATTGCATATGTTGGTATAATTAAATAATGTTGTTTTTTTAAATCTTACATCGAATAGCAATTTGTTGTATACTATAATAAATATTCTTTAATATTGGCTCTTAATTTTTTAAATTATCTTATAATATAATATGATATATATATATTCTAGTTTCATTAATAATAATACTTATATGACGTGGTCCAGCTTATATTGTTATTAGTGCAGTAAACTATATTAATCAAATATGCAGACATTTTTTTAACTCCAGGTATTTTCAAATCATATTATTAAAGAAGAACCAATGAATAGTAAAATGTTAAATCGTGGCCGTTTAATGTTTTATTTGCGGTAAGTTTTTTTGTCTATCATGTCTACATGCTTGTTACACGCGTCTTTGACATCTATTTCCTTAAAACAGTTTAGAATTCTAATCTTATTCTTTGGAATATTTATATTTGTAATAATTCTAATCCGTGAAGACGTTTGTAGTCTGTAGATACAGCAATAGCTTTACTTCGATATATATCTTTGGTACCATGAGAATTAAATATCAATTTATTTACTCGAAGTAAGTGAGAATTAATAAACATGGGACATATCGTCAAAACAACAAATACCAAGTTGTTAGGATCCCATGTGATAGCATGTTTCTCAATTCTAATTTTCTTTTCCATCTAAACTAAATTGCATTGTAACTATTTTTAATAATAAAGCAAATATCTTTTTTTAACGGCACTTTTATTAAGAAACAACAAACCACTAACATCTTGTTAGGATCGAACAAACACGATCACAGAACACAAAAGAGAAAACAAAAAATTACACCACGAATGCCATGCAAATTTTTCTAACTTTCCTTTACGTTTAAACCACGAAAGAGATAGTTACATGCTTTATTTCATTCACAACCCTTGACACCGATAAAGGCATTTAGTTATACCCCAAGACAAAGCAAATATGTATTAATACTAGCAAGATGCTAGAAACTGTACAAAGTTATAAATAAAAAATAACATTAAAACTACACTGTTACTCTCATATACTGCAGGAGATTTAAAGACCATTGATTCTTAACCCAAATAAACGAATTAGTTTTAATGTCTTTTACCACCTAATCCTTCCTCCAGCGAGCACCAGTAAAAACCAACTTATTTCTTGATCTCCAAATAAACCATGACGTGGCAACTATGATAGTGTGGCTTGATTCTTCGAAGCAATCGTTCCTTTTGAGATTGTTTGAAAATATGCATAGATCTTTGATCGTATTTAGCATTCACCAATTTCGTCTTATACAATGTTAGATTTGGGCCATTTGAGTAGCAAATGATCTACTGTTTCTGGTTCTAAACTGCAACCGAGCATTGACAATTTGGGACAACCAAATTCCGCTCTCTACCGGTGACTGTAATTAAATTTAAACAGTTTTGATGATTATACAATTGAATTATTAAAGATTGTACTAAAGACTAAAATTAACTCTATTAAATCTGCAAAAATACTTTGAATTTGAAAGCGTTTGAAGTGTTTTCGATGGTTCAAATAGTATAATACTTAATGTAGAAATGTAAAAATATACTTAATCAAGACGTCAAGTTTTAATAATTTTAGAAGTGACACTGTTTATATTGTTAATTAGACAAAAGTGACACTATTTTGGTCTTTGTTATTTAGTTATTTTAATCATTTGAGTCCAAAAAAGAATTTTCTAACAAATCAAGTCTCATGTTTTGTATTTTATAACTCTTTCAATATAATACTTTAACAGAGTTAGATTTTCCAGTTAGTTCCTAATAAAATAACCAAAATACCCTTGGACTGAAATAGTTATTTTTAATAGCCTCAAAGACCAAAAACCTAATTTACTCTCACATAAACATATATATATATATATATATATATATTATATATATATATACACACACACACACACACACACACACACACATACGAAATGTTTTTATTTTTATTTTTCGAAGTTTTTTTAAAATTTATTTTTAAACTGCTCGGTTTTTAACATCATATTTAAATCATTTATCTTATCTATAGAAAATTTAAAACTATTTGGCTTATTAAACTTTTTATTTAAACTGTTAGGCTTACTTAAACATCCTTTCTAATCTTATTAAATATATTTTTATTAACCGTTTGGATTTTAAACCGAGGTAGAGGGTACCGATTCTTGATCGTGTCTTTGTGTAACTCTCTGTAATTAATACACATTCGAAATATGCCATCCTTTTTCTTAACAAAAAGAACAGGGGCTCCCCAAGGTGTTGAGCTTGGTCGGATAAATCCTTTATCCAACAGCTCCTGAAGTTGTGCCGATAATTCCTGCAGCTTATTTGATGCCAACCGATAAGGTGCTCTTGCAATTGGAGTTGCTCCGGGAGTCAACTCAATCTGGAATTCCACTTGACGATGAGGTGGTAACCCTGGCAAATCCTCGGGAAACACCTCTGGAAAATCACAGACTACTGGAATGTCCTTTATTTTCTTCCCTTCCTGCTGTTTATCCGTCACAATGGCCAAACAACCTTTGTGTAACAATTTCTGCGCTTTCATATATGACATGATGCCTATCATTGCATCACTTCTCTCGCCCTTGACCGAAAGAATTTCTCCACCAATCGGAATCATATGATCTTCTCACGACATATGACTTCAGCCTGCTTCTCGGAAAGCCAATCCATGCCCACGACTACATCATAACTTAAGATGTGTGTAACGTGAATTTGCTTACTGTCAGCTAATTCTACGGTATACTGGGATTCCAAAGTAGAAGGTGTATCATTCAAAAGACTACTAAACTTAGTAGAGACAAAGCTTCTATCGGCTCCAGTATCAATAGTACAGTTGCATAATGACCATTAATAGGAAATTTACCAGTAACAACAGTAGTAGGGTCGTTTAGAGCCTCACCTGAACCCATGACAAAGGCTCTCCTTTTAGCTCATCCGTTGTTGCCACCATTGTTGTCACCATTGCCGTGGTTGTTGTTGTTTCCACCGTTGCCATTACCATTACTATTCTTTTTTAATTGAGGGCAGTTCCTCTTATAATGCCCTTCCATTCCACACTCAAAGCAGCCTTTTCGTGTTTCCTGCATTTGTTGTGGCTTTTTCATCAATTCGCCACGACAGTCTTTCGCTGCATGCCCTAGCTTCCCACACGCCGATGCTTAAAGTTGTCACAACTGTCGGTGTGATGATAGTTGCATCGGTTGCACTTTGGATGATTCCCCATGTATCCACCTTGTCCTTGATTTGAGGAAGATGAATGGTTAAAGCTACGGTTATTGTCGAACCTCCTTTGTTGTTGTTGCTACTGGTGGTGGTTGTTAGACGACGAGCTCTTGTTCCCAGAGTTATCCCACTTGCGCTTGTTGTCGGACATGCTTGCCACAATGCCCTATTTGGGTAGCTTGCATTGCTCCACTGCTTGGTCCATCAGTTTATGAGCTAGCCGGATAGCCTGCTGGATAGTGATGAGGTTTGAAGTAGTCACCATACTTTGTATTTCTGGCATCAACCCACGCAGATAGAGTTTGATCCTCTTGATTGGCGGGTTTATCATTCTAGGATAGACAGTCGCCAACTCTGAGACCTCGTAGTGTTGGCCTCGATCTCGGATCCCTCCATCTTTAACTGACAGAACTCAGCCTCCAACTTCTGGACTTCATCCAGTTCTTCCTCCGGATCTTCCTCTGGCTCCTCCTCGGGAACCTCCTCTGGTACCTCCTGAGGCTCCTCCATCGGGGCCTCCTGAGGCTCCTCCATCGGGGCCTCCTGAGGCTCCTCTATCGGGGCCTCCTGACGCTCGAGCTAGTTTTCCAACTCATGTATATTAACTATAGCTCGTGAAGCTGATCGCGCGTCGCATTCAGAGTAACCTTCAACTCAACAACCTGTCCACGTAGAGTCTGGATCTCTCCTGTCTGACCATCCTAGCGTCTTTGCATATCAAGCCACGAGTCTTCCATCTCCTCATACACTCGGCTGTCATGCTCCTATCGCGCGTCCAACCTTTTAAATTTCTCCACGACATTTCGTCGCATTCGGTCATGTGAGGCCACCACAACGGTGATAGCCCTATAAGGAGTACAGGGTAGGGGGTATAATATGGCGTCTCTAGTAACGGTAGGGATCGTAAATGGAACAGTCTCCTTTTCCAGCATGTTAATCAGTGTAGTGCGATACCAGTCCCAATTATCGGGGTCAGTCATGTCTCGCTCAATCTTTGGCTCATCCGAAAAGTACACATCATCTATGAACGTAGGGGTCTAGAATCATAACTCTTAGACAATGAAGGAACAATAGGAACCTCGGGTTTCTTTCCCGGTGCGTGTCAAACAGGGGATGAAGATGATGATGATGCCATACTGCAGTGTATTCGATGTGTATGCCAATAAGTAACAGTAAGGGAATAAGTAACGAGTAACTAACTAACTGTACGGTATAGACTAGTGTGTATGCACCTAGTTCCCTATAACCAATGGCTCTTATACCAATCTCTCACTCTCTCAATTTCCACGTGAGGGGTTTTACCGCGAGGCGTGTGAACATACCAGGATCTAAGTCATTAGTTACTCAGAATGACACTATATGAAACATTAAAACTAAACTAGAGTTTAAAACTATGTGGAAGCGTTTTGTAAATACGTCAAACCCAAAGTAATGAAATGTAAAATGCGCAAACACGCGCCAAACCATTATTTAAAAAAAACAAAATGCATATTAAATCCCAAATGCAAAACAAGGTTTGTTCCAATGCATGCAGACCCGTGAGTGCTCCTAGGCGCTACTGCTAAGCTCGACCTGAGAATAGCATACTAAAAGAGTTAACACAACGGTTGGTGAGTTCAAGTGTTTACGTTTAACATAATCAGTGACAGTTGTAAAACATAAGAAGTGCTTTGAAATAGATAGCTAGTCTATATTCATAAGTAATAACCATAGTGATTTCGTGATCAAAGCTGACTATGTTTCGTTTGTTGCCTCCCGTCACGACATACCAGGTCGTGACGATGTTTGTGTTAGGACAATATTGCACCCGTTTGACCTCGAGTCGCATGGGTGGGGCTTGTTAGACCCAGTAGTACTACCCAAAATTTCCCGCTAATTATCGTTATTATAATCCGAAAGTGTGAGGACTTTCAAGGTATAACACACTATGTTACACTATACACAACTTACAATATAAAGCGTTAGTAAAGAGTATGCTATCTCCCCCAAAAAGATAGTGTTTAAAAGTGGGGCATGAACTCACCTAATACTTCAATACAGAAAAATGCAAGCTACGAAGGAATGGAAAGACAACCCGTCAAAGGTTACCTAGAACACGTGAGTTTGTAAGTACACAAGACCAAAATGACTTAACAGATCGTATGTACTCAAGTAACACATTAACCCAAGTGATATAATAAACAATAAATCATTTTGACCTAGTTGACCCGTTGGTGATATGTTAAGTTGAGTTGTTGTTTAGCCAAGTGTGGTATCATATTAAACGTCATGATTTCATACAAGCTGTTCACATAATCCACATTGTGAATCTTAAGTCTCATCAGGATCATCATGTTAACTTAAGTTTTCATACAACACATGCAAATCTCAACCAATCATCATACTCGACCTGAATACAATTAAATTCTAAATACCATTTATATATATTGGGTTTAGTCACGCACAACATGCCATGTGAAGCCACTCACGGCTACACACCCTAAACCCTGTTAAATGATTAAAATGACTAAACCACATGGACCAAAATAGTAATTTACTTAATATTCTAATTCGGTCACTGAATTTTAAAAAGTATTTTAATTAAATCAATCAGCTTTTATGTTTTTATCTAAATTAAAGGTTTTAATATGTTTTTTTAGCATTTTTTTTGTTTCAGTTAGGAAATATTTTTCCTTTTCTTTGATGCTGACGTGAAATAGTGTGGTGAATTTTAGAATTTTTTTTTAAATTTTAATATAATTACATGTTTTTATTTTTATTTTTATAATTTAGTTAGATATATTGGAAATCTCTACCCCTACATCTTCTTCATCATTTTGTTATTAACATAAAAAATTTAATGATGACTCGATTTGATGGTTAAAAGATCCAATTTTGACAAAATAAACATGACTGACCTAATTAAAATAATTTTAAAATTTGATTACTATAAAGCGATTATTTCCTATCAAAATTTCTTTCTAAGTTTGCAATAGGAGCAAATATGTGATTTTAGCAGTAATGAGACATATATAAACTTTTTTTTGTTAACAAAGATAATGTAATAAATGATGTTAATGATTTAAATCATTAAGAAATAGATAGAAGCAGTGTGGCAATTCTTGCTAGCGTTATATGCATATTGTTTGTTGATAAAAAAATAGAATCAGTTTACTGTCTTAACAATTCTAATAACTAAAAAGCTATGACCCGTATGAACAAGTTACTTAAAGTTCATAAAACAAAATTCAGACTCAATCCAAGAAAAAGAGGTCCATAAAAACTCTATAACAACAGGTGACAACTTGCAAGACAACATAAAAATGTTCACCAATAAGATGAAAGAAATGATATAAATGTGAGTAGAGACCACACCTTTTATAAAATCCCTTTCAAAAACCTATATGTGAAAATCTATAAAAAAAAAAAAAAGAAATATGAGATGCGAAGAAAGTTATGTTCTCTCTCTTTAGCTAAAAACTTCCTCCAAACTTTTCTTCTTCATATATGATTACTTATTCTTAGGCAATAGGATTATCACGAGGAGCATCACTTTCCATTCCTCATGATGCCTTAATGACAATAATGTTAGGCACATGGCTTGACTTAATATATAAATTAACGTTCATTAATAAAAATAATGTTAACTTCTACAAAGTATGAACATAAAATGCAATTTCTAGCACTACATTAGCTTAAAGATCAAACCTAAAATTTTATATATATAACGAAAGTTTGATTTACTCTTTTAATAATTAATAAGAATAGCCTATTTACCTAACTGATTCTACAATAATATGTAAACCATTAATATAAAATTTGTCACGTTTTACAAATCTGTATTTGAATTTTGAGAAAGAAATCATTTAGATTCGTCACGTTTTAAAATTTTGCAAACAAAGAAAAAAAATCCTTAAAAGCTTTAACATTGTAGAAACCACACATATTTTCAAAACGACAAATTAGTTTTTTCTTTGCCAAAAAACAAATAGGAAAAATTTAAAAAAGAAAAACACAATTTATTTTATCTTCTTAACCTCTTTCTCCAAGTTGGAACTTGTCTTTTCTCCAACAAAAAAGATTCACTTTTGATTGTGTCCAAAAGCAGCTGTCAACACTCTTTATTTGTATACAGTCCATATTCCTTTGTTGGTAAATTGATCATAATTTCGAGTTATATGAAGTAAAAAGTTTGCAGAATAAATATAAGTTGTTAAACGAAATCACTTTATTAAACTGTAAATTGTTTCTTTTAAACTCTTCAAATTAAGATATTAACTTTAGAACTTAAATTTAAACACAATTTACATCACTGATCACACGAATGAATAGTCAAAAGCGATCGTGTAACATGTATAAACCACAAACCCACATGTTACACTTTAACAAAAATTAAAAAAAATATAAGATTTGAGAGTGTTATATGAGAATACCATACACATGAGTTTGTAATGATCTTAAATGTACGTTTTATATAAACTTTAATTGGTATTCATTTTCAAGTAATTATCTTCAACTAAATTCTATTATTCATAAAAACTAACTGAACATGAACCCATTCAATCATATATAGTCGTGTACATGTGTGCTATAGCTTATATATGTTTCTTTTTAAATCATTACCAAAAGCATGCCATCTGAGTTGATTAGGTGCCTCTGGGGATGATCAATGATGCTAAGGGTTCAAACTCCGTTTCCTCCATCTTTTTCCACTCTTCCACCAAAAGTATTGCCGCATTGTCAGAATCAGTTGAACTGGTCTGTGCTTCAATTAGATTAGTAGAATTGATCTAACTGGAATCACTTGCTGCCTTTCACAATTAAATGCATAGAACAATTATTAAATGAGATCTTCCATATCTTAATCATAAACCACATCATTATCTTCATTTGAACTGTTATCTAAATCATTAGGTAGTAAGGTAGAAATTTACCTCTTTAACTATTACATTGACAGTAATTCACTTTTCCTCGATCATCACTTCAATCTTCATATATATACTAAGTAATGGTTCCAATAAGTCTTAAAGCATCCCAATATACATGCTTTTATCAAATGACATTAACCACTCCAGTTGTTAACCAATCCAAATCCATACAAGCCCAATTACCATGTCCAAGTCCATGTAAAGTAGAGTTGCACAAAACGGGTTTGGGCCGGACCCGGGCCCGGGTACAAACCGGGTTTGGGCCCAACCGGGTTTTTTGTACCCGGGTATTGGTGAACCCGGGTACGAACCCGGGTCGGGTTCAGCGAGATACAAAGCGAGATACAAACCCTACCCGGTATACCCGGGTAGGGTCGGGTCGGGTATGAAACCCGGGTTCAACCGGGTTTTTGCCTTTTTTTTTTTTTTTTTTCTTTCTTGTGTGTGTGTCGAACACTGGGTCGTATGTTTTTTTTTCTTATATTTTCTTTCCTTTTTTTTCTTTTTATTTTTCTTTTCCTAACCGGTTCACTTGAATGACAAAAATTTAAACAACTTAATATATAAATATATACAAATCTTGGGCAGAAAATGTTACACTTATAATATACAAATATTAAATACTTTTTATATAAAACATTTGAATGACAAAGAAATTTAAAAAGAACATGAAAGACATATAATATTAAAACAACTTAAAAATAACAATATCGTCTAATTTTATCTACTAGAGATGCTTGATCAAATGCTAATTCTTCATCGGATATGCCAGAAGATACTCCGTCTTCTACCTCTTCATCATGTACTTTAGCTTCGAGTGTAATCTCGTCTTCGAGGCTTGTTTGGTCTTGTATACGATCCGTTGCGTCTAAGTGATCCTTTAAACAAATGCACATCTCCACTGCTTCCGGAGTTAGTCTTGTTCTTCGTAATGATATTACCCTGCCACTAAGAGAAAAAGCAGATTCCGAAGCTACCGTAGAAGCTTGGACGCTTAGTAAATCACGGGCCATAGCAGAAAGAATCGGAAATTGAGATTCTTTTCCTTTCCACCAAGCCAAAATATCGAATGCACGATAATCTTCGGTAGTCATAGTGGAAATAAAATCTGTTCCACTATGTCTACCGAGCTCACTTGTTGGGGTGTTACCCCTTTGACGTTTAGCCGTCACATCCCGAACAACATTCAACATAGTCAAAACAGGGTCTTTAAGCGAGGTACTAGCACTTGAGGTTGATCCGCTTGGCATGGTTATGTTTACGTTAGGCCCATATCTATTTAAATAAAAATTATAAATTGTTTTCAAACTATGTTTAAAATTTTCTTTTGCCTCGTTTGAAAAATTAGGGTTTTCGTCATGCATATCCAAATTGTCATTTATCTCATCTATCAAACATTCAACCCACGCAACATTTAGAAACGGATTTAAAGCGGCGGCACACGTAAAAACGGGTGGTAAGTCCTTAAAATATTTTTTAAACTTTTCTTTCATTGGTTCTATCATTTGATTAAACATATTATTTTTATTTTGAAAATTTTTAAAATTCAAAGACATAAAATATAGTTCTTGAAGCACCGAATAACTAGTGGAAAAATAAACTCCCGATAATTTTGTTGTTGAGTTTTTAAAAACCTCAAGAAACTCGGATAGACGTTGAAGATTCTCCCAACCCGCATCCGGAAATGGGTCGGCTTCATCATTATCCGAAAGACTATTATGAAAAGCTTTCAAAGTGCCCTTTTGTTTTAAAGCACATTTAAACATGTGACAAGTCGAATTCCACCGAGTAGGTACATCCCAATTAGGACCTAAAAATCTAGAGTGCGTATCCTTACAAAGTTGTTTATAATCTTGATATCTTCTTCTACTTTTTTTAAAAACATCATGTAACATAAATCGAAAAGATGTAATAAAGTTATTAACATATTGCCCGAATAGTCCGTCTTGCACTACCAAATTAATAATATGTGCAACACAACGAGTATGGAAAAAATCACCGTTTGCAATCGGAAGATATTTTAATTTTACTTTTTCAACCGCGGTTGTGTTGTTAGAGGCGTTATCAAGTGCAATTGAAAAAAGTTTATTTTGTAATTTAAAAGTACTTATTACATTATCTAAAAAGTAAAACAAAAATTCTCCGGTGTGTGGATGTGGAAAAAGATCAAATGCAATCGTACGTTTCATCAATTGCCATGAATTGGGATCCATCCAATGAGCGGTGACGCAAAGGTACGATTCAGGTAAACCGTGTGGAGCCGACCAAACGTCAATAGTTAAGTTTACACCGGTATTTAAATTTTCAAATAATACAATTAAATCATTTTTTGCTTGTTTCCATAATTTTAAACAATAACGTCTAAGTGTAGTACGACTTACGTGAGTGTAACGAGGTTGAAGCGTCTCTCGAATTAAGTTGGTCAACCGAGGATTGTCGAAGTGACTAAAAGGCAAAGCTTCTTGAATCACGAACTTCGCCATTCGATCTCGAACCGTATTAACATCGTAATTAAAGATTCCACCGTCTCCACTCAATTGTGTTTGTTGCGAATCCGGATTACTTTTCAACGACTTACAAAACTTCTTGCTAATGTGTTTGTTTAAAGTCGTGTTAGAATCTTTAGCAAGCAAAGCTCCACAAAACTTGCAACGAGCCTTTACAGACCCGTCACTCAACTCAACCATATCCCAATTGCACCAAACATCCATATTACGATTGTGTGCAAGAACACGAACGACGGTTGGAGCGTTGGACGAACCTTGACCAACGGAAGATTGTGAGTGAGCCATATCAAGATTGAAGAGAGTGAAAGTGTAAAACGAGAGAGTGAACGTGTAAAACGAGAGTAAACGAGATTATTTTTTGCGTTTTTTGCGTATGTTTTTACGTTTGAGACTTGGGTACTAAACCATATCAACCCACACCTATTTATACTAACTTATAAGCCTGAAAGTGACAAAAAAACGGCAAAAAATCGATCCAACCCGGGTTCAACCGGTTCCGGGTCGGGTCGGATCGGGTCGGGTCGGGTTCTAATAAATTCTAGAAAATCATACCCGGTTCCAACCCTACGGGTTTTTTTCGGGTCCAACCCGGGTAAGCATATACCGGGTCGTACCCGTACCCGGCTCCGGGTCGGGTCCACCGGGTCGGGTCCGAACCCGGTTTTTATGCCCAAGTCTAATGTAAAGTAAGTATTTTTATCAAGAATGATTAGCGATTTTGGGTTGTGGTTTTATAGTTTTTATCCCATAGCATATCAATTATCACATTCAATTGAACAATTACTAACTTCTTTTTTCGAACGGTAAAAAAATATTAGTATTAACAATTATTAGCTATTTATAATTTAGTATACAGTCGAAGGTCCAATAGTCTTTACCTTCATTCCATTCAACAATTAACACATAAGATAATTTCTTAAAATTTAAACAAAAAGTTCATTTTATTTTATAGTTTGGTTTGGTTTGTATCTTATAAATAAATAGGCCCATTCACCAATCCCAATTCACTGTCGAAGTATGTTTCTGAATTCCGCCCTCCCAATTAGAGATGGGAAATCCGGTTTTGAGCCATACCCGAAACCGGTCACAACCCAGTTTAGACCCAACCGGGTTTTTTTTACCTGGGTACTAGTGAAACGGATACGAACCTGGGTCGGGTTCACACTCTTGAATACCCTACTCGATATACCCGGTTAGGGTAGGGTTGGGTCGGGTCTAAAACCGGGTAAATACCGGTTTTTTTTTTCATTTCTTGTGTGTATTATTTATTATGATTATGATTATTGTTGTTGTTGTTATTATTGTTATTATTATTATTATTATTATTATTATTATTCATTTATTATTTTTTATAAATTAAAAATCCATCATCATGTATTCCTATAATAATATTAAATAAACATAAAATTCATCATTATTTACTAAAAAAACTTTAAAAAATACAAATAAATCAATAATAAATAACATAAAACTTTTATTTAAGTTATCGTCTACTGTTTATTTTCTACGGAAGGCTTCATCAAATGCTAATTCTTCGTCGGATATGCCAGAAGATACTCCTTCTACCTCTTCATCGTATACTTTTGCTTCGAGTGCAATTTCGTCTCCGAGGCTTGTTTGGTCTTGTATACAAGTTATCGATTCTAAGTGATCCTTTAGACAAATGCACATGTCCAAGGCTTCCGGAGCGAGTCTTGTTCTCCGTAATGATATTACCCTTCCACTAAGAGCAAAAACAGATTCCGAAGCTACCGTAGAAGCTTGGAAGCTTAGTAAAGCACGTGCCATATCGGAAAGAATCGGAAATTGGGATTCATTTCCGTTCCTTTCCACCAAGCCAAAATATCGAATGCATGATAATCTTCGATAGTCATAGTGGAAATAAAATCTGTTCCACTATACCTACCGAGCTCGTTTGTTAGGGTGTTACCCTTTGTCGTTTAACCATCACATCCCGAACAACATTCAACATAGTCAAAACCGGGTCTTTAACCGAGGTAGTACCACTTGAGGTTTTTTTCCTTAGCATGGTTATGTTTATGTTAGGCCCATATCTATTTAAACAAAAATTATAAATTTTTTCAAACTTTCATTAAAATTTTCTTTAGCTTCGGTTAAAAAATAGGGGTTTTCATCATGCATATCCAAATTGTCATTTATCTCATATATCAAACATTTAACTCCAGCAATATTTAAAAACGGATTTAACGTGGCGACACAAGTAAAAACGGGATGTAATGATCACGTGTCAATATTTTGGTGTTTAATTGATCTAGATACATTATTTTACATCGTTGTCATTATGGAATTACTTTACTTTGTGTATGTTTTGTTTAATAGGTGTTTGAAGCTTAAATGAGTTTATTTTGAGGCAAAAGAAGCAAAACACGAAACTAAAGGGACTGAAGATGTAAATATCAAAAGTTACAAAAAAACACTTTTGAAGGTAGGCCGGCGTATCATACGTCGGGTATGGGTGTATCATACGCCGGGTGGCGTATTGGCAGCGTATTTGTGGGCGTATTTAATCAAAATTCCAGAAAGTTGGGCTTATGAATGCTAAGGGCGGAGTATGATACGGCGGTAGCTGAACAAACTCCGGACTTTTGGGATTTTAAGTTTATTTAAACCAAATCAATTCCAATTCGAACTACAACTTTCCCTACATAAAATCTAGCATATTCAAGGAGATTTTGGGTGCTTTCAAGCTTCCTAACATCTTCCACATCATCATTGATCGTCGTTCAAATCAAGATTGAAGATTTAATGTTGATGATGCGTGGCTAGGCCATTCGTGATTAATTCCGGGAACATGATTCTTTTCAAGTGAGATATTTGGTATGTTTTGATTAGGTTTCTTATAATGAACATTGAGTGATTGAATGAAGTTTTATGTTTTGATTAATTTAAAGGGTTTACTTGTAAATAAAGTTGTGTGCTTGATTATCAGTTTTCGGTTTCCTTGCATCGTGAGCTCATTAAAAAAGGTAGACAATTTGATATGAGTAAATTGGTAATCTTATGAACGAATGAGTCTTAAAAGATTGTTCTTTGGTTATCACTTTAATAAAAAGTTAAAATCTTGAAGTTACGTTCTTACAAACCCTAGGTTAAACATATCGATTGTTGATCTTGCGGAATTGGAAACCCGGAAGTGATTGCTTTTCGTTATTTAAGTAAATTCATTTCAAAGTTTGTTGATTTTTTTCAATTGTGTTCTTAATTTCATCCAAAGTTTCAATTTTTAATTATAAAGTCGTGTCTTTAAGTAATCGATTCATATCGTTAAACACTTTTCACATATTCCCTATGGATACGACCTTACTTACCCCTACACAATAAAGGTAGCTAAGACTGATATATTAACTTGTTTTTTATCGAGTCTTGACAACTAGATCAAAATGACGTCGTTGCCGATGAATTAGTGCGCTTGGTGTTTAATTATTTTTATTTGGTTTTCTTAAAAATTTATAAAAAAAACCCAAAAAGATTTTACTTTTCTATTTCCTTTTAATTTGTTTTCTTGTTTAGTATTACACGGGGTGTTTTTGTTTTCTTGTTTGCAGGTAACCATTACGTTAATGTATAAAAGATTTTCAGCAAAGACCTCGGCACTGCAATTTGATCTAGAAATCGAGAAGACTGCAAGAGAGAATTGTGTGTTCCATAAGGCATCAACTTTAAAGACTTTCCAAATTCATGCTCAGACAAGATCTGAAGAAGGTACATCGTCAGCAACAATTCACAGGATTTTAAGTAGACTTTCAAGAACACCTGAAAGTAATCAATCAAGAATGATGAATAATCTGGAAATTCAAGGAGGACTACAACCTAATCAACTTTGGGGGATAGTCCACCACCATTGTTACCTCAACATGATGATCCTCCACCTCAACCACAACCAGTGCAACCTCAACCTCTAGGCCAATCCTTGTAAATCAAAGTGTACAAAACTAACCTCCTCCTGTGAACTTCCAACCAGTGGCAAATTTCTAGCTTCATAATCCAAGTTTTTAGTATAACGGGGAAGGAAGTTATCCAAGTAATGCAGAATGGCTTTTAGTTGAAGGAAACCATCACACTAATTATGTGGAGGAATGGATTGAAGATCAAGTTGACATGGAAGGACCAAACTAACATGATTATAAGGATTATGGAAATCAATCGAATTATCAAAATCGTAAACCGAACCAAGTTCGAGTTGGTTATGCCCAATCACCCATTCTTAACAACATGGGGGATCAACTATTTAATGGTATACCAGCCAATCTGGGGTCAACACTATGTACCTATACATGATGTAGATAGTCACTTTCGGCCCGCCATTGCCATCAATTCATCTCCTATAGTTCCACAAACACAACGAGGAAGAACGTTTGAAGTTCGACCATTATGTTTGAGAATTCTTTCTCACTTTCATGGTCTGGCAACTGAAGAACCATGTAAGGCCCTGATCCCAGGAAACCTTACAGTTGGTCACTCACATAAAAAAACATAGATTTAAAACATTCATTTGGATAAACATTGCAGCGGAAAAGTACATTAAGTTTCAATCCATTACGACATAATTCAAATAAAACATTAACATTGTCTTTAAACATCAAATAGTCTTTAAGAGTCTTCTTAGTTATCTTCTAAATCAGGGATGCCAGCCTTCAGATGCGAAGTAGCTTCTAGAATCCATGCCCACATTCACTCAAGTCCAACAGCTCACCTGTCAAACTAATATGCATACAAAAGTCAGCTTCGTTGAGTGAATTCTAGGTTTACTTTATCAAATAACTTTTTAGTAAGATATATTAACTCATCATTCGAAAGTAGTTATCACATATCCGAACATTACTATACCAGACTATTGCTTTATCATCAGTACTTTCATTTATTTGATATCTATGTCTCTTCATTATCCGTTAATTCCTAGTCACTATCTGTGCCTATGATGAACACAAGACTTTACCGACATGCCAATCCAGGCCTTACTGTCGTACCCATACAGGACATTATTGTCATGCCAATCCAGGCCTTACTGACCTGCTTGTCCGGGTCTTTACTGACATGCCAATCCAGGCCTTACTGTCATGAGGGCACAACAAATGCAACCCTCCTCTGTTATTTGCTTGCAAGGCTTTACTTTACAAAGGTACACGTTATGGGCCCAATAACATTTCTTTAGGTTTCACTTTTATCTTTAGGTTATACATAATATAACACAACATATTACAAGACATATCATCATTACCAAGTCATATCACAATTAGAAAAGTACGATATAAATTCATTAGAAAAACCCTATTTCCCATATAAGATAGTATATAAAACTTTGTTTTAAAATAACTGGTCATTTAGTATGCATATCACCCCAAAACGTTTAAAGCATGTATGAAATAGGGGATCTAGAACTCACCTTGGTCATCTAGCTTTAAACCATCTAGATCCAAGTCATCTAGCTTTAAACATCCCAAGTCATCCAGTACATTTCCTTCCCAAGTCGCCTAGTATGATTCATTCCAACCTATAGTTGCAAGTCGTCCAGCTTAACCATACCAAGTCGTCCCGCTTCAACCCTCACTAAATCGTCTAGTTTCAATCTCATTTCCAAGTCGTCTAGAAGAAACATATGACCCGACCCCTTAGTCGTCCAGTGACAACAATCACACATTATGAAGCTACAACTCAACACTATCCATCATTATAATAAATCATCACCATAAGGATCATCATCATAAGCAAGAGACCTACATAAACAGGAGCATTCTTACCATCTCGAGGCTGCCACCATTGCCATCATCATGTTACCACCTTAATCAGCCCTTAAACAGATCACAAGCTGCCACCATACCGCCACCATGAGCCGCAACAGCCACCACGACTGCCTAGGACCATTACCGTAACCAACAGCCCAAAACCATCATTATCATCACATAACCAACTTCACTACAGTAACCTGTACATCATGGTCCAGTAGCATTGAGTACTTACCATAGGTACCCAAAAGTAGGACCTGAACATGGCAGCCCAATTCTCCCATTCATCGCCGGCTAACTGAAATCTGCAGCTTGACTGCTTAAACCCCGCGTCATCAGTGCTGTTCACTGAAATTATGGCCTTGAGCACCACCTGCCATCGTGACAACCGCAGCCCACAGCAACAACAGCCACCACCACTGTTGTTGTCGGAGCTTCATTACTATCGCGACCTCCATCAAGTGTCGCTATCTTACTGCACCAATCGCAACCCAGAACGGAATACAGTTGTGGCCACTGCCATACCTGTCGTAACCGGCAGCCATCGAGCAACCTACTGCCACTGCCATGGGCTGCCGTAGAGAGCACCATCACTGACCATAACCTATCACTTCGTCAGAAAATTGTTCCCATTCATCCTCATAGAGGCAACCGTGTTTAATCCAAGCTCCAATCAAACTCCGGCAGCCGCCATCATCACTCACCCTCTCCTCCGGCCTACCGAGATCACGACACCCCCTCAATGGCGCATATCCTTCTTCTTTAGTAGGGTTCATGTAGATCTTTATTCATTTGTCGCATATAGTCCCTCGAGTTTCCTTTTGATTTGTTTGAGCTACAAACCTTATAGTTAGTTGTAACAAAACTCTTCTAATAGACATCTTTGGTCCCTCTATGTTTATAAACTTCGTACTTAACTCAAACCCCCTTAAGAATATTTTCATTTATACGTATTTCTGAAAACTGGGTGTTACAAACCATATCTACACATATCAGAGTTTGTAGCATCATGTAGCACCATTGGTGGCCAAGGCTTTTTACCGGATGAAGTTAAACTGGTACTTTTTCAATTTACTCTTAAAGACAAGGCCTAACAATGGTTCTTATCCTTACCATTTGCAATTATTCATACATGGGTGCAAATGCAACACCATTTTTTAGATGAATACTATACTTCTTAAAGAACAAGTGATGCTCGACAAGCCATCTGATGCTTTACACAACACACATGTGAACAATTCCATGAAGCGTTTCATCGGTTTAAGGAAATGTTGAGAACTTGTCCACATCATGGAATAGCTAAGTGGGAATGATTTTCGCCTTTTATGATGGCTCGTCACCGAAAGATGCGAAAGATGTGAACTCCACAAGTGCGGGAACATTCACCTTAAATCACGAGGTTGATGATTGGAACATATTGGAAAGGATGAGTGCAATATCTAAGAAGCGTGTACAATCAAGCTGGAGGTCAAGAGGTGCAAGTATGAAGATGGTGACTGATCATGTGGCCATTAATAGAATTGCATTTTGGAACAAGAAATTGCAAGCCTCAAAATTAAAAGAGTGGTGCGGCGCATATATCTAGTGAATATGAAGTGTGTGATATTTTTAATGACATTGGCCATACATCAGCTACATGTTACTTGAATTTGGGGAAGAGTGAAGAAGTACATCAATTACAAGGCCAAGGAGAAAGGAACACTTATGATATGGATTCTAACACCTATCATCACGGTCTTAGAAATCACCTAAACCTTAGATATGATAACACTACTAACCAATTGAACCTCCTTTTCAGGTATCAAATCTATGCAACAAATGATAATTACAATCAAGGGAATTAGCAACAAGAAGGTCAATATCAAGAAATGAATCAATAACATCAACAAGGATCTTCTACTAGCAATGATAATGACAATGCAATCCTTGCGACGATTCAAGACCTTGCCAAGGACATGAAAGAGTTCAAGCAATTCAAAGAGGTGCAAGAAAAGACTAACGATGCCATTTCCAAACAATTAGGAAAATTAGCTGAATAGCTATCAGGAAGAGAATCGGTAAACTCCCAAGTGATACAATAAAGATCCCTTAATATCAAGCCTCAACAAGTAGTTGCAGGTAACAATAAGGAAGGTGATGAAGAAGAAAGAAGTGACATGGGATCACCAATCAAAACCATTCAAGTAGGGAATTTTAAAATCAAATGGGCACTTTTGGATTATGGAGCCGGGGTATGCATCCTTCCGGGAAGTTTATGTGACCAATATGACTTCGGTCCGTTACATGAAGCGGACAAAATAGTGGTGCTTGCTGATTCGACATGGAAACAACCCTGGGGAATGGTTAAGGATGTGATAATCAAGCTATGGAGTTCTACTATCCGGTGGATTTTATGGTGCCTGATTATGCACTAGTAAGGACGAATGAGCAACCAAAGGTAATTTTAGGTCGACCATTCTTGGAAACAGCCAAAACTCAAATCAATTGTCGAGATGAATCATCGACATGACATTCGAGAATCGTAAGTTGTTTTTTAATATGGTTTCACAATCAATTACATATGTAGTTAATAATGATTGTTCTGTAACAAATGTACTAATGGGTGTGCTTCTCCTTACATTTCACATGTAAGCGAGGATATCACCAAGGAGAATGGTTTTATCCTTATAGGTTTGAGCTCAAGAATGTGGAAAAGGATGAGAATATGAAGGTGGAGCCAGGGAAGGAAAAACCAAGGCAAAAGTTAAAGACAGGTAAACCACCCGATCAAGTGAATTCAAAGGTCAAAGAAGAGATGTTTGACCAATACGGGAGCAACCAAGATCAAGCCGGGAGAAGAAGTTCTTTGAAAAGAAATTTGGAGAAAAGCACACAATACGGCCATCATAAGTGGTTTCAGGCATGGTCTGGCTGAAGACCTAAAACTTAGCGCTTACGGGAGGCAACCCGAGAACTTTATGGGTGTGTTCATTAAAAAACCTCACGAGACTATAACTCGTTTACTCGGGTCTACCAAGGGGTTTAAAGGCTTAAAGGTTTGTTTCATATGCTAAATGCAACCGTGATTCCTACGAAAGTGAGTTTTATTTCTTTTATTAGTTTGTGTTTTTTCTCTTTGTTTTTTTTGTTTTGTGTTGATAGTTCAATCACCACATGCAAATACTCAAATGTGGGCATGCACAAGTCGATTAATGAAGGCTTTCACTAATGATTAGGTCTATGTACTCATTTCTTATGTTGTTGTTTTTTGTATGGTTGTGATTTGCTTTATTATATTAATTGTTTTCACTTAGTTCATATGAACTTATTCTTTCAGTTTATGGTTGAATCATAACCGATAACCTCATCCTCACAGTGTTTATTCGTGTTTAAAAACCATACATTGGGGACAATGTATCCTAAGTGTGGTGATCGGGGAGTAAAGAAAAAAATGTATTGAAAAGAGTGCTAAATACGAGAAATTAAAAAAAATTTACAATTTTTGAAAAAAATGTCCCAAGCAAACTTGAAAATATATAAAGATTGAATCTTTAAGTACAAATCATTACTAATTACCTACTAAAGCATGGTTTTTGGTTCTTTATCATGGTTATATTTGTTTTGATGTTTCAAAAGAGGAAAAAGACTTTAGATTTATCTAACCGAGGGTAATAAGCTAGAAGATGGACCTTTCATGCATAGGTTACATTAAGTTCCCAAAGTTAAAATATTAATTCATATGAAACGTTTCAAACAAGATACCAAATTATGTACAAAGATAATAAGGCATTAGGATCTAGCCTTAGGAATCTAAAAAGGCCTTTTTTTATATTTTTTAGATCATACTTAATATTTAGAAACAAAAAAAGTCAAGTTATACCCAATGATATATATGATGAAAAGAAGTGAAATATGAAGCCTTTTATTGTTCTAGTTTTGTTTTTTTTTTTAAATCCAAATTGGTTAGGTGATTATGTGCTTAAAAGTGGCCAAAGTGCCAAGCCTTGTTCGTCGGTAAGCCGATAAGGATATCTTCAAATTATATGAAAATATAGGCTGAAAAAGGTTATATCGTTCGAAAAGAGAGAAATCAAAAGAGGGCTAATGTTAACGTGCCTTACAAGAGTAAAAAGTCATAAGAGATGGGTCAATGTTTGCCTCACAATTCAAATGCATTGATATAAGTAGTAGACCTTCAAAGAAGTTATCCTTACCCAATTTTGGATTTTATCACTTTTTAGCTATTTTTATCATTAATTTCCTACCCTTAACTTAAGCCTAATGAAACCCATAAAATTCCTTTTGATTTATGTCTACTTTAAGTGTATTGTGAAAAAATGTGATTATATGCATGGGTAAAACATAAAGGCCTATTAGGCTCGGTTAGGTGAATTTGGATTTAAAGTGAGTGATTGAATAAAGATATTGGTATGTTTTTATTAGGTTTCTTGTAATGAACATTGAGTGATTGAATAAAGTTTTATGTTTTGATTAATTTAAAAGGTTTACTTGTAAATAAAGTTGTGTGCTTAATTATCAGTTTTCTGTTTTCTTGTATCGTAAGCTCATTAAGAAAGGTAAACAACTTGATATGAGTAAATTGGTAATCTTTTGAATGAACGAGTCTTAAAAGATTGTTCTTTAGTTATCACTTAAATCAAAAGTTAAAATCTTGAACTTATGTTCTTACAAACCTTAGGTTAAACATATCGATTGTTGATCTTGCGGAATTGGAAACCCAGAATTGATTGTTTTTCAGTATTTAAATAAATTCGTTTCAAATTTTGTTGCTTTTTGCAATTGTGTTCTTAATTTCATCCAAATTTTCAATTTTTAATTATAAAGTTCCTGTCTTTAAGTAATCGAGTCATATTGTTAAACACTTTGCACATATTCCCTGTGTAGACGACCTTACTTACCCTTATGCAATAAAGGTAGCTAAGATCGATATATTAACTTGTTTTTGATCGAGTCTCAACAACCAGATCAGGTAACTCTGTAAAATATTTTTTAAACTTTTCTTTCATTGTTTCTATCATTTGTGTAATCATGTAACTTTTATTTTGAAAATTTTTAAAATTCAAAGTCACTAAATATAATTCTGAAAGCACCGAATAACTTGTGAGATAATAAACTCCTGATAATTTTGTAGTTGAGATTTTAAACACACCAAGAAAATCAGATAGATGTTAAACATTGTTCCAACCCATATCCGGAAATAGGTTGGTTTCACCATTATCCGAAAGACTATTATGAAAAGCTTTCAAAGTCCCTTTTTGTTTTAAAGCACAATCAAACATGTGACAAGTCGAATTCCACCGAGTAAATACATCCCAATTTGGACCTAAAAATCTAGATTCCGTATCCTTACAAAATTATTCATAATCTTGATATCTTTTTCTAACTTTTTAATAACGTCGTGTAACATAAATTGAAAAACTTTAATAAAGTTGTCAATAAATTCCATGGCTAGCCATCTTGCACTACTAAATTAATAATATGTGCAACACAATGAGTATGAAAAAAAACCACCATTGGCAATTGGAAAATATTTTAATTTTAAATTTTCAACCGCGATTGTATTGTTGGAGGCGTTATCAAATGCAACTGTAAAAAGTTTGTTTTGTAATTTAAAAGTAGTTATTACATTATCTAAAAAGTAAAACAAAAATTCTCCGGTATGCGGATACAGAAAAAGATCAAACGCAATCATACGTTTCATCATTTGCCATGATTTGGGATCTACCCAATGAGCGATGATGCAAAGGTACGATTCGGGTAAACCGTGTGGAGCCGACCAAATGTCATTAGTTGAGTTTCACTATTGTTTAATTTTTAAAAAAATACAATTAAATTATTTTTTGCTTTTTTCTATAACTTTAAACAATAACGACTAAGTGTAGTACGACTTACTTAGGTGTAAAGAGGTTGAATCAAGTTGGTCACCCGAGGATTGTCAAAGTGAACAAAGGCAAAGCTTATTAAATCACGAACTTCGTCATTCAATCTCGAACAGTATTAACGTCGTAGTTAAAGATTATACCGTCTCCACCTAATTGTGTTTGTTGCGAATCCGGATTACTTTTCAACGACTTACAAAACTTCTTGCTAATGTGTTTGCTTAAAGTCGTGTTTGAATCTTTAGCAAGCGAAGCTTCACAAAACTTGCAACGAGCCTTTACAGACCCATCACTCGACTCAACTATATCCCAATTGCACCAAAACATCCATGTTATGATTGTGTGCAAGAACACAAACGACGGTTCGAGCGGTGGACGAACCTTGATCAATGGAAGTTTGTGAGCGAGCCATATCAAGAGAGTTAAAGTGTAAAACGACAGAGTGAAAGTGTAAAACAAGAGTATTTTTTACCTTTTTTGCGTATGTTTTTGCGTTTGGGACTTGGAACTCAACCATATCAACCACACCTATTTATACTAACTTATGGGTCAGAAATAACAAAAGAAACAATCAAAAAAAATTATATCGACTACTTTTTTGAATTTGGGAAAAATACGGGTAGAACCCGGGTATAGGCGGGTCGGGTTCGGGTCAGGTTCTATTAAAATTCCTAAATCTATAACCGGTTAAAACTGTATGGGTTTTTTCCGGGTCCAAACCGGGTCTTCCATCATCGGGTACTACCCGTACCTGGGTCCGGTTCAGGTCCGACGGGTCGGGTTTGCACCCGGTTTTTATGCCCACCTCTACTCCCAACATCAAAATTATGAATCGCAAAACATTAATCGATGAAGAAATATTAATATTGAGTCACACTAAATCACAGTTAGTGGCGGATCTAGAACAAAATTTCAGGGGTAGCTCAATTTTTTACCGTACATTCGTGTAAATGAAACAAAAAAATAACATGTTAAAAATCAGGTTAAACATATAACTATTAGATGATCTAAGATTTTTCCTGCTCGGCATTTGAAAGCTTAAAATCAAACCATTACATCATCATCTATTACTTTATCAAATGTTTCTCTTTCAACCACATAAATTAGAGTATTGTCAAGATAATCTTCACCCATTTGATTGCATTAATCTAACTTTGATAAACTTTAATTTACAAAAACATATTTCAACGGTTGCTGTTGTAACCGGTAAAACCAACGTTAGCTTCAATATTCGATAAACCAAAGGAAAAAAAATGATCTTTTTCGCTTTTCACCATTAGATGAGCATGGTCACATATTCTATTTAATTTTACAAATATATCATCTTCCTTTACAGATACATCTCAGGCAAATGACAATATCTTATATATGCCAAACTTAGAAAACCAATCACAAAAATTTAAACCTAACATATTCTCTATCAAAGTAATTGTTACATCATTGAATTGATTTCTCAATTCTTGAATTTGCATTTAAAAAAACTATATTAAAAACCTTAATTTTAGATCATTGTCGATTAGTAATGACATTATTTTGGTTTCTTGGATTACCATAAGTTTCTGTCATATCTAACATCTCAATAATAACTTTTCACAAAAGAAGTCATTTCTTCCGCCATTCTTTCGGTGGCTAGCAGGTGGCACTGGTGGGAGAGGACTCTAGGTGGAGTGGCGATGGCTGCCCCTGGTCGCTAATCGCTTGAATCAAGTGACAAAATTTGATTTTTTTTTAATTTAATAAGTTTTGTGTTCTTTTTTCTTTTAATAAACCTTGGGCTTCTAAATATTAATAAAATTTTGGGCTTTTAATAACATTTTGGTTTGATGAGCTTTTAATAAAATTTTGTGGTGAGATGTTGGACTTTTAAATTTTTTTGAGGGGTTTCTTAGTTTCAGTTCAGGGGTTTCTTGATACATAAAACAATGAAAAAAAGTTGCACTTCAGGACTGATGTGTGTGGGTATGTGTATATTTTTAATAATTTTCACAAAACTTGGTTTTAAATTTATAAAAATGATTTTTACCTTAAAATTAAACTACACACAAATAGGTAAGTATACCTAGGGCTGCAAAAGAACTGAACGTTCAGCGAACAGTTCGTGAACCGTTCGGCACGAAGTTCGTTTATGTTCGTTCATTTAGTAAATGAACGAACACGAACAAGAAAATTTCGTTCATTTAGTTAAACGAACGAACATGAACACAAGTCGTGTTCGTTCATTTATGTTCGTGAACGTTCGATAATGTGTTCGTTTATGTTCGTTAATGTCCGTTCGTGAACATTCGACAATTTGTTCGTTTATGTTCGTTAATGTGTTCGTTTATATTCTTAATTTTATGTCAGTTATTTTATGACTATTATATCAAGTTTTTTTTTATTTATGTTAAGTACTTGTTTATTTTTGATTGATTTTGTGTAATGTTTGTAATATAAATGTAAATTTTATTCTAAAATAAATCTATAATCATTTGTATTCGTTTGTGTTCATGAGCTTTTTTGTGTTCGTCATGTTCATGAACAGTTGTTTGTGTTTGTTTGCTTATGATTATGTTCATTTGTGTTCGGTAAGTGTTTGTGAACAGTTCATGAACATGTTCATTTTCTTAATGAACGAACACGAACAAAGAATCTCGTTCGGTAAGTGTTCGTGAACAGTTCATGAACAAGTATATTTCTTAACGAACGAACACGAACAAGGCCTTGTTCATGTTCGTTCGATTCGTTTGCAGCCCTAAGTGTACCTATGGTATATGTAGCATAGTTTAGGCAAGCCAAGTATCGATCCAAGAACACGGTAGCTACTAATAGTAAATCTTTGTTATTATTTAGCCGGTAGAAGATTTGGTATTTTTATATTTTAAACTAAAATAAACATAAATAGATAAATATGGATAGAAATCAAGAAACATAATCAAACAAAGATAATATTCACTTAGACTTTGAATCCACCTAGCCAAACAATTATAATATACGCAAATTCATGATGAGATTATTCTATACACATGTAACACAGAAATAGACTAGATCCCCGTCAAGCCTACCTAATCATATGACTTTTGGAAAGTTAAAACGATATTAACATAGTAACCACCTAAAGTCGTTCCATGAAAAACCAATGATACAATTATGTTGAATATAAATGTGGACTAAACTCCTGTCAATGTTATTTAGTCCCATAATTCTTTGGAAAGCTAATATGATAAACACATACCAACCAACTCAAATCATCTAATGTAAACAAAATCATGAAGTCCTCCAACTTGTGAATATCATACCACAGATATATGAACTATAAATTTATGCTAGTAAACCATAATCACACATACACAATGATATGAGGAATTCACGACAAATGTAATAGCCTTTCCAAGCATATACACAATGATGCACATTTGAATAACAATCATACATGTTCCGATCCCCATCTACTATTCCTAGTCAAATGCGATGAATACACATACATACATATACATATTCATGAATAAAAACCCTAACACATACGGTTTTCCAATATAATATGAGATTTAACATATAATCAAGATATATATATACATACATACATATACATATACATATCGAGATATCTACGAGATTTAACATATAATCAAGTCAAACAAACACACATAATCATTGAAGAAGATTCAATACCATGTTAAAGTCATCAACATAATCATCATCAAAAATCACATGTACATCATCAAATTTAGCTAGGATTCATTTAATCCAAGTGAATCAAGAGTTTTAGCTCAAGCTAACTACAAAAACACTCAAGAAACTTGAATAATAAAAAAGATACATGATTAGATGAAGAGATTATCAAACCAAATCAAGCTAGATTGGTAGTATGTTGTCATATTCTTTTTTGGAGTGCATGATACTTAATCTTGCTTCTTTTCCTTCGATAGGTGCTCAAAATGGTTTTGGGGGCTGGAGAGAACTAAGGTTTTTAACCCTCCCAAAGTTGTATATTGGAAATGAGGCTCAATTTAGTTTATAAAGTGAGATCTGCGCCGAACATGGCCATGTCGTAAAGTGACATGGCCATGTCACGCATCAGACGTGAATCTTGATCTGATGCTAACATGACCATGTCAGAATATGACATGACCATGGTAGTAGTCAAATTTTAACAATTCAACTTATTTCTTGAGTTTTTTTTATCAAAATCACCAAGTCATCATCCAAACCTACAAAATTCATATAAAACACGATTAAATGTCGTTCCAAATGAATTTGTAACAAAAAAACATTTTAAACACGGGATAATATGCATTATTAACATGTATAATTTTTAGGATATCAAGGACAATGGTTGGGGGTAGCCTAGGCTAGCTACTCCTCGAGCCTTGGTATGTCTGCCCCAGATTGTAGTCTCTAAACTAAAATCGATAATCACAAGCATTCACAGATTTCTTGGTTAATCGCCCAACTAATCACATGTTCGAATCTTTATGGGCCCTAGTTTTGTAATCACTAATAATGCATGGGACTTAGTGCATGTTAGTATCGATTTTTTTGTTGGACATACCTTTTTGTTTCATAAAAACTATACACTAGTGTAGTTTAGTAGTATGTCATGTCATGGTAGGGGTGACAGAAAAAACGAGCCCGGTGGGTATACTCAAAACCTAAAACATATGAGATTGGTATACCTGAAGCCCGATGGGTATTGGTTCGGGTATGAGATTAAATTTTAAACTTTTTGTGGGTATGGGATTAGGTAATACCCGACCCGATTACCCAAAACCACATACTCTTTTACCCTAACATATACCCAAAGTTTTTTATTTTTGGATATGAAAGCAAAATGGTTAACTTTTTTGAATATTAGATATGTATTTTGGATATAGAACTTTTTAATATGAAAATACTCATAAGTTGTAGTTGTTTTGGAATCTCGATGAAAATTTAAGCAACTTGTTTTAGCTATTTATAATGTTAAATTTACCAAATGAAGGTTTTACTATAGTTTTTATTACACGAAATTTTATGAAGATGATCATATTAAAATTTAAAATGGGATACTTAAATATATAAAATTAAAATTGTATTAATGTAACCAACAACCCGACAAAGATTGGTAGATATCCATGGGTATGCTCCTAACCTGATGCTAATAGGTTTACCCGTAGCTCGATGCTAATAGGTATACCTGATACCCATGGGTATGCCCCATACACAATGGGTAATTACCCGATCAATACCCGATGGATAATGGGCCGGGTATGAGAAAAGATTTAAAACCAGGCATGGGCTTGGAATTCCAATACCCAGCCCTAACCCAACCCATTGCCTTCCCTAATCATGGGATACTTTGGGTGGTTAAATGAAGGGATGTTCAAAATAGGATGTCTGGATTCTCGAATATCCAAAAATTTGGGTAGTGCATTTCAATATCCGAATCCGAATCCGAAATTTAGGATATCTGAACGAATAGTCCAATTCTAAATAAATATGTATTATTTATCAGTTTTTATATAAATTTTATATTTTTGATAATATTGATTTAAAAACTTTTGGATATCCAAAACTTTTATAAAAATATCCAAAATATTGGAAATTTATTATTAATATTATTATTTTGATGGTTTTTATAAAATATTTTGGATAATTTGGATATTCAAATATCCAAAAATGTTTAAAAACACTATCTGAATCCGAATTCGAAAATTTCGGATGTCCGAAGTACGAAAATCCAAATTTTCTAATATTTTGGATTTGGATTTTTAAATATTTCGGATTCGGTTTCGGATTTGGATATTTTTGTACACCCTTTTAATGCTTATGTTTCTTGAACCATGCTTTGAGTGTAGTCAAACTAGCAAATTCACAATCTTTAAAAGTGCAAATAGATTAATAGAAGAATCATTCATATTTAAATCTGACTGCACTGGTAAATAATTAATCTAACAAAATTGACAATGCATTCTATTTAGAATTTGTGTGTGCACTTTATTGATGATGGTATTTTACCTCTTTAACTTCATTTCAACCTTGACCGGAATGATACAATAACAATAGGAGTAAAAGTGATACTGATAGTGATAATGATAATAATAATAATTTTAATAATCATTATTATAGAGCGGCAGAGAAGTTGTCGAAAAGAAATGGGATCCTGGATAAAGGAAACCATTAAAAATAAACACAAGATGAAGAAGAGATTCAATTGTCACATTTCAACTACTTAACGTATATAGCTAGTTATATACAAAAGTAGAGATTCAATTGTGTTGAACCTATAATAGGCTTACAAACGTACGTATCTTTTAAATAAAAAACATGAAAAGGTAAGAAAGACAGTTGATAATAGAATATCACAAAGATATATCATCTGTATGTATGTTGTGTTGATTAAAGGATGAGAAAATATAACAACCTCCCTAAAAAGTAGCAAGTTCATGTTACATGCATGTTATAGAAATGTAAATGGCGTTTTCAAAATATCTACCGTTATATTTGATTTTTGGTATTTGTGATCTAGCAACAACAGTATGCGTGTTGCTTACAACAAAGGAAAATCTAAACAAAAGAAAATTTGAAAGCATAAACATGAGCCCGCCTCTGAGAAGTGAGACCGGAAAATTTCGAAGTTGATTTTGGTCAACTCTACAACTTGTAAGTGTGTACTGTTTAGAGAAACATGCTAGGATTTTGTCTCTATGGTTTTTACTAGATTATAGATTTTGTCACTCATTTTTAGAAATTATATCTTTCATCCATATACTAGGTAACACGTTGGGCCCTTTCATTGAAGTTAAAATTTATTTGTTTTTTTTGTGAAGTTACAATTACTCCCTTGTTATTAAGTAACTAAAAACCTTTCCCCCGCCCACCCAAATTCCATCTTAAATGGTCGACCAACAAGTTTTATTATCATGTTTATGGGTCTGTCATTGTGTGGGTTATAGTTATCAGTTAAGACTAAATTTTTCTTTTAAATTTCTTTCTTGATAACGTGAAAATAGATATAGTTTCTCAAATCTCTATCTTTAATTATTAGCTCTTAGTTGGTGTCAGTATGTTTGTTCTTGAGTTATTTTAATGTTTCATAGTTAACCACATGTTTCAATCCATTATCCCCTTTTGTCAGGTATAGTATGTATAGAACAACAAGAAGAACGTAAGAGGTCTATACTGATTGAAAAATAACATAGTTTGGCAACGAGCAATCTTGTTCTACATTATGTGCAAGTATAATGTGTGTTCCTATTGATGGTGTTGAAAACATAAGTTGATCACGATAATACTATGTAACACCAGGAACTATAAAACCTAGTTTAAGGTTTCAAAACATGATTACGTCATAAAATTTTAATACAATTGATTTGATAATCTTAACATTTTCACATTCTCATTACGTTCAATAACATATTAACAAAACATCTCTTGAATGTTGTACAAGTTTCAAATATAAAAGACATCCGCATGTAGATCTTAGGTATTAATTCGATCTTCACTTCGAGCCTAACTTGATCCTTCTTTTACAATTTACATACATGAATATACATGTGAAACACTTATTATTATGACACTAATTGCTTAATGTCCAAACATACCACCAAAAGATTACTCAAAACTAGGTGTGTCAATCGTGTTAAAAAAATCAATCATAGTTTGAATCTATATAAAATCATATAACCTGAATTTGATCCCTTTAATTCATTTTTCTAAAGTGATCAAAATATCAATGATAATCTAAGATCTAAGTTTCACGTTTAAATTGCATATATAACATGATGTCAGATGTTATGATTACAAGTTAGAAATATATATTTTTGTAATATATGTTTGTCTTTTTTAAAAAACTTTAAAGTGAGTTCAAAACTTAAGTTGTAAATTGAACTTTTAAACCGAAAAAAGCCTCAGAATAATTTATTATTGCAAAATTCAGAAGACCTATAACAATTTTTTAAAGCACATATAATTATTAAAAAAGGTTAAGGGGTCAACCCCAAACCCGACTTGTTTTTTAAACACGTCAACCCAAACTCAATATATTTTGTTAAGACATGTTATGCTACCCAACCAAAAACTTGTTTTTCTTCGTGTCGGGGTCATGTCGAGTTCGGGTTCGTGTTAGGAATTGCCACTCTTACTCAAAACATCTCGAAACCGCACTTTGAAATATGCACTCACCCTGCTTCCGCGTATTTGCAAAATTGCAGGCATACAAACCAAAGGTTTCGAGCGTAAGACGTTCTCTATGTCCATCTCGGCTACGTCTCTTCGTCTCAATTTACCATTTTGATATTTTAAAAATGCAGTTTCCTATACTCAAAACATACACATAATGAAATTACAAGGACATGATAATATAACAAATGGTGTTAATCTCCCATGCTTAGAACCACTCGACTTAACCCAGTTTTTTTGAACGATGAAATTTCATTTTACTTTCTGTGTAATGTGAACCAGTAACTTTTAAATCTTAGGTGATTCAAGAGGCTTTACCATCCTCTCATTAGTCATTTAGTTTCTCTCTTTTTCACTTGTCAGTTCAACCTTATTCTTGACACGTTTTCCACATATCTCATTCGTAGAGTTACTCTTTTGACTACTAATTAGTATCTGGTTATACTCATTAATAATAAATATAATTATCATTCAACGTCATCAAAATTCTAAATTCACAACATCAATTTACGCAAAGTCATCTTGTATCACAATCAATAATTTCACCCCAATTAATAACATAGCATCACACTCATAGACAACAAACAGACAATAAATATGATTATTAGAACCAAAATAATTTTTTGTTTCGTATCATATTATAGTTCTGATGTAAGAACAAATTCTGTCTATGCATGTTGTTATATTCCAAAACACGTGTAACAATTGGTGTCATTATATAAATATTTAACGACGATTTCTTATACAATGTGATCACGAGTTTGTTTAAAGTGACTATGAGCGTTGTACAACTCTACCCATGCATATGGAATCCTAGGACATGTATCAAGTCATAACATGAACCTAGTCATGTATGAGGGGTAGATGATGAAATGAGAATATAAAGACTTTTGGTCCTCACCATGACTTCTCTTCTTCACATACTCGAAACACAATGCCAACCATGTCCAGAATGAAGATGTATCTATGTCGATTAATCGAACACCTTCCTAATATCCGTTTTCTATATATACCGTAAGTGTGGCATTTTATTTATCAAACACATGAAATAAGGTCAAGTGTCCCTTAGAGTTCCTCAAAACACTTCATTAGGATGTATTATTTTATATTTCCTAGTGAAGTGTTTGGAGGAACTCCGATAGCCATTTGACACCCACAAACTAGAAGCGTTTGCATAGTGCTTATCATACCTTGTAAGTGATTTTGTTATTATATATACAAAATCTAAGAAGTATCACAATTGCTATACACATGCTTAATTTAAACTCAATTGTCATCATGATTGCTATACTCATTTGATTCATAGTTAACAATCATCCATTTACTAATGAGAGGGATGTGTATTTACTTACCTTAGCAAGGCCTTGAATCAAGTTCATCTTCGTTATCTGTTGCAGTTAGCAATGCATTTGCAATCCCATTATTAATTCTAGGCAATTAAATCTCTCTTGACTTATAACTATTATCATACCTATACTTATATCAAACATATTACTTACATCACTTAAACTTCAACAATAATCAAAATACCAATTTACCATGTATCTTATAGATAGACACTAATTTTTGGTAAACTAAAATTTCTACAAACATTAACAACCTTAAAAGTTTCACCATACAATATAAGATGAGTACATACAAGTTACAATAAGAACCACTTGATAGTTTGTTATCTTGTAAGTCTTGCATCTTATTAGGCCTTAAAGTACATTTGTCATCTTTTCCCTTGCCATCAAGTCCAATAACATCAATTCATTGTTCATAGGGGTCGATCATATACATCAATTTCATATTAGCCTGATTTTCCACCAATTGTTTAAGCTTGTTTATCTCATCAAGATTGTTCATAATTTAGATATACATGTGATTGGCTATATCACATGTATCATCTTAGAATAATTCCAAACATTAGACAATCAATTTTAGCTAAACATACAATTAAACAATTAGACATATTAATAAAAAACTTAATTATTACAATATAAATGCATAAGCTAACCAAATAGTTATAAACAAAATTAATTTGGAAAATTTTCTCAAAGATCTAAGTTTCAAATCACTAAGTTTTTTACATGATACAAGCTTCAAATGACTAGGGTTTTTAGCTTAAATATTAACATAATAAACTAAATATTAAAAAAACTCCTCAGTGGACAAACGTAAAGAAACAAACAGAAACCACTAAAACGAACAAACATAAACTAACGGACATATTATCAAAGAGTCACAAACGTAAATGAACAAACACGACTATATTCGTGTACATTAATATTTAATTAATTGAATAACATTCCTTATTCTTTCCGAAATGGTTCACTTAACGTTTGGTTGGTTTGTTACTCTAACCAGGTTTTCATCCCAGTGCATTACGACAGGGATTCTGCCACGATTTTAAATATCAAAACACAAACACAAAAAACATCGCGCGACGCCTTTCACTCTCATGTAAAACCTTAAAGTGTCCCTCGTCGTAAAACTATTGTCACTAGATGTTGTTCTCTCATATTTCGTTCTGTTCATCAAGGTACCAGAACGATAACAACAATCGTTGTAGCCTACGACATTAAAAAACACTCGATTTAAATGGCACTCATAAAATTATATCAGATCATTAACAAAAAAATAGAGATAACCACGCACGAAAGTTATTACAGAGAAACAAAATTAATAGAAAGTCAACCGAGTTAAAAACATATATTATATATAATATAAGGTTTGAAAATGAAATTTATTAAATATTATAAGTGAAACATGACTTAAGTGGCTAAAATGCAAACCTAACAAAATTTGGTGGCAAAAATTTAAAATGCCTTAAAGTTTATGTATCATTTATGCTATGTTTCCGAGTTTATTTAACCAAAAGGGGAAAAAAAAAAGAAAACATGTATTTTCTTTGTTTTCTTCCTTTTTTTTTCTCTATTTTTCTCTTTTTTTCTAATTTTTTTTCCTCTCAATTTCCTTTTTATTTGAAAGGATTGATTTTAGCTTTAATTTTGTTTTTAATTTTCTTTCTCTTCTTTTCATAAGTGAACTCGAGAATATAATTTTTTATTTTTTTTATTTTTTCCATTAAAAAAAATCTAAAACACAACTATTTATTAGTTTCCTTCCATTTGTTTTTTTTTTCTCTACTTAAACAATCTCGGTAACATAGAGTTAGTTTTTGTTTAATCCCTGTTCCCTTGGTTCCGTAATCCATTATATGAAACCCTAATTTCATATTCAGGCGCTTGGAAAACAATAGAAAAAAACTTAAAAAGAAAAACACAACTTATTTTATCTTTTTAACCTCTATCTGGAACTTGTCTTTTCTCTAACAAAAAAGATTCACTTTTGATTGTGTCCAAAGGAGGCTGTCAACACTTTGTTGGTAAATTGATCATAATTTCAAGTTATCTGAAGAAAAAAGTTTGGCAGAATAAATATAAGTTTTTAAACAAAATCACTTTATTAAACTGTTAATCGTTTCCTTTAAACTCTCTAAGTTAAGATTAACCTTAGAACTTAAATTTAAACACACTTTACATCACTGATCACACGAATGAATAGTAAAAAGCGATCATGTAACATCTATAAACCACAAACCCACACAGTTACACTTAAACTAAAATTAAAAAATATAAGATTTGACAGTGTTATATGTGAATACCATACACATGAGTTTGTAATGATTTTAAACGTATGTTTTTTATAAACTTTAATTGGTATCCATTTTCAATGAATTATCATCAACTAAATTCTATTATTAATAAAAGAAAAAAGTTCAAATACAAAATGTATTTTTGCTACAAAGTGTGAGAAGACACAATGAGTCAAAAAAAGTCACAAAAAAAATTATATCTCACAATCTAAATCGAATTTCAAAAAAGTAATTTCAAGCTTTTGCTCCTCTAACCGTCCTCACTAAGAAAAATAAACGAAAAATAAAAAAATTAACGTTTTTTTATTGTGTCATTTATGAAATACACAATGAGGTCATTATAAAAGACACAATGAAATTTTTTTTTTTTTTTTTTCTGAAATAGGACGACGAGGGGAACAGAAACTCCGAATTACTTTTTTGAAATTCAATTTAGATTGTGAGATATAATTTTTTTGTGACTTTTTTAGCTTCATTGTGTCTTCTCACACTTTGTAACAAAAATACACTTTATAGAATAACCTCACCCTTAATAAAAAGTAACTGAACTCATTCAATCATATATTGTCGTGGACATGTGTGCTATAGCTTATATATGTTTCTTTTTGAATCATTACCAAAAGCATGCCATTTGAGTTGATTAGGTGCCTCTGTTGTCGGGGCAATGCTAAGGGTTCAAACTCCGTTTCCACCATCTTTTTCCACTTTTCCACCAAAAGCATTGTCCGGAACGATCGAACTGGAATCATTCATCATCTTTCACAATTAAATGCATAGAACAATTAATCAAATTAAAATATAAACAATAAACAATGATAACATTCAACCTCTATTGTATTCAAAAGCTTCAGCAATAATTACATTTGTTACGAACAATATATATAGATGCTAAACTATCAAGTTGGATAACCAATCAAACGACGTATTTGATTGAAACACCAAAATGAAATCTAACCAACTATACTAGATAGACCCAATACAATTAGGATTTAGGAAACAATACTAGGACTAATGTTATTTAGTATCTTCAATGAGATCTTCCATATCTTCAATAAAAACCACATCATTATCTTCAATTGAACTGTTATCTAAATCATCGATAGTAAGGTAGAAAATTAACGTCTTTTAACTATTACCTTGATAGTAAATCACTTCCTCGATTATCACTTCAATCCTCATAATTCTACCAAGTGTTTGTGATATAAATCTGGGTAGGGATAACGAATAAAAAGGTGAGATCAAATGAAACGGATAGACAACGAATAGGATCGAGATATAGATTCACCACTCAATCTACTCGCAGGGCAAAACTAAAGGAGAATCAAGATACAGATACACCACTTGATTCTAATATAAGCTCCAAGAACACCATTCAAACTAGCCGGGTTTGAACTAGCATGAAATATTAACTCAACTCATAATCCAATGAGTAAAATTAACACTTAAAAAATTGATCATAAAACACTCTGTAGTCTGTCCATTCATCAATGAGTTCGATACATTTAAAGAAAAGAAACTGGTACTTTAATCCACGATCTAAACAAAACAAAAGAAAAACTACTCCTAACGTACCACCTAGGAAACCAAAAGTACAAGTAAAAGTAACCATGATAATTAAACTACATGTGATATATTAAAAACAAAGTGGAGATAAATGGAACGTGGGAACATGGTAGCTTCTTCATGCAATCACCAGTTAAGGGGGGAACCAAGTTTGAAATCGCGGGTCGGGTTAGCTGAATATGGTACCCGGGTTACGGTCCGATGATCCACCAGGGTCAAACGGGCCCAAACGTGTTCCATTTTGTGTTGCCCCTTATACTTCGACTATGGCTCTGATCGTCACTAACGACTAGAATCCGTTGGCTCGGAGGTTGCTATCAATTTGGTTCGAGAAAGTCTTAAAGCATCCCAATAATATACATGCTTTTATCAAATGACATTAACCACTCCAGTTGTTAACCAAATCCAAATCCATACAAGACCAATTACCATGCCTAAGTCCATGTAAAGTAAGTATTTTAATCAAGAATTATTAGGGATTTTGGGACATGGGTTGTGGTTTTTATAGTTTTTATCCCAAACCTATCGATTATCACATTTAATTTAACAATTATTAACTTCTTTTTTTTTAAACGGAAAAAAAAAATATTAGTATTAAAAATTATCAACTATTTATAATTAATTTAGTATACAGTCGAAGTTTCTATAATCCTTACCTTCATTCATTCAACAATTAACATATAAGATAATTTTTCAAAATTTAAATAAAAAGTTCATTTTTATTTTATTTTATAGTTTGGTTTGGTTTGTATTTTATAAATATAAGTAGGCCCATTTTCCAAGCCCAATTCACTGTCAAAGTATGTTTCCGAATTCCGCCATTCCAACATCAAAATCATGAATCAGAAAACCCTAATCGATGAATAAATATTAATATTGCGTCAAACTAAATCATAGTTAGTGGCAGATCTAAAAAACATTTCAAAGGTATCTCAATCTTTTTTGTCTTGCATTCGTGTAAATCAGACAAAAAAAGAACACATTAAAAATTAGGTTGAACAAATAATTATTTGAAGACCTCATATATCTCTTCTTCAGTATTTGAAAGCTTGAAATCAAACCATTACATCGTCATTAGTTGCTTTATCAAATGTTTCTCTTTCGATCGCATAAATTGGAGCCTTGTCCAAATAATCTTCACCCATTTGATTGCATAAATCTGTCGTTGATAAACTTTGATTTAGAAAAACATATTTCAACAGTTGCAGTTGCAACTAGTAAAACCAACGTTAGCTTCAATATTCGATAAAACCAAAGAAAAAGAAAGATTTTTTTCGATTTTCACCATTAGATGAGCAAGGTCACATATTTCCTTTAATTTTACAAATATATCATCTTCCTTTACAGAGTGATAAAGGACCTTAAAATCATCCAAAAGACACCATCTTTCATTCATACTAAAATCATACAGATACATCTCGGGAAAATGCCAATCTTTTTACTCTAATAAAATTACTATAATAATAGAGTAACTAGGAGGGACACGTGTCAACACTAAATTCATTCTTATCAAATTTTCCCGCTTCTCTATTCGATTAAATAATCACATTAATCACTAATAATATTATTTAATTTTTTAGATTAAAATAATTTTATAATAAATCAATATTTCTAAAAAAACAAATTTATATAAAATAATATTTTTTTCTAAAACATCAAACTTTTTAAAAAATAATAAATCTTTTAAAATTTGTATTTTTAAAAAATAAAATTTTTATAAACAAAAAATAATAAAATTGAGAGTTATAATAAGAAAGTTTTTAAAAATAACCTTGTTTTAAAATGTTTGTTTTGAAAATTTTTTTTCATTCTATTTATAATACTTAAGATTTCAATCATATCTTATTTTGAAATTGTATTTTATTATTAATAAATTTTCATTTGTTTATTCAACCCGTTTAATACACTGGTTTACTAAAGCTAGCATCTTATATATGCCAAACTTAAAAACCAATCACAAACATTTAAACCTAACATATTCTCTATCAAAGTAATTGTTACATCATTGAATTGATTTCTCAATTCTTGAATTTGCATATAAAAAACTATATTAAAAACCTCAAATTTTGATTGATGTTGATTAGTAATGACATTATTTTGGTTCCTTGGGTTACCATAATGGGTGTACCCAAAACCCGATGCTAACAGGTATACCTCATACTTGCAGGTATGCCCAATACTCAATGGGTAATTACCCGATCAATACATGACGGGTAATGGGCCGGGTATGGGACAAGATTCAAAACCGGGTATGAGCTTGGGATTACCAATACCCGGCCCGAACCTGCCCCATTGCCATCCCTAATCATGGGATACTTTGGGTGGTTAAATGTAAGGATGTTCACAATTGGATTCTTGGATTTTCGAGTATCTGAAAATTTTGGTAGTGGATTTTAATTTCCGAATCCGAATCCGAATCCAAAATTTTGGATATCTAAATGGCTATTCGAATTCTAAAAAAACTATGTATTAGTTAATAATTTTTATAAAATTTTTATAATTTAATAATATTTATTTAAAAACTTTAGATATCCGAAATATCGGAAATTTATAATTATTTTAACGGTTTTTATAAATTATTTTGGATAATTTGGATATCCGAATATCCTAAAATTTTCAAAAACACTATCTAAATCCTATAATGGTTTAATACTTATATTTCTTGAACCATGCTTTGGGTGTGGTCAAACTAGCAAATTCACAATCTTTAAAAGTGCAAATAGATTAATAGAATCATTAATAAATAAAAAATCTGACTGCACTAGTAAATAATTAGTCTAACGATAATGCATTCTATTTAGAATTTGTATGTTACCTCTTCAAGTTCATTCAAATCTAGTCCAAATGATATAACAATAATAAAAGTGAGAGTGATAATGATAATAATAATAATAATTTTTTAAACTATTATTATAGAGCATGAGGAGTAGTTGTTGAAAAGAAATGGGATCCTGAAAGGAGGAAAGCATAAAAAAACCACAAGATGAAGAGATTCAATTGTCACTTGTCAACTACTTAACATAGCTAGTTATATACAAAAGTAGAGATTCAATTGTCTTGAATCCATAATAAGGATTAAAAACGTACATATCTTTTATATAAAAAAAATAAAAAAGGTAAGAAAGACGGTTGATAATAGAATATCACAAAAAGATCCGATCTGTATGTATGTTGTGTTGATCAAAGGATGAGAAAACTATAACCACCTCCCTGAAGGAAACAATTGTTGTCATCATAGAAAACTATAACCACCTCCCTGAAGGAAACAATTGTTGTCATCATAGACGATCTTTCACCCTACTAGTAAGTGGTAAGTCCTATCAAAAAGAAAAATCCAAACTTTTATGAAATTATTATATTCGAAAAAAGTAAGTTCATGTAACATGAGTGTTATATGATGAACAAGTGGCTTGTAGGCATTAATTGTATTTAATAATATATTTTTAAAACTTAATATTGGTATAACGTACTCATATTTAGAGTTTGAACGTTTTAAGAGTCCACGGGTTAAATAAAAGTTTGATCGGTGCATTTTATATACACTTTATTAAATATTAATTATATAATAAAATGCATCGATTATGTTTATAATATACTAGCTTTAGTTACCCGTGTATTACACGGAAGTGTGAAGAGTTAATTATTAAACAACATAAAATAAAAATAAAATCAAGTGTGTTATATATTAAATAAGACATAACAACTTTTGATTATAAAGTCACAAATGAGCAAAAACATTCTTGTGAACTACATTTATAGTAACATTAGTAGGTTTACACTCATCATTTAAAGCTAAAAGCTTCAATCCATATTTACTCTTAACTTGTGACAAGATGTCATAAAGTTGATCATGCGTAAAAATAGGCTTTTTTAAGTATAAACCGACACTTGACAGATATTGATCTTAACTTTTGTTTATTGTTATAGCAAAATATACAGTCAAAGAAAACTGACTTTTTTTAGACTTAAAAGAAATACTTTTGACGGGTCAAATCGTGAGTTAGATATTGAATGGGTGTGAGGATATTAGTATGAAGAAAATTAAAATTTAAATAATATACACTGAAAAGTTATGTGCAATAATTAGATCAATTTTGAATTATTTTGATCCTGTAATCAAATATAAAGATATAGTATTGAATCGGGTTGGATCGGGCTATAAATGTTCATAATATCTCTGATTAGTTGTTGATTATTATTTATTTAATACTAACTTTAGTAAACCTATGTATTATACAGGTTGAAAAAATAAAATATTAAACATAATAAAATTTTGTGAAGTATAAAATGATAATCTAAAATTAGATATGATTAAAATTACATATGAGTAATAACTATAAGTAATAAAATAACGATATTAATTTTTAAACATTTGTTTTTAAACTTTCTTTAAAAAAAGTTAAATAAAATTTTCAAAACAAACCGTATTAAAAATGTTATTTTTAAATTATTTATTATAACTCCGAATTTTAATTATTTTTAGTTTATAAAAATTTTACTTTTTAAAATTACCAATTTTAAAATATTTTATATTTTAAAAAAAATAGATGTTTTAGAAAAAAATTAATTGTATAAAACATTATTTTTAAAAATAAAATTAATAAAAAGACATCTTTCTTAATTTATTAAAAAAATTATTCTAAAAAAGAATTAAAATTATTAAATATTTCTTAATTTAGATAATTATTTAAGAGGAGAGAGAAGCGAGAAAAATAAACTTAGAGGGCCTAGAAATATAACAAGTGTCACCATAAGTTATTTTTTTAGCATTATATATAAATTACTATGACTTGTTTACAGACATCCCTTTTACTTTTATAAAAGGATAATTAGAGTTGACACTTGTCATATTTCTGTGTTCTCTATTATGAGTTTTCCCGCCCAAACGAGATGTCCATGTATCACATGCGGTCTAAAAACCTCTTAAAAAATCTTTTCATGTTTCTTTCTTAATTTAAATATCAATTATTTTCGTTTCTATAAACCTTTCAATTAAATATCATTTAATTCTTAATAAAGATCTATGTTCTATCAATTGATCAATCGTATCTTTAAATAAAAAGTTACTAAATTTTAGTTAATTAATTCTTACTGTAAATATTTTTTATTTACTAAATTTATTTACATTAATAATCATGAATTAATTTTAAATTATTTTAGCACCTAAAAAGTTACTCTAATTTTACATATAAAATAATTTCTACAATTTATGTTTTTTCCATTAATACAGTATATCATAACCTTTTTAAACATATAATTACAAGTTCTATTAAACTTTCAATTGTAGTTTTCTTTCATATGTAAAGTAAAATTTTATTTTATTTGCGAAATTGTTTAGACACTTAATGAATGATACATCAAATGTGATATACAAGAAAGTATTTTACACATATCTGATTTAGAAATATAACTTTACATTTTTTTTTATTTTTTATTGGATGTGATCATTGATTTATAAATTAATTACAAGTAAACATAGATTTATAATATAAACGTTTAAATTATTCAACTTGTACAAGACATTAGTTAAATCAATTAATTATGTGTTAGAATGTTTTCCTGTTTTGTAATCGCCACTTGGTACTGTTTAATGCAAAATGCAAATACTTTTGTGTGCTATATGCAAAATTCAGTTACCGCCGGATTTGTTTATATATGTTGTAGTGATTGTATGTGAATTGAGAGCAAGGAAATTCATTTGTTTGATTTCGATTAAATAAGTAGGGTCTCATAGGGTTTTGTAGTTGTGCTTCATCAATTTAGTTTAACTTTTGTATTGGAAACATTTTGATCACGATATGCAATCTGTACTTGGGTTCTATATGGTGAAATTCAAGGGATAACCATATAAAATTTCTTTTGGGCATCTTAGGGGCAGTTTGATAATTTTTAAATAATTAAGTGTTGAACCAATAAGAGGTCTGAATCATTAAGTGCTGAACCATTAAGAGTCTGAACCATTAAGAGCTAATATATCGTTTAACTATTCAAAGGAGGTCTGAATCATTAAGTACTGAACCATTAAGAGGTTTGAACCATTAAGAGCTAATATATCGTTTAACTATTCAAATGCAAATGTCTGACCAATTCAGATAAGAGGTCTTAACAATTTATCATTAGTATAATGTTTGACCATTCAGAGGCAAATGTCTGACCCATTCAGACATTTACTCGCGAAACAAACAGTCAATCTGAACCATTAAGTGCTGAACCATTCATACATCTGAACCATTAAGAGGCTGAAACAAACAGCCCCTTAAATTGTTTTATCTTGTGTAAAATTTGATTTGTGAATTGAATAAAAGATTGCAATTAAACTTATGAGAATTTTTTTAATTTGCATCAAATTTCCAGCTTTACCGCCTGACATCAATACAAATACAACAACTTTTATAAGATACATGTATGTTACAATCTTTTAAGTTAAATATCATATTAAATAAAATCTACACTCAATGATAACCGCAAGTCACATTATCTATGCAGGTTTACGTTTCAGATTAAATGGATCTTTTTACGTTGGCACTTAATAATAATTTATGTTTCTTGTCCTCAGTTTATATGTTCATTCAATATCTTTTGTGTTTAGTTTACTAGCAATGCTAAGGTAAATGAGATTATAATTGAAATTCAAATTTCATATTCTTTTTCTTTTGCAGACATTTTAGCTCGAGCTTTCTATGAACCAAAGTTGACATCTGATTTTGTTAGAGAGTTTCTAAACAAATACATTTCTGGATCACTTACTAACCAAGAATAAATCAAGGTGTTTATTTTCATTGAGTTTGATATGCTTTAGTTGTTTGTTAAACTTATATAGAAAATGGTTATTATATTTATAGTTTGAATGATTGGATATCTTGTCCTTGATTTCCCGCTTGAAAAATAAATTGTATTCTTACGGGTCAAATTTAAGTTGTAATTTTTTTATTTTTATCTAATATAAGTTTTTAGACAAATTGAATTTTAATAATCAAGCTATTACCTATTGGCCGATAGTAATCCATACTATTAATTTGACCGGTAACACTCCCAACTTTTACTTTTATACCCAACAAAAGTTCCAGTAACATAATTTTTAATTTTTTTACGCTCGATTTGTATCTATTTTAGTCTCAATGTAGCTTGTATGTTTCTTCATTTCATTCATAATTATTGTTGCGAACCGAATCGAATCCAAGTCAAACATAAAAAAGTAAAAATTATGTCACTAGGACTGTTGTTGGTAATAAAAGTTAAAGTTTGGAGGGTTACCGGCCAAATTGATAATATGAATTATTATCGGCCAATAGGTAATATTTTGGATTATTAAAATCCAATTTGCCAAGTTTTTATTAGTCAAAACGAACAAAATCGTATATTTCTAATTTTTAGTATTAATTGATCTGAAACAGAATAAATTAGTATGATTTAAATAGGTTATGTTTCTTAAGTCGGTTAATGGATTTTGATAAATTTAATTTTTTTGAATTAATCTATTTGTTTTATAGGTAAATTTACCTTTATATTAACTCAAATGTGAATGAACAAGTTATTTGGGCTTCCATACCCTCTGCCGTTGTCACCGAGCCCGTTGGCCGGTGGTGGAGTGTAGGGCCAATCGATGGATAACGTTAATACTATGTAACACCAGGAACTATAAAACCTTGTTTAAGGTTTCAAAACATGATTACGTCATAAAAGTTTCATACACTTGATTTGATAAACTTAACATTTTCACATTCTCATTAAGTTCAATATAACATAATAACAAATCATCTCTTGGATGTTGTTTAAGTTTCAAATATAAAAGACTTGCCCATGTAGATCTTACGTATTAATTCGATCTTCACTTCGAGCCTAACCCCATCCTTCTGTTACAATTTACATACCTGAATATACATATGAAACACTTATTATTATGATACTAAGTGCGTAATACCCAAACATACCATCAAAAGATTACTCAAAACTAGGGGTGTCAATTGGGTATAAAAAAAAACAAGTTATAGTTTGAATCTATATAAAATCATATAACCTGAAGCTGATCTTTTTAATTCATTTTTCTAAAGTGATCAAAATATCAATAATAATCTAAGTTCTAAGTTTCATTTTTTAAATTGCATATACAACAAGACGTTAGATGTTATGATTACAAGTTTAAAATATATATTTTTTGTAACATACGTTTGTCTTTTTTGAAAAACTTAAAAGTGAAGTTCAAAACTTAAGTTGTAAATTGAACTTTTACACCGAAAAAAGCCTCAAATAATTTATTATTGAAAAATTTAAAAGACCTACAACAGTTTTTAAAAGCATTTATAATTATTAAAAAGGTTAACGGGTCAACCCATTCTCAAGCATGTCAACCCATTTTCAAGCAGGTCAACCGCGAACCCGATTGTTTTTTAAACACATCAACCCGAACTCGATCTGTTTTTTTTATAACCTGTTGTGTTGTCCAACCAAAAACCTGTTTTTCTTCATGTCGAGTTCAGGTTCGTGTTAGGAATGGGCACTCTTACTCAAAACACCTCAAAACCGCACTTTGAAATATGCGCTCACCCTGCTTCAGCGTATTTGCGGGCATACAACCAAAGGCTTCCAGTGTAAGACGTACTCTATGTCCATTTCGGCTACGCCTCTTCGTCTCAAATTACCATTTTGATATTTTAAAAATGCAGATTCCTATACTCAAAACATACACATAATAGAATTACAAGGACATGATAAAATAACAAATGGTGTTAATCTCTTCATGCTTAGAACCGCTCGACTTAGCTCATTTTTTAACGATGAATTTCGTTTTACTTCTTGAGGGATTTGAACCCATAACTTTTAAATCTTAGGTGCTTCAAGAGGCTTTACCATCCTCTCATTAGTCATTTAATTTCTCTCTTTTTCACTTATCAAGTCAACCTTATTCTTGACACGTTTTTCACATATCTCATTCGTACAGTTACTCATTTGACTACTAATTAGTATCTGGTTATACTCGTTAATAACAAGTTTAATTATCATTCAGTGTCAATCAAAATTCTGATTTCACAACATCAATTTACGCAAAGTCATTTTGTGTCACAATCAATAATTTCATCCCGATTAATAACATAATAGCATCACACTCATAGACAATAAATATGATAGTTAAAACCAAAATGATTTTTTGTTTCGTATCACATTATAGCTCTAATGTAAGAACAAATTCCGTCTATGCATGCTGCTATATTCCAAAACACGTGTAACAATTGGTGTCATTATATAAAGATTTAACGGTGATTTCTTAAATAATGTGATCATGAGTTTGTTTAAAGTGACCATGAGCGTTGTACATCTCTACCCATGCATATGGAATCCTAGAACATGTATCAAGTCATAACATGAACCTAGTCATCTATGAGGGGTAGATGATGAAATGAGAATATAAAGACTTTTGGTCCTCACCATGACTTCTCTTCTTCACATACTCGAGACACAATGCCAACCATGTCCAGAATGAAGATGTATCTATGTTGATTAATCGAACACCTTCCTAATATCTGTTTGCTATATATACCATAAGTGTGGCATTTTTATTTATCAAACACATGAAATAAGATCAAGTGTCTCTTAGAGTTCCTCAAAACACTTCATTAGGATGCATTATTTTACACTTCCTAGTGAAGTGTTTGGAGGAACTCCGATAGCCATTTGACACCCACAAACTGGAAGCATTTGCATAATGCTTATCATACCTTGTAAGTGATTTTGTTATTATATATACAAAATTTAAGAAGTATCACAATTGCTATACACATGCTTAAATTAAACTCAATTGTTATCATGATTGCTATACTCATTTGATTCATAGTTAACAATGATCCATTTACTAATGAGAGGGATATGTATTTACTTACCTTAGCATTTAGCAAGGCCTTGAATCAAGTTCATCTTCGTTATCTCTTGCAGTTAGCAATGCATTTGCGATCCCATTATTAATTCTAGGCAATTAAATTTCTCTCGACTTATAACTATTATCATAGCTATACATATATCAAACATATTACTTACCTCACTTAAACTTCAACTACAGTCAAAATACCCACTTATAAATAGACACTCACTTTTGGTAAACTAAAAATTTCTACAAATATTAACAACCTTAAAAGTTTCACCATACAATATAAGATGAGTACATACAAGTTACAATAAGAACCACTTACTTGATACTTTGTTATTTTGTAAGTCTTTCATCTTATTAGGCCTTAAACTAAATTTGTCATCTTTTCCCTTGCCATCAAGTCCAATAACATCAATTCATTGCACATTCATAGGGGTTGATCATATGCATCAATTTCATATTTCCTGATTTTCGACCAATCTTGTTTAAGCTTGTTTATCTCATCAAGATTGTTCATATATAATTTAGATATACAAGTGATTGGCTATATCACATGTATCATCTTAGTATAACTCCAAACATTAGACAATCAATTTTAGCTAAACATACACTTAAAACACTTAGACATATAAATAAAAACTTAATTATCTCAATATAAATGCACAACCTAACCATAATAGTTATAGACACATTAATTTTGAAATATTATCTCAAAGATCTAAGTTTCAAATCACTAAGTTTTTAACATGATACAGGCTTCAAATGACTAGAGTTTTTAGCTTAAATATTAAGATAATAAACTAAATATGAAAAAACTCCTTAGTGGACAAACATAAAAAAAAACAAACAGAAACCACTAAAACGAACAAACATAAACTAACGAACATATTATCGAAGAGTAGCGAACGTAAATGAACAAACACGACAATATTCGTGTTCATTAACATTTAATTAATCGAACGTCGTTCCTTATTCTTTCCCAAATGGTTTGCTTAACGTTTGGTTGGTTTGTTACTCTAACCAAGTTTTCATCCCAGTGCATTACGAAGGGATCCGCCACGATTTTAAATATCAAAACACAGAAACAAAAACATCTCGCGATGTCTATCAATCTTATGTAAAACCTTAAAGTGTCCCTCGTCGTAACAACTACTACCACTCGATGTTGTTCTCTCATATTTCGTTCGGTTCATCAAAGTTAGAGATAACCACGCACGAAAGTTATTAAAGAGAAACAAAATTATTAGAAAGTCAACCGAGTTAAAAACATATATTAGAGCATTCACGGCCTGTTCCCTATATATATGTAAGTGGGTGCTCTATATTATGGGGGATGGTTGTAATGACAAATGTACGAAAAAATATTATTTAATCAAAAAATAAAGAGAAAAATTAGTGATTTTTAGTGTAATTATAAAGATGAGTACAGAGGATGGATTGTGAATGCTCTTATATATAGTATAAGGTTTGAAAATGAAATTTATTAAATATTATAAGTGGAACATGACTTAAGTGGCTAAAGTGCAAACCTAACAAAACTTGGTGGCAAAAATTTAAAACGCCTCAAAGTTTCTGTATCATTTATGTTATGTTCTCGAGTTTATTTAACGAGAGAAACGAAAGAAAATATTTTTTTTCTTTCTCTTCTTTCCTTTATTTTCTTTTCTCTTAATTTTTTTCAATTTAAAAGGATTGATTTTAACCTTTACATTTTATTTTTACTTCTTATAAGTAAACTCGAAAACACAACTTTTTTATTTTTACTTTTTTTTTTCATTAAAAAGAAATCTGAAACATAACTTTTTATTTATTTTCTTTCATTTCTTTTTTTTTTTTCTTCCTGCTTAAATAAAACTCTGTAACATAGAGTTAGTTCTTGTTTAATCCCTGTTCTCTTGATTCCGTAATCCGTTATATGAAACCCTAATTCCATATTCAGACGCTTGGATCTTATAATTCTGGTGTAGTACCGGAGTTCGATTATATCTGCGACGAATTAAGGTATTATTTTGTCACAGTTCTTAAATTCATCCTTAAATTTTATTTCTTTCATGGAGTAATCGTGGTAGAAAGACCTAGAAATCGACCCAGGATGACCAACCAAATCAAGATGAAGGAAGTCGACGAATTTCGTTATGGGTTTAGCTCTTAATTGTTATGTTATAGGTCAGATCTAGTTATTCTTAACAGTTATTGGCTAATTGCAACCAACATTGACAGTATCTTGAAATGTTTCGTTTTGAATTTGATAAAATGAAGACAAGCAGACTATAGGGTTTTGGGAGAGTGTAATTAAGGCTATTTTTGATTGTTATGAATATTTCTATATTCGTGCAAGATTAGGTTTCACTTTTTTGATTGTGAAGACACAAATGTTAAACTTTGTAATTCTGGCCTTCAAGATAGATTCTACAGAAGACATACTATTTGTGTTCGGTTGCATCGTGTATTGCTAGCTTACTAACCAACCGTAGACCTTCAATGGCTCCTGCTGTTCCAAGATCTGGTGATGCTATATTTGCCAACGTTGAGCGTGTGGTAATTATTTGCAACAGAAATTGATTTTCTATTATCTATTTGATATTTGTTCTTGAGATTTTAATTTAGATTTGCTAATTTTGATCATTTGTAGAATGCTGAGTTGTTTACTCTGACTTATGGGGCAATAGTGCGACAATTGCTTACGGATCTGGAAGAGGTTGAGGAAGTCAATAAGCAGCTCGATCAAATGTATGTATTTTAGAGTATAAAATCTTCATACTATGACTTCATGTTTACAGATGAGTGTGGGTTCTTTATGTAAATGCTAGTCAGCTGCAGTGTTCTAATGGTCTTTATGTTCATTGTCTTGTTTGGTCAGGGGCTATAACATTGGAATCCGGCTAATCGATGAGTTTCTTGCAAAATCTAATGTCACAAGGTGTGTTGAGTTTAGGGAAACCGCTGAAGTCATTGCCAAGGTATTGCTATCTTCTCCCATCACCTGTTTATTTGTTTGTCCGCATACACACACACACACAAACATGTGCGCGCACACCTGTGTTCCATTTTTGGGGCTATTTGGGCAGTGCATGGTCTATCAACATTGTTCCAGTCTTGAGTCATTACAAACTATTTTCTGTAATGTAAAATGTGTTGTCGTTATGTTTTTATCGACCAACATGTATCCAAGTTATATGTTCTTCAATACTCGTATTTCCTGTCTTCATCAATCTCTCCAAACAGGTTGGCTTCAAGATGTTTTTAGGGGTAACTGCCTCTGTGACTAACTGGGATACAGAAGGAACTTCTTGCAGTCTCATTTTGGAGATAACCCGCTTGTCGATTTTGTTGAGCTTCCAGACACATGCCAAGGATTATATTACTGAGCAACATTCTAAGTGGAGTTGTTAGGGGAGCTCTAGAGATGGTATGTTTTATCCGACCCTTCACATTGTTAACACATCAAACTTAGAATGAAGTTCTATTTACAACTTTTCACATTTGTAGGTGTCGATGAAGACTGAAGTCACTTGGGTCAGAGATATGCTAAGAGGAGATGATGCCTTCGAGTTACAGGTGAAGCTTCTTAAACAAGTTCCAGAGGAGTATCCTTACACAGATGACGAGTAAAAGCGGTTTTCTTTGATCTTTATTGATGTATATACAATATGATTTTTGCATTTTCGTTTTGGTTTGTAATAAATTAATAATGTCTTCACTGCTTTGTCCTACGTTTAATCATGCTAGAACATGTTTTGTTTCCTCTACCTGGGATGGTGTATGCTGTCAGTCAAGGATTTGTATAGTATTATTATTAGTTATTGTTAGTTTAGTATTGATTGTTGATGGTTTGCATTGTGGTGAAGCTAAAGGTCTTGGGTTCCGACGTGCGAACAGTGGATTCATCCCTTTTGTCTACTCATACTCATGTGGAAGTGGTACCATGCATCAGGGGCCACAAACTCACGAATTCCTGTATGACAAAAGCTATAAAGATTGTCATGCATATAGTTTGTTGTGATTTTCAGATTTTGATTATATATGTTGGTATTGCTTATGTGTTATTATATATTAGACATTATATATACTAAAACAGTAGCAAATCTGGTTATGATTAGTATTTCTTATTACTTATTACTTATGATTTTTTAAAAGAGTTGTTAAAAAAATGTTTTGATTAACTTATAAACTAAAATATTGTAGAAATGACCAACAAGCTGTTTTTAAAAAACGATAGGAGTTATCAGGAGGTATAAAGACGGTATAATATATAATTGGATCAAAAGTGTTTTCAAAGTCAATAATAACTTCTTTTTTACTTTTCAAAACTTATTTTTATCTTATCAAAAGTCCAAAGTTCTTTTGAGTTTGTCCAATATTTTTTTGTGACTTCTTAACTTTTGAAAAAGTTATAGCCAAAAGTTAGGGAAATAAGCAATCTCTCAAACATGCACTATATATGGTTGATGGACGCAGGTCTATTAGAATACCTACCCCCTTTTTTTTTTGTCTTTTGAAGTAAAGTTGGAGTTAGAAATTTCACGTAAAGCTCATATTACATCATATAACAATTATTTTTTGATGAATACTTCTCAAGTTCTCCTACATCGGAAGTGTTAATTATATTTTGATGCAAAACATTACGGAGATGTGCTTTTAAGCTTTAAGTTAGACCATCACTTAGATTTAATATTAAATACTTTTCAACCATAAATAACTAAATACCTAAAGAAGAAATTTTTAGAGTTATATCACATGGATGATCCATGAGGTACTCATATAACATGGTTGGTCATAACTTAAAAAAATAACATGTATAGTCCTAAGTGTTCAGTAAACTTTAACATTGGGTGGTCACTAGCGTGGACGGACGGCACAAACAAGAATATCCGTTTCTTGAGTGTCAAATATTTCAATCAAAATTGAACTAACAGCAACCACAAGCTCTCACTTGTTATTATTTGGTTTGTTAACTTCAAATCTCTGAGTCAAAATCCCAAGAACTCATTCAAGAACTTGCTTATTCAGCCACATAGTTTCAATCGACCAATACAAATGGGATCAAGTGTAAATTACAAAGCAGTCTTGGAATATTGGATCAGTTCCAGAAATAAATAACAAGTTTTTCAAAATCAATAAACATTTGAAGGTGATTGATCAAACAATGCGCTCCAACTCCCTTGCATAGCTCAGGGTCTGGTTTATGAGCTGGAGAGATGGAATCTCCTTGCATGTTGCAGCTTCTTTTGCTTTCTGGAATACCACCAATCCATTCTTCACCTCCCACTCAGGATGCTCCTGCAAATTTCATGTTGATCCATAACAATCCGTATTATAATGACCGCTTAAGACCATAAACAACAACATATTCATTTTGCACAAAAAGGTCCATCAACCCAATTGAAGAGGTGCTGTTTCACATCACCATAAGAGTCTATACTACCAGTTGTTTACATAGCCTCCACATAGGTAATGATTGTGTTAGAATCTGATATTTATTGGCGGTTTCACCAATATGTGTATCTTAAACAAGTTACTGACTTTGATATACCAAAATTTGGTTGGTGGACTTTCTTGCGCAAAATGAAACATATGTAAGATTTAGCTGAATCATTATTAAATCATCACATGGAATTGTGATGGTGAAGTAATATGTGAGGTAGAAATAGAGAACGACATTAACCTCTTTGATGTAATCAAAAAGTTCTTGGTTTGAAGATAGCAATAGCATTTGGCATGCATCTTTGACCGTAAGAGAGTCATATGCCTTCTCACTGCAGCCAGCAATCTCATCCCTGCACAAAATAAGTAATAAGATAAAATTCACAATTTGATTAGGAAAATGATCATATTAAAACTGTAGATCAAAGAATTCTCACCTGACTGTTCTTGCCAACAGATCCATGAAATAAACATAGCTTTCATGGGGTACAGTCTGTCTAGCACTCAACACGCGGTTATAAGCTCCTTCCATAAATGATTGCTCAAGCTCCACTGCATGCTTGATACAAGGATTCTCAAGAGCACTCGCTGAAAGCAACTCTAATTCTGTGTGGAACTCAGCAATTCTGTTTTGTACAAGAAGTCTTAAAAGATTAAGACCCAATATCAGGTGCTCCTGAGGGGATTGTGGGAGACGATCACTGTTACAAAAACTAAAGAAGATTAAAATCACGACAAACAATTTTAACAAAATTCGATCAACACACTTTGTAAAATTTTTTACCCTGCATCAGTATAATAAGGCTTAAGCTGAAAGAAATCTCTCTCAAATGCATCTTGATCTTCCATTTTTACATCAAGCACAACAGCATGCTCGTAGATATCCCCTGAAATTAAACAGATTATCATACCGCTTGATTACCTATAATCATAAGCAATAAAATATCAAGGACCATCCTACAATAACAATGATACTGAATACTTACTTGCTAGAGTTAACTCTTGAATTGCATTAGGAGTTTCTGCAAACAATGGAGGGAGGCTCTTAAACTCTATCAGTAAGATCTGCAAGTTAAGAATTAAGACTGATTATATAACGCAAAGACGAAGGAGAACAAAAACGTATAGATTGTCTATCAGGAAATTGATCCTAAAATGAAAAAACGATGTACAAAAACTATCTATTTACCAATGCTTTATGTTAAAAACTAAATGCAACCATCAGGAAGTGATACAAATTGATTAAAAGAAAGCATACCAGCATGAAAGTTCACTAATTTCCTAATGAACCTATAACAAGCAACCGTTCCTATAGATTTCAGTTGTTGCTTTTTATCTACACCCTCATAAATCTCAACAGACTAACGAATTACTCAAATTGGGATCACATAAGCAGAATACAAGCTCTAATACATACAAAAGCAAGAGAAAGGCGAGTATAATTAGGGTTTAAGATCGATTTTGGGTACCTTGAGTTGAGAGAGAAGGGTGGAACAAGTATCGAGATCATTTCGAACTAATGCAGCTTTGAATCGATCGAAGAGGTGTGAGACCTCGGTTATATTGGGATTCATATCTTGATCAAAAGCTCGTATCTTTTATCTCGATCTATGGTGAGTTTGCATTTTGTTTGATTGCTTCTTCTTCTTCTTGTTCTTCTTCTTTCCTTCGATCCAAGAAATCAATTTTGAAAAATAAAAGTAGTGGGTCGGATCTATTGAATCTATGACCCGATGAATTTGATTTCTACTCATGAGTTGGGTATTGTATTGGACTAGGCCCATGGAAGCCCAAATTAGATAAGTGAGGTTCCCAGCGTGGGCTTTATATTTGCTTGCTTGAATGCTAGTTGCTATTAATTTTTTTTTTTTTTTTTTTTTTTTAAGGTAGTAGTCCAAGTAAGGCCTTGTTTGAAACTTTTGTATGGAATGACTCGATCAGAAGCATTAAAAATCCGGACTCGGTCAGAAGCAAGGGAAATGGTGGGTCAGAAGCAAGAGACTCGGTCAGAAGGTGAAGAAGAAAAATAAAACAGCCTGACCACTTACCCGGTCAACAGTCAACTCTGACTGGATGATATCAAATAGCCCCTAAGTTAGTAAGTTATTTTATTTTAAGCTTGATTGGACTAGGCCCATGAAAGCCCAAAGTAGATTAGTAGTAGTAAGTTAGTAACATCAAATTATTATTATTTGACCATGTAAATTTATTTTGCTAGTTGCTAGTTGCTAGTTGCTACTTCTTCTTCCCTTTGTTCCAGCCTACCATGTAGGAAGAAAAAGACCGGGGGTCCAAATCCGAACCCAACGACTCGAACCAGGACTGGTTTTGGTTCCTAACTTTCCAAAGTTGACCGGTTCGTACCTAAATAAAACCACCGATTCCTTCCCGATTGTATATTTTGAAAATGTTTCGGTTCCTAACCGATCCGAGAAAACCCGAACTATAACCTGTTCAAGTAGTTTGAAAATGTGGTTGTTACATAATGGTTATATAGCCGTTTGGGATGGGTTTTTGATTTTTTTTTTATTTTTATCTTTCCTCATTTTGTTCCCTTAAGCTGACATAACTAAGGTTTGATAAATTGATTATTTACGTCATTTAAAAATACAAAATGAAAGCAAAAACGCTAAAAAATCTCTAGTTTCACTTTTGTGTTACACTTGTTTTACTCTCATTCTACATTTTAACTCTCATAATGGTTTATTCATAATTATCTATCGTTTAATGTTTGATTTTATTTAATTAAGATATAATTAACTATATCACCCACTTATGTAACAACTAATAAACCAATGCAAGTATATTCGTTTCTAACACTGTTCACAACGCTACAACTCATCCTTCCCGTAAACAGGTCTAATCAGCATGCCACATCAGCTTTCCACTCGCCTCGACCCATTTTTCCCACAAAAACTTTTTACCCCCAACACTATCCTTCCCACAAACACCTCTATTTTTCCACCTCACATTTTCTTTTTTATTTACTTTAAATAAAAATATTTAAATTATTGTAAATATATTTAATTAAAATAAATAATGGAATTAGATATCAAATGATCAAGTTGAATACTTAAATTAAATAATTCTAAATAAGAAAATAATAAAATTAAACCGCAACTACATTAAAATAAAATAAAAACAACAAAGTAAACAACAAAAAAGTAGCCGTTATAATAAACCAAAAAATATTTTAAAAATAAAAAAATAAACTCTAATTAATTAGTTTAGTATTATAAATGTAAAAAAAATTAAAAATATTTTATTTAATTAACACATTTTAATTAAAATATTATACTTAAATTATTATTTAATTAAAAGATTTTAAAACATTTTAATTAAAAAATTTTAATTTAAAATTATTTTATAATAGTGGGGCCCACCACCACTCCCTCTCCACCGCCCTTGCGGACGGATTTCCCATCTCAAGCCATCACCCCCCATAGCCGCCCTTCCGGCGGATGCGGTCCACGTCGGCGACGGACCGGCCACAGGCGCCGCGATGGGATAGTCTAACATGTAATATGATAATGCAACCTATATACAAAACAATTATGTGTTATTTTTAATTTCGCTTTCTCACATATTCTATTAATATTAAAAGGCAACTTTTGGCTGTGAGAAGGATTACTATAGCTATCATTACAATCAATTATGCGTGTGGTACAACCTCATTCTTCGAAAAACCACCGGCCACCCTTGGTTTTCCTCTTAAAGGCCACCGGTGACCCTCACCCGTCGGTAGGGTTTTTGCCGCCGCGTTGCAGTGTTGGCTATCCTTGGTAGGTGGTTGTGGCGGTTCTTTATTGTCACCGGTTGTAGCATCTCCGCCTCTGATTTGGTTATCTGTTGCTTGGCAGCGGCGACGGTTGTAACATCCCGAGTTCCAGGGTCAAATATAATAGTTAAAATAAAAAAAATATGAACTTTACAATTTGTATATTGTTAAACGAGTAAGTAATGAGTGAAATTACTATTTTAAATTTAAAGTTTTAGAAGAGTTTTAGTGTCGTAAGAGACCGTTTAAATATATATAAATATAATGATATATTATATTTAAACGTGCTCCGTTTTTAATGAAACTTGGGTCGACTCGTAGAGAAAAATAAACTCGTCTCAACGGCATATTTGAAATTTTATAGACCCTTATATTTTAGAAGTTATAAGAGAAAAACGAAGTAAGCAGCTGAATTAATTATAAAAATATAATAATAATAAATTTTAAAATTCTCAATCTTGAGATAGAAAACGAGAAAGCAGGCAAGTAAGCATGTCAAACTCATCCCACATCGACTGTTTTAGGAAATCAGTTGTACGCTACATCTCTATAAATAGAAGTACATACAAGGAGGTTAGAGTATCAGTTTTTTTAGTGGGAATGCTCTAGTAAAGAGAATCCCGAGTTCTAAATACCCCTTTGGGTATAGTTAGTAATGGTTTTTGGAGCTCGAGTAGGAGCACGATCAAATTGTCGTAGATAGTTTTAAGGTATGTTCTCATTTAAGTTTATATCTAGTTAATTATTATTTATTTTAGATTATTATTATTATTAGAAGTAGTTTTAGTATTATTAGTATTATTATTTTTAGGCGTTAGGGTTATTGTTAGGGGTGGGTATTGGGTAGCCTAGCCTTAGTTAGGCATGGACTGATCACCCATGTTTAAACAAGATAGCGTAAACCAATATCCAACCATTACAATAACTAGTTAGTTGTGTCATTATCTAACCTAGGATTACTTTAACTGTATCAGGACATAGAGATATTAATAGATTGTACTAGGAAAGGTTATCAACTGTTAGGCAACTTCTAAACAGGGGTGAGTTCCTCCGAACTATTTTCTAAAATGGGATGTGATGTTCTGATAACTAGTAATAATTAAAGAATTGATTATCAATAGCATCTGTGATATGTGGCAATACTTGATAGGATGCTTAAGGGCTGCTTGTATGATTCTGCTTTTGCCAGTGGAGTTTGTATACATAGTCTGTTTATGTGAATTTATATTGTGCTTACTCTGTTTTTATCTATTTGCCATGGTTGTATCTGCTTGATGCAATAGTCAATATTAATATGTTTTGAATTTTAAAGAATGTTATGTTTATGAACTCACAAGCTTTATGCTGAGTCCCAAATATTTTCTTTTTACGGACACACATCCTAGGTGTCAAGTGATTGCAGAGATCGAAATTACATGCTAGCCTATGAGGAAATAAAGGTCTTAGAGCGCTACTAAAGATTTGGATCTCTTGTATAGTTAAACTGATGCAATGGTATTATCTAGTATGCCAGATGTACAGTATGCTATAATGTTAATCAAAGTTAGACTTCCGTTGTGAATTTAGATTACTATGTGTTCTGTATATCTGATGCGTAACGCTCCCCAGGGTGTGCCCTGGGAGGCGGGCGTTATAAGTTGGTAACAGAGTCATAGTTAAAGCGAATTAGGCATTATTAGTTAGTGTCTAAATTTAAACTGAGTTGAGAAGACTATGCAGGTTGCCAAATAAACCAAGTAGCGTTGTGACAGATAAGAGGAGTTAGATATGTGTTAAGTATATAATAGAAAATAACTAGAACACTTGAATAATGTAAAAGGATAATCACATTTAGCTAATGTCATTAAGAATTTACTTTTTTAAATTGTATTTTGGTTTGTTAGCTGTTATGTTTGCTTAACTTAAGAAGTAGATTGGTAGTGTTAACTAAAAATTGTTAAAGGCGTACACTTCTAGATAGTCTCATGTTAATTAGTCTAATAGAACAATAGTGACCATGTAAAGTAATGTATAATTAATTATAGTTAAATGAATTATAGAATTGGATGATTAAGTAAGCAAGTGAAGATGAATGCCCAAGAAGGATGTCACTCATATTTAGATGCTGTGTTATGATACATTATAAGGGAAAGCTAGTATATTCGCGTAAGGTAAATTGAAGATTATGCTTAGATTTATGTAATGGTGAACTTATAATAATACATACATCCTAAGAAGATTGTGTTAGGGATAGATCTCTTGTATAGGTTTAGATGATATATATCACTCTTGTAATCATAATTGTAATTATTGTTCTTAATGATATAATATGAATATGTTTAATTATGATTGTGTTTATGAATTGAGAAACATTTATTTTGCGCTTCATTATGTATATTTATGTATTATATAACACACTTCAGAATGTATGTGTGAATGTGCAGAAAACATTAAACTGTGTCAATTTGGAAAAATTGACTAAGTGTTGGAACAACTGTGGATGAATAAAGTGTTTTTCCGTAGATGTTCTCAGGAACATAACTGAAGAATGTACATCCGTGGATCTTCTGCGGAAGAACAACTTCAGCTGAACAAGAAAAGAACAAGCTACTGAAGGAGGGATTGCTGCGGAAGACAAGTACTCCTGCGGAAGCACAAGAACAAGTACATTACAACAGTTGCTGTGGAAGACTAGTTACCTGTGGAAGAGTAAATTCCTGCGGAAGACCAATTAACTCAGAGGTCAACATCAAGTCAACAAGTCAACATGGCAGAACATCAACAACATTAATGACGATTGAAGACTTTTTATTCAAACGGATATTCCACGTCACATCAACAAATTTTATCATCAGTAGAATCATTGTAAATCACGAATTCCTAAGCCGATAAATATGGCGAAGATTCGGATAATGATGATTAGCTTAATTATAGCAACAAAATAGCTAGCAATATAACAACATTAGATCTCTATAAATAGATACGAGATCATCAACAGATGTAATCAGAAAAACAGTTAGATCATTAGAATCAACAATATCTGAAGCATTGTATCAGCAATATCAATAGCATCAAGAAAGCATTACGTTCAACGTTCTTGAGTATTCACGGTTTGATTATTCTTATTTTTGTGTGTGATTGTGTGATTGAATTCGTACATTAAACACCAAGTATTGATAATTCCGCAATCAATACTTGTTCAAATCAAGTCTGATAATTCCTGATCGATCCTAGGATTCACAGGTGGTATCAGAGCTTGGTGCTCATTGATTTATATCAATTGATCTATCAGCTTTGATTAAGTTTAATCGATTCTATTTTAAAACAAAACCTCTGTTTTTCAAAATTAACTATCATGAGTAACTCAGTTGTTGGTGCTTATCAACCTCCTAAACTGGAAAACAAATATGATTTTAAAACCTGGAAAATCCGGTTCAAGAATCATGTTAATTATATAGATTCTGATTATGGGCTTCGATTACCGAAGGACCTTATATTCCACCTGCCTTAGGAGCGGATTATAAGGATAATAATCAGCCCATTAGTTTAAAGAATCTATCACCTGATGATGCCAAGAGAGTCAAGATTGACATCAAAGCCTATAGTATGCTTACTATGGCTTTGCCTGAAGAACTCTTGATCAGGTGTGAATCATACAAAACTGCTAACTCGTTGTGGAAAATCCTGCACACTCTGTGTGAAGGCAGTGACGAGATTAGAAGTATCAAAAAGGACACTCTCCGTGCACAATATGAAACTTTCCATCATATTCTGGGAGAGTCAGTCCCTCAACAATTGCATAGATTTATGCAACTTGTTACAGAAATGAATATTCTTGAACTTAAGTACAGCAATGAGGAATTAAATAAAAAGATGCTTCATTCATTACCAGAAAACTAGACATAGACTGTGTCCATGTTTAAAAATACTATTGATCTAAAAACAATAGGACTAGATACACTAGTAGCTAAGGTAGAAGCGTTGGAGCTAGATGAAAAGACGAGAAACAAAAGTGTGAAAGCACCTATAGCTCCTTATCAATTTAAAGAGCTGAAGAATACTGGAAGTGCATTCATCTGCAATGAAGGTGAAGGCAACTCAAGTGATGAAAGTGAACCGGAAGAAGAAAAAAGTTTCTATGCAGCAAAGCCTTCAAAATCAAGATCTCAAAGCAAGCAGAACAAAAAGAAAAAAGGCAAGGCTGAAGAATCCAATAGCAAGAAGATCATCAATCAAGCGGAACCAATTACGGTGGTTCTAGAATCTGAAGAATAGAAAGCCGCCTTTGCAGCTTTCAGTTCAAGTTTTCAGGCATATCTAGGAAGCACCTTGATTCCTGCTCATTTTTGTCAACAAGATCTAGAAGAACTTCATCCTGATGAAGTAGAAGAGATGGATCTGCAATGGCAAATGGCAATGATTGCCTATAGAGCCAAGATGTATATGAAAAGAAACAAAGGACTATCTGTTGGAAGTAGAACAACAAAACTTGGGGTAGATAAGTCCAAAGTAAGATGCTTTAAATGCAATTTGTTTGGACACTTTTCAAGGGAGTGCAATAACAACCAACAACAAACAACTGACTCAAGACAGCCCAGTCAAAGGAGTTTCACACACCCATAACTAACCAATGCATCCCCACCAAACAATACAACAGGTACCTCTAACACTAAAGAAACTGGGTTGATTATTTTGCAGTATGGTACTTATGATTGGAGCATGTATGAGAAGGAAGTGCTTGCTGAAAATCAAGCTTTAATGGCCAACATGGAAAACAAAGTGCCTCCAATGGCCACTGAGGTAAGACAAAGGTTGTGCTCTCCCGCTTGCATAGATGAAGTAGAAAGATATAGATCTCATGCTTAACAATTGGCTGATAAAGTAAAAGAAACCTTACTTCTAAATGAATCTCATGTAAGAGAATATAAACTTATCAAGTTAAAATTAATTCTTTACAAAAGGATTTAGATAAACTTGTGTCTGAAAATTACAATCTAAAAGCACAAGTTGAGCATCTGACTACATCTTTAACCAAATCTATGTCAGAGCATGCATCTACTGAGGTGAAACTGCAGAAATTTCAATTGTCATCAGAACAATATGAGAAATTGTTAAACTCTCATATTGAGTCTAAGAACAAATCAGGATTGGGATTTCATGCAGTTGCACCACCAGTTAACAACAATTACATTCCTTTACCTGAGTCAATGACCAACAGTTTAACTAATCACTTTGTATCCAGTAACAAACCTGAGACATCAGATAAACATGATTTGTCTGAGTCATCTGAATCTAATTCATCTGAATCAGAATCAAAATTGTCAGAATTTGATTATAACAACTGTGATGACTTAGATGAAGAGGAAGAGACTAATAATGCTGAGTCGGGTAAAGGTAAAATTGTGTCAAATGAATATTCAATACCAAAGGTCTTAAATGAACTTAAACTACCCTATCCACCAAAACAAAGAAACCTTCTCAAGATAATCCACACAAGGATCGAGCAATTAAATGAAGGAATACATGAATTCAACAAACTAAATGTAGAAAAGTCAGCAAAAAGAGGATCAGGAGAAAAGATCAAAGCTTCAGTAAATCATCTGCGGAAGAAATCAGAACAGACTAACAAAAGGGTCACAAAAGATAAATCAAAAGAACCTTTTGATATCAAGTCTGGAAGAGACAAAGAATCATCAGCAGGTAAACTTGAAAAGGAATTACAGAAGCAAAAACTGATGAGCAAGAAAAAGGCAAAGAAAAGGAATGCAGCTGACAGTGAAGATGAAGTTTACTGTAAATGGTGTGACATGTACAACCATAGCACAGAAGAATGCTACTTTAGCAGCTATTGCTCAATATGTGACATGAACAATCACATGACTTCAGATTGTTACTTCAACAAATATTGTGCAATATGCAACAAAAACAACCACACTACAAAGGAATGCTACTTCAATAAGAAGAACAAAACAAAGGTTGTCAAGAAAAAGGAAATAGATACATCTGAGTCAAATCCACAATCTTCTAAAGATGATAGACATTCAAATCAAAAGAAACAACAATAAAAACAAAAAATTACTAAGAAAAAGAATAGACCTACTAAGGTGCAATCTAAAAACAAGAAGGATAAACCACAAGTGCAAAAGACAACACCTCATAAAAGGATAGCACTTGAGGAAGAAGACAACTTCTTTGAAAACTTTGACAAAGGAAATGATGTGCCTCAGTCAAAAGCAAAGGATGCAGAAACATTTTCTGGAAAATCTTCATCATCCATGTCAAAGAAGAAGTGTCAAACAAAAATGACTAACCAAGTTAGTATGAATCAAGAAGACATCACCTCAACCTCATCAACCAATCCATCCTCACCCAAAACTAAACATAATGAATTAATTGACGTTAAAGTTAATCTAAAATCTTCAAGTCTTACTCATGAGATGTTGATATATTAAATAACAATGTCAAGCCCAAGACCAGCAAGGCTTGGGCTCCTAAGTCTAACTAAGTTCATTTTTGTACAGGAACATCCAAGGAGGGCTGACAACAAGTGGTGTGTTGACAGTGGCTGTTCCAGACATATGACAGGAGACTGCACCCTCTTGCAGGATTTCAAACATAAGAATGCTTCATATGTAGCATTTGGTGGGGATAAGAAGGGAGGTAAAATTACTGGTGAAGGAATGGTAACTAATGGAGTTTTTAAAGTTTGAAAACGTTAACTTTTATGAAAACTTACAGTTTAACTTACTAAGTGTATCACAAATCTGTGACCAACACTACACTACCTTCTTTGATAACTCTGATTGCTACATTCTTAAGCCAGGATTCAAAATTCCAGAAGACTGGATCCTTCTTAAAGCACCAAGAAAATGTAACACTTATGTGCTGGATATGAACAACACAGCACTAACAAGCAAAGAAACCTGCCTGATCTCTAAGTCATCAGAAGATGAAGCACAACTCTGGCATAGAAGGATGGCTCATTCCAACATGAAGAACATGAATAAACCGGTGAAAAATGACTTAGTCATTGGTGTTCCAAAGAAAGAATTTTACTGTTCTAATCACTGTTTATCATGCTATAAAGGCAAACAACATAAAGTATCACATAAGTCAAAAACAATTAACACAAACACAACACCTCTAAAGTTACTGCACATGGATCTTTTTGGTCCAACCAATGTGTTAAGCATTGGTAAAAGGCAGTACTGCTTGGTGATTGTTGATGATTTCACTAGATTTACTTGGGTATTTTTCTTAAAACATAAAACTGAAACATCAAAAATTTTAATGGAGTTCATCACTAAGATAGAAAATCAACTTGATCTAAGAATCAAGATACTAAGAAGTGATAATGGAACTGAATTTGTTAATTATGTATTAGATTCATTTTGCAGGGATAAAGGCATAGCCAGGCAATTCAGTGCCCCAAGAACTCCACAACAGAATGGAGTTGCTGAAAGGAGAAATAGAACACTCATTGAAGCAGCAAGAACAATGTTGGCTGACTCACATTTGCCAATAACATTTTGGGCAGAAGCTGTGAACACAGCCTGCACTGTTCAAAACAGAACCTTGATTGTCAAAGAACATAATAAAACACCCTATGAACTTCTGTTTAAAAGAAAACCTTTTATAGGATATCTTAAAGCTTTTGGGTGTCATGTATCTGTATTAAACACAAAAGAACAATTAGGAAAATTTGCTGAAAAGGCCTATGATGGTTTCTTTGTTGGTTATTCATCAACATCTAAATCATATAGAATCTATATTCCACATGACAACATAGTGGAAGAAACTCCTAATGTATCCTTTGATGAATCCTTATTCCCAAAGTCTGTGAAAGGATCATCTTGGCTGTTTGATATAGATGCATTAACTAACTCATTTAACTCTGGTTATCTTAATGTGACAGGAGCTGCGGATACATGCTACCCCTATGTTCCTCCAAATATAGGTGTATCATTGACAGCTGATCCACCAAGAGTTACTGCTCCAGATAACCAAAGTGAAAATGATCCTGGTACATCAGCACAAGCATGCAAAGATGGCTCGGATGATTTTACACAATGCACATCAGCAGCAGTACCCTCTACTTCAGTAGATGTCTCTACTTCCGTAGATGTTTCTACTTCCATAGATGTCCCTACTGCAGATGTTGAACAAAGCCTCCCCAAAAATCAAACCACATCATAAATTCATCCCCCTCCAGTATCACACACAGATATGTCTTGCGTAGAGACCATAGCTGATCAGGTACCAGCTACGGAAGACATGTCCACTACCCCGGAAGGCATACATGTTCCTACGGAAGCTCCGTCAGATGCACCAGAAAAAGAGATGAACTATTTTGTTAACTCTCCATCATAACTACCCTCATCTCCAATAACCAACATCACAAACCTGGATTCATCCATCCAAGTTAATAATGTACCAGCAGTTAGAACGCATAAGTATCACCCAATTGATAACATGATAGGTGACCTCAACAGCAGAACTACCAGAAGACAAGGGGGAGCTGCAAACACTTGTCTATTCTCCTGCTTTCTATCTCAAGTAGTTCCACCCAACATAACAGAAGCCTTGAAAGACAACAGCTGGATTGAATCAATGTAAAAAGAACTTCAGCAATTCAGGAAACAGAAGGTGTGGAATCTAATTGATCTCCCTGAAGGCCAATATCCTATTGGCACAAGGTGGTTATTCAAAAACAAGCTAGATGACAGGGGAATAATAATCAGAAACAAAGCAAGGCTAATTGCTCAAGGCTACACACAAGAGGAAGGCATAGACTATGATGAAGTCTTTGCACCTGTTACAAGGATTGAGGCAATTAGAGTGTTCCTGGCATATGCCTCATATAAGAAGTTCATAGTTTATCAAATGGATGTAAAGTATGCCTTCTTATATGGTAAGATTGATGAAGAGGTCTATGTATCTCAACCACCAGGCTTTGAAGATCCTGATTACCCTCATAGGGTGTACAAGCTTGACAAAGCTTTATATGGACTTCATCAAGCACCAAGAAAATGGTATGAAACACTGTCCAAGTTTCTTCTAAAACATGGATACAAGAGAGGAACAATTGACCAGACACTCTTCCTCAAACATGAACACCAAGACCTCTTAGTTGTTCAAATATATGTTGATGACATCATATTTGGATCAACAAACAAGAGACTTTGTGAAGAGTTTGAAGCCTTAATGCAATCTGAGTTTCAGATGAGTTCAATAGGAGAATTAACTTTCTTCTTAGGATTACAAGTTCATCAGAAAACAGATGGCATCTTCATCAATCAAGAAAAGTATATCCTTCAAACATTAAAGAAATATAACCTTACAGACTATACATCATGCAAAACACCAGCATCTATTATAGATAAAATTGTACCAGATCCAACAGGGAAGTCTATTGATCAAAGATTATATAGATCTATGATAGGATCCTTAATGTACTTAACTGCTAGTAGACCTGACATAATGTTTGCTGTGTGTGTGTGTGCTAGGTATCAAGTAGATCCAAAAGAGTCTTATTTGAATGCAGTAAAGAGAATATTCAGATACCTTAAAGGGAAACCATCACTTGGACTATGGTATCCCAAAGAAGGAGACTTCAAGCTTTACTCCTATTCAGACAGTGACTACGGAGGATGCAACAACAATAGAAAGTCAACAACAGGAGGATGTCAATTCATAGGTCCAAGACTTGTGTCTTGGCAGTGCAAAAAGCAAACAAATGTTTCAGTATCCACAACAGAGGCTAAATACATAGCTGCTTCAGCAGGCTGCTCCCAGGTGCTATGGTTACTAAATCAATTACTTGATTATGGTTACAATTTTCTCCATACACCAATATATATATAGACAACTCAGCTGCTATGTTTATTACTGCTAATCCAGTCCAACATAGTAAAACTAAGCATATAGAAATCAGATACCATTTTCTAAGAGATTGCTCAGAAAAGAGACTAATTAAGTTGATCAAAGTAGATACAACAAATCAACTTGCTGACTTATTCACTAAGGCCTTTGATTCAGTAAGATTTCAGTTCTTAATTGAATCCTTAGGCACGATCAACTTGGAATAAGTTCAAAACATTAACAATAGGTATATAGGCACATTAACTGACATCATATGAGGATACAAAATAAACTTATGTGTAAGGCATTTGATAATCTAAGGATATGATAGTATGCTATAAACATGACATATATCCTGCCTGCACCCAACCAACTAACTACTGATCTGATGTGTTGAATATATGAATAGGTTCATCCTGAGTGGAATATAAGTTATGTCATGCTTAACATAAAGCCAAGATAACTTAGTATGGACAAGTCACTGTGAGGAGTTAACAAGTAAGTCTCATCAGAAAGTACACAACTCATCACTCATACACACTTACTATGTTGTAACACCTTATAAACTCTATCTTTGCACATCATGACCCTCTGTTTTGCGTGAGCAAAGACCTGGGTCAAAGGCCACCTCTGTTTTACGTAATTAAAGACCTGGTGACCTGATGCTGATCATTAAAAGTTCCAAAAGGAACTGCTCTCAAAAGAATCCTAAAGGATCAACTACATAGTATTACAAGAGCATACATAAAAGGCATTAATAAGACCTCACAGAAATCTTAAGATAGAGCTTATAATCTACGGAACATGGTCTGTGTGATAAAGTGATGAATTGATCACAATCTGGGAGACAGACTTTCACACTCCTTGCATGATGCATTCATACTTGTTTATCTTTAATTCTACAAAACATGATAACTAGCAGGACATGCCCACTATACACTCTAGATTGAACTTCTGCGGATCACTATATTCGTAATTTGCACTAGATCCAGTAGGCCTTTAACTCAACCAACATAAGCAGGAATGTGTCTGATTAATTGTATGATCCTTAGTTTCTCAACCAATTGCCTGACACGGCACACTAGACTCATATGATTTTCAGTTACACATATTCACTGATCTTGCGATTTCCTTATAAATTTTTGATAAACTCATCCGTAGATGATTAATCATAAATTTAGGGGGAGTAGTACCTCGTGAACCTGAGTATAACTGATCAATTAGTTCCCTTAATCTAAACCTGAGTATAACTGATCAATTAGTTCCCTTAATCTGAGTAGCATATCTGATCAATTAATTCCTTTCAGAACAGATGTCCTACAGAAGATATGAGCTAACTTCCGTAGATTAGATGGTGAAATATACTCATCCGCAGATGTTTCTGCGGAAGACGCATGGATCCACTTACGTAGATAAAAGTACGGAAGAAACAGAACTATGCTTTGCGTAATGTGATCATTAATTGCTTTTAAAGAAATTATCAAGCATAGTTAATAACCTCGGAGGGATAAAAAATGTAAAAGGGTCCCACATCAGAAGGATAAAAAGTGTAAATGGGTCCCACATATTAGACAGCCTGTCCGAAAAGGTATATAAAGGCACTTCGACCTTTGGCCTTTCTATTCATTTTCAAAACACACTCTGACTAAAAAATTTCCATCCAAAACCCCCTTCCAACTCACCAAATTCCATCACATCAATTAATACTGATGCCACAGAGCCCATATCTCTTCCTCCACCAACTAAACCAATCATCTCTCCCACTCCCACTAAACACATTGTCAGCCCAACTCAAACAGAAGAGCTTAATCTTGATGAGAAAGAAGTTGAGGTTGTGAATGATGGAGAAACTAAAGAAATCTACAGTGAAGCAGCAGATGTAGGTAAGGAAGTTGCACAGGATGAGGGTGCTTACACTGATGTAATTGCTTACAAAGAAGATGACTTGGACGAAAAAGATATTAATGTAAGCAAACGCTACTTGGTGTCCCAGTACAACAACCTTGTACTGAAAAGTAACAAGAGGATGGAAAAGCTGAGAAGGATGAAAAATGAGTTGAATGAGAAAGTTGAAGCCATTAAAAGCCTGGAGAACAGAGTAAAAAGGCTGAGGGAAGATGAAGTAATAAACAACGAAGTAATAGATGCTTTAAACGATCTGGTAGATGAGCAAGCTGCAAGTCTGAAGCTGAAAGATAATGAGATTGAAAGTTTAAAGAAGAAATTGACTGAGGCTGAACAGACTAAAGGTGAAACAGTAATGATCACCTACAGTAGAAAAAGGAAGTATTTGGGGAAGTTAGCTGATGCGTCTGGAGAATCATCAAAGAAGATCATAATAGATTCTCCTGAGTATCAAACTCCATTGAAACAACAAGTAAAAGAAAGTGACCCTGAATGGAAAGAGCTGACTAGTGAAGAATATGATGAGATCAAACAAGAAGATCTACTGTCAACCAGAGACATCCTACAAGAAAGACCCTAATCTGCCATGTTCATGGACCTAATAAATAATGATTTTCCATATGACATGGTAGAAAGGATGAATATGTATGAGCTGATGCAGACAATCAAAGAATTTGATGCAGTGAGAATGATGATCCCAATGTGCAATTATGAATCATTCTCAAAATTCAAGACAATAGAGAAAACCAGAAAGGAATTGGGTCACTGTGACACATCCAAGCTGACCATGTACAACATGGTCTGTTGGCTGCAAAGCCACAACCATAGCCAACATGAGCTTAAAGGAAGATCTGTTGGAGAATTAAGGGCAATTATGGATTATGTGAGGAAAGTAGAGCTGGAAACTGGTGTTAAATTCAGATCCGGAGCCCCCAATCCTGCATGTCAACAACGATCACAAACTCCTACTGAACCCATCATGGTCAAAGCCAAAGATATGTATAAGGGAAAGGAGAAAATGATCAAAGAGCCAAAGGAGTTAGTCCCATACAAGACTTGGCCTCTAGGCACTGCTGTGAGAGAGATCACTGAATAGAAAACTACACTGATTCAATTCTTTGATCTAATCACAAAACCTGAAGAAGTAGAGGACCATCAAATAATAGCGTGGAAGTATGATGGTGAATGGGACTATGCACTGATCAAAAGGACATCTGGCATGATGCAATACTTCCCACGAGTAAAACTTTTACTAGCACTACCAGATGTAGACCTTCATTCACTTCAAAACATTCCCATCACCAATTACCCCATAAGTCCAAGAGGAAGAGACTTCTCCGGACTTGTGACCAAACTGAGTCACAAGTTCAAGGGAGATGTTCTCAAGGAAGCTAGACTGGTGGATGCAAAGCATATAAAGAGAAAATTAAGGAAGTCTCAACCCAAGTCTCAATTGGTTGATAAAGAATTTTTGAAAAGGATTGGTGCTAAAGACTCAGCTAATGTATCAGTCAAAGTGATTGAAGGAAATCAGTTTACATGCCTAATCACAGAATAAGGGTATGTTGAGAAAACAAAAGAATTGGTGCTACAGAGGAATGATCCATAGAAAATAGGACAAAGTATTAGATTATTTGATCCTGTGGAAATCAAACTTCTGCACCCGAGCTACACCTCATATCTGTATGATAAATTTTTCCCGAAGCTGCAAGATCAAACGGCTCAGAATGATTTGTGCTTATATATACATCTTATCCAAGTCATAGACAAATTGCATGCCAAGGCTAATAAAAGGAGGAAGTATGAAGCAGGCCAGCTAATAGGATCAGAAATCAAGCAAATCACTAAACTAAGAATTTCAGAACAGGATGACTTGGAAGTGGTGTGCAATAATAGTGTTGCTGCAACACTCACCACTGAAGAAGATATCCTGGGCTTGAAATACAAAACTTTGAAGAGAATGAGCCGAAGGCAGATCAGTTTTAAATATGAAGATCAAAAAACTGCTGCTGACTACTTCAAATCAAAAATTTTGGCAAGAGTGAATGAACTTAGAGTGCTAAACCAATGATTACTAGAGTCTAAACCTAAGGGGGAGTACTGTTAGGGATAGATCTCTTGTATAGGTTTAGATGATATATATCACTCTTGTAATCATAATTGTAATTATTGTTCTTAATGATATAATATGAATATGTTTATTATGATTGTGTTTATGAATTGAGAAACATTTATTTTGTTCTTCATTATGTATATTTATGTATTATATAACACACTTCAGAATGTATGTGTGAATGTGCAGAAAACATTAAACCATGTCAATTTGTAAAAATTGACTAAGTGTTGGAACAACTGCGGATGAATAAAGTGTACTTCCGTAGATGTTCTCAGGAACATAACTGAAGAATGTATATCCGTGGATCTCCTGCGGAAGAACAACTTCAGCTGAACAAGAAAAGAACAAGCTACTAAAGGAGGGATTGCTGCGGAAGACAAGTACTCCTGCGGAAGCACAAGAACAAGTACAGTACAACAGTTGCCGCGGAAGACTAGTTACCTGCGGAAGAGTAAATTCCTGCGGAAGACCAATTAACTCAGAGGTCAACATCAAGTCAACAAGTCAACATGGTAGAACATCAACAACATTAATGACGATTGAATAAGTTTTATTCAAACGGATATTCCACGTCACATCAACAAATTTTATCATCAGTAGAATCATTGTAAATCACGAATTCCTAAGCCGATAAACATGGCGAAGATTCGGATAATGATGTTTAGCTTAATTATAGCAACAAAATAGCTAGCAATATAACAACATTAGATCTCTATAAATAGATATGAGATCATCAACAGATGTAATCATAAAAACAGTTAGATCATTAGAATCAACAATATCTGAAGCATTGTATCAGCAATATCAATAGCATCAAGAAAGCATTACGTTCAACATTTTGAGTATTCACGGTTTGATTATTCTTATTTTTGTGTGTGATTGTGTGATTGAATTCGTAGATTAAACACCAAGTATTGATAATTCCGCAATCAATACTTGTTCAAATCAAGTATGATAATTCCTGATCGATCGTAGGATTCACAGATTGCATCATGTTGATTAATGCTTACGTCTTAATGGTGACGTGACAAATCCATATGATAAGGATTAGTGATCAAATGGAATATGAACATAGGAGCTAGATGAGCATTATCAAATACTTAAATGTTGTATTGATATTCAACAAGAATGTTATTCTGTAAGATAAAATATAAAGTGATTAATAGTGTATGGAGAAAGAATAATATCCTTGGAATTAATATCAAGTATGACCCGAAAGTAAGCTAGAATGCCAAAGGTGATCCGGAGGTAGAACGAATATAAGTAACTGTAAAGGTACAATTAGATACAAGACAAATACAAAACTTTGTACTCAAGTTGTCAAGATTGTCACTGCGACTTAACCAATATCTAATCCGGAGAAAGTAGGAAACAAACTATAGAAAAGTTTCTCGTTATCTATAATAAAGATAGTAGACAAAAAAACTAGAAAATAGAAAAAAAATAAGTACAAAAGCATTCTTATAAATTCTTCATGACGTGCAACCCTCCAACTTTTGGTAACAAGGGATCTATAGAGGCACATGAGTGTTGAAGTCAAATGAAAGCTGTCTTAGACATTTATGACTACATGTAACCAATTAGATCTAATTCACAGTATATTCATTTCAATCAAAAAGATTACATTGGTGTGAATAAAAGCTTAGTATCAACTATCTTTAGGCCATATTTGACTTAAGAAACTCAAGCTTTACACCATACCTTCATAAGTAGAATGACTAATGGAAGACAAAAGACAATATTTGACATCATTCAGAATCGTATGATAAGCTTGAATGGTAACTTGATTCCTATTGACTTGATACCTATGGAAACCCAAAGAATTTAAGGTAGTCAAAGGAATTGACTAGCAAAACTTTAACTAAGTATAAGTCACGTCTGACAGAAGAATGATATAACTTAGATTGCCTAAAAAAACTGGTAGTATCTGATGATAGAGCCAGAAACATTATCACAATGACTCAAGTTCATAAATTTTCAAGAAAATAATACATTATTGTTCTAGCATATGCCATGAATACTGTGAAGAAACAAAAGGTTTGAAAACATACCTAAGACCAATTTTAAAGCATGATATGATCCCTATAAATTATTGGTGATGCTATTCGAATTGACTAGTGAACCTGAGATATTCATGGATCTTATGACAAAATTTATAAACCTTACTTGTATAATTTATTATCATCTACTGTGACGACATTCTGATATATATTGTAAGGATAAGAAGAGATCACGAGGATCATCTTAGAGAAATCCTAGATTGCATAAGCAAGAAAAAAAACTTTACACTAATTCTTGGGGTATAAATTTTAAATATGTAAAGTTTAATTCTTAGGCCATATGTCTAATGAGTAAGACAAACAAGTAACACATGTTAAGAAAAAGCAATTAAGAAAAAAAAATCCCATATGATTTTAAAAATTTTAGGATTTGAAGATTATTATCGAAGATTTATTTAAGCTTTTCTAAACACTAGTGAAAATGAAAGGAATTGTTAAGTAACTACAACTGTGATATACGATACCATTCAGAAAAAAAGCAACGTTAATCGCTGGTGCACTTTATAAACAAAAATGGGTCCAATCACTAAAATTTGAATATCTACAAATAATATTAAGATAAACCTCTTAAACTAAATTAAAATGCACAAGAAAAAAATCTTTGATAGAAAATCACATTAAGAAGCAATAAAGGATTGGTAGACAAAAACTATTAAGATATAGAAGTGATAGCATCTTAAGACTCCACAATCATATATGAGTATCAAGTCTTAGCATATTACAAGATACGATACTAAATGAACACATAAATCAATATATAGAGCACATACAGGTAGTAATAACATGTAATATCATTCAAGAATTATTATTGGTATTCAGAAATCAAAGATCAATCACAAAACGTGTAGGAAAATTTCTTTATCTACTTAAGGTTTATGGTGAAACATTAGAAATTGTCTAACTAGATACAACAAGCCTAAATCTCGTAATGGAAATGAAAGATAACCTCTAGACTATGTTAATTTCATGATTAAATTATGGATATGACACCTTCTAGCTAGTGGATGATATACTTACCAAATTAGTACACTCTCTACCTATCAGTCAAACTATATGATAGAAATGTCAGCCAACCTCTATTAGTCTCACACTAAGATGTGTTTATCTTGAATATATCTGATAAAGTTTATCGTTTCACTTCAAAATTATAATAGGGTTTCGAGAAGAAACTAAGAACTCGAGTAAACTGGAGAACCTTATGTTAAAAAAAAACTACCAAGGCACAATAGTAGTAGACTTTTCTTGAGAATTAAAACCCTAAGCAATATAATGTAGGAATACATTAAGAGTTCGTATAACAAGAGTTTGATATGATTTAATCACTTTTGCGCTAAAGCAAATTATAAGAAATTAAGATACGATGGTTAACAAAACAAGCTATTAATCATACAATGTAGGAATCTTAGCTCAAAAGATAATTCCATTAGAATTGGTCAAGTGGTAAGGTTAGAAAAGAGTCTGAGAAGACTTGGAGATTTGCAGAAGAAATGAAAGTCAAATATTCTCAACTCTTCGAGTAACCTTTGAATTTCGAGGACGGAATTCTTTTAAGGAGGGAAGAATGTAACATCCCGAGTTCCAGGGTCAAATGTAATAATTAAAATAAAAGAAATATAAACTTTATATTTTGTATATTGTTAAACGAGTAAGTAATGAGTAAAATGACTATTTTAAAGTTAAAGTTTTAGACCAGTATTAGTGTCATAAGAGACCTTTTAAATATATATAAATATAATGATATATTATTTTTAAACGTGCTCCGTTTTTAACGAAACTTGGGTCGTTTGTAGAGAAAAATAAGCTAGTCTCAACGGCATATTTGAAATTTTATAGACCCTTATATTTTAGAAGTTATAAGAGGAAAACGAAGTAAGCAGCTGAATTAATTATAAAAATATAATAATAATAAATTTTAAAGTTCTCAATCTTGAGATAGAAAACGAGGAAGCAGGAAAGTAAGCATGTTAAACTCATCCCACATCGACTGTTTTAGGAAATCAGTTGTACGCTTCATCTCTATAAATAGAAGTACATACAAGGAAGTTAGAGTATCAGTTTCTTTTAGTGGGAACGCTCTAGTAAAGAGAATCCTGAGTTCTAAATACCCCATTGGGTATAGTTAGTAATGGTTTTTGGAACTCGAGTAGGAGCGCGAGTAGGACGACTCTACATCAGATTGTCATAGATAGTTTTAAGGGATGTTCTCGTTTAAGTTTATATCTAGTTAATTATTATTTATTTAGATTATTATTATTATTAGGAGTAGTTTTAGTATTATTAGTATTATTATTTTTAGGCGTTAGGGTTATTGTTAGGGGTGGGTATTGGGTAGCCTAGCCTTAGTTAGGCATAGACTGATCACCCATGCTTAAACATGGTAGCGTAAACCAATATCCAACCATTACAATACCTAGTTAGTTGTGTCATTATCTAACCTAGGATTACTTCAATTGTATCAGGACCTAGAGATATTAGCAGATTGTACTAGGAAAGATTATCAACTATTGGGCAACTGCTAAACATGTGAGTTCCTCTGAACTGTTTTCTAAAACGGAATGTGATTTTCTGATAACTGGTAATAATTGAAGAATTGACTATCAATAGCATCTGTGATATGTGACAATGCTTGATAGGATGCTTGAGGGCTGCTTGTATGATTCTGCTTTAGCCAATGGAGTTTGTATACATAGCCTGGTTATGTGAATTTATACTGTGCTTACTCTGATCCTATCTGTTTGCCATGGTTGTATCTTCTTGATGCAATAGTCAATATTAATATGTTTTGAATTTTGAAGAATGTTATGTTCATGAACTCACAAGATTTATGCTGAGTACCAAATATTTTCTTTTTATGAACATACATCCTAGGTGTCAAGTGATTGTAGAGATCGAAGATTACATGCTACCCTATGAGGAAATAAAGGTCTTAGAGCACCACTAAAGATTTGGATATCTAGTATAGTTAAACTGATGTAATGGTATTATCTAGTATGCCAGATGTACAGTATGCTATAATGTTAATCAAAGTTAGACTTCCGCTGTGAATTTAGATTACTATGTGTTATGTATAGCTGATGCGTAACGCTCACCAGGGTGTGCCCTGGGAGGCGGGTGTTACAACGGTGCTCTATTATCGCAACTCGGCCCGATCTCCGTCGCATTGGGTACCTGGCAGTGATGTGCCATTTTAAATAAGACGGTGATTTCATTGTCAGTGATGGTAAGGCATCGTGCCCCTGAGACACTAAACTTTTATTTGTTATGATCGTTTAGATCGGTCGTGATGCAAAGGTTTGACAGGAAATGACGATGGAGATGAAAATATTTTCGTTGTTATGGCGTGGTAAACTCAAATTTGCAGCTGCAATGAGATGTTATCTCTGAGCCTTATGCCTAAATGTTCTATTGAAGAAAAAGTATTTATCAACGGCTATGATGATATTAACGTGAGGAGCAGACTCCGTTTACGTGTCTGAGCCTTTGTTATCATATAATAAGGTCAAGTGAAAAAGAAAGTTTGCTATTGATATGGACCGTCGCAACGCTTGAGACCGATAACTAGTTATATAATTACGCAACATAAAATAAAAATAATAGCACTTTACATAATTACACAAACAATGTTAAAAATTAATCACGCAACCATTCACCCACAAGTAGACAGTTTACTACACTACTCTTCTGCCTCTAAAAAGAAAAAGACATGCATCATCGTTAGGTTACTATGAGGTTGTTTGGTAGCCTTTCAACGATAAGACTACCTTTTAATTGTTCATAACCTTTTAATGTTTCATAACATTCTAATGGTTTATAACCTTCTAAGTTAAGAGGTAAACTTAAGTCGGATTGGTTAAGAGATAAAATCTTAATGGTTACCTATTAACCATTCAGACTTATGGTTACTTCTAAACCATTAGAATACTATGAAACATTAAGAGGTAGTCTCTTAATGACCAGCGTCTACATCGTGCTACTTCATATACTTTACATTATTTTTACACTTGTTATCATATTCTATTTTAATATATAAAAAAAGGGATACTAGTAGTAACATGAAATCACATTTTGCTAATTTTTGCCCGAATAAATTAGATATCGTGTCCGTTATTAATATATAAAATTATATGGTATGTCTTTTAGTTTTAGTAATTACATTGAATGTTCTTTTCTAAAAAAATTACACACCTATCGTTTTTTACATTAAACTCTATCCAAATTCATAATTAAGTCAGATATGTGCTCCTAAAATGATGGGTATTTATGTTTTTACATGCCTATAATGAATCAAAAATATTTTATATTTTTTCATTCCCGTCACCTTCATGTACCCATGGAATTATTTGGACCATTATGCAACAATTAACCATTATGCAGAACCATTTGGACAATTATGCAAAACTGTTTGGACCATCTTTAGTTATCTTGCAACTATAAATAAGACCAATTAGTGTTGACATATTTTGAACCAATATGCATAATCATCTTTAGCATAAACATATTTAGCACATGAACATAATGTGAACTAATATGCAGAACCATCTTTATTATATCAATCATAATTTGAATCCTTTTCCCACTAAATTACACGAGATAGCAATTACTTAGACGAACTCAAAGAAAATAAAGCAACTATATTAGTACATTACAAAACCAATTAGAACTCCTAAAAAACAAATCCATGTAACTTTTATATGTTGCATAAGTTTGCTTATGTAGTCAATGAGCTTTGAATGATAGTGATGTCGAATTGTGCTTAAATTTGATTGAATTCTATGGGGGACGAGGAAGATGATGGATTTACTAATGTTGGATTGTGCTTTAATTTGATTGAATCCAGGGGAGGAGGAATACGTTGGATTTAGTGACAACGCATGTTAGCATTGATAATTGTATTTTATGTCACTGCTCTAACTGTAGCATCCACTCTGATGTCGGAGCGACGTGTTCGCTTCCAGCTTCTGGTGTAGTGATCAGAACTTCTTTGTTTCATTCTATGATTTTAAATTAGGATTTAGGGTTTGTTACCTAAAGCTCATTCCTAAAAAAAGAGGGGCATAAGGATTAGATGCTATATTAAAGTCTATACTCAATACTTTATTAATATAAATTGTCAAATTACCCCCATCACATTTTCGGCACATGCTTGACTTAATTCTCAATTTGAATGAGAGTTCGTGTAAGAGACAATAGGAGTGCAAGTTTTTATAAAAAATAACATATGATTTAATTATTAAAACTAAGTGACATACGTGTAATTTCATGTATTAGTAAATAATATAATTTGTAATTTACTTTTTTGGCTCGTGCAAGTACAAGAGACATTCTAAGTTTTGAGTCCACAAAATAGGAAAAAAATTAATCTCGTTATGGTATCACTCATTTATATTTGATAAAAACATAAACCATATAATTAATGACACCAAGTGTAAAATTCTCTTTCTCAAACACACAAGTCTTCCTATTCAAACGCTCCAATAACTTGCAGAAATTTAAGGAGAAACAAGCATTTAAATGTTATATATGATCCAATCTCCCCCTTGTACCTTTTCATCAAACAATAATCCATTCGTATTCACACAAATTTAATCTCAAACACAAGAACCATGAACAACTCCCAAAGCGCGGGTTATCAAGCCGGCCAAGTCCAGGGCCAAGCCGAGGTCACTCATCTCTCGACTTTCATATTCATTGTATTTATATACCTTTTATAAAGCGATACGTTCATCAAGAAAAAACATATAAAATTGGTTCTGTATTAAACGACACACGTATACGCGTGCGTGTGTATGTAGTATGTGTGTAGAGTGTATATAACATTTGGTATTTGTTTTGTTGGTTTTAGGAGAAGGGCAACCAGCTCATGGACAAAGCTAGCCAAGCTGCCCAGTCAGCCCAGGACTCAGCCCAACAGGTACCCTTTTTTTCATTTTAATTTCTAAAAATTATAAATCAATATTATTAATTAAAATCAAAGATTCCAAATTCACATCCAAATGATATTTTAATCTAATAATATGATTTATATACCTGTCATTTTGATGTTAGAAAACCAATTTTATTTTCAATTTTTTTATGGATTCAGGCTGGACAGCAGATGAAGGCAAGTGCTCAAGGAGCAGTAGATGCAGCCAAAGATGCAACTGGAATGAACAAATGAACCTCTAGGGACCATTTCATCAACCATCACAACAATCTATTTAATTAATTACACTTTTATTATTATTATTATTTTTAATTTTATTTTATTTTTACCTACACTTGAACAAGAAAGAGAATCTTGATGTACTCAAGCTCTTAAATACGTTCTAATAAATTTAAAAAGTCGTATTGAGGTGTTCATTTGGCACCTGTTCGGCAATTATTTTGTTACATTTTGATATCTTTTATTATATGTCTCGAATCATCTGTAAGTCTTGATGAGCATGGAAAATGACATGGCATTGGTGCAACATTCGGATGGATTGACGGATGGCTTGAGAAGGACATATCGATAAGCAAACCACAACGAATATGACTGGACACATGTAACTTGTAATTGAAAACTTGATCTCAAGAGTTTGATTAGGTGTATTGGAATACGGACAAGAAACAATAAGACAACAAATATTGCAACACTTGATGGGACAACATTACAATCAACTTGTGATCATTATATCAAAACAAAAATGACACATGTTTTTTAATATAACATTAACTTGAGGTCAAGATTAAATTTTACAGTTATATGAATCATATTTTATAAATTAACCGCCCATAATTGACCCAAACATGCTTAAAAGTAAATCATTTTGACATACGGCTAGTGGCAATGATGGAATTACCGTTAGTTTATTATAAAGTTTAAAAAAACCATTTGAGTATGTTGGAGCACTTTAGAACATCAACATCTAAGACTTAAAATTTTGAAGGAAATTTGGAAAATCAATTTGCATTTCCCCCTTCTTTTTGGACACAAAATCATGAAAAATAACAACTTTGGATCCCATCAAAAGAACCAAATGATTGTAGCAAATTAGAAGACACAAATGGACCCTAAACAAAACAAAAAAGAAGACCAAAAGATGTTTCCTTTACCAAAAGAAAATGAGAAGCATGAGAAGTTTGTTCTAGTGGTGTTGTAGCCTTTCTATAAAGGATGGGGGTATTTGATATTTATAATATAAAATAAGTGTAAGATGCAAAATATTAAATCTCCGTTGGAAAAGGCAAATCTGCCCTTATGCTGTTATGATGTTGAAAGTGAGAGGCAAGAGGTTAGGCTAACCACTTCCTCACCATGGCCAGGACTCACCATCAACTTAACAAAATGGTTCTAACTTCTAACCACAAGACATCTTAGTTATATAATTGGAAGAAGGAAAAGACGATCTTACACTAACACTTATCTTGCCACTTGCCAACCATAGGGGGCATTTCTGTCATTTTCTAGTCCTTGTTTTGTTACTCGTGTTTTATTGTTTATATACTTTTATCCTTTACTAGTTTTCATTTTTTTTAGAATATTTTAAATTCATATTAAGAAACCATAAGGAACTAGTTTTATATCCTCAAATACGGGCGTGTTTAATTATCATGATAATATAAGTAATTTCTTTGCATCCTATAAACAAAAGCATTAGAGGTTTAAAAAAATTCGAACAACTGAAGATCAAACCTTAAATGAATCTAGAATTGAATATGAAACCCGTACCGCGATTTAGACCCAACCTCAATCCTTCCTTTATATTGAATCAACATGGTCTTCAAGTATCATACACAAATTGAAGAAAACTTGATGAACTAAAAAAATTGAATGCATGTTTATATCTTTTAACAAAAGAAGTGGCGAAGGAAAGCGAGAGGGGACGCAGTCCGGAGAAATCAAAAGCCACCTATGACCCTCCACAACTGAAGGCGACGTGGGGAAGAAAAGCAGAAGGAAGCAACAATAGACGTAATTGCTTGTAACCTCTCCTAACTTCTACTTCTAGAAGGATTTTAAAAGTAATCGCTGACTTAATATGGTTAGGATTTCAAATCCAACGTTTAATATACGCTTACACTATACGTTGGTAATTAAAAATTAAAAATATATATGTTTTTTTCATTGCACATATTTAAATAATTTAACTAGCTTTAAGGTAAAATTTTTACTAAAATCTCTAAAAGTAAACCCCTACACTCCTAATAGATTACTTTTAAGACGAATATTAATATATCAAATCACATGCTAAAAGAAAGTACAACATAAGATGAATGTTGATGGTTTATGCATTTAATTATTTTTCATTAGGACTTTTAAAACTACCCTAATACTCAATGATAGAGTTTGAACATTTTCAAAAGAAGTAAAAGTAATTTTTTTAAGGACGGAGAAAGGGGGGCTTAATATATTAAAAAAAAATTAATTACGGAATAAAAATTAACATTGTTGACTAAAAATGTTAGGTAAACTTTTAAAACGTGTAAGGAAAAACACTGTTTATTTGATAATTATTGTTACAAAAATAAAAAAATTAATTGAATTATATATAATCTAGTACATGATAAAGATAACTATAAAACATTACAATATATTGCATATAAAAAAACCTTATTTGGGTACATTTTCAATAGTTCACCAACTACTTCTCTAGGAATATCATTCTACACCTAACATGTTCGTAATTATCTTTAAAATCATTATCTAAATATATAATATAAACAATTTTGGCGTATTTAGATTACAATTTATTTTGGTTAAAGTAAACATGTCTTATAATTATAGGCATATCATCAAAATCAATTGACAAAATATAGTATCGATAAAAATATTACAATAATTATAGGGTGTGGTTGATTAATGAGTTTTATTAAAAGCTTAAAATAATGCACGCTTTAAGTTAAGATATACACACAATGATGATAATATATATATATATATATATATATATATATATATATATATATAGGATCAGGATCTTTTCAGGACTCATAAAGATCGCGAGAATTACGAGAACTTATCTTATCCATTGATTCGTTTTTAATTTAATTTAATTTTAACTAATTCATCAGGGGTATTATAGTATTTTTATGTTTGTATTAATTGTGTGTCTTTTATGATTAGCATTTATTAAGGTAAGTTACAAAGTTCCTATCATTTCTAAGTTTTAATTATTAAATTATAAAATTAAAATATTTTAAGTATTTTTTCAAGAATCAATTTTAGTCTTCATTCTTCCATCTTCGACATCCATTCACGAGTTTCAATAAGATTCACATGATGCTATTATGATGGATTTCCATTTCATCAAAATTTTTATATGATTCATAATTAATTGGTAAGATTGACTTATTGTATATTTGTTTTAGGTGTAAAGAAAATTCTAAATATTCTTACATTTTTTACAGAAATCGTGAATCATCTTACATTTTTCAACCATAGGCATCAATACAGCTTAGCTTGTAATGTTTGTTGGAGAAATTAAAGAAATCAAGAACCAAATATTTGAAGAAGTTCTATACTAAACTCATTAGGAAAAAAGGTCGTTGTTAATGAGAAATTGACTGTACAGTCTAAAGACCACAAAGTGTCTTATATGCCACTACATGGTACTTAAAACAAAAGATGTGGAATAAACAGACGATTAATTAGTGTTTGAGAGAGAGCTATTTTCGAGAGTTAACAAAACAAAATGTTTGCCGGCCATATTATAAGTACACTAGTGAGAATGATTCTCATAATTGCTAGAAGAAGATCAACAATCTAATCAACAAGTGGACCAATAGTTATTTATCCTATAGTTATTTTGATGGATTAATAGACATTCAGTTACTAAGTAATTTTATGCTTGTTTACATTTATTATTTGTTTATTATAACGTTTATATTTATTTAGTTGTTTTGCGTATTCATTTCTGGTTTTTCTAGAAATGTTTTTTGAATAGATTAATTTACATATATATAAATTCAACATTAGATTTATACGTTGGGTGCATATGATGTTTTACACATGATCATTTAATTGATATACAAATGAACTTACACATAACTAATTTTTTAAAAAGAATTTTGATTACATCTTTTAATTTACATATATGTAAAAAATTTGATTACATTCTTTAATTTACCTGCGATAACTAAAAACAATTATAATTTATAACCACTTAAGTTTAATCAGTCCTTATTTTAGTTATAACAATCCTACACATTATATAACCATATGTAAAATGTGCATGAATAGATATGCTACTGTGGTAATTTATTATTTATTATATGTCTATATAGAATGATTAGATTTTGTGGTTAATATCTGGACATAAGTTAATCGACATTTTTTTAAAGTAAATACAAGTACTATTTTTGAAGTCCGTACCAAACTATTTTAATTTTCATGCTTCTTTTGTAAATCCAACAAACACATTATAATTTCAATATTTTATCTAACATAATATGCAAAATGGTAATATAATTTACAAAACTGACCATATGAAAATAAGTAACTGTAAAACACGTAATTCATAATTAAACTATCAATCCAAACTTACATAATTACTGTTTAACCCAACACATCAATGTCATACTAAAACTAATTGACCCATAAGTCTAGCATTTTTAAGATATAGTCTAGAAACAAATTACATGCTAAGTTTTATCCAACAATGGAACCATGTTTTAAACAATAAAATGTTTCAACATTCTAACTAATGTCACCATCAACGTTTTTTACTCACGATTGCACGTTCATTGACTCTTTAATGGCCCTCCCTTTATGCATGTTTGCATTCGATGTAAGAATATGATATGCATATTCATTCTTAGCTTCCTTAGTTGCATGTCTTGTTTTTGTCATTCCTTAAAAAACCCACAACTCCAATTTTTTACTTCACTCATGGTGTACATCTTCATATGCATAATCATCAACACTCCATAGTTAATGGGATTACTTTTTGTTAAACAAGTTAGTAGCATTTTTGTAGGTTCCAGGCTTTAATAGGTTCATATTTTTTGTGCCTAACTGATCCTAAGTTCTATACAAATATGTGTTCCTAAAACAAAAAGTTTAAGCAATAAAAACAATCAAATATACACAGACAATAATCATACATAAGCCATATGTAAAATGTTTAACAAAAACAATAATATATAAGCTTTATATAAAACAATATAACATATATGTAAATCAACATAGCATATATGTAAATTCTAACTAAGACAATACTTAAATTAATACACAGCGAAAAAAACACAAAATTATGATCATATACTTGCAAAACAAGGAGCTTTTATCATCCTGTTTTTCATATGGGACCAATAATCATATTTCTCTTGCATATGAGATATCTATAATCATCATGTTCACTTTTTTTCCAATCCCCTGCACATTGTCATACTCTCTCTTGCAAGAATAATTCATCTAACGGAAAAACTAGAATTTCAACATCATATTTTAGTTTTACATATACCTTAGATGCAAGAATACGATAAACAATTTATTTGACAAACATTAGAAATTATTCAGCATACACATATACACATACGTAAATATCCATAATTGAGTATACAATTCTGATTATCTGAACAATAACATTTTGGTTCTCAAGAACCCTAATTACCAACACTTTTAAATCCAAGACCCAATTCCAAACCTTGTAAACTTACTACCTGGTGTTCTCAAGTGTTAATTTCATATGAAATACAAACATATCTCATATAAAAACTAAATCTAATAATCAATTAGTGATATCAGTGGATTCTTTTGGCTGTCAAGAACCCTAAATACCAACACATTTTCACCCAAAATCCAATTGCAAACTTTAACGAGTATCAGTTAAGGTTATACGCAAACCTACAAAATCAGAAATGCAATAATCAACCAGTCTTAAGTTTTAGGGAAGAAACTTATTGGCGACCTCCGCTAATCAACCACCGTCGTTGACTCTTGAATCCTCCTATCTATATCTATATATATATATATATATATATATATATATATATATATATATATAAAAGTAGAAAAATATACAATCTATACACTTCTCTTTCTTTTGAACTATCATATTATCTTCTGAAATCTAGAATGTTTTTTTTTTTCAAAAATATGCAGTGTCGCTCGAATATCAAATATCGAATTACAAATTATTTTTAGTTTCTTACAAGGAGATGGCAATAAGCTGCATCCAACCTTGATTAAGGACCTGACTATCATGGCAGTGACAATAATGTCCAATTGGTAAATCATATGACTCCATAACTTAGCATCAATTTTATATAAATACAAACTCATAAACTTTCCTAGCAGATATAAAGGGGATAGATGTGACTTCGGACTATGACTAACTTTATATGATTTTTCTATATGCACCATGTAGTAGGTAAAAAAAAATGTTATCTGAAATTAAGATTTTCTAAAAGAATAACAAACTAGGGTAGGGTTATTAAAAATAATGTTTAATCTAAAAAGTTTAAAAAAAATTGCAGGCTTAACACATGTATTTCTATTATTTTAAAGAGTATGAGAATTTAGTCATTGTGTTAAATATGTCAGTTTATTGTGTCTTACACGCTCATTGTATCAAATATCTGTTCATTATGTCATATATTTTACATTATTTGTTATATGTATTCATCTTAGTGTTTTACGTTTTAGATCATTTTGTATTATTTATTGTTATTGTTTCTATAGATTATATAAACTTGTTATCTATCATTATGTTTTATAATTAAAAGTACACAATGATATACTTTCATTAATGTATTTTTCAAAACTCATAGTGTTGAAAATAACACAATGTGTTATCTATCATTGTGTTTTACAACAAGAAGTACACAATGATATTATTTCACCAGTGTATTTTTTAAACTTATAGTGTTTAAAATAACACAATAACGATCAAAAAATACATTGTGACATTGTGTTATTTTATCATTATTTTTAATGTATTAGATTAATTAGTTGTTAATTTATTATTGTGTTTTACATGTTAGAGGTACACAATAATGTTATTCTATAATTATACTTTTATTATGATTCAACATTTAAAAAAAAAACTCAATAGCATGCAAGAAAACATAACAACTAACAAAAAGACGCAATGAATTACGTTAAAGCCACAATGGCGAGATATGAGCTAAAAACGTAAAAAAATATTATCTTTTTATATAACAATATTGTACTTGTTTTTATGATGAAAAACACTCATTTTTATAATATAATTTTATAGAAAAATAATATCATACGTAAAGGTTATGAACGTTTAAAAAAATAAGATAATTTACAAAAAGTCAATAAAAGTAGTTATTCTTAAAATATCACTCTAACAAACTTTTCCCAACAATTTGATGTCAACCATTGATTAAGTAGATTGATAGTTGATATTATTTTTTACACTTTTTAATTTTACTAATCTTTTTATTTGAACATTTATTAAATATCATAATAATCTAACTTTTGTAAGATATTCTCAGCATTTCACGAGGCATTTTTCTGTAAGTTCATATCAACATAGTTTTATTTTTTCTAGAGTAAATTATCATTTGCATTCCTAACGTTTGTTTATTTTAACCATTTGCATCCATACGGTTTCAAAATTGCCATCTGACCCCTAACATTTCATGTTATCTTCATTTGAGTCTATGTCATTTTATTTTTATCTCCATTTGAGTCTAAGTTACTAACAGTGTTAATGTTTCTGTTAAAGTTATTAATGAAAAGACTAAACTACCCTTAAAATTAAATAATAACATAAAAAACCTTGTGGGTCCCATCCATCAACATCTTCTTCTTCAAATCACCACCACCACAACCAACCCCATCACCACCACCACAGCAGCCGCATCACCACCACCACCACAACCACCCGGCCGCCACAACATCCCATATCACCACACACCCGGTCGTCACCACAACAGCCCCATCACCACCACCACTACCACAACCACTCGGTCTTCGCCACAACAGCCCCTATCACCACAACCACCCTGTCACTGCCATAACAGATCCCATCACCACCACCATAACCACCCTTCACCACAGCCCCATCCCAACCACCATAGCTGCCAATCACCACCACAACAACCCCCATCACCACATACAACTATACAAATGCCACTAACAAAACATTAATACCAATAAACCCTAAACCTAAAGCAAAATCTGCAGTAAATGGCGGCACCTTGAAATCTATACATAACACAAGCACATCTAAACATATGAACTCACTGTTTCTCCCCAATTTCTTCATCGATCAATCCGTTGAATCACATATTTTCCCCCAAAAATACCATCATCTTCATAAGCAAAAGCAAAATCTACAGTAAATGGCGGCGCCTACAACTGGATTCGTGCCGAAAGCAAAGAACTGCCTTCAATTCCGCTGCTGCTAAAGCCGTGAAAGTCTTCACTGACATCAAGAAATCAGATTCTTCCAACTATCTAGGTCAAACTCTTATACCCATGTCTTAATTTCGTCTGATTTCAAGTAAACGTTACTGTTACATTTAGATGTTTTGTGGGTTTTGGTTTGGTTTGGTTTGTTGTTTGGATTTTATGATGGGGTAGATGATTCTCCTAGCGATTTGATCGGTTCGAAGGTGAGTTCGTTTCATATGTGTGTTGATTTCAAATTTCAAATCTGAATCGTGTTTTGATGGGTGGTGGTGGATGTAGATGGGTCGATGGGTGGTGGGTGGTGGCATCGATGGGTGGTGGGTGGTGGGTGGTGGTGTGTGGGTGGTGATGGGGGCTGTTGAGCCTCATTTCATACATACAACTTTGGGGGTTAAAAACCCTAGTTCTCTCCAGCCCCCAAAAAACCATTTTGAGTAAGTATCAAAGGAAAAGAAGTCAATATTGAAGATCAAGCATTCCAAAGAAGAATCTAACAACATACAACCCATCTAGCTTGATTTGTTTTGATAATCTCTTTATCTAACCATGTATCTCTTTGATTATTCAAGTTTCTTAGGTGTTTTTGTAGTTAGCTGATAATATCCTTCATAATATGGAGAAGATGCCTCATAGTAAGGATAAGATTATGGTGCATCATCATAATAAACATCCAATATATATAATTTTCTTCTCGCATCCTTACACTTTTGCAAGTACTCAAGACAATCATCTTATGTGTGAACTGGACTTCCACAACCAGTACATGAATAATAGACTCGATTCATGGTGAGGTTTAACTTCTTGAGATTAGCCTGGAAGACATAAAACACCTAGCGTAGCACCGCACAAAACAAAACAAAAGAAAGAAAATAAAACTAAAAAAAATTAAAAAAAATTAAAAAATAACACTTTGCGCACTAATTCCCCGGCAACGGTGCCATTTTGATCTGATTGTCGAGACTCGATAAAAAACAATTTAATATATCGGTCTTAGCTACCTTTATTGTGTAAGGGTAAGTAAGGTCGTCTCATAAAGAATATGTGAAAAGTGTTTAACAATTGTAACTCTGTTAACTAAAAGACACAAACTTTATAATTAAAGATTGAAACTTTGAATGAAATAATGAACACAATTGCAAAAAGCAAGAATCTTTGAAACGAATTTGATTAAATAATAAGAATCAATCACTTCCGGGTTTCCAATTCCGCAAGATCCACAATTGATACTTTCGAGTTAGGGTTTGTAAGAAACAATACTTCAAGATCTTAGCTTTTGATTAAAGTGATAACAAAGGAATAATCTTTTAAGACTCGTTCATTCACAAAGTTACCAATTCACCTATATCACGTTGTCTACTTTTCTTAATGAGCTCACGATGCAAGGAAACCGAAAACTGATAATCAAACACACAACTTTATTTATAAGTAAACCTTTTAATTTAATCAAAACATAAAACTTCATTCACTAATCTATTGTTCAATACAAAAACCTAATCAAACATACTGATTGCCTCACTTGATAAAAATTGTACTCCCAAAATCAATGAAAGAAGAACTAGCCACTCATGATCGTCATCGGATCTTCAATCTTGATTTGATGATGATCAATGATGATTTGGTATGAGTTGGGAAGCTTGAAAGCATCCAAAATCATCTTGAATTTACTAGATTTTGGTTGGAAAAAGTTCTCTTTCGAGTTGGGGTTGGATAGGTTTAAGTAGACATCAAGGTCCACAAAATTCGGGGGTTTGTTGGTGACCGGTGTATGATACTCCCAGGGTCGGCGTATCATATGCCCCCCTCAGCTTCCTACGCCCAACTTTCTGTAATTTTTGTCAAATACGCCCTGCGTATGGTACGTCGGTATGCCTAATTTTATGCCTTTTTGTAACTTTTGATATTTACATCTTTAGTCCTTGTAGTTTCGTGTTTGGCTTCCATTACTTCCAATTAAGCTTGTTTAGGCTTCGAACACCTATAAACAAAAAACAACCAAAGTAATCTCATTCCATTATAACAACGATGTAAAATCATATAATTAGATCAATTAAGCCTTGAATTATTATTACGTTATCATTAGCATGAGCTAAAACTCTTTATTCACTTAGATTAGATAAATCCTAGCTAACTTTGATGATGTACATGTGATTTTTGATGATGATTATGTTGATGACTTGAACATGGTCTTGAATCTTCTTCAATGATTATGTGTGTTTGTTTGACTTGATTATATGTTCAATCTCGTAGGTATCTTGACCATATCATGTTGGAAAACCATATGTGTTAGGGTCTTTATTCATGAATATGTATATGTATGTATGTGTAGGGGTGTTCAAAAATATCCGAATCCGAAACCGTATCCGAAATATCCGAATCCGAAACTGTATCCGAAATATCCGAAAATCCGAAATTCGGATCCGAAATATCCGAAAATCCGAAAATTCGGATATCCGAATTTCGGATATCTGAAAATTCGGATATCCGAATTTCGGATTCGGATTCGGATAGTGATTTTGAGAATTTTAGGATATTTTGGATATCCGAAATATCCAAAATATTTTTATAAAATTTTAAAAATATTAAATATTAATTAAATTTTTCAGATGTTTTTAGATATTTAGGATATTTTAATAAAAAACTTTGAATATCCGAAAAAATTTTCAATAAAAACTATTATATTTTATAAAATTTATTAAATAATACAAAAATTTTTTGAATTCGGATATCCGAACGGATATCCGAATCCGAATCTGAAATTTCGGATATCCGAATTTCGGATATCCGAAATTTTGAATTCGGATTCGGATAGTGAAATTCACTATCCGAAATTTTCGGATATCCGAATTTCGGATATCTGAAATTGAACACCCCTATGTATGTGTATTTATGGCATTTGAATCGGAATGATGTATATGCTTGGAAAGGCCATTACATTTGTTGTTAATTCCTCATATCATTGTGTATGTGTGATCATGGTTTACTAGCATAAATTTGTAGTTCATATATTCGTGGTATGATATTCACAAGTTGGAGGACTTCATGATTTTGTTTATATTACGTGATTCGAGGTGATTGGTATGTGCTTATCGTATTAGCTTTCCAAAGAATTATGGGACTAAATAACCTTGACAGGATTTTAGTCTATATTTATATTCAACATAATTGTATCATTGGTTCTTCATGGAATACTTTAGGTGGTTACTATGTTAACATCATTTTAACTTTCTAAAGAGTCATATGATTAGGTAGTCTTGACGGAAGTTTAGTCTATTTCCGTGTTACACGTGTATAGAATAATCTCATCATGAATTTGTGTATGTTATCATTGTTTGGCTAGGTGGATTCAAAGTCTAAGTGAATATTCCATTTGCTTGATTATCTTTCTTGATTTTTATTCATATCTATCTATTTATGTTTATTTTAATAGCAAATCATCTATCTTTTCCGGCTAAATAATAACAAAGGTTTACTATTAGTAGCTACCATATCTTGGGATCGATACTTGGTTCTTGCCTAAACTATGCTACATATACGATAGGTGCACTTGCCTATTTGTGTGTGGTTTAATTTTAAGGTAAAAATCATTTCTATAAATTTAAAACTAAATGCTGTGAAAATCATTAAAAATATATATATACCCACACACATCACTAAACAACATCACCACCAATAGAAACACAATGAACTTATCTTTGTCCTCGATTCCTTTATAAGGTAACTTGAAACTTAAATATTATTCTTAAGCAAGCGAAAAAGTTGCACATTCTTGACACACACATTCCGATTCGACATTTGCGACTAGAACTTCTGATGATGTTTATAAGAAACATCATAATGAAATTTGTTTGATGGTTCTAACTTAGAAGTTTAAAACAATCTAATAGATATAAAGTCTTTTTAGGGTTTGTTTGATATATGGTAATGGAATGAATGAAGAAATAAAACAAATGATGGTATGGAAATGTATGAGAATGAAATGAATCACTACATTTCATTATCCTATTTGGTTACCCTATGGAAATAAAATGAGTTATTACTTTATGTTGTTTGTTAGGTAGGAAAATATGAAGAAATATAATACAAAAGTGGTTATGATGGTGATGACCGGTGGTTGGGATGACCGTGGTGGTGGCAACGACAAGTGGTGGCGGCTTGGTGTTAGTGGTGGCCTGTGGTAATTTATGGTGTGGTTGGTGGTGGTGGCAACCTATGGTGAAGGTGGTTACTGATGATGGTGGTCGTGTTGCTGATGGTGGGCGGTAGGGATTAGTGGTTTTGTCTGATGGTGGTGGTCTGGGTGGTGATCGATGATGATAGTGGTGGTGGTCGGTGGTGATCGGTGGTGGTGGTGGCTAGCGGCTACCGTTCTTGGTGGCTGGTGGTAGTCATGGTCGGTGGATGTCGTGACCATGGAGGTGGTGATGTTGGCTAGTGGTAGTTGGTAGTGGTGGGTGGGTGGTGATTAAAAATGGAAGAATGAATGAAATAAAAATATAAAGGGGGGGGGGGGGGGGAGGGGGTTTGAATGGAATGATTTTGGTTTGTTTAAAGGAAATATGATTACTTATGTAATAGTCATTTCGTTTCATTCCATTCCATTCACTAATCATATATTTTTTTCATTAACTCTCAATAGTTCATTTCATTTCGACTCTCGTTCTTACATACCAACCACTATCTTAATGATTTTCATTTTAGTTTTGCCTGGATGAGATTAGTTTAAAAGGATTGCAACATTGATCCTTTGTATTGACTTACACACACATTTAGTTTATTATGGTGAAGGTGGTTGTTGATGATGGTGGTCGTGTTGCTGGTGGTGGGCGGTGGGGATTAGTGGTGTTGTCCGATGGTGGTGGTCTGGGTGGTGACCGGTGATGATAGTGGTGGTGGCTGGTGGTGGTGGTGGTTATGACTGGTGGTGGCGGTGATGGTGGCTAGAGTAGTTGGTAGTGGTGGATGGGTGGTGATTAAAAATGGAAGAATGAATAAAATAAAAATATAAGGGGGGGGTGGGGGCTTGGATGGAATGATTTTGGTTTGTTTAAAGGAAATATGATTATTTGTGTAATAGTCCATTCCATTCCATTCACTAACCATATATTTTTTTTTCATATACTCTTAATAGTTCATTTCATTTCGACTCTTATTCTTACATACCACCCACTGTCTTAATGATTTTCATTTTAGTTTTGCCTGGATGAGATTAGTTTAAAAGGATTACAACATTGATCCTTTGTATTGACTTACACACACATTTATTTTATTATTTTTTCAGAAAAAAACTATCATAAAATTAAGAATCTTATAATCTTTGATTTGAATATGACATTGCTATATTATTTTAAAAACAATGTATTTTTCAAATATATTTGTAAAGAACTATGTGATAAAAAGTGTTGTTATCCCACTTTATATTAAGCTATTATTTTTTGTTCATAAAAACTATATGGTACAACGGGTTGTTATCCCACTTACAGTGTGTTTTTATCCATGTTACATTGTATCGATAAATTTTGTTATGTGTTATATAACACGTGTACGAAAAAAAAAACGGAATTGACATCACACATTAAATCACTCATACACATGGTTGTCATTTCGTTGTTTCCTATACTACTCAAATGAAATCTAATTTGTATTAGAACTGACCCCTTGCATATTCGTGTATATGACATTAGTTTTATATGATTATAATATTAATCCTTTATATTGAATTATATATATAAAGGATTGAGTGAGAGGAGGAGAAGAATGATTAAATACAAAATGATATTTTCGTTTATAGAGGTGTAAAAACAATATGTGCTTTCAATCAAACATATTATATTAATCTAAGTGGTCGATTAATACACAAACTTAGTACAAGCAAGACTTAGGAAATAAAATTAATCATTATATAGTATTATCCTGTAAGAATAAAATGAATCAATACTTATGTTATTTGTTAAGTAGGAAAAGAAAAAAGAATGGAATACAAAAGTGGTTATGGTGGTTACAGCCGGTGGTGGTGGTGGGTAGTGGTGGTTCCGATGGTGGTGGCGGCGGCTAGTGGTGGTGGTGGCTGTGGTGCTGATGGTGGCCAGTGGTTACCGGTGGTGGTAGTGGTTGCCTGTGGTGGTGGTTGTGGTGCTAGTAGTGGTGTGCAGTGATGATGGTGGTGGTGGCGGTGGTCGCGGCTGGTGACGACTGATCTTGGTGGCCGGTGATGATGTTGGTGGTTGGTAGTGGTAGTGGTGGTGGTGGTGGGCGATGGCAGTCAGTGGTGGTGGTCGTGCCTAATGGTGACCGGTGACGACCGATCTTTGTGGCCGGTGATGGTGGTGGTGATGGCTGGTGGTGGTGGATGTGGTGGTGGTGGATGTGGTGGTGGTGGTCGGCGGTGGTTGTTGTGGTTAGTGGTGGTGGTGAAGAATGGAACGAAAAAAAAAAAGAAAGGGGAAGAGGATGGAATGAATTAGAGAGAATAAAATTATTTATGTAATGCTTCATTCCATTCCCTTTATCAACCAAACATGTATTTTTTCATTCACACTCAATGGTTTAACCATTCCTCCTTTCATTCTCGCGTACCAAACACTACGATACAATCTTGTGGTGCAAGGGTTAAATGATGTTATTTATTTTGATGGTTTTTCTTATATTTTATATACAAATTATTCCCTTAGAAAAACAAAGTAGGTGCTCTGTCATGGCGGTAAGCCTTGTGCTAGGTTACCGAGTTCAAATCTTGTCGTCACTTTCTTTGCCTACTTAGTTTTAAATATATATTTTGTTATTTTTTTTAATTGTATACAACAATTCACACCGTTATTACAAGTTGTTGTCATGGCATGATGGTAAGACATTTGAATGAAGCTTTTCAAGTTTGTGTGTTCAAATCCTTTACCCCTATTTTTCCGTTGAATTATATATGTTTGTTTTTATTATATTATTATTAATTATATTTAACATTTTCCCAATTTTATTTCAATCAAAATTAAAGAGTGTATCTTATCATGCCTCCTATGTATGTACCAACATTATGGAGGAGAGTAATACCAATTTTTAATTTTAAATTATAAGAAATACATATGTGTTGCTTGATTTAGTTTATGTTTTGTGTAGCGTTCAGTGATAATTTAAATCGTTTCAGTATCTGATGTAAGAAAACTTATCTTATATTTTGTGCACGAGATTGTTTCTTACAGCTTGAACCTATGAACTTAAGAGCACAAAACAATAAACTTAGTAGTTGCTCTAGAACCCGCCTTCAACATTGAATAATAATGTAATAATAATTGAAAGTGTCACTTACACCTCATGCTAAGCTTGAAAGTGTCACTTACACCTCTACCAAAAGATCTTTAAACAAATTAGAATACATATATATTCAAACAAAAAATGAGAAATATTTAATTCATAACAATAAGTATTATATTCTTAGACTTATGAAATAATTAATAAAAATAATTGATTATTAAACGAATAAAAAACCGATTGATCGATTACAAATGAGTGAAAGATTGGATCTAATGGTAAAAAATGAATATCATAATCAAAAGATTATAAGGTGTGATCTTGTTTATCAAAAAAATTATCTTTAAAAATTCTAGTGCTTAAAAAACAAGTTAATGACCAATGAAACCAGCTTTCAGTTTTGATTTGGTTTAAAAACCATCCAACGAATAACGGGTAACTACCCCTGAACACAATAAAACTCCCTTAAAATGATATGAGAATCATCATCCATCACGGTCACTTTGAACTATAAATAGATTGCTTTGACTGTCAGTCCACATGCCATTGACATGTATGTTTCATCTTATTATTTTAAAATTTATCAGACTTTACATCTAATATTTTGTAGATAGTTAATTATGATTTTCGTCCTCATTTGGCGTAAATCTCGGTTCCAGTTGATCAGTTATTAATAGATTTGACCGAACAAGAGCTAGTATTTGAATCAGATAACATGTTTTCAAAACTTACTTATTAAAAGACTGTATAAGCACTATGTAATTTCATTTATTTACCATTGTAGTTCATCCCTCTAACACCATTTATGACTATTGTTAAATGATTATCGATTTTAGTCTTCTCGCATAAATATTAAAGAAAATTGTATAAATGATCCTTATGGTTTAAAAAGATTGCATGTTTGATTTTAGTGGCGGAGCTTAAACTATTTCGGGGGGGGGGGGTCTATATTTAAATAAAATTTACACTACCGGCCAAAGATTTGCACAGTCGGATTAAAATTTAACACTACTGACGAAAACCCCTCTTATAATGCTCAACCAATGTTTGATTTTTAAACTTTAAAAATTGCAAAACTTTTGTGTACTCATTACACATTTGATCACCGACATTAATTTCATTTAGTTTTTATGCATTTTATAAAGTTTAGACTAACTTTTAGATTTAACTTTAGGGATCAACAGTAGATTTAACTTTAGGGATCAAAAGTGCAACATCCACGTAAAAATTTGGATTAACTTTGCAAAATTTTAAATTTAGGGACCAATTTGCAACGACTACACAAATTTTTTGACTAACTTTATAAATTTAAAAAGTTAGAGTGATCAAACATGTAATCGAATCAAACCATAAAGATTATTTATATAATTTTCTCTAGAACATTATTATATGTAATGAAATATAAACTTAATTTTTACAATAGGAAGCCACCAAAAAGTTAATTTTTAATATATTCAACGTGATAAAACAAGTACCCATGTGGCCATGTGACGACACCAATTTCGTTACAAAATAATAATATCTGTCAAGTTCATAAGAGCGATATAAATGTAACCTGGTACATTTCAGACACATTGAAAGTTCAATGCATTTGAAATAGAAACTTTTTAAAAGTTTACTATGTACAATAATAGCATGAGGCAATATTCATAATTGCAAGCAAAGGTGGTAGAAAACTTAGCTTTAAAAACAAGAGTCATTGCCACTATTGAAGCTACAGTACTACTCGTGCAGCACAAATGTACAAACCACAAAGCATTCATATTACCAGACAAGAGTGTGGGTTTGATTGTTCCCAACTTGTACTCTCAAGCTCCTGTAAATTTGGATGATTGTGCTTTGTTTCTTACCCACCTTCACCTGCCACCACGTAAGCACAACCGTCCCCTTTCTATCCATTATTATTTCAAAGGTATTTAGTTAATAACTAGATTTAACACCACGCGTTACTACGGATTTTCCCTCTTTAAACTCTATTACGCGGTGGATCAGTTCTATTGTTATTTGTTACACCACACACGTAGGAAAAATATGTTTAAAGGTAACTTTAAAAAATCTAATGTTAAACATAAAATATTTATACCATTTGATTAAAGTTACTCATCATGAAACTTTGTTTTCGTTAGTAATAAAATACATCATCACCATATAAATTTTTATTTATTTCAAACGAAAATGTTTTTTATTCTAATAATTATAACAAATCTTTAACACGTAAATTTGTTGCCCGAAATTGAACTCCTTACGACACATCTATTATATTATTTATGATAATTAAACTGTTTTAAAAATTTATTAGCTACGCGTTAAGTTCCAATGTACTACATACCCCATCCACCGAAACCGTATTTTGAAATATTTTGTGAGTTTAAATTTTATAAATACCAATTTCTATATTCATTTGAAACCCATTCTTTAAATAACTATAGATACATCGACTGCAAATGATACGACGACATACAATACGGTACTTTTACACTAATGTTGGTTAATAACTCAATAATAATCTAATATAAACTTTATATTTTTATTTAACTTTTTTTTTTTGCATAACGAATATGGAAACAGAAGGTTAAATTTGTTTAAAACTTTAACACCACCACGTACCACCGCCTCTCTCGACTCTCTGCCGTTTCTGACCTAACCGAACCGGGTCGGAACCGAACCGAACCGGACTGACCCGCCCTTGACCCGAAACCGATAAGTGGTTTATATAAAGAACCGAGAACCGGACCATTTACATACGGTTCGGGCCGGACCGAACCGAGTTAAACGGGTCGGTTCAGCATAATATGGTGGTCCAGACCGCATATCTTTTCTAGGCTTGTGCTTTTTTCCGAGAGAAAAAGAAAACTTAAAAATATAAACGAAACCAATCAAGGGACTTGTTTCTTAGACTCGTTATTGTAACGTAGACAAATTGGTACCATATTAAAATACAAATCGTACATTAGTTGTCGTCATGACCCCTTTATGAGCTAATTTAGATGTAACGTGCAATAGTATTCATTTATAACCGACTTTTATTGATCTGAACACTTCTATTATATGCTAGTAAAACATTTTTTTACGTTTTTGGTGTTCAAAGGCTACCCATTTAACATCTAAAAAGCAAAAACCAACTCTTTTTTTGCCTAACTGTAATCGGGTCGGACCGAAACCGAGCTCATACTCGCGGGTTTGGACCGAAACCGACCCATAACCGTTTATAAAAAGAAAGCAGAACCGTGGACCGGAATAGCTAACCCATACACGGGCTGGTCTCAGTTTTCACGAGTCGATTCGCGAGTCTTAACCGGGTCGATCCGTAAAATGCACACCCCTATCTTGGAGTACCTATTATTGGAAAGGAGTAGGAAGACATGCGATAGTATATGGTTTAATGTTATTCTTGTAAATAACCATTAGTAATTGTTGTCGTAAGTGTTGAGCAATAAAGTATTAGTGAATCAACTTCATTCAAATTCTAATAATTTTCTTTGAATAAGAACTACTTCTTATTTCATTTATGCTATTTTGATTAGAATTTTACTTCTATTTCAAATTTTGTTTCTTATACATATACGTATACGTATGCATATGCATACACATACTGACATACACATATACATACATTGGGTTCTATATCTATATATAATACTAAAAGAGTAATTTAGGAGGATACTTGACGTATTTCTAGGCACCCTAAGTTTATTTTTTCCGCATCTCTCTCCTCTTAAATAATTACCTAAATTAAGAAATATTAAATAATTTTAATTCTTTTTTTAGATTAAATTTTTTAATAATTAAGAAAGATGTCTTTTATTAATGTTATATTTAGAAAACAATTTTATATACAATTAAAAAATTTTTCTAAAACATCTAACTTTTTTTAAAATATAAAATATTTTAAAATTGGTATCTTTAAAAAGTAATTTTTTATAAACTAAAAACAATTAAAATTAGGAGTTATAATAAAAAATATTAAAAAATAAAATTTTAATATGGTTTGTTTTGAAAAAAAAAATTTAATTTTTTTTGGAAAGAAAGTTTAGGGTGCCTAAAGTTTAAAAATTGATATCGTTATTTTATTACTTATAGTTATTACTCATATGTAATTTTAATCATATCTTATTTTAGATTATCATTTATACTTCATAAAGTTTTATTATATTTAATATTTTATTTTTTCAACTCGTATAATACACGGGTTTACTAAAGTTAGTATTAAATAAATAATAATCAATAACTAATAAGAGATATTATGCACATTTATAACCCGATCCAACTCGATTCAATATTTTATCTCTATATTTGATTACATGGTCAAAATAATTTGAAATTGATCTAACTATTGTACATAACTTTTCAGTGTATATTATTTAAATCTTAATTTTTTTCATACTAATATCCTCACACCCACTCAATATATAGTTTACGATTTGAGCCGTCAAAAGTATTACTTTAAAGTTTAAAAGAAGACAGTTTTATTTGACTGCATATTTCGCTATGACAATAAACAAAAGTTTAGATCAATCTCTGTCAAGTGTCGATTTATACTTGAAAGAGCCTATTTTTACGTATGACCAGCTTTATGACATTTTGGCACAATTTAAGAGTAAAGATGGATTGAAACTTTTAGTTTTAGATAATGAGTGTAAACCTACTAATGTTATTACAAATATAGTTTAAAAGGATGGTTTTTGCTCATTTGTGACCTTATAATCAAAAGTTGTTATGTCTTATTTAATATATAACACACTTGATTTTATTTTTATTTTTATGTTATTTAATAATTAACTCTTCAAACTTTCGTGTAATACACGGATAACTAAAGCTAGTACAGTATATTATGATAACACATAGAACAAAATAAATCATTCTTGTTTTTAATTTTTGAAATTTTAAATTCAAGAAAATAATTTAAATGTAATTTTTATTCATCTCTCTTGAAATAAAAAAAACGAGCTACTACATATCATGTATAAAATCTATACATGTGTGGTTAACGATTGAATATTAAATAAAACTAGTATTAAGCCCCCCCCCCTCCCGTGTTGCGGCAGGAGCCGAAAACCGTGCCAAGTTGCACCTATGTTACACTACCGTCAGTGAGCACGGACCGGAAAAACTGTTATTAAAAAGAAACAAATGCAAAAAGTATAAAAACAAACGAAACATTGAACCACGCATGTGAAACATAAAACATTAAAAACAATAACTAAGTTGATCTAGGACCCGTGCTTTGAGATAGGGCCGTTAACCGGGAAAAAAATGGGCATAAAAACTTTGAACCACACGCGTACGTTGCGGTGACTTAACTCATAAAATTTAAATCGAAACGTAAAACAAAAAGTTTGTAAAAGATGAAAAGTATATGGGACCAAAGTTGAATGTAAAAATATATGGGTTAATTTGTAAAGATGTAAAAGTATTGGAGTTAAAAATAAGAAAATTAAAGATAAGAAAACCCAAAAATGGGTAAAACTCATTAAAACTAAAATACAACATATGATGCATAAATAAGTTGATAATTAGTATATATGTATATATATATGTATATATATGTATATATATATATGTAGGGATCTATTCAATTGAGAACTAAAAATTTTGTAAAGAGCCAAAAGAACTAATCCACACCATAGATCTACTTGATCAATGGTTATAATTAAAAGAGGCAAAACAGTAAATTTATAATATTTTAATGAATATGATGAAACATTAAAAAGGGTAAATTTAGAAAACCCATTTAATTTCAATAACCACATCTCAGATTTTTTAGGGGGCGATTGTATACCATATTTCTAAACTAAAGAGCACCCCTGTCATGTATATTCACAAGCAGGGAAGAAACAAACAATTTTGAGAGGCAATTTTGTTATCTACACTGCGTATCGATTTGCAATCGACTTGTACGAGGCTTGTATACTACAATTTTAGTCGAGGTGTTTGAATTTGTAAGTTTTTTGAAATCTTATAAACCAAATTATCTGCAATTGACTCACAATAGGTTTTTTAGGTTATTAAATGTTCGATCTTTATTTGTTAAGCAAGCAATTAAACTTCTTCGTAATTGGTTTTATGTAGTATACAACTCATCTGATGTTAAAAATAAAGATACCCACATAAAATTTGCTGATTCGACAATCTAGAATTATGGATTTTAAAGTGATGTCCAATTTGCTATAGTTGATGATTGTTAGGAGCACAGTAATTTCTCTTTTTTACCTACAAATTTCTTGAGAAATTGAGATTTAAGGGTTGACCTAGCATTCAAATTTTTGCGTAATACACTTGTATGTAGATAAAAAAAACCATAGTTTGTTTAGAAAATCCAATGTGATAATGAGTTCATGTGACGTGTCATGTTCTTTAGAGAGCTTATGAATTTAAACTTATTTGATTAACGAGTTATTAAATAGAATACAATGCACATTAATTATGTGAAGCAGTTCCTATAGGAGAATGATCAAGATGCATTGATGCATCTAAATTTTAAAGTCAAACATTGATTCCTCATGTATTGAAGATGGTAGGTGTGTAATATACAGTTTGTACTAGTGATGGATACTAGTGTGGATATGAAACTTTATAGTGTTTAAAAAGTTTACTATGATAATATATTCATATAATCATATTATATCATTTACGTGAACAACAGGGTTTAGAAAACAAATTCAATATAAGTGGTTTGTAAACTAAAATAATGAGTGTTCTTTTAAAAGCTTATTGTTTACACTAATTTGATGACCCAGTTTTTGATCAAGATAGAATTAAAAGGACATTATATGATCGAGCATTTGAATACATGTAATTATGATGCATTGATGCATTTTTTTTATTTATGAACGTAAAATAGGTGATACTTTCATTCTTGTTCTACTTGACTATGTTTGATTAGTAGTATAAGGTTTTTAAAAATCCATATCTATTTTAGTTTGTTTTAAAACTATGTATAATTCATGGTTGTGTTCTAATATATGTATTTTCATATATGAATTTTGTTTAACAACTAAAACATGTTAATTTAGGAACCACCTTTTATCTACCATGAAATCAGTAACATGTTTTGAAAAAAAAAACCCGGTTGACATTTAAAGGAATTAATTACCCATTATTCAAGCAATCTTCTATGACGACGAGTTTAAGGGGATTTAGATTTGATGGAGTTAAAGATGAAACCAGATTTTAAAATCAAATAATCATATATAACAGTCATTTGCTAACCTGTTCTCGATCCCGAATCAGAAACCCACTTTGTTTTCTTGCTACCATTGATGATGAATACACAAAGGGAATGTTGACTAGTTATTGCTATTGCTTCAAGAAAATTAGGCGTTGGTTCTATTTTATTATGCCTATCAATGCTTTTGTTAACATTCTTATTATCATAAACCTTTAAGTTCTTATTGCACAATTGATCAAGTTATACCCTATTTATGTCATCCTTCTATTACACATATGATGCTACACTTTTGATATCGTTATATGTATGCTCCTTCTATATAGAATGCTTGTAGTTTCAATTCCCCTGAGTGATCTGGGCTACACTTAAGAAAACCATACAAATTTCGTGTCGTTCAAAAGTGGAAGAATGTTAAGAAAGTGAATCAAGACGACATCAAGAAGATAAATTTAACACTTATTTGATTAAATTCAACACTTACTGATTAAAATTAGATTTCAGAGTAATGACAAGAATGTACACACATTATTATATATTAGAATGGTTTGAAACATGAGAAAATACATTGTGCATATGTGCAAAAGACCATATGTGCACAAGTGCATATTTGCATTATTGAAATCTGTATATCTGCATTAATGTAAAGTACATAGCTACCATCAAAAAAAATTATTTCAGTTGTTGCAAAGACTCAAAAGACTAATGGATGAATAACAAATAAAGTTGAAACCATAAAAAAACCTTTTAGATATTCAAAACCTAGAATTACTGAGGATCAAATACGCATTATTAATCTCCTATAGCCCCTCTGTAATGCTTTATGCTAGTCTCCAGCAACAATAATTCAGTGAAGTTATGGACTATTATTGGTCAATTTATTTTCTATGTGTTAACTTGCTTTACCTCAAAATTGGATTGCCACATAGGAACATTAACATATTAGAGGTCTATGTATGAAACTGTTTTTGGACTATTCGCTTGTAGTTCACCGAGGAACTTCTACCAATTTTAATTCACAAAAGTACTCAATCAAGATAGAGTCCATGCTGCATTTGAGAAGCAACATAACACATCAAATTATCTTCTATAACATGATTTTTCAAGTTAATACTCATGTAAGCTCTTTAGAGTCCATATAGTGGTGCATGTTGAAATAAAAATGCAAGTTGTGGATATGTCAAATGGAATCAATGAGATGTCAAATAATGTTTCAATTGTCTACAGCATGGAGGTTACTTTAAATGGATTCTACAAAGTAATCTCCTCCCTTAAATTTTCAAGTTATTGATGATGCAAAATCTTTGAAGTACACATATTGGTGTATATATTAAAATTAAGCTAGACGTATTATCATAATAGAATAATAATATACTGGTCTATAAGTAATGTAATGTGTATGGCTAGATTTTATGAAATTTATTAACTGAAATATATCTAGATGAAATGGTTCATGCATGTTACTATCTATACATTGGATCATATTTACGATGTACCAAGTAAGCATTAAAAATGTAATGTTAATAAAAAGTTGACTTTCAAAGTATTAAATGTATAAACTTTATCCTAACTGTAGTTCTATTTATTAAAAAAAAATAGATGAGAGTTTATCCAAGTAGTAATAAATATTTTCTTTAAAAGAAATACCAGGTTGATATCTAAAGGAGTCAATTATCCATTATTCACTTTCAAAACAAATCACACGTGTCAATTGAAATACAGGGGAACCACTCTCGTCTCTAATATTTTCCTTTGTCGCATGAAAAATTGAATCCAAAATTGTTTATATGGGTTGCTATTTAGATCTAAGCACAATATGAATTTTTGATCAGAAGTTGGTTTTGCAAAAGGATTGAGCAGTTACCATCCATCCCACTAACCTGATTTTAAAATGTTAAATTACAAGACTACCCTTCTTGATAATTTATTAATTATAAAATTTAATAATATATATAAAAAAAACTATTGGTTGATGATGGTTTTTTGGTTTTTTAAAAAATTTTGATTCTTATTTGAAAGCCCCTCTATATATGTATATATATATATATATATATATATATATATATATATATATATATATATAGATTGATCCATGATTTAGTATATTACTTATTAAATACATGTATATCTTAATTCAAATTATATTATATCTGAATTCAAAATCTTTAATTTGAATTGATTTTATTCGCAAGGAGCTGGATGAGAAGAAATTCTCACGTCCGGTTCTGTAGTAGAGATGGAATTCATAACAAACCATCAACTATAACCCCAAAAGAACCAGATTCCGTAAACAACATAGAGGGAGAATGAAGGGAATATCTTATCGAGGTAATACTGTTTGTTTTGGTAAATACGCTCTTCAAGCACTTGAACCCGCTTGGATCACATCTAGACAAATAGAAGCGGGTCGACGAGCAATGACACGAAACCCACGTCGCGGTGGAAAAATATGGGTACATACATTTCCAGATAAACCAGTTACAGTAAGGCCCGCAGAAACACGTATGGGTTCAGGTAATGGTTCTCCCGAATATTGGGTAGCTGATGTTAAACCAAGTCGAATCCTTTATGAAATGGGTGGAGTAACAGAAAATATAGCCAGAAGGGCTATTTTATATATATATATATATATATATATATATATATATATATATATATATATATATATGGACAAATTAATTTGATGGTTTTATTTACATAAAGTACATTTTTGTATGTAAAACATATATAATTGAAACAATATAGTTAAAGAATTTAGACTTTGTTCTTTTGTTCTTGTAGAATTTTATTGTTGTGTAATAAACCATTATTTATATTATACGTGTGTATGTTTTTTCTAAAAAAACTGTTTCTTACATAATATGACTTCATCATTTTTATTGTTTAATTATTACAACTATGAATAATAAAATCATTATCATCTTTTACAACTTGTTGTATTATGTATTAGTTGAGAAACTAGTAAATTACACTGGTTAAATTAAAACTTAAACGAACAATTACTGATTAATATTTGAAAATTATTAAATATTTTTTAAGTTTAAATATAATTGAAATTACGTATATTTAACTATCTTAAGTAATAAATCAATAACAACATACATTTAAACTTCCATTTTTAGGAAACTTTTGTTTTATAAAATCTCTTTTTGAACATTCGATTTTGTAAAACAGTGTTTTTTGAACAATGTCTTTTTTTTAAGTTCTTTGTGAATTCAAAATTCATAAAGTTTTGTTTCTAAAATATTATGTTTTTCATTAAAAAGAAACTAGTTTTTAATTTATTAAAATATCTTTTCTATAACTTGAAAATGATATAAATAATATTATTAGCATTTAATATCATTATTAAATGGTTGACTTGTTATACTAATAGCATGTACAAAATAAGTGTGAAAAGATGACGTGTGACAAAAATTATTTTGCTTTATTAGCGGAGATACAAAAAATGGCAACTGTTAACGTGGTTATGCGTATCGTATAAGGTTTTAATACACGCTTGTGTCAGCATTTGCGTTGGCATAGTAATTAATTTTAGGGGCTGTTTGGCAATTTCTGAATAATTAAGTGTTGAATTAATAAGACGTCTAAACAATTAAGATGTCTGAACCATTAAGAACTAGTATAACGCTTAACTATTCAAAGGTAAATATCTAACCAATTCAGATAAGAGGTTTTAACCATTCAGCATTAGACCTCTTAGCCATTCAGCATTAACCTCTTACTCATTCAACATTAGTATAATGCTTAATCATTCAGAGGCAAATGTTTAAATCATTCAGACATTTGCTCGCGTAACAAACAGCTTGAACCATTAAGTGCTGAATCATTCAGACATCTGAGCTATTAAGAGGCTGATTCAAATGCTACCAAACAACCCCTTAAACATATTTTGTGTTTCTCCTATAACTCTTCACATATAATGTTTTATAAAAATATCAAATATATCATTGCAACATACTCATTTTTGTCTATGTATACGTGTAAATATTGTTTAGAACTAGGTTGTTCGCTATAATGTACAAGTCATCAATGCATAAACATACAAGTTATCAAAGCTTCTTAAGTTTTTATCTTTTATAGTTTTTTTTGTTTTCCTCTTACAACGTTTAGATATGATATATTTTAAAATTTTGGATTTACCGTTGCGACATTTTATATTTATCAATGATTAAACGTAATATTTTTCGCGGTGTGAATACTAATGTGCATATCGTAAAAGTTGAATATTATAAATTTTAACATCCTGTCGTGGCACATGGGTTTCACCCATAGGGCTAAGCACTCATCCGCAATGTACAAGTCTTCAATGCACGCTTACAGCCACGCTAACGTCATTGTAGTATTAAAAATTTTTCGTTACGTTTTTAACAAATCATAAAGTGTATAGATTTGGCTTAATGCACAGTAATGCGAGATTATTTTTTACAATGTTTTGTCTTTTACTTATTTGATTTTTTTAATGTACCATCGCTATGTGTATATTTGGTATACTAAACGTGAAAATCCGCTAACAAACTAGGAATGCACGGCGCCTCGCCACCCCTACGTTAACGTTAGCATCTTTTCTTGATATCTTTTTTATTAAGTTTTTACGAGCCACAACATGTAAAGATTTGGTTTACCACCTCAATGCTTAAATTTTTACAATGTTTTGACATCTTTTTAGGTGAATCTTTTTAAGTCTCATTGCTACGTTTGTGTACCGATATCTATTACAACACCCAACCCGCTAATGAAGCACGTAAACGAGCAACTTCGTCTGCCCTCCGCTAAGGTCGGCATAATTTTTTATATAAAAATACTTGTTAGTTAAACTTTTGAACGAGCCACAATGTGTAAAGTGTTGGTTTAGAGTATCGCATTGCGAGAGTTCTCTACAATGTTTTATCTTTTGTTTATTTAATTTTTTAAAGTTATCGCTCGATGTATTTTTCAATATTTAAACATCGCTTAACCTATTAAACGAAATACGCAAATGCGCTGCATTGTGCAAAAACAAATACTAGTCATAACAAAATATATCTGTTTCCTACGACACCCTTTGTCAAAGCATATTGTTAGACTCTAATTATTTAACAAGTAATGTTGCTCTCACGCTGCGGCGTGAATGCACGTAACGTCGTGTTTTCGCACTTGGTTATCCTGTGGTTATGGTATGGATTTCAATGCACCTAAGTATATAAAAGAAAATGAATTTAAGAAATATTATACATAACGCCTCGGCATAATATTTTTTAGAAAGTAGTTTAAACGTAATGCGTGCCCGTTATGGTGGAGCCGTACGATGACATGAACGTGGTTGATGGCACATTGCGGTGCGTGTGCGAAGTTCGTTATACTAGTACAACCTGCTATTAAAAAAATGTAATTGAAATAGAATAATTATTTAAAGAAAAGTAAAAGAAAAAAAATGTAAACCGAAAATATAAGAAAAGAAAAAACAAAGCAAAAAAACCAAATGAAAATAACACAGCAAGCGGGAATTGAACCCGCTTTTTCGCCACCAATAATTGAAGGAACCTTGCCTGCTCCATCCTTCTATATTTTTGATGTTAGAGATTTGCTGCAAATGCATAAGCATGTCTTGGGTTAGGAAAAAAGGAGAAAGTTAATTCATTCTATTATAGTAACGGCAATTTGGTGTATTTGGAAAGCCCGTAGTGATACTGCCTTTAATAAAGTACCGCCAATGTTGGACAATGTGTTTGGAGATATAAGAAACATGGGTTTCTATGGATAAAAAACCTGACCAAAGCTAAGCATATTACATGGGATCAATAATGTAGGTTTGAGATATGTAGTATGGTGTCTTGAGTCTTGTATTCCGTACTCTATTGGCGTCTGTATCATTGGCCTCGCTACTTGCTGGTCCTTGTTTAATAAAACTTCTTTCGTTGGCCGTTAAAAAAATAATACCTACTAACATACCACAAACAAGAATAGCTAACAATATGCTCAAAAATACATTCCCAAGATTCATCTAAATTTTTTTAAGCACCAAGTTCTTTTGAAATCACTAAATAACCTACCAAGCTGTCATGTTAATTGCCTCAATCATATTTTTCTTAAGACTGACATTTATTACACTCTCATTTGGAAATAACTCCTTGTTAAATGTTTTCACTTTTGGTTAGCACAACAGTTTTTTTTAACAGAGCACAACAGTTCCTTGGTGCATAACTCACCCCCCCCCCCCCCCCCCCAAAAAAAAAAAAAAAAAAATCTAATTCACTCTCAAAACCTCTTTGACGACTCTAAAGCTTAATGCGTAGTTTGAACCAAAGGAAGGCGAACATTCAAGCTGGCCTGAAAATGTAATGGTGAAGCCAAACCCTCAATTTAGATGTCAGCATAATAGGATGTTGATAGAACATGAATGACGCAAACCTGACTTATCATCGTTTTTTCAAATAAAAAGAATGTCAATCTCAATAAACATTAAGGACAACATATCACTTTGTTAACTCATCATTTAGACATTTTTACCATGGTTTTAGGTTACAAAATGAACCGAACTAAAAAAACTATTTTCATTAACCTCAATGTACATTAATTAGTAAATTTTCTTATTTGGGACAAATAAGAAAGTATATCTGCATTAGCATTTACCACTAAAAACCCATTTCTTTTAAAACTTTTTTTGGAAGATAGCTAATAAATATGATTTTTAAATTTTAATCTAATAAACTTAGTAAGTACCATTAAAAAGTTATTATGTTATTGCTTTCTTTTTCACTTTTCTTTACTAGGGTAGAATGGGGTAACATTGGGTGTCTTAGCCAAATAAAAAGGACCATTCTTCCCAAGGGAAGCGTGTGAAAAAAGTAGATTCTATGAGTGGAGTTAAATCACCATCAATAAAGCAACGTTCAAAACAAATACCTCCCAAAGAAATAAAAGATAAATAATTGTAAAAAAATTTATTCATTCAAACGATTTTTAGGTGTAAACAGTTTCCTTTTAGTAATTCATATTATTCAAATACAATAATATTTATCTAGAAGTTATAGAATTTATAATATTAATTATTTCACCCAAATCTTCCCCATCATATCCTTACATAAATCACTAGTCTCAAGATTGCTGCAATTTTTACCATTTTACCCTTGGCATATGTGATAGTATTTAATGGCCAAACTCATGGAATGTTTCATGCCTAATTGTCCCTATCTTGAAATGAAAGATTTCATACAAAAATCCACCAGGAAACTACAAAATCAACAACACAGGATATCTAACCCATTAAGGATTTCTGTGTTGATCATGTGAGTCACAATATTTTTTAATTGATTTATAAAATAAAGTTCAAATTCTTGGAGTGATTATATAAATAAGCACCCATTATCTCCATATGCTCTTCTACTTTTTATGGCAAACGCATAATTTAAGCAACAAACTCAAACCCATACACATGGATATCTAAAACCCATTAAAGATTTCTATGTTTGATCATGTGGGTCACACTAACTTTAATTAATTTGTCAAAAAGCTAAAATTGTTGGAGTGGTTATATAAAATAAGCACCCATAATCTCCATATGCTCTTCTTCTTTACATGGCAAATGCATAATTTAAGCAACACAGGATTAAGGGGAACCATCAATCATCATTTCTCTCCCCTCAATAATTTTACCTTTATTTGTTCGTTGCTTTATTTTAGTTTAAAGTTTACTCAAATTGTCAGGAAAATGAAAAAAAAGTAATGTTATTTTCATTTTTTTTGTTGCCCTGACCCAGTGCCAGGCATGCTACTTCTCTTTATACTACAAAAAACAACACAAAAGGGCTCACACTGCTTTTTCTTGGGTCTATCAGATTATTGTGTAAAATGGGCATCATCATCTTCATCACCCTTCAAAACTTAAACATTGCACCAGCATATTTGCATTGAGTCACTTGAAATTTGAGTCTTTGAAATGTGGGTTCAAAGAAAGATTGGTGATTTCTGGTTCTTGATATGTTTCTTGATGCTTTGGGGTTGTTCAAATGGCTTGCTTTCTCCTAAAGGTGTTAACTTTGAAGGTAAATTTGTTTCTTTTTTGTGAAATCTTGATCTCTGAAGCTTAAATTTGAGATTCTTGATGTGAGTTTTTGGAATTTTAGTGCAAGCTTTAATGGGTATAAAAGCTTCATTGTTGGACCCTCATGGTGTTCTTGAGAATTGGGATGCTGATGCTGTTGATCCATGTAGCTGGACTATGGTTACTTGTTCTTCAGAATCTCTTGTCATTGGGTTGTAAGTGTATCTTCATAAACCCTCACACACTTTGGTGTTTAGTGTATGTGTGATTAGATGTTTGATTAATATTTGTTTCATATGATCATGTTCAGGGGAACACCAAGCCAGAATTTATCAGGCACACTTTCACCAAGCATTGGCAACCTAACCAATCTTGAAATCGTGTAAGTGTCAATCAAATCATTCAAAATCTATTATAATGGTCATATTGGCAGCTTTTAATGGCATTTAATGAGTAATTTTGGTGCAGATTGTTACAGAATAATCACATTACAGGACCAATCCCAGCAGAAATTGGTAAACTGAAGAAGCTTCAAACAATTGATCTTTCTGATAATCAATTCACCCATAAAATCCCCTCTTCTTTAGGTCAATTAACAAGCCTTCAATACATGTAAGCTTGTGTTAGTTATACCACATTAAATCCTTCATGATCATGTACTTGTAATTAACTGAAATTCGGTTATATCGTTGACTAATTTTGACCTTTACAGGCGTCTTAACAACAACAGTCTTTCTGGTCCAATCCCACAGTCATTAGCCAATATGACCCAACTTGCTTTTGTGTAAGATGTCATGTCTCTTTCTCTTGCTCTTGATTAACATCACTATATATAACAGTATAAATGTATAATGCATATACACATGTACAACAGTACAAGTATAAAATGTGGTAGTATTTGAAAACATCCCACATGATTATAAAGTCACTTAGACGTTAACTAAACCTAAGTCGGTTAGCAAGCGGAGAGAGAAAGAGAGAGCTATTTGAACACTAATCACTTTGATAACGTTAAACGGTTTAGGACCCACCGTGTAAATCCTCAAGTGTTCCTTAAGTACAAGTTAACATGATAATATCATGGTCATGTAGGACACACTAGATACACCTAACATGTGTGAAGAGACATCGAACACTTTGTGATGGTAATATTGTGGTTGTGTAGGGCTCGCTAGGTAGACTTACTCTCACGAGAGTGTGTCGTGGGACTAAATGCAAATATTGCTTAAGTAACAAGCATTTTATTTTAAGTCTCATTATAGGACCTTCATATAATCAGTTATTCAGAATCATCATCACTGTATCCAAACACTAGATGTTGATTATCTACGACTTAAAATTCGCAATAATCAGATGAACACCTTCTTACAGACTTCATATTATTTGCAGGGACTTATCATTCAATAACTTAAGTGGCCCGGTTCCCAGGTTTCCTTCTAAGACCTTCAAGTAAGCTCTGCATCACTCCCCAATCTTTTGCGCGCATACGCGATGGAATGCATATATAATGAATCTATATCTACCAATTGCAGCATTGTTGGGAACCCTCTAATATGCAAAACAGGATCTGAGCAAGAATGCCGTGGAATGACACTTCTGCCCATGTCAATGACTTTAAACACCACCCAAGGTATTATAATATTATGCACATTTTCTTGATTTACTGATAAACTTCATTGATAATATTTGCATTCCCTCTATCCTTTGTGTAGGTGCTAGCACTTTGTCAAGATCAAAAGGTCACAAGATTGCTCTCGCCATCAGTACAAGCCTCGGGTGCATCTCTTTGCTCATTTTTGGGCTCGCCTTAATTTGGTGGAGACAAAGGCATAATCAAGAACCCTTCTTTGATGTCAAAGGTTTGTAACTCATGATTGTAGTCATGAGTATTATTACCTTAAAAACATGCTAAAATCTAATATTTCTGTTAGATTATGTCCTTATTAACTTTATTGGGTTTGAATGAAACAATGCAGATAGACATCATGAGGAAGTTTCACTAGGAAATCTAAGGAAGTTCCAGTTTAGGGAACTTCAAATTGCAACACACAACTTTAGCAACAAGAACATATTAGGTAAAGGAGGATTCGGGCACGTCTACAAAGGGCAACTACAAGACGGGACTTGTGTGGCGGTGAAACGCCTCAAAGATGGTGGTGCCGCCGGTGGAGAGAGACAGTTTCAGACGGAAGTTGAGATGATCAGCCTAGCTGTACACCGCAACCTACTCAGATTATACGGGTTTTGCATGACTCCAACAGAAAAGCTTTTGGTCTACCCTTATATGTCCAATGGCAGTGTCGCTTCGCGCCTCAAAGGTACCATCTTTACTATATTATTATCAGGCTTGACCTTGGATCCAATTTTGGCCCAACCACGGGCCAAAATGACTAATGTCAAACTAGGCCCATGGCCTGCGTTTGGCTTTGAAACTCAACCCAAACCAAAACTTATGCATCTTTGGTTTTCACAAATATAAAATAACGAAAACATCAACAAACTCTAACTAATATATTCTATCTGATAACTTATTCTACGTATCGTTTTGACAGCAAAACCAGTGATAGATTGGGCCCTAAGAAAGAAAATCGCGTTAGGCGCCGCAAGAGGATTACTATATCTTCATGAACAATGTGACCCGAAAATCATTCACCGCGACGTGAAGGCTGCAAACATACTCCTTGACGACTGCTGCGAAGCAGTCGTGGGAGACTTCGGTCTAGCAAAGCTCCTAGACCACCAAGACTCACACGTAACCACCGCGGTTCGTGGCACCGTGGGCCACATAGCACCCGAGTACCTCTCCACCGGCCAGTCATCCGAGAAAACCGACGTCTTCGGCTTTGGAATCCTCCTCCTCGAACTGATCACCGGCCAACGCGCATTAGAGTTCGGCAAAGCCGCTAACCAAAAAGGCGCAATGCTTGATTGGGTAAGTTTCCGGCAACCCAACATCGCCGGAAAATCAAGATTCCGGCGACTCATATCTTCCTCAAATCATCTCATTTCTTAACGAAACTTGTTGTGATCAATTCCACAGGTGAAAAAGATTCATCAAGAGAAGAAATTGGAGGTATTGATCGACAAAGATCTGAAGAACAACTACGATCGGATTGAATTAGAGGAGATTGTTAAAGTGGCCTTATTGTGCACCCAATATCTCCCCGGACAGCGGCCGAAGATGTCGGAAGTTGTACGGATGCTTGAAGGCGATGGGTTAGCGGAGAAATGGGAAGCATCACAGGGGGTTGAGTCGAGTACGAAGTACCGTACGCCGGAGTTGTCGTCGTCGGAGAGATATTCCGATCTCACTGACTCTTCGTTGCTTGGGCAAGCTATAGAACTCTCAGGCCCACGATGAGTTATAGCGGTTAAATAGAATTTTTATTTTTTTTTTACCCTTTGAAAATGCGTAATGATGTTAATTTTGTATGGGTTATATAATAGTAGAGTTTTGTTATACGATTACCCCGTTACAAATTTAGGTACGAGGAGGATGATCTTAATGGTTGAAAAGTAATATTTGATCTGAATGATTAAAAATTAATATTTTAATGGTTAGTTTTTAATCATTTATATCTAAAGTTATTTGTTAAATTTATTGTTTTTTTTTTTTTTAAACGACTAATTGAATCACTGATTAGCCACTGACTCACCTGATCATTTCTATTACTCAAATACGAAACCTGAGATCACCCTCAATAGATCTTGGGTTATCTGTTAACTATAAAAGGTTAGAAGTGATTAAAAGATGGTTTTAATGACCACTAAACTGCTATTAAACAACTTGTAAGTTTTCTTTCTTTTTTTGCTGTGTTAAATGAATACATGAGCGATCATTTAATAAAAAGATATCTTTTGATGTATTTATTCAATTCTACTTAGAAAACTCATTATGATTTTTAGGTGAATTTTTAAAACATTTTGGTTTCTAGTTGGTTCACACATTGGAAAGCGGGCACGACACTTCTGCTTCTTGTTTCAATGGACTCGATCAATTCCTATTCTTGCTTCCTTGAATTCACTTGGTGATTTTTTTCGTTTTCTTTTTGAATAACTTGTTTAAACACATCTTGTTTAAATTTTTGTTAACGTTACGCTGCGAATTTTATTACAAACGGAGTTGTTAAAATAAAATATTTTTTTCCTCATAAACAGAAATATGCGTAAGGAACAAAACAGTTATCTTCTAGCATTAGATACGAAATTGATGGAGTGGATTATGTTTAGACGAAGTGTTTCATGGAGAGGATCAGACCAAAATAAAAAAAGGCAAGGTATGTCGTTTCGGTAGCTGCGATGTGAACATATGGCTTGCGCAACGGATTATTGTTAACCAACCTCTATTTCGGTATGCAAGTATGGGATCAATAAAGTGACACGTTCTCGTGGGTAAAAAAACAGGGGTAAATTAGAGACATTGTATGATATAATTGGCTGTCATTCCTTTTAGAAAATGTAAGTTAATATTTGTATGGTGTATTGAGATCCTACCATCTTGCTGTTATCAATTAAATTTTAATGAAATGCTGCTGTTCAAAAAAAATACGAAATTGATATGTGTGAACTGATTAATCGTCAAAACTGCTTACAAATTCTAAAAATCAATAATAAAAATCATATGTGAAAAGCTAAAAAACACACCAAATGAACATTCTTGAAAGTTGGGCTTGGTTATTAAACCAACTTTACAGCTTGAGCCTAGAGGTGGCCATCAAAACCGGATTCAAGAACCGAAAACATCACTCCAAATCAAAATCGAACTAGTTTGAAACCGGTATTATTTGAAACTGGTTTGTCACTGATTCAAACCATATGCTAAAAACCCATTTATAAATTATAATCCTCTCTATTGAAACAAGTTAAACCATACCAGTAAGGCCAAAAGCCCGGTCAAGAAGGTCAAAAGACTGATAAAAAAACCTGTCAATAACCAGTTTTAACCCTCACCAGTTTGAAATTCAAACAAGTGTTGACTTTTCGTTGAACAAACAAAATCTGCTTCAACCTGGAACCGTTTGTAGTTTGGAACCGATTTGTCCACCACTATTTACCAGATGGACTCACAGTACTCTTGCATTTATTTAGTTACTTCAATTTAATATTATAACTAGAGGTGGACAAAAAAACCAGGTATGAAACCATATTCAGAATCGGTCAACATCCGATTTTGACCATACTCTGTCCGGCCCTATCATAATGATTGGTTCCTAATCGATCATTCATATTTTAAATCGCAAATTCTTAATTTAGCCTCTTGTATAATCTTCCTGGTCTCTCTACCGTATCCAAACTACAATAAACCAAACTTAAAATCAATTTTTATTACGAAAACCGATTGAAAACCCACATGACAGATCAAATTTGTAGAGTATCAAGAAATGTGAAATAACTAGATTAAGAAATTCAATATGTATAAGTAGATTAAATCTTCATGGTGTAGATTGTAGATAATGTGGTGGTCATGGAACCATCACCACACCAATCAATTTTAAAAACCACCAGTCTTAAATCCTCAAACCACCCTTGAAACTACAACGATTAGATTATGTCAAACCCATGGCACTATAGATTCAATCAAATGTGAAATAACTAGATTAAAGAAATTCAATATGTAGTAAGTAGATTAATCTTCATGTGTAGATTGTAGATAATGTGGTGGTCTGGAACCATCACCACACCAATCAATTTTAAAAACCACCAGTCTTAAAATCCTCAAACCACCCTTGAAACTACAACGATTAGATTATGTCAAACCCATGGCACTATAGATTCAATGTTGATGGCATGAAATTGATGCTGATGGGGAGTTTCAGTTAAGGAGGTGGAGATGCGGCAGGGGCTGACGATAGCGAGGGGGTGATATTCTATGTTTTTAGTTTCTTTATATTTTTCACCTTTCTAAAGAAATTCTAAGTAAATAATACAAATACCCCTTAACTGTTAGATAATATGTGAAAAAAATAGAAGTACCCTCACATTGGGTGCACGAGGGGAGGATTAAACAGAAACAGTAAACGCGTTCTATCACTAGGGTGAACTGGCAATAAATGACGAACCATAATATTAAAATTATATAATAAAAAGAAATCCAGATTGAAATGACAAAACCAACCCACGTAAAAAGAAATAATATACAAACTCTAAACAACTTTCTTGGGTATAAGCATCCTATCATGTCTAAAACAAAATTTTAGTTTCTTATCAATAAATGCACATTCATTGATAATTGATTACAAAAATATTATATTGATGGGTTAAAAATCCACATAACATGCAAGTTTCTTGGGTTTCCAAGATGTTCATCCGACATAGCCCATTTTCATTTAAACATCATTTTAAAGTTAAATTTCTCAATTTCTCAATTTACGTTCTAAACATACTCTAGTATGTATCTTAGACTAATTAGAACTATAATTAGTATATTTTGCAAATACATTGGTCAAAATTAAATTTTGAGTCAAAATTAATTAGTTGATTAAACAATTTTAACCAATTACACGTTCTCAATCTTTCTTTCTAAAGCATGATTAAATTTTCTAAACACTTCATATATGATTAATAAACATGTTTAAATAAAACTTAATATATACACTCCCATATCTCAAAATTTTATTCGAGGTTGTTCTTCATCCATTTCAACTGATTCAATCACATGCATGAGCTATTATTGTTAGATTTTGAATCAAACACATTTAACAAGTTTTAAACATGATTTGTAAGCTTTCTAAGCTATTTGAAGTGATTAAATAAATCTAGCATGAACTATGATTTCTAAGCTTTCTAATTATAAGCTATTTCAACTAATTCCAACCACATCGATTTTATCTCTAAGCAATGGTGAAGCTTGGTAGGGCCCTCCCCCTCTTTATTTATTTATTTATTAGTAGTGTTAATTTCGACCCGTTAATATAATTTTTTTAATATCTATAGAGTTCACCCCCCACTAAAATAATTTACATTCGCCTCCGTCCCCCTATGGTGTGGTTCAAGCTCCGTCACTGTTTCTAAGAATAAAAAACCCAAGATGTTCTGAAGAAAATGCCAACGGTTTTCGAGTTTGTAATTAATGTTAATGCGTGCTTTCTTTTTCTTCTATCGATTTAGAGAAAGGGAAAATGAAAAGTAGAGGGACATGCTTTTGCAATAGAGGAATATATAAAGCTGTGAATTATATATCTGACAAAATGTACGATTAAGTTTTTATCATACACGATAGATGAGCTTCTAGTTATATAATCGAAGTGATTTTCCATGTACGATTCACACGCTATTAAAAAAAATTATAATTTGGACGTGTGGAAAGTGTAAAGAACCAAACCTCAAAAGTTTATTCTTGTAATCATATGATTAATCATGATATCGATAAAGGACATTTAATCCAATAGTTAATTACGTGGCATGTGTAGTTTTTTACTAATCACTCAATTAATTGATTTATTATAATAACATAATCAACATTTAAGTCTAAAGTTCACATATATAAAAGGATAATAACAGAAAAACTCGGTCTAGTTTTATAATAAATTTCTCTTGGTTACTTGTACACTAACTTTATACTCGTTCCAGTCGGAGTACAACAACCTCAGTACTAAAAAAGACAAAAACAAAAAACTTTAAAATAAATCCATCATTCTTTGTAACATTGTATTATGCTGCTCTCAAACAACCCTCTTGGATTCTCTAGAAAAGCATCTTCGGCTAAACTAAAGTTGTTTGATTTGTTTAACTATGTTTCTTTAATAATTTAGGGTTGTTATGTGTCACAAAAACTGTGTGTGATATATGATGTATGGTATTTGCTTTTTAAGCTTTAATTTTAGTATGTTGTTACATTTTAGATAATAAACTAACATATAATTAGATAATAACAAATTATCAAGATAAGATAACAAGATTATAACTATTATATATGTAATTATAAACAATATGTTACATATATCTAACGTCAAATACTACATCATTTCGGACTCTAATAGCATCTTCTTAATTTTGTTGGGTTGTCAATCATTGAATGGGTTGCATGCATAATTGAACCACGATTGAGAAGTTCATTTAAAGCCAATCCTCATCACTATCATCATAATCGTCAACCGGAGGGTTGTTGTCCGGTTCGACAAGAGGCCAATTTTCCATTTCGTCAACGTGAGGTTTTCTAGTTTAACATGGACTTTTCCGGTTGATCAACAAGAGGGTTTTTCTATTTGTCTAAGAGAGGGTTTTCTGATAAAATTGTTTCTGCATCAATATGCCATTTATAGAGATTTGATGTTGAATGGGATGAGATTAAAAGATTGAAAGGAAGTTTTGATGTTGCTTAGATGGTGACTAAATAAATGTATGTTGATGATGTTTATTGGGGATTTCTTATAATTAAAATTAAAACATTCGTATCATCAATAACAACAACATCAACAACCATAATATTTTATTAATATACTATTGATTGAGATGAAGAAGATACCTCGTAGAAGATCCATACAAATACCGTTTTAAAAGATATGAACTATTGGCTCTCATTTTACATGAATATAATTCATGTAATTTCTAACACTTCAGCTAGACGTACGATGTATCATGTTCATACTATCATGCCCTCTAATATATGATATTTTAGAATACGATTATAATTTGCAATACAGTGTTAATTTCAAACGAGATGATTGCCTTTCAAATTCAAAACATCTAAAGATGAGATCAACAAAATCTTAAAAAGTTATTATAGATCTAATATAAAAAAATGATTGAGCAGATTCATCATACTAGGTATCCCTGTTTTTGTTGGATCTTATATGCCCAAGACACATACAAGATTGATGTGGTTAGTACGTTATGATCCAAGTCGGGTCATACCCAATAACAAGCTAGGCAAACACCGTTAAACATTTATTTGTTGATCATGATCAAGCAAATAAATTATGACACCAATTTAGAAAATGGGTTTTCTGCATTTGAGATAGAACAAATTATATGGATATTTTGTTCATGAGATATCATTTGTAATGTTGTTTAAATAAGTTAAATAACATCAAATATAAGAGTGTTTAAGTTATAAGATTAAAATTAGTTTAATTATATAACTTAATGGGTGATTAAAATGAATTAAAAGGGTGTTGTTTTAAAATGGGGGGAACCCATTTTAAACTAAAATTTTCGGCCGCCCCTTTGCTTCTTCTTGGGATTCCTTGTCTTGTTTTAAGACAAGACTTTAATCCCTTGGAACAAGACACAAAACACTCTCTCTCTCACACATGCAAAGGACTCTTTCTTCTCCATTTTTCTCTTCACTTTCACGGACACAAGAGCTTGGAAAGAAAGGCTTTGGGTGTTAACTTCCTAACAAGTTTGGTGCTTTGCAAGAGCTTGTGGGTATACAAGCTTGAGGTCTTCTCTTTTGAAGACTAGACATTCAAGAAACATCATCTCCTCATCTTATCCGTATCCAACTTGCTTGTTCAAGAAAGGTAGTATTCATGTACATCCTATGGTTGGTTTTGATAGCATTTCTTTTCACATATATATGATCCTTGTTCTTGGGTTTGTTTTCTTGAACATATAAATGTTTATTTTCAGAATATAACACAAGTTTTAAACTCCATTCATCCGCTGCGTTTTTATGTTTAAATGGTTAAACATCCTTCTTAAAACTTGTAAAAACCCAACAATGGCATCTAGAGCCGGTTATGTGGAAAACTTGCTTCAAAAGTCCAAGAAAAGTTAGTTTTGTTGGACTTTTTCAACCCATTAGGGGCTGTTTTGATATGGATAAATGAATCCCTTATCTTTCAAAGTTTATCTCACATGCTTTAGAATAAACCTTGAAAGATTAACATCAAGTGGTTGATTGTTTTGTTTGGACTAAACCCTAAAGTTTGGGTTTATGTTGGCCGAAACTTTAAGGGTTAAAAAGGGAGTTCATGGTTGTTCTTGGATGTTGTATTTGATACATATTTTGGTGCATAACATAGCCTTGACCTATGTGTTTTGGTTTTGGATGAATGTGATTGTCATGTTTAGTTTTATTCATTAAAGGGTTGTAATAATAATTTTGGTGTTTGTATCTTTTGGGTTGTAATTTATTTATTCATTGGTTATGTAATAAATAGATTAGGTGCATTTCTTTTATTAGAAAAATTGTATTAGGATATGATTTTGTAAAAGAAGATGCACAAGTTGGAGACTCAAGGAAAGATACAAAGGAAGAACTCAAAAGACATGGACACTTGAAGCATTTGGATGTGGATTCGAGTGGGAGTTCTTGGACACATTTAATGTGTCATTATTAACCCTTAGGAAAGACCTAGTGACAACACTTGTGATGGCAAACAAGTGTGGTCACCTTAGTGGCTATGGTTATGCACATATGATTGAATGGTTGTGCTTGTTTGGTTGTTTTGTTTATGTTGGTTGTTTGATATATGGATATGCATAACTAACAAATTTATAAACATAACAAGCTGAAAATAAATGGTTCTTAATCATTAAGTGGTTAATAAAAGGTTATTAAAAGGATTAATGATTTTAAATAAAAGGGGTTTTATTAAAAGAACCATAGGGTACCATGTATTTGAAAGCATGCAAATGCAAGGTACATAGAGTTTTCTAAACTAGAATTATGAAAACTTAAAATGTCTTTTGAAAACAAGTTTATCACCATCCTTTTACACAACACTTAAGTCACTTGAAAACTCTTAATGGGATAAAGGTCACCTAACCATTTTGAGGGAACTAGTGATTTAAGGTGGGAATGCCATATTTGTGGGATAAAGATCACCTAACCACTTATATTGGTAAACTCACATGTGTGTGTAAGTAGGGTAACTTGATTTGCAAACCATGTTAAATGGATCACCTACAATATGGTTTACAAAAGGTGTTGATGGGATTAACATGCCGACTATACATAAGATGTTTAAGTCGATCCCATACCCTAGAAGTTGCAAAGGGTTGCAATTGTCAAACGTTGACTACCTTGTTAATTTAAATAATGGGATAAAGATCACCTAACCACTATTTAAATGTGACGTTGGATTCTAGAATTTATTTTGTGTATGACACATAAAAGAAATTTATAATTAAAGATGATAATATCGTAAATACTAAAATTGAACCTTGTTAAATTTTGTAGATGGCCACCAACAACAATGAAAATAATGATATTCCATCCGCTCACAACCTATCACTAAGAACCATTCTCCAAAAGGAGCGTCTAAACCATAACAATTTCATTGATTGGTTTCGAAACTTGAGAATTGTTCTCAAGCAAGAGAAACGGTCATATATCTTAGACGATCCGATTCCCGATGAACCCAATGAGGAAGATGAAGAGGCCTACTTGAATTGGGTGAAATACACTGAGGACTCGGTCCAAGTGTCTTGCCTCATGTTGGCAAGTATGACTCCGGATCTCCAAAAGGAGTACGAACATCACGGAGCATACGACATGATAACCCAGTTGAAGGAAACGTTCCAACAACAAGCAAGGGTAGAGCGCTTCGAAACGGTTCGAGCACTCCATGCATGTCGTATGGATGATACCCAATCGGTCTCATCTTATGTACTTAAGATGAAGAGCCACATAGACCGCCTCGAAAGGCTGAATTGTCCCGTCTCGAAAGAGTTGGCTACGGATTTGATCCTCAACTCTTTGTCAAAAAGGTTTGACAATTTTGTTATGAATTATAACATGAACGGTTGGGACAAGAACATAACTGAGCTTCACTCTATGCTCAAGACAGCCGAGGCGGCCATGGGTAAAAGGAGTTTACCCGTTCTCACCATCAATGAAGGTGGGAACAAGAAAGACCTCACCCCGCATCCAAGGCAAGTGTTGCCAAAGGTAAAGGGTACGTTGGGAGAAAGGGAAAGGGAGTGGTAAAAGTGCCACCACCAAAACCAGCGGAGAAGAAGCAAAAGGTTGCTTCGGATGACCCATGCTTTAAGTGTGGGGAGATAGGACATTGGGCAAGAAATTGTCCTGTCCATCTCAAAGAGTTGAAAGCAAAGAGGGATGCCGGGCAGACCTCAGGTACAATTTTCATGATTCATATTGATCTAAATATAATATCCTCTAACACATGGGTATTGGATACCGGATGTGGGACTCACATTTGCAATTTGTTGCAGGGGTTCAAAAGAAGTAAAAACTTCAACAAAGGGGATGTTAGCCTCTACATGGGGAATGGGGCAAAAGTTCAAGTTGAAGCCCGAGGGACTACATCCTGAAGCTTCCAAATGGTTTGGAAGCAATTTTGAACAATGTTTTGTATGCTCCTAGTTTGACTAGGAACATTATTTCAGTTGCACAATTAAGACAATATGGTTATGTTTTGATGTTTATTGAAAATGAAATTCATGTTTCTTTAAATAACATCTTTTATTTTAAAGCTACTCCTATTAATGGTATTTATGAATTGGTTCATGAAAACACATTATATGATAGCTCGTTGTACCAAACAACCACCAAGAAGCTCAAATTAGATTTGAGTGACACCTATCTTTGGCATTGCCGTCTTGGTCATATAAACAAGAAGCGCATACAAACTCTTCAAAAGAATGGTCTTTTAAAAGCAAGTGAATATGATTCATTTGATGTATGTGAATCTTGTTTACAAGGCAAAATGACTAAGGCGCCTTTTAGTGGCAAAACCGAAAGGGCAAAAGATTTATTAGGTATCATACATTCGGATGTATGTGGTCCTTTTAAGCCAATGACTAGGTATAATGAAAGATACTTCATTACCTTTACCGACGACTATAGTAGGTATGGGTATGTGTACTTGTTAAGACACAAAGATGAAGCTTTTGAAATGTTCAAAACCTTCCAAAATGAAGTAGAAAATCAACTCAACAAATCAATAAAAATTCTTCGCACCGATAGAGGAGGTGAATACCTGAGTGATGCTTTTAGAGATCATCTTAGAAGTTGTGGGATTATCTCACAACTATCTCCACCTGGAACACCACAACACAATGGTGTGTCCGAAAGGAGAAATCGAACTCTATTAGATATGGTTCGATCTATGATGGCTGGAAGCTCATTGCCTCTATCATTTTGGGGTTTTGCTTTGCTCTCTGCGGCCCGTATTTTGAATATGGCCCCAACCAAGAAAGTGGAAAGGACACCTTTTGAAATATGGCATGGAAGGGTTCCATCTCTATCATATTTAAAGGTGTGGGGATGTGAGGCTTATGTTAAGACTCCCACCTCAAACAAGTTAGAAAGACGTTCCACTAAGTGTATTTTTATTGGATATCCTAGAGATTCTATGGGATATTATTTCTATGATCCATTGGAACAAAAGGAGTTTGTTGCCAAGAAGGGTGAGTTCTTGGAAGCCAAGTTCCTTATGGAAGGAGCTAGCAGTAGAACAGTGGATCTTGAGGAGGATCAAGGTCCACAACCCGATACACGTTTGGTTGACACTAGCACTCAACATGAGGATGTTGAGAATGATCAAATGGTTGATCAACACACACAAAACGTTCGCAAATCTGGTAGAACTAGTAATCCACCTGAAAGATATGGATTTTTCATGGATGGGTGCTATGTGGTTGATTCCGATGAACCAATCACATACCATGATGCAGTGTCCAATTTGGATTGTGACAAATGGCTTGAAGCCATGAATGTTGAGATGCAATCCATGTATGACAACCAAGTGTGGGACTTGGTTGTACCACCTCTTAACTCCAAGGTAGTTGGAAGTAAGTGGGTTTTCAAGAAGAAAACCGATATGCATGGAAACTTGGATACTTATAAAGCTAGACTTGTAGCAAAAGGTTTCACTCAAACTCAAGGGGTTGATTATGATGAGACTTTTTCGCCTGTTGCAATGCTAAAGTCTATTAGGATATTATTTGCCATAGCTGCTCATTATGATTATGAGATTTGGCAAATGGATGTCAAAACCGCTTTTCTAAATGGATATCTTGAGGAAGATGTCTATATGGTTCAGCCTGAAGGTTTTGTCGACCCAAAACATCCTAACAAAGTATGCAAGTTAAAGAAATCAATCTATGGATTGAAGCAAGCGTCAAGAAGTTGGAATCACCGTTTTGATGAAGAGGTAATTAAATTTGGGTTCATCAAAAATGCTGATGAGGCTTGTGTGTATAAAAAGGCTAGTGGGAGCATCATCACTTTCCTAGTATTGTATGTCGATGACATCCTACTATTTGGAAATGACATTCCAACCTTGGAAGGTATAAAAACCTGGCTTGGAAGCTGTTTTTCCATTAAGGATCTTGGTGAAGCCGCCTACATTTTGGGAATAAAGATCTATAGGGATAGATCGAGGCGGTTGATAGGTTTAAATCAAAGTGCATACATTGACAAGATCTTGAAAAGGTTCAAGATGGAGAACTCTAAGAAAGGTACGTACCTATTCAAAGAGGAACGATATTGAGTACGACTCAATGTCCAAGCTCAAAGGATGAGCAAGATAAAATGAAGGGAATCCCGTATGCATCTGCTATAGGATCCATCATGTATGCAATGATATGCACTAGGCCGGACGTGTCATGCGCCTTGAGCATGACAAGCCGATACCAGCAAAATCCTGGAAATAGTCATTGGATGGCTGTTAAGAACATACTTAAGTACCTAAGGAGGACTAAAGATATGTTCCTAATCTATGGATCTGGTGAGGAGGAACTCGTGGTAAAAGGTTACACGGATGCGAGTTTCCAAACTGATCGGGATGACTCACGATCACAATCGGGATACATTTTCATCCTAAATGGAGGAGCAGTCTCTTGGAAGAGCTCTAAACAAGATGTGGTGGCATTATCAACTACAGAGTCAGAATACATCGCCGCTTCATTAGCAGCTCAAGAAGCTGCATGGTTGAAGAAATTCATTGCCGATCTAGGGGTTGTCCCTTCCATTCAGGACCCCCTAGAAATTCTTTGTGATAATGAGGGTGCGATTGCTCAAATCAAGGAACCCCGTGCACATCAAAAGACTAGGCACATTGAGCGGAGATTCAACTACATAAGGGATGAAGTTGAAAAGGGAAAAATATGTATTCGCAAAGTTCACACGGATCAAAACATTGCGGATCCACTCACGAAGCTTCTTGAAAAGGCAAAGCATGAGGGTCATACTTGTGCCATGGGACTTCGATATTCTAGTGACTGGATTTGATTTTGTGATCTTGTATTTGGATATTGGAACCTTTTATTACTTGAATGAATTATATGGTTATAATGTTTCAACTAATGTTCCAATTTTGCATGTTTAATCCATGAGTAAATCATTTACTCTAAACGTCCGTAGTCGTTCATGCCTGTGGGAACAAGTATGAGGGTAAGACTATTATGAACTTGGATTGGTAGATATTCATTTGGATGAATATATAGCAAAGGGTTGCTGCCAAAGTTCATAGATATTTATGGGATATAAATATTGGACTGACCCGCATTTCAAATATTACTACATGGAATCTTCTTGATTGATCATAAGTAAATTTGAGTAAAGGCGAATATCATTTGGTATCCTCTGACCTGAGATACATATTGGGTCTTGATATTCACCGGGTATTATACTTTGACTTAGTTCTTCGCTGTTCTGAAACATGGCAGTACATAAGACTAAATTCAGGTATAGCACGAGGTGATTGTGAGAGACGTATGTAATCAAGATGGGATTTGTTCCTCTTATTCGTTGAGAGTAAGATGTCTAAGGCCTGCTAAAGTTAAGTCAATGGAGAATGATCATTCTGTGTCTCTAAGATTTAACATGACATCTGTGACAAAAGGATAGATGATTGATTCACCTAAAACATTTTCGAGTAAGATACTTGAAGGGGATGATGTTATTGAATGGCACTTAGTCATACGTATTAAGGGTAGTAAACCGTTGTTAGGCGGTATTTACTGCTTGCATCAATCTTCTATGAATCTTGTGCAAGTGGGAGATTGTTGGATCTTATATGCCCAAGACACATACAAGATTGATGTGGTTAGTACGTTATGATCCAAGTCGGGTCATACCCAATAACAAGCTAGGCAAACACCGTTAAACATTTATTTGTTGATCATGATCAAGCAAATAAATTATGACACCAATTTAGAAAATGGGTTTTCTGAATTATTGCATTTGAGATAGAACAAATTATATGGATATTTTGTTCATGAGATATCATTTGTAATGTTGTTTAAATAAGTTAAATAACATCAAATATAAGAGTGTTTAAGTTATAAGATTAAAATTAGTTTAATTATATAACTTAATGGGTGATTAAAATGAATTAAAAGGGTGTTGTTTTAAAATGGGGGGAACCCATTTTAAACTAAAATTTTCGGCCGCCCCTTTGCTTCTTCTTGGGATTCCTTGTCTTGTTTTAAGACAAGACTTTAATCCCTTGGAACAAGACACAAAAACACTCTCTCTCTCACACATGCAAAGGACTCTTTCTTCTCCATTTTTCTCTTCACTTTCACGGACACAAGAGCTTGGAAAGAAAGGCTTTGGGTGTTAACTTCCTAACAAGTTTGGTGCTTTGCAAGAGCTTGTGGGTATACAAGCTTGAGGTCTTCTCTTTTGAAGACTAGACATTCAAGAAACATCATCCTCCTCATCTTATCCGTATCCAACTTGCTTGTTCAAGAAAGGTAGTATTCATGTACATCCTTGGTTGGTTTTGATAGCATTTCTTTTCACATATATATGATCCTTGTTCTTGGGTTTGTTTTCTTGAACATATAAATGTTTATTTTCAGAATATAACACAAGTTTTAAACTCCATTCATCCGCTGCGTTTTTATGTTTAAATGGTTAAACATCCTTCTTAAAACTTGTAAAAACCCAACAGTTTTCATATGACATTACACTTAATTACAGATTACGGAATGAAAATGAAGAGGGAGACAGTGATAATATGTTTCTTTCTTCAAAAATAAGGCAGTAAAAAGGGAGAAATTCATTAGAAAAATTTTAGATTGAAATGTCATTTTCGAACCTATTGTTTTGTTAAAATGGTCATATTAGTCCAAAACTTTTTTTTTTCATTTCAACACTTTAGTTTCCCAAATATTGTCATTTTTATTCAATCCAGTAACACCGTTAAAAATGAGGGTATTTAGTGTTTTTCAACGCCTACTTCTTTTTAATCAATATATGATCCAATTAAATTTGTATTAATCAAACTGTTGAGTACAACAAACCTCAAACAAACCAAAGTATTATCATATCATTTGTACAGATCAAACTATTAAGTATAACCACAAACAAACCAAAGTCTAAAAGCCATATGTCTTGTAATCAAATAACAATGGTTCCTTGCGTAATTGAAATATAAGAACAATTGAATAACAAACAAAACCGTGTAGAAATTAAAAAGACATCTAAAATATAAGAGAATGCTTTATTGAACTATAAAGCAATCAAACCTTAATCGAACAATGGAGTCGATGACAACAATAGACCTCAAATGAACAGTGTCTAATTCCAAGTGCTGAAATCGAATATTGTAATACCCTATCGAACTTGTTGAAATCCATTTGTGCTTAATCCAAATCAATTAAACTCCATGTTATTGAAAGTGTAGAAATCGAAGCATTCTGAGATGGACAGGGTTATCAGTTGGTCTCCCGAGTCGCTTCATGTTTTTATTCGTTTTATTTTAATTGAATCTTAATTTGTTACTTGTTTTAATTGGACAATTAGGGTGTTGAAAAAGACTAAAACTCTCTTAATTTTAATAGAGGTTTTTAACGGATTTAATGAAGTAGAGAAAATGATAACATTTAGTAAACTATAATATTGAAATGACAAAAAAATGTTTTTAAATTGAAATTACAATTTCAACAAAACGAGATGGACGAAAATGACATCTTACTCAAAACTTTAACACCCTAGTGTGAATACAAATTAAAGTGAACACCCTACCCACCATTAACTGATATAAGTTATGCTATCTCAAATTCACTGGCGATTACAAAGAAGGTTAGGAGGGGGGGGGGGGATGTCCACCCTAAAAGCAATTTCTAGTATTATGTATCTGTGAATATCCCAATCTCCCTTTATAAAATTTTACGATCGGCCCCTTGAAGTCTTGAAATTAAAGGGAGAGCAAGAGTGTAGCAAACACATTGTTGAAGGTGAAACTATAAATGGGTCACACTCCAACGGGCCAAATTTTTTCACTAATCGATGTTTGTAACCAAGTAAATTTTTTCACTCTAAAATAATCTAGTAATTAGTAGGAAAAAAAGAAAATTGTATATCGAGATAATTATTTTTAACAAGTAAACAAGCTAAATTTATATTAATTTCAAGATATAAGAGATTAAATGTTATATATACTAACCGACATTATTCTCAAACATGTTAAACATTATCGGCATTAAAGAGTTTGGGAACCTTCTTAACGATGAGCATGATTACTTCAAAGATATTACATATTATCATTTTGAAAAGTATAATTGCTTCAGACGTCACATATAACCTTTTTTTAGTATAATTGCTTTAATACGATTTTTGATATATATACATATATATTAATACACACACACACACACATATACACATATATATAGGGTTGGGATCATTACAGAACCACTTTTTATTTTTAAAACCACAGAACCATTGATTTACATAAGTGTAAATTAAGTTTGGTGATACTTAATCTATTTTACATATCTGTATATCAGACATGAACAATAAACTATGTAAAACAACTAAATATCATCAGCTTTAACTTACATTTATGTAAATCAATGATTCATAATTTACATTTATGTAAATCAATGGTTCTTTAGGTTCTGAAAATAAAAAGTAGTTCTGTAATGATCCTGGCCACATATATATACACACATACACATACACACACACACACACACATATATATATATATGTGTGTGTGTGTGTGTGTGTGCGCGCGCAAATACTAGAGTTTAGTGACCGTTTTAACAATGTTTTCCGGCAATGAACGGATCCGACCTAATCTAACCCGAACCGAAGAATATATTATATCGCCATAGATAAACGACCTTTAAAATTTTCCGCCCTCCCATGAAAATAATTTATAGGTCTGTCACTATAGAGTGTGTTAACCTAACAGAGTGAGATGGTGTTTGTAACTACGTTTGTTTAATGTTAACAAATGTTAGGGATCCGTAGGTATCATTTACTAAACACATGATCCGTAGGTTTAATTTTCGAACCTCTACTCGCCACCTCATGACCAACTTGTATCCGGTCGTTCCACATGACCCCCTTCCATAAACAATATTTACGAAACACCCAAAACCCAACCACACTCAATTCTCACCCAAAATCATAACACAAATGAAACAATTTCCAAATTAAAAAAGTTTATTTCAAAGCACTATTGATTATTGAAATGAAAGAAAATCAAAATAAGTAGAAAAGAATCTATCCCTTATTACAGGCTCAATTCCATCACCATTCATTAAAAGCTTTAGTAACAGTGCTTGTACATCCTGCAAATGCATGTTGTACCACTCCCACCATAAATCCACCTCCCTCCGCCCTCAGTTTTCACACACTACAAACACACACACACACACACAAACACACACACACACACTTATGACAGCAACATCACCCACAAACACAATGTCATCATCATCAAGATCATCCTCATTTTGGAGATTCGATTCACCGTTGATCTATTTGTTCGGAGGAATAGCTGCAATGCTGGCGATGATAGTGGTGGCGTTGGCTATCTTGGCTTGTTCTTTGCAGCATCGGCGGTCAGAAACCGCAGGTGATCGGGATAATATTGAAGGTGGTAAGGCTACAAAGGTTGAAGATGAATCAATTGGAAGCACAAAGTTCGTCGTCATTATGGCCGGAGATAATATTCCGACGTATGTTGCAGCTCCGGCCGGCGTAAACTGATGCGATTAATTCGTGAATAACGAGGAGCTACAATTTTGAATCGTATGTAAATTAGAAGGGTTTAATCGAAGACTCTTGTTTTTGAAGATCAAAATCTGCGTATTAACTATGTAGTTCTTGGTTCAAGTTTTTGGTTGAAATCTCAATATGATGAAATTGTTTAGGGTTGAATAGTGTTTTTTAGTCGTGGATTTTCTACTTAGAATTTGAGGATGCAGTCCCGAAAAAGAAACAAATAGATAGACATGATTAATATAACCCTAATCATCCGAAATAGAGTTATATATTTGCTGTAAAAAAAAGAAGAAAAACTATTTTGTTCTGGTTTAATTCTAGAGATAAGAATGATTAGTTTGAAGTAATTTTAGGGTAGAATTAAATTAGATTTTTTGTTAAGAAAAACTCTGTTATTAATTTTCACGAGGTGAAATGTTAACCAAGGAAAGAATATAATTATGTTATTAATCTTTGAATATTTTCTCGATTTTAATGTTGGGAAGAATGTGTCTACGCGGTGATTCGAGATTGCGAGATGGTTGTTAGCATTAATGACAGTGAGACGCGGCTTCTTGACCAGTGTCGATGATATTAAGGAAAATCTTATAAGAGCTTTTTTTGAATTTATTTATTTTAATTTTAGCAAATTATAAAAAACCTGGAATAAATAGACATAACTTATTATTAATAATTTATTATTATTATTATTTTTTCTTTTGTGATTCATAAATGTTTTTATGGCACAATTTTGATTCCTTAGAGTTGGATCCACGTACCACTCTCTCTAAACCATGGTTTTGAATATTGGATCAACCAGCCGGACGGAAATCGGAGGGTGACCGAACCGGTTTTCATCAGTTCATTTTAAAGTGGTTTGACCGTCCGGTTCGTCCTGGTTCGGTGGTAGGACCGGGATCCGGTGGCCGACCGAATTGTTTTTTTAATTATTGGATTTTAATGGGTATAAACGGGGGGTTGAACAATAAATTGATGTGTTGGACATACGATTATTGTTTTTTTCATATATAACTATAAAATACACATATAAATTACTTATATATATATATATATGTGTATATATATATATATATCTATATATATATATATATATATATATATGTATATATATATATATGTATATATATATATATATATATATATATATATATATGTATCTATGTATATATATCTATAGATATATATATATGTATATATATACGTATATATGTATATATACGTACGTATACGTATATATACGTATACGTATACGTATATATATACGTATATATATATACGTATAGTATACGTATACGTATACGTATACGATACGTACATACGTATACGTATATACGTATACGTATACGTATACATACGTATACGATATATACATATATATATACATATATATATATATAGATATATATACATATATATATATATAGATATATACATATATATATATATATATATATATATATATATATATAGAGTCGGGTTCTTTACAAAACTCTCTATAAATTGAAAACTACAAGAACCATTATTAACCATTGACTTACTTGATTAATGGTTGTGATTAAATATGGTAAAAAGTGTAAATATCAATTTAATTAAATGAATTTAATTCAATAAAAAGGGTATTATAGTAAATTTGATTTTTTCTCTTCAATCTGTTATTAATTCATTAATTAATTTTCTCTCTTCCCTCCTTTTTTCTCTCTCCTCTCTTCTCTTCCATCTCTAGAAATATACATATGTTAATCGGTATAGTTTTCAAAATATATGTTACTAGTTTGCATATTAAATATATGTAAGTTAAAATATTACTCTGATATTATACCAATATGAAAACTAAATGTACGATATATGTTAACAAAGAAAAACAAGTGTTTACATATATGTAAATTAGTATAGTTTAACAGTTTTCATATTACGGTACCTACAACCAATTTAAAAACAACATTGTAAATTTATAATTGATTTTTTATCAAATCAACTTGGTGTATGACAGGTAAAAAATATATTATATCTTAAAAGATGATAACATGACACATTTATGTCAGCTTTGTAGATATATAACAAACTTAAGCAATTATCATATTTGTAAATTAATGTATTTTAAAAGATATTTGTTGTCATTATTCTGTTTGGTTATATGTTAGTATATCAAATTTACATATATGTAAACAAATTTACACAATCAAAGTAAAACGAATAACTATAAACTTTTTTGTCATATAACCACGTTTAACATATACATAATAAAAAATCAAACTTGTCATTAGAGTATATGTAAACAAATTTACACATACGTTTGTATATAAGTAAGTCTGTATACAGATCTGTAAGTTGTACAACTTCATAATTTTATGATTTTCTGCATAATAAAAACCAAAATCATACATGATGAACAAACCTTTTTAGGATTATCAAGCAAACAACTTTATGAAAGGCAACTCCTTCATTATCATTGTCATCTTCAAAAGAACCAATATCGAAACCATTTACGCGGTTATCATCATATTCATCATCGTCATCATCCCATCTTCATCGTCTTCATTTTCATCTTCTAGACATGTCTGACATCATCATCTTTATTTGTTTATTGATCTTGAGAAGCCACTGGTAATCAATCTCGTTTGGTTGGACGGTGAGGATTCGACTAGAACATAATATAATCAAACGAGTCGGTTTGAAAAGTGATGATTCGATACAGAAGAACACCAGATTCATTGAGATCATAATTGATTTTGATTTGAGGGTAAATGAATCAATGAATATGTATACCAGATTGTTTTCTCAGAGTGACTTGAAAGTGATGAATCGATTTTGCTTTGTGATCTGAACAATCTTGATTTTGAGAATCGATGTTGAAGATGATGATTGAGGAACGAGATTCCCTTTTTTTCCTGCAATCTTGATCAATTTTTGAATTTGTTTAATTACCTTGATTAAAGGGAGTAATTAAGGAAACTATTTAATACCTAATTATAAAATGACAATAAGACCTTTATGAATAAGTTAAATAATAATAAAAACTATATAAATCAATGGCTAGGGTTAGTCCTCTCAGTTCTCGTGATCTTTAAGAGTCCTGAAAAGATCCTGAATATATATATATATATATATATATATATATATATATATATATATATATATATATATGTGTGTGTGTGTGTGTGTGTGTGTGTGTGTATGTATATATAATATCCTATATATACATATAACTATAACGTAATTCGGTTCTTAAATCCGGCTTGACCAGCAGACCAGTAGGACGTCCAGTTCGATGTTCAATCTGTTTCTGAAACAATTGCTATAAACAAATACTCTTAGGGTGGTGAGGGTGTCCATGTCACACCTACCAATCAAAACATGACCCACCACACCACACTAATTTAGGGGGAGCACTCACACCACACCAATATTTTTAATTAAAAAATACTTCATTAATAAAAATAGATTACAAATTATAAATATAAAAAAATACATTAAGGAGGTTTTTCAACATCGGTAATTTGAAAATATTAACGTTTCGTGAAACAACGTTTCTCGTTGTAATATGAAAATATGTATAAAATCTACTAATATGAAAATATTAAAACTAAAAATCTATAATTTAAACTCCCAACCACATATCCGGGTAATTTGACGTTTTCGTTCAAGGACGTTTTTCAACATCGGTTAGAGGACATCGTCATGTGGTTTAAGAAAAATCTCCATGTCTCGATCTAACGTTTCGTGAAACAACGTTTCTCGTTGTAAGTCGAGTAAGGTCAATTTAGATTCGGTTACTTTCATGTGAAACGATTCTCGTTCCATTTTTTCTTCAATTTCTTTTTTATGCATCGCTTTATAGTTGCTAATGGACTCATTCAACGTTGCTTTGCTTGAAGAAAACTCCCCCGTCGTTTTGTCTTTGCCCCTTGGCCCTGTTGGTGTGGCGTTATCGTTGAGGTCGGGGAGGGGGCTTGAAACCGGCTCATTAGAGCTTAAGTATTGGCCCGATTCTAAAGTTTTACCCCTCTTTATTCTTTGAGTACCAAACTCCGGAGTATCCCCCAACTCTCATTTTGCGTGGTTTATTACCACCCTCTAAGCCCTGATGCTCTTAAAGTCTTTTGTCTCATAAACTTTCTTGTATTCGCTTAACGCTTTTAGAACAATATCCTAATCGTTGCTTCCATTCGTCCAACAATGTTTCTACAATTTTGAAATGAAAACAACTTAATGAAACAAAAAAGAAAATAATAAATATAAAATATAAATAAATAAATGTAAACGTAATAAATTTACCATTAAAACGAGTCATCGTGTGGTTCATTCTTCTCCACTTTGAGTTTAGTTGATCAACTGTTCGATTGGTAGAACCAACGATGGCGATGAAGTGTCGAGACACCTTCTTCCATAACGAGGCACTTTTTTTGTGATCTTCAGTTGTAGGGTCTTCGGATACATATATCCAACTCTTTGCCAATGCCTCCTCTTTATTTTCATCCCAAGCCTTGTTAGCAGCCCCGGTTGTAGATTTTTCTTTCGATTTAGAATTCGGTGGGGGTGTTTCTTCAACACGAATATCTTCATCTTCGCTTTCGTAAACTTGAAGATCATCGAAGGATTTGTTTTCTTCTTCTTCATTTTCTTCGGTTTCTTCTTCTTTTACGTATTAAGGTGGGTTTTGAAAAGGGTTTAGGATGTTAGTGTAGTAAGAAAATTGTGATGGGTTTTGAAACTGGGGCATAATTGCGCGGTAGGCCGATGGTTGGGGGAATTCGTAAGGATATTGAAACTAATCGGTTGTATGCGGTGGTGGTGGATTGAACGGTTGGGTAGAAGGCGCCGGTTTACTTGGACCTGAATGCACATTCGGTCTATATTTTTTGAAAGTTTGGCCTCGGGATTTTGAGGATTTTTTGGTGGGATATATTTTGTTAGAAGTTTAATGTGAATTTGTATAGTAGGGTGTAAAACTTGTGAGTTTTAATTTAGTATTTATAGTGTAATTTTTTTTAAATGGCATTGTAGATGCTGGGGGTGGGGTGGGGGTACTCTTCAACGGTCAAAAAATGTACTATTCAATGGTCTCTTTCTTTGGTGTGGCTTGGCGATGGGGTGCCGGGTGGCGTGGGAATTTCACAACATGGGGGACCGGCGGCGGTGTTACCGCGTGGCGCCGGCCTTTGTCTTGTGCCCGCGACGCGAGCACCCCCTACCAGCATTTTATCATCTCCGGTCCAAAAGCTTTAGGAAGAAGGAGACCCCCTCTCTACCCATTCAAACACTGAAAACACTTCTATACAGTACCTGAATTTATTTTTATTTTATTAATTAAAATAGAAGTAAACGATTAAACACAAAATAAATAAATAAACTTTCATTTAAAGAACAAAAATACATAATTCAATTCAAAAAAAATTATCAAAATAGTAAAAAAAAGTACATTGGAATAAAATTACACTATTCCTCTTTTTGACTCAAGGTGGTAGGGTAGATCATGAGTGAGGATTAAATATATATATTTTTTTAAAAATAGTGGATTAAAATTAATTTTTTTATTATTTTTTAAACTCCTCCAACCGTCAAAAACATTACATTTAAAAAAAAAAAAAAAAAAAAAAAACCTGAATGGTACCTGAACACGCCCCCTCTTCCTTTAAAACATTTACAAAACATATAGTTAGCTATGAATGAATTTCCACTCATTTCCTAAACATATACATTTTCTCTCCAACCCAATGACGCCTTTACATTTCCTTACATTTACACATTATCATCAGTTTTTGCTTTTGTGTTTAATAATCAATTTTTATGATAAAAAAACTAAAAATTAAGAACTAGTTATAATAAACAAATAGATTCCTAGCTAGTAAAATAAATTATACAAATTAAAGTACTGTATAAGAGAAAAGATATAATGTAAGAGTTGCAATTTAATGTTTATAAAACTAAAACATTACATATATTTATTATTTTACCTAATCACCAGAAACAAAAAAATTTGAAGTTAAAAACAAATACGATGTACATGCCATTAATGCACTTGATGTAGCTAATAAAATCCACTCTGCATTTTTTTTAACGGCAAATTTATTCTATTTTTACACTACACTAAATTACACTATTGTTTGGATTTGAACACAAGACCTTCTCTCCAGTGGCGGATCCACAATTTTTTTTCAAGGGGTTCATTTTTTTAACTATTCCAATTTCATATGACCGAATATAAAAAAAATGTGGGTCGGTTCGACGGTTCGGGTCGGGTAAGGTGTATAACATAATAAAAGTACGATATAATAACGAAAAAACATAGTCAATAGAAAGTTAAAAATACATAACATAAATAAGATAGTTTTTACGAATAAAAATACTGACCTAAAATTGTTCTCTACGAGGCTTCATCTTTTGAAAACGTTGCATTACATTCTCGACCGAAACTTGTTGTAAGAACTTCTTTTCAATGTAACAAATGCAAGAATCGTTCATATATCCATCACCCATCCTATTACGTAATTCCGTTTTTACATGCTTCATTGAAGAAAAACATCTTTCAACACTAGCCGTTGCAACCGGTAAACCTAGTGACAACTTCAATAAATGATAGACCAACTGATAATCAATGTGTTTCTTGTTTCCACCATCCTTTTGGCAAGATCACTTATTCCATTCAGGTTGTCAAACCGACTATCATTTTTCACATTAGCAATGTAGTGGCCGAGTTCATGAATAAGGTTGTCCTTTTCATCAAAAGTAAAATCACGCGGATACATCTCAGCTAACTTTAGCAAATTTAACTTATTAAAGGAACTAAAGTTATCACATAGGCTTAAAGAACTCATACACGTAAGCAAGTTAGTGGTTACCTCATTAAATTGGTTTCCAAGCTCTTGAATTTGCATATCGAGAACCGTGTTGAAATTATTCACCATATAATGTTGGCGATTGGTAATGTTGGTCTTTCTTCTTCTATTTTTCGGGTCAACATTCTCATCTTCCATCTTAATCATCTCAATATCATACTTGTCACAAAAGGATGTGACATCTGACAAAAGTGAGTCAAAACCTTCAAGTCGATACCTTTGTAATTCTTCTTTGGTTGATCTAACTAGTTCAACTGCATTCATAATATCTTGATTCTTTCTTTGAAGAGTGTCACACAATGAGTTAGTAACCCCAAGATATGTTTCATCAAATGTAAATAAAATACAAACTTAAAGCTTTTCATGTATATTTGAAGTCCATTTGCTTGACTTTTGTGAGCATCATTGAATGCCGAAGTTTTTATATATTCAAGCACATCAATAACACAAGGATATAAAGCAAGCAAACGAAGAAGTGTTTTCCCATGAGAACTCCAACGTGTATCTCCGGCTCTTGCAAGTGTCATTTCTTGATTCTTTCCACGCCCGGTTTCAACTTCCGAATTCAATCGCAAACTATCTCTTTGACTTTCTCTTAGTAAGGCTTCCCCATCTTGTACGGATTTATTGTGAAAACTATTACTTCCTTCACCAACATGTTAATTTAGTTTTTTGTCACACCCCAACCTTAACGGCGGAAACGTCGAGGTGTGAGGGTTAAGATTGTTCATGCCACACAACGCTAATTTAAAATGACAATATTATTAAATATCAATATTCATGACATATATTTAAGAAATAACATAAGTTCCAACAATCAACAAACATAAGAATTCCAACATCGAAAGATAATAGTTGACTTTTTATTTTAATCTAGGTCCAATCCTAGATTGTAACAAGTCTTCAAAGCAAGCTAAGCAGTATCATTTCCTAAAATATGTTAAAAATAAAGTCAATAATATGTTGGTGAGTTTCCGTAGATTTAGCATACATAAATATTAGGCAAAAGATGACAATTTACGTCATAGGTTATTGAATAAAGTAAATAAAGATGGATGAATACCGTAACAATCAAACCTTGACAATTATGGCCACAACAACGATTAAACGATTAACTAAGTGTACTTGGTTCCCATAGTGCTCAAGAATACGACACTAGGAGCCGGCAATAACCTCGGCTTTAGTACCAAATAGGCTTGTCAGGCCCATAGATCTATGACATCGCCAGGCTAGCAATAGTTAATGATTGTATCTTACAAGAGTCATCACATGATAATTACAAGTGTTCAAATAACCATGACAACATAAAATGAATTGCATAAGTGTTACAAGATTAAAACGCGTTTACACGTGTATTTATAATACGATTAACATGTTTCACCCCAAAAGTGTGAAATAATATAAAAAAGAGGTATGAAAACTCACATGGATTATAAAGATGACAAATAAGAAGTCTTGTATCAAATGCCGAGGATTTGTTAAAGTTCAACCTAAATGACGATGCATTAAGTTAATCATGATGGTTATGATGTTAACGGTATTCGGGAATTCGCGGTTTAGCTTTGTGGTCTTGGGTGACAATTGTAACAATATTAATTGTAAATCATTTAACCATGATTTTAGTTTATAAGATAAATACCGTTTATAATTGATTTAATATTTAAATGTTTAAAATAAGAATTTTAGTGAGTAAACCATTTGTAAACGTTAAACTTTCTTTATCCAAGTATTATTATTTACTATTTAAAATAGTAAATTTGCAGAATAATGATTCTTTTAAACCCAAAAGATGTACATTTCAAATATGTACATATATATATTTATATAATTAGATTTGTAAATACATTCTATAAAAATGAAAATTGTATTAACTTTAAATTCTTGAAAAAAAGAATGAAGGAGATTTATAATAATCATAATTGGTATTTTGAATATTAAAGATTTATTAATTGAATTTTTAGAAATTTAATAGAAATTAACTTTTATCTAATTTCTGAGTAAAATGATTTTTAATAAGTAGAAACAATATTTAAATATTTTCTGTAAATAAAACAATTAATAAAAATACTTTTTAAAAAGGATTGCAGGGGCTCGGGTTCGAACCCAGGACCCCTGCCTCACCACACCATGACTTAACCACCGGGCCACAGCCATTTTTGTGTCGTGAAACAGTAATTAATTGTTAAAACGTATTACCCAGAAAATCCCCAAATTTACCAAGAATCCTAGAAAGAACATCTATCAAATTGAACACCAATTCAGTTTTGATAATGAAATTATTCATGGGGCTTTTGTTCCCCATGTAAAAACGAATCAAATCCCCAATCTAATTACCTGTTATAGCTTGAAGTTCGATAGAATGCAACAGAGGTACAAGTCGACGGTTCTTGATTTGGGAATTTCAACTTGTGTGTTTTTGGTGAAATTGTTGTTTCAGATAGTGAAAAGAAAAGGTCGGGAGCATTAGCCCTTTGTTTTATAGTGTCATTTCGATCGATTATGTTCCCAACGGCTATAGGGTTAATCTCGGGAGTTTCAGGTTTGATTAAATGAGTTAAATGTTATTCCAGGTGAAATTAATCACTCTAATGGCTGCGAAATGATTACACAAACGTTCATGCTCGTTTAATTTCAATTATAGTAAGCTTTAATGTAATAACGGTTTTGAATCTTCAATGGGTTTCGGTTTTGGTTGAGAGGGATGAACCGACGCCTACAATTTGAATTAATTACATAATGGGGTTCGAAACTGATACATAATCGTGAGGGGGTTTTCAATTCGGTTAAAATTGACGCATTTCGGGCATTTTGGGGGCGGCCGGAGTGTTGGCTGGAGTCGGCCGGGTGTCTTGGCCGGTAATACGGGGATGGGGGGTTGGGTTTAATAAAAATTACCTTTTGGTCCCTACAGTCTTTAGATTGTTCAGTTTGAACCCAAAGTTTTAGTTTTAGTTTAAGATGAGTTTACAATTTAGTCCCTGCGGTTTTGATGTTAATATTTCATGCCCAGAACTGTGTATTTACAACTTTTAAAATATAAAACTTATTTTTCTTTTATTATTAATAATATTAACCCTTATTGAAATTATTTACTATTATTATTTTTATTATTATTATCATTATTATTATTATTATATTATTATTATTATTATTATTATTATTTATTATTATGGTTTTATATTTGTTATTATTATTATTATTATTATTACTATTATTGTTATTATAATTATTATTATTATTGCCAATATTAATTATCCAACATTTAATTACATCAAGATTTTACAAACGAATCCTCGTACTTGCATAAATAACAACCAAACCCTTACAAGAAGTAACGATGATTAACAAACGTTAACTAGAAAAATACGAGAGTTCACATTTTTCTTCTTTCTTGTGCCAACACCGTACCCCATCACTCACAAATGCCTCTTTTTGCTTATTGTCATGAAACAAGTAGCAATATAAGCAATACACTTTATCCGTTTTTACACTATATTCCAACCAATTTCCATGCGATCCGGTGTACCATTTCGGATTAAATCGTCTTAACTTATCCCCACTACCTACTTGGGTTTGTGGAAAATCTTCTTTTTTCCCTTGTGGTTGACATGGACCTCTAAGCAAATATCTTCGTCTAATTTCATCTTTTTGACTAAGATGATAAGATGATATTGGTTCCCTTTCGAAAGATCCCATGAAAGATTATCCAAATCTATTTTCAATGGTTTACTACTTGAAGAGGATGAGTTAACATTTGAATTTGATGGATGACTTTTGAAGAAACTTTTAATTCCAGTCTGCATCCTACCTAAATATTAAATGTCATGGTTAACAAAAATGTTCCACAATCATGTTATTAAGTAAATTAAAGTATAAAAACTTAAAAATTCAAACAAGCATTTCATCGAACACCTTGTGTGCACAATCTAAACTCAAATAAACATACAAATTTAGTTAAAGTATGGTTCAATTCAACATCAAACACAAAGGATTAACCAAGAAATTACAACAAATTACAAATTTATACATGTTAAAATTACTACTTCTTACAAAAAATTAGAAAAAAAGGATAGAAATTCTTTGACAGTTTGACATACCTCGCGATGGTGGTGGACTGGTGGTGGCGGCCGGAGGTGGTGGTAGTCTGGCCGAAGGCTAGGGTGGTGGTGGCGGGCTAGCGGCCGAAGGTGGTGCACTGGTGCCGTGGTGCAAGAGCCAAGGGGGAAGACCGGAAGAGGGCCAAGAGGCTGCTGGTATGTGGTGGTGATTGTGATTTGGCCGATGGGTTTGTTTAAACAATTAAACCCTATTTCTTCTATTAAAAATCACTAAAAAAAGCAAAAAAAAAAAAAAAACAAAAAGGACAGAGGCTAGAAAAGACTCGAACCCGAGACCTTCAGTAGTAGAAAAGAGCTCCTAACCATCACATCAGCATACACTTTTAGTTTAAGGTTCCTACTTCAAAATATTAAAGGGTTCCTTCTAATTTTTTTTATATTTTAACACTATAAATTTGAAACCGAACGGGTTCCCGGGAACCCCTTATTTACATATAGATCCGCCCCTGCTTCCCTCTAAAAGGTAAAACATCTACCAAATGGGCTAGCCTCATATTGACATCCACTCTACATAACTTTAAAAAAAGTAATAGATACATAAAGGATTTCCAACCCGATAGCACCCCTTGTGTCTAAACTCATCGTTGACTGGGTGAGCTCATCCTTCACAAGCACCCTCATCCATGCCTTTCCTAAGAGCTTGTCACTTCATTCACAGAAGCCTGATCATGGATTGAAGATATTCTTAAATTTTAATTATGTAAAAAAGGCTTGATTATTTTTAAACTACTCGTAACTAAAAAAATAGGTAATTACCTAAAAAGATAATTTTATAAAGCTAGTAATCAAGTTTCAGGATTTTTGTATTGATGTTCTTTTTTAAAACGACACTGACTCGAATCCATCCTGACCATTTTTTAGATCTAACCCGCCTATTCAATTCCCACCTCTAGTTCTAATCGTATCTTATATACTAATCGTTCAATATGCAATTACATAATTAAGTTATGAATTTGAAAAGTTGGAATATCCTGGAAATGAACGATTCTCCCTGGTTTCATGAACACTTTCTTTTGACCTCGTATACTTTGGCTCGTCTATTCAACTCTTTACTAGAACAACATACAAAAACCGTCGGACGCTACCAATCACCGCATCCTCGATCTTAATATCGCCTATCGCCAAGGTTTAAAATCAAGCCTCGAGACGTTTTCTTTTCGCCTCATGAGATATAAGCCTCAAGGCGAACCGAGGCGTAAGCCCGAGACGGAATTAAAAATAAATATAAAAATTATATATCTTATAAAAAATAAAATACAGACTAATATTATCATCGGATTCATCAAAAACATCAAAAGCACACATTAAAAAGACATGAAATGTTTAAAACTCACACAAAGAGTCTAAAACATCGAAAACAAACATTAAAACCCACTGAGGCGCAACTTTTCTTACCGACAAGTACTCCCTGAGGCCATAGATGTTTCATAAAAGGCGGGTTTATTTCCCTCCAAGTTATTTAGAGGAAAAAAAAGAAAAAAAAATAGTTTTTTACTTATGTCGACGACGTAGATCTGCAGTAGCCAAAAACCAAGCTGACCCTATGGCGACGGACCTATAGCGACGACGCTATGTCGTCGCCATAGGTCTAGTCGCTATAGACTCTTTTTCTTGTAGTGATACAAATAACCCCCTGAGGAACCGCCTCATACTCGTTTTCTGGACGCCTAGCCTCGAGGCTCACACCTCAACCGTTTTTTTAAAACTATGCCTATCGCCACTACCACTGAGAACCAATGTCAAAGATTACCAACACTGGATTGTGTTTCTTGATTAATTTTTAATTGATTTCAAAAACCTGATGTTTTGATACTAGTTGTTGCCAAAGATGAATGAAAGAAACAACAACTGATCAAAGACTTACTTATTGAATGTGAATATCGGGATTACAATACTAAACATTGTTTCTAGTAATTACACTATGACCCCTATGCTTTAACTTGGACACAATGAACGGGATTAACCCCACAGTCTGGGTAATTCCTCTTTGATTTTGCTAGAGTTCCATGGCACTAGCAAAAAAGTTAACATAATATGACATATACATAGATCAATATGCAAAATCTTTTAAGATATATGATTTCATGGCAGACATGATTGAGTATAATACTGAAATGATGTCAAAAGTCATGCTGCTTTGTTGCCTTTGCCAAAAAGAAATCATGGTAGAGACCACAATTTTAAGTGCTTCCGTCTCATCTATGTAACTTTCAATAATTTGTTTGTGGTTATGTGCCGATTTCTAGAGTCCCTGACCTTTATTAATTGGCGGGTTCACTTTCCCGTATATCGCTCTCTCCATCCTTCGTCAATAGATTAATTATATGAATTCACTAAAGACGCATAAGACCATCTCTAGCGCACGAGGCTTCACGAGTTGCATGTCTACCAACCACCTCATGGGTGTCGCGTTGGAGATGATCTAATTACCTCTAGTGAAACAATGATATTAATACTTTGCGAAAATTGATGATATTTTTAATTTTTAGAGCTTAGGATTAGCCAAAGCAAATCAGTGAAGGAAAGATTGGACAAGATGCATGAAAGTTAGCATTTTGAGTGGACCTTTTCACATGTTTTTCTTTTTAGCAGCAGTTTTTCTCAGCCACCTTGGTCGAGCTTATCCTGTCCACCTCTAGCCTCAAACCACAAGGTGACTGCTAGTGTCTTAGAAGTCAAAAGTACTTGCTTTTACTACACAGATAATGTACTGAATATGTACCTTTGTCATCTCAATTTCATTCAATCATATGTTCAAATTACCTTTTAATTACTTGTTTAGAATTCATTTTTATTTGTGAAAAATGTCGTCTTTTTAGACCATCTCCAACGATGTTATCTCCACCGGCAGCCTGCTCGCATCCATGTCTGCCTAACCAACCTCCTCTCATGTACGGCTCTCTCTTTCCTCCCCCGCTTTCTCTTTCATGTCAAACATGGGTTTTTTCCATCCCACACCGTTGGAGATGGTCTTATGGTAGTTTGGCATGTGACTATGAGTTCTAAGGTACTTTCTGAGTTGTATATATATATATATATAATACTATATGTTGTTACTAAATAATGAGCAGTTATAATTTAAAGGTACAATTCATTTACCAGGAAAATATATAATCATCAAAGCTGCGCACTGCAGGATTTAAACCCAGGTTGGTGGACAACATTTACCACCAAGCTATTATCAAGATGACAAGTTTGAATTTACCTATATATGTAGGAAACTATAGGCTATGATAAAAAAAACTAAAGATGTTATTGTACTACATATCCCTCATGGAACTCTTAAAATACATAGCAATTGATGACTTAATAGCCACAATCAACAAAGAAAACAAACTCCATATCAATCATGTCTCTCATCCTAGAAAAAGTCTGAGGAACTTGAGATAGAAGGGTTTGAAATATCATCAAGATCCCTCAAAATTGGGTATGTGCCATTAATCTGCCACTCGGTGACCATTTGTCGAAGCTCGGTAGCTTCTTCTTTAAGCTTAGCATTCTCCTGAACAACTTGACCATGAATCTCTGAATACTTATTAAGTTTATCAACAAGCTGATGATTTTCATTACGTAGCCACACAACCTGAGACCAAAGTTCATCAAGATGCTTCTGCTTGCGCATGCGCGACCTACGCGCTGATTCTCTGTTAGATATCATTCTTCTCTGCTTCCTCTCGTTGATGATGCTCATCTGCTGCTCATCAGCTTCATCAGAAGTTGAGTTTCCCCTAAAACATGGTGTTTGAAGGTTAATAATTTCTTGATATTGAGGGTTCATATGGAGATTGTAGAACGGGTTCGACGGCTCGTTTACATTAAACTGCATAATTGGCGAGTTTTGTAGGTTCATTATATTTGGATTTGAGTGAATAAGAAAGTGGGAATGATGATCAGTAAGCTCACTGGCTTGCATGGCTATAATATATAATATTAATAATGTGAATGAAGTTGAAGGGAGATGTTATGTTACTTGAAGACGAATGATAAGATGAGGTAATTAGGGCTTTTATAGGGTTGTAAAAGGTTGAGTGGGACCCAAAAGAAGACTAGTTGTGGACAAGTAGGGTATTATGCATGTGTGTATGAGGTACGGTTACTGTTATGTACATATATAATAATATTCATGTTGATCTTTTGATATTTAGGAGGCATGTGCGCCTTTATGGTCAACTGAATACATGATTGCTCAAGGCATTTTCTTTTGGCCAATGTTGATCATACTATTTCTATCATGGATAGGATTTAGATCTTGAAATATATATGCTTTCATCACTCATAGAGAGTGGTAGGGTTGGGATGGAGGTAGAATAATAATAATTCATTAGTTGTGGAAGTTTTACGGTGTTATTAAAGCAATCAAAATAAAGAAAAGGATTGCTAATGAATTTGTAGGTTTTGAGTATATCGATAACCATGCATGATTCACTTTTCAAATATTTGGCTAAGTGTTAATTTATTCTTGAAAAGGAAAAGTGTTAAATTTTAATATTTTTTCATGGCAAAAATATTAAAGAAATTACATGTTTTCAAGGTTTTATCATATTTGTTTCTTGTTATTGATTGTTTATTGGTTTGGTGTTCACTCTGCTCTTAATTCATTGTCACTGACCAAAAGAAACAAAGAAGAATTTGATTTATTTTTTTAACACTTTGTTTAATTTGAACATACTCTTTTTCTATGAAAAAAACAATTTTTACTATTCAATAATTAGCAAGTCAAAGTAAATCTATGTGGTTCCTAGCAAGTAAAAAAAACTCAAAAGATCCTAATAGCAAGTAGCAAGAATTTGGTCATATGCGGTTCGTTAAGCAAGTATACCAAGTCAAAAAGTATTATTCTCGCGTGTGGTTAATTCATAAAAAGTAGCAAGCAAGTTACACCTGTGTGACAAATAACTTTTGTGGCAAGTTAGTCTTGTATGACAAATTAAACCTGTGTGGCATACAAAAAAGAAGACCTGTGTGACAAAATTGGAAGCCAAAGCCTGTGTGTTACAAAGAAGACCTGTGTGGCAAAACAAGAATAAAAAACCTATATGACGAAGCAAGAATGAAGACCTTTGTGACAAAGTATTAAGCATGAATCAATGAACAGAAATAAGATCATTATTTGAATCAATTAGCAAAAACCACAAGAAAGTAAAAGAAAATTTAAAGTAGGGCGAGGAAGAAAAAGAAAGTAAAACAAGATAGCATGACAAGGAAAGATGACAAAAACCTAAGAAAACACATATCTAGTAGTTCAACAACTTATGAGCAAGAAAATGTATCACTATTATGCTTGAAATTGAGTGAAACAAATTACACCTCATGGACATTATTAATAAAAACAGTCTGAATGACTTATGGTTTCTAGGACACAATTGATGTGAAGAAAGAAGTAGAAGCTGTAGATGGGAAGAAACTAAATACTACAAAAACAATAATTCTAAAAACTCTACCAAAATACGTCTTAAATCTTAATGCAAGTTGAACAATGTCAAAATGCAAAGAAAGTTTGGAATCATATAAAGTAAGATACCTTGGAGCAGATACTATTCACAAAGTACGTCTACAAACTTTAAGGAACAAACTGGATATGTGAAAGATGAAAGAAAACAAAATACTGAGTAACTTTGCAAGCAAGTTAAGCTGCATAAAAACGTATTAAAAAATCTTGATGCAACATTTAAAGATGAAGCAATAATAAAAAAGTTACTTACCTCGGTTCCAAAAAAGTTTTTACCAATAGTGGCAACAATTAAGCAACATTTAGAGATAAACAACATGCCATTTGAAGAAGCAACGGGTAGATTAGCATTTGAAGAACGACCCAAAAGTCATTTTAACCTGTTTCAAGTTTTCGTTGGGTGTATTAACTTTATTAAACTGAGTTCAGATCATTAATATAGGTTGATTAACTAAAAGTAGGATATTATTGCTGGTATTTTTTATATATAACAATTTGGTTATCCATATTAGAGCAGTATGCTATCGAATTTTAGTAAAACATTTAATGCATGCATATTTTCTTGTTTAATCAAGAAAAAGATAAAGAACGGAATAATAAATTATTGTCAAGCTCGGTTAGGGATGAGACATCGATGGATGAGTTTTGTATCTTAAAGGAGCATTTGGTTCTCGGCATTCTCACATACGTGGCATTGGTCGAATGATGAGAAGTGTAATCCTTGACGTGTTCCTTAAATAATTGGGATGAAGATGATTGCCAAGTTGAGTTGTGACAACCAAATGCACTTTTGGGTGAACAAATAAATATGTTAACCCAAACACAACTTCCCCGCTCGTCAACCCGATGAAGAAAATGATCAAAATGATTAGTTAGTTTGGTTTTGTTTGGATGAATGTATTCGAACGGCACGATACAAATTCTAAATATTTTGAATTCTATTTTTTTATATCAGAATCAAACAGAGTTTTTTTTCAAAATACTACCTATCGCCATGAAATTTAATCGCTATAGGTGTTATTTATTTTCTAAAATAAAAATCTATTGCTTCAAACATTAGTTGCCATAGGCTTAGTATTACAAAATTTAATATTATTTTAATTATAAAAATACTTTTAGCAAAAAACCTATTACAGCTTTCACCGTTATAATTATCTATAGTGACGATACTTATAGGGAAGTAAAAGTTGGCCTAATACGACGGAGGAATGGCTACGAAGCTATTGCTACTAAATTTAATCGCAATAGGTTCTAGCTAGCTATGAGATTTAGTCGTAATAGGTTAAAATTATTTCGTCGCTAAAAACCTTATTCCTTACGGGGTGAGACGTCATCCGAAAACAAAATAATGCAACGTTAGGAATCACGGCGTCGGGTGACGATGACTTAAGCACCAATCAATGGCACATTACTGTAAAAGGTGGCGTTTCATAGTCATTATTTCATTAAGTTAATCCACCATAACAAATGATTAGTTTTCAAGGCCATTTTGGAAGAAAAAGAAATAAAAGCAGCACCTTTAGATGTAATTGGTGAGTGGTCAAGCCAGAGAAATTCTGATGTGATGTCACGATGTGTTACCGCATAATAAGAGTTTTTTTCGAAAAATGATGTAAATAAAAAATTTATTTATCAAAATGGTATAGTTTAAAAAGTATTTATTAAAATAGTGTTTTTATAACTTTTTATTTCTCACTCTTATTTCTATTGGATAGTTTACAAAAAAAAAAAAAAATTTAAATGTTGTTTAATACTTTCAAAGATGATTTCTTCATATTTGTAGAATTTTTTTTCAGGTGGGCCCTTTTTTTTATTGAGAAAATATTTTTTATAAAAATGATTTTCAAAATTTTTAATCGTGATATCAAAATAAAATTGCTTTTGATTTCTTTGACCTTTTGTCATCGTAATGTTTTTTGGTTCCTTAAAAGCTCAAAACAAAATTTTCTTTATTTCTTTAACTCTTATATTATAAACGCATTTTAAAATTTTTAATCATGATATTTGCAAATGTTTAAAAAAATGCTAATTCTATTATGATAAGAAATATTTTAAATGGTTTATTTTAGTGGTGTTTTATTAACCATTCACACCAGAACACATCGAGTGAGTTCAGTTGGTTTAACCGGTTTATAACCTGACGGTTCAGTTTACGATTTGCGTTTTGAGAGACCAGTTGGTATGGTTAGTGTTATGTTCGCATTTTGGACTAACCCGTATAAAGTGGACCGGTCGTGTGTGTGGACTGGTCGTGTGTGCATAAATATTTAATTTTTATATAATACGATGCTTTTAAGTTAACTTTCATTTGATATTTTTCTTAAGGTATTAAAGTATAATTTATTACCAAAAGTTGAATTTTTAATTTTCATCTTGGTAAATTGGTGAATTAAAAAAACACATTTTTTATAAATATTTTAATGCTGAAATATAAAAATGAAACAAAATATGTTCCTCGAAATGAAATATGTTTGAAAATCAAGTAAAATGTAAAAGATTTATATTCAAAGTTTGTTAAAAATAAATAAATCACTATCTCGATCAAAGACTTAAAGTGATAACAAGATTAAACATAATCAAAAATGATTTTATAAAACGTTTAGAAATAAATAAAAAAATCTAGAGAACTATAAAGAGTTTCTATATTAAAAACATTTTCTTAACAATGTAAAGAAATAACCTTTAAGAGAATCAAAAAACATTTAAAAAGATATTTTATAAAGCATCTAATAAAAATAGAAGTGAGAAACATAAAGATTTAAAAATAATATCACCTCTGAATGTTTCCAAAACCATGTAAGCTAATGTTTAATCTTTATCTTTATCTTTATCTTTATACTTTAATATAAAAATAACTTAAGATGTCACGTGGTAGCATTACAATTATCCTCATCAAAATTTTCTCGCATCTCTCTCATATTAAATAGTTACTTTAATTATTAATAATATTATTTAATACTTTTTTAGATTTAATAAATTAAGAAAAAAAACTATTCATTAATGTTATTTCTAAATAAATTAACTTTTTATAAAATAATATTTTTTCTAAAGCATAAAACTTTTTTAAAAATACAAAATATTTTAAAATTGATATTTTTAAAAAGTTAATTTTTAAAAATAAAAAATAATCAAATTTAGGAGTTATAGTAAGAGAATTTTTAAAAATGACATTTTTATATGGTTTGTTTTAGAACAAAATGTTTATTTTTTGGAAAAAAATTTAAAAATAAAATTTTAAAAAGTTGATATCACTGTTTATTATTTATAGTCATTTCTCATATGTAATTTCAGTCATATCATATCTTTGATTATCATTTTATAAATATTAATTTTTATTATATTAATATTTTATTTATTCAACCCGTGTAATACACGAGTTTACTAAGTTTAATCATAATATATATAGTATATATGTCCTGAAAGAAATCCTAATAGTAAGGTAGTGTTTATATTTTTCTTTTTAAAAGGTCCGGAGTACAAGTCATGCAAGGTGAAAATTATATACGTTGTTAATAAGAGTGAATTAGGAGTCGTTCAAAATATGTGTATAGGTATATACATATATTACACATGCATATACGTATAGGCGGTTTTCGTATAAAAATTTTTAGAGTGCTAAATGTCGGAAGCCATCAAGATACGACATGTATTGTGGGACATAGAGTATAGGCCAATCGATATAAATATATTAAAAGTGAACGATATATATTAAGCTTTTTCAATATTATTACTCCCAGTTATTTAAATCATTCATTATGTATACCTGGTAATCTTTATCACCTCAATGATTGATTAATTAATCTTAATCAGATTACTCATGTCAGCTCTTACACTTTTCATGTTAATTCTATTTCGTATTTGATGTTTATTCGATCTTTTTGTCTATCTATGTATTGATTGTAAAGTTTTTAAGATACTTGGAGCATTGTCAATGAATAAACCTAGATGATTAATAGAAAAACCAATATAAAATCAAATTATGGAGCTAGGATATTAATTAAATTGCTTGACTGCTGATGGTAAAAAGACCAATTAAGCAGTACGTAAGTATTATACTATGATATATTAATTGATGTTAATTAATTTTTTATATAGGAATAATCACTTTAGTTCCACAGTACTTGAGTAGACTACAAACGGTGAAAGTTATTCGACAGAAGTAGACTGCTGTTTCTTTTCTTGTCCTTAACTTGTTCTTTTGATGTTCCATTACTTTTCGTGTTGCTCTACATATAGCATATTGGAGAATCGTATAGTCTGCAAGAATGACAGTATAAGACTAGAAATATTAGCATAATGCGGATGTTGATTCATAAAGACACAGCAAACGTGGGGTATGTATGCTACACCAAGATCATGCAAGAATCTCAGCTCTCAAGAATATAATTTTTCTTAATGATCGTCAATTTATTTTTTAACTCCGGATACTATTGGAGAAATATGTTAATAATGCGGATGTCGATTCATAAAGTCGAGATGGTCCAGTTGACATTACTTGTCAGCATCAAGATATTGGTGTTTGTTGAAGGGGTTTCAGGGTTTGTGTCACAGGGCCGGTCCATAGACTTGAGAGGCTATGTGCGACTAGCTAGCTAGTAAAAAACAACCCTTAATATAAAAACTTGTCTATATATAAAAAAACAACCTTTAAGTGATGACATGCATTAGCACTACAAAAAAGGACATAATAACAACATGCAGTTGCTATAGAGTTTCTAGAGTTTTTGACCAAAAGCAATTGAGGGAATTAAAAATTGACGCCTTTTGTAAACCATATAGCGACGATAAATCGTCGCTTTAATGTTTCTACTTTATAACTGATAAAATCTAAAGAAAAAAAAATAAAAAGTAACCTAAAAATATATTTACCTTATACCGACGACATGTCATCATAATAGGTTAAATGTTTTTTTTCTTTTCTTGTTGCTAATAAAATATAAAAGATATTAGAAAAAAATATTAAAAAGTGGTAAACCTTGTAGCGACTTAAAATTATTTTATTTATTTTCTTTTGTTTTTTATTAATCAAAAAAATATAAAATTACAAATACATACATGTACATACATACATACATACATACATACATACAAATACATGAACATGCATACAAATACATACATGTATATATACATATATATATGTGTACATATACATATATATATATATACATATACATATATATGTGTATATATATGTATATATATACATATATATATGTGTATATACACATATATATATATATATATATATATATATATATATATATATATATATATGTATATATATATATATGTATTTGTATATATATATATATATATATATATGAACATGCATACAAATACATACATATATGTATATATACATATATATACACATATATATACCTATATATACATATATATATACCTATATATATACATATATATATATATATATATATATATATATGTGTGTGTGTGTATATATACATATATATGTAAAACAATCTGTAAAACAAAGGTAAAACAAACGAATCATCATTACAACCAATATTACACCATTCAAACTTACATTAATACCGTTATTACAACCTAACAATCAAACGACATTAAATTATGTAACAACGCCATTGTAACCAAATTTCAAAACTATAAAGAAATCAAATAAATAAAACTACACCATTGTAACAAAATTAACCTAATGTATACCAATCTATAAAATAATGTAAACCAATCTGTAAACCATTGTAATTACACTACTAATATTTTTTCAATGTGAACCAATGTAAACTACTGTAACTAAAGAAAAAATATTTTTTCTTATGTGTCTTTTACTACTTTGTAAACATGCTTGAAAGCTTGAACGAGATTGTTAGTATCCTGTAAAAAAAAAGCATCATTTTCTCTTGTTCTTTTTTTTTGGTTCATAATAAAAATCAAAATTCAAAACATATAACACTCCAAGGTCCTTAATTTCCCATCCATAAACAATTTTATAAGGATCTATCTGAAGATTATGAGGCTGATGCAACCAAAGATCTTTCAACATGCACTAAAGAACAATGATGAACTTGCTTCGGAAGCTTTACACTCTCTAAAGAAAACTCTAAGTGTAAAGTCTTCCGAAGCCAAAAGTTCAGAAGAAATTACTTCGGAAGCTTTACACTTAACAAGAAAAATATTCCAAGTGTAAAAACTTTCGAAGCCAAAGACCAAGTTCTTCCGAAGCCAAAGATGAAGTCTTCCGAAGCTTCAAAGACAAAGTCTTCTGAAGCAACTTTGCTGTGAAGACTGATTTCTTCGGAAGACAAAGAAAAGATGCTTTCTCTGATCTACTTTTGATAAAGCTGACCAACTTTCTGCTGCAACTCTGATAACTCACCAACTTGTATGAGTTTGTAAAACTTCCATGCTTTAGTGAATAGTAGATAAAGTCTTTGTCTGTAATTTTCTTCTTTTGTTTCTTTAGACTTTTTGTACTAGAAAAAGTCAGTGAGCTATGGCATGTCATAGTCACTAGTCAAAAGACAATCTGCCTTTTGACTCTAGATTGATCTTGAGAGTTTGTATCGTTCTTTCAGCTTCAGTTTGCGAATGATGAATTGTACTAAGATTGTCTTGTGTTTTCAAAGAAGATTTAAAGGCTTGGATAAAGCGAAAGATATGTAGACTATCACGATCATAGATTTTTAAGACACACCATGGTGGATGACTTTTTCATTGATGAAGCTACGAGTCAATTTCTCAGCTCAATATTCCTCAAAAGTCAATATGAATTGCACCGGTTTAGTTATTCGATCAACGATGAACCAAGTGTTATGATATCAAGAAACACGAGGTAAATTGGTGATGAACATCGTCGATAAATGTTTCCTTTTACATACAGGAACTTCAAGTTAAACAAACGATTTAAAGGGATGCTAATGTTTGGCTTTAACTTTTGAGAGGTGAGGCACTTGGACATATACCAAGCTATGTCCTTCTTTCCTTTATGCCAACCATGAATACTAATCGCAAAAATTCATGAACCTTTTCCCGCATCAGGAATGAATATAATAACGAGTCTTGTAAGTCGAAATCAAAATAGAGATTTAGAGATTTCCAAGGTTAAGAATTCAAAGACGATCCAAGAAGTAACGCAAACAATAGGAATTGCATTTTTAATCATGGTTAAAGGATGAAACAAAGATGTCGTTCATGATCGGGTTAACAACTTGAATAATTCAGGATATCGTCGATAAAGACAATCACAATTAAGTACGGCTTGCACGCGCGGTTCATCAACCCATGAACATAACCAAACATTGGTATAACCAGAAAGCCATGACCTAAATTTATAATGACTTTATCTTGTACGAAGGATTGTTTTAGGAGTGTTATCATCGTGCAATTAAGTTTTGATAATAACCCGAAAGTAAATCGATAAGTAAGAAATAAAAGGTTACGTAAAGCTAGATCAAACGACAAATTGAAACATAAAGGCGTGAGAAAAGAAATTGATTTAAATGTTCCAGTCTTGGAATTAAGATTAACTTAAAGTGACAAAGACCTCTTTTGAGTTCAGGAATCATGCTTTAGCTTGACAGGTTAGAACGCTATCGTCGATAAATCAGGTAACGGTGTTCACCATTCAAGTTATTACATGTTTCTTGTCAATTGAAGTCTTAAAAGCTTGATAAAATTAAGGTTAAGGAATGGGAATAGTCACCAAGGTGTGGATATCACTCCTAGCTTGGTGGTGTATTTCCCAAATCATGACTCTTAACTACCATAACAAGAGTTTGATCCTAACTCATCGTTAAAGATCCGCAGGAATAAGATAAGGTAACTTACCATTAAGGTAAGAAAAATCACTCCTATCTTAACAGTGAAATTTTATAGAAACAAAATATAACAAAATGAAAATCTTCATTAAAGTATATAATTCACTCCTACTTTGATGAGATCAGTTCATTTGAGGAAATACAATCCATAAAATTTAAATGGATGAAATTATCATCAAGGTATGAAATTCACACCTATCTTGATGATTGGATTTCATAATAACATGAAAACAATCGAGAATTGACTTTTGTCACCAAAGTACGGGATTCACTCCTATTTTGGTGAGGTCATTTCATTCGTGAAATACGAGTTCATGAGAAAAACAAATGAGTGAAATTTGTCCTCAAGATAAGAAAATCACCCCGATCCAGAGGAAGAAATTTCATAAAACACACAAAAGAAAAATTGAAAACCATCATCGAGGTACGAAATTCACTCCTATTTTAAGGAGGTACTCCCATTGGTAAAATACAAATTCATAAGATCAAGAAGAAGAAATGGTCATCAAGGTAAGGAATTCACTCCTGTCTTGATGATGAAATTTCATAAGAATAATAATGGCGAATGGAAAGTCATCACCGAAGTAAGGGAGTCACCCCTGTTTTGATGAGATAGATTCATTTAGGAGCCACGAGTGTCCTTATTCATAAGTTGACTTGCAGACTCTTGCATTGCCTACGGTGCAAAACGGTTAAAAGATTTTACAAAGCTCGACCTAGCAAACGAAAAGAAAAGAATATCGGCTAGAAATTTAGAAATTTTCAAATTACTTCTATGTAAAATTAACCGGAAAAAGAAGATCATATTGCTAGGTTAGGGTTACCGTACAGGATAACATAATCAATTGTGATAGGTTTTCAAAACTTGATCGGTTTAAATCCAGAATACAAAATCAATGACAAAAATGATTCGAAACAACAATGAGATGTTCCAAGGGTAAACGTTCGATTCGCAAACCAAAAGGGAATACGTTCACTTCTCAAAGTGTTAGGTGAACCACAACTTTATTTGAGACACGCGTACCTATAGGCGATCACTCATCTCATGGGTTCCAAGTAAGGTAAATGGATCCAACGGTCGAATCGGATTAATATGTATACCTTGTCTAGACAAAAACATCCCGAGATACAAGTATCCCACCTTTGCAGCATCGCATGAGTTCAATTATGGGACACACTTTAAGAAGATTTGAAAACCATGAGTAACAATTCAAAATTTTGAAAACCATTCGATTTAGGCACACAATGCCTTTAAATATGCATTAAGATTTATATACGCATTGATTAAGGTATAGAGATAGTCACATGAGGCACATAACGTATAATAATGTTTTAAGCATAAGAATTGAGGAGTAAAACGAGTTTAACAATAACGAGAGCATTCTATAAGATGGATGATAATATTAGAATTCGATAATAAACCAGTTCAAGAAATCAAGAATTTTTGATGTTTTTAAATATAAGCAGGATGGTTCCATTTGGTACCACATAGCCAATAGGAACATGGACACGTCGAGGTGACTTAATCCCAATTTTCTTGAGGAATATGTGTATGTTGACCATAATTTAGCACTCATTCTAGAAATCCCCAGATAAGCATAACAGATCTCGCAATGAGATTTATACGAAATGCTTGCCTTAGCACGAGGGCCTCTTGCTAGGAAATCCAGAATACAGGTGTTTATGAGTCACACACTTCCCTAAAGGCTATTAGAAATAAAACCTCGATGAGATTTTCAAGATTTAGACGTATCGTCTAAGGAAATTTCCACTCGATAATATGCGTAGATTTCCACACGTAGTCGAGGATAAGATTTAGAAAGGATTAGATGCGGTAGAGCGTAAAGACATAAGAAGAGGATTAGGAAGTTGGGGTAAACATGGTCCAAGACATATTCCTAAAGCATCATTTTCTAAATAAAGACAAATATCACATAAGGGGTTTATCATGCAACATGTAATATCATGTGATAGGCATATAAACTAACTTACAAGATCATAACGATTATTCATGAAAAGGGTCCCTAGTTTAACCATAGTCTAGGCCACCATTTTTAATAACCTAAATCACTATAGTTATGGGCTCTGATACCAATCTGTCACACCCCAACCTTAACGGCGGAAACGTCGAGATGTGAGGGTTAAGATTGTTCATGCCACACAACGCTGTTTACAAAGTGTAAATATTATTAATTTCCAAGATTCATGACATACAATAAGGGTATAACATAAGTTACAAAACATAGGAAATTCCAATGTCAAATGATAATAAAAGTCTTTTTATTTTAATCTAGGTCCAAGTCCTAGATATGATCAAGTCTTCAAGAGCACTTAAGCGGTAACAAGTCCTGAAACATGTTAAAAATAAAAGGTCAACATAAAGTTGGTGAGTTTTCCATAGTTTTCATACATAAATATATATATAAGATGGCAATTTATGTTATAGGTTATTGAATAAAGTAACTAGGGATGGATGAACAAATGTAACAATCAAACCTTGACAGATTACAAGATTACAAGATTACAAGATTTAACGATTAGCTAAGTGTACTTGGATTAACCAAGTAGGCTTGTCAGGCCCATAGATCTATGACGTCGCCAGGCTAGCAATAGTTAATGATGTACATATTATAGTCATCATATGGTAATTACAAGAGTTCAACTAACCACGACAAATAAAATGAATTACCCAAGTGTTTACAAGATTAAAACGAGTTTACAAGTGCATTTATCATAAGGTTAACATGTTTCACCCCAAAGTGTGAAAATATATAAAAGGGGTATGGAAAAACTCACATGGATAATAAGGGTGACAAATAATAAGTCATGTATATAATGCCGAAGATACTTTAACGTTCAACCTAAATAAGCGATGTAATAACGATTATTATAATGTTAACGGTTCATAGTTTATATTTGGGCGTTTGGATGACAATTGTAATGATATAATTTATAACTTGATAACTCATGATTTTAGATCATAAGATAGGTACAATTTATAATTGCTTTAATATTTAAACCAATTAGATAGGAACTTTAATCATTAACACTATTAATAAAAGTTAAACTTTTATTATCAAATAACTATTATTTAGTATTTAATAACATAGCAATTTTTATAGATTTAAAAGAATAAAATAATCATTACAATAAGTGTACAATTATAATTTTTAAAATAAAGAAATGGAAATTTCTTAATTCACAATTTTCAGTAAAAAAATGATTTTATTTATAAACACTAACCCACGATTTTTGGTTATGAGATATACAATCTATTATTGTGATATCCAAAGGAATAAATAAGATCCCTAATGATTAAAGACATTAATAAAAGTTGAACTTTTATTATCAAAAAGTTATTTATTTATCAAAATATGTATTTATATATGTATCAAAATATGTATCAAAATGTATTTATCAAAATATGTATCAAAGTATATTTATGAAAATAAATAAACTTGTAAAATATGTTTTATAACAATAAAACATTTATTAAATTAGATTTGCTAAGAATTTAAATGGGATTTATTAGAATTAATAATAATTGATTTTTTTTTTGTAACAAATTTTATAATTTCCAAAAATGAATAAAGAAAATTTAAAAGAAAATAATTTTTATTTAGTTTCTGATTAAAAATGATTTTTATACGATTCATAATATTATTAAAGTATTTTTTGCAATTTTTTAAAACTTAAAATGCATTAAAAAGAAGATTTGAAGGTGCCCGGGTTCGAACCCGGGACCTTTGCCACATCAAACACCAGTTAAACCACCGGGCCAAAGCCCTTTTTGTGTCAAATTTCAGAAATCAATTTATAAAAGTTATTTCCAAAGAAAAACCCCAATTCATTCGAAACCCTAGATTCTCAATCGATCGAATTGAACATCAATTCATAGGTTACTCTCAAATTAACCATGGGGATTTTATTCCCCATGTAAAAACGAATCAAAAGGTTCTTTTAATTACCTTATTGGTGTTGTATTTGTCGATTTTGGGTTCAAATAAAGCCGCGATGTGTTCTTGAATCGAACTCTTGATGTGTGTGTGTTTACATGAAATTGAGTGCACAGGTTGTGAAAAGGATGTGTCGAGGCCATTTTCCCTCTGTTTTATAGGGTTAATTTGATTGATTACTTGCCCAACGGCTACACGATTTATGTCGGAGGTTACAGGTCGATTTTAATGTGAATTGAGCCGTTTCAGATGAAATTAAACGTATATTTGATTTCAAAATGATTAGATTATCGTTATTGCATGATTAATTTCATTAAATTGTTTGTAGAAACGGACTTTGATTTAAGATGGGGTTCGGTTTAGAGATTCTAATCGCAGTTAGAACCAAATTAAACCCATACTCAAGTTCGAATCAGGTTCGCGAAGGTTTTAGTGACGGTTTGGGGATTAAAAGACTAGGTTTTTGGGTGTTTTGGACTCACCGGAGGTCGGCCAGAGAGTGGCCGGAATCCTAACCGGGCAATGGGGGGTGTTTTTGGGTTGGTTTCAAAGTCTTACACCTTGGGTCCCTATGGTTTTAAAGTTTACCAATTAAATCTAAAGTTTTATTTTAGTTATAAATAATTTACAGCTTTAGTCCCTATTGTTTTTTATTTTATTATTTCATGTACAACATTATTATTTACAAGTTTTTAACTTATAAAACTTATTTTATTTTTTTTTCTTTTATTAATAATAAATTTAAAATTATTTACTTTTATTAGTATCATTATTTTATCATTTTATTAATAATTTTACTATTATAATTATTATCATTATTACTATTAGTATTATTTTTATTATTATTAATAATAAAACAATTTATAATAATGATAAATACCAAAATAAGATCAAGCTAAGAGGAACAAATGTGTCCTCGTAATTGTTTTAATGACAAAACAAACATTTACCAGTGTTAACGACGTTAAACAAACGTTGAATAAAAACACGAGAGGTCACATAATTAATCACCTCTTTTTGTGCAGGAATAGCTAAAGACCAAGAAGAATGTTTGGATTATTGATAGTGGCTGTTCCAAGCACATGACTGGCAATGGTTCTCTGCTTCAAAATTTTGAGAAAATTGATGGAGGACCAGTTGCTTTTGGAGGGGATTCTGGTGGTAACATTTCTTGAAAGGGCAGAGTCACAAATGGTAAGCTCAGTATTGAAAATGTAAATTTTATCAAAGAGCTTGGATACAATCTTCTGAGTGTATCCCATTTTTATGATCAGAAACACCATATGCTCTTCACTGAGCATGAGTGCATCGTTCTCAAGCCCGGGGTGGCTGTTCCTCAAGAGTATATCCTGCTCAGAGCCCCTAGGAGAGGGAACATGTACAAGATGGATTTACATGAAACATCTCCCTCAGGAGAAGTTTCTTGCTTTCTGTCTAAAGCAAATAGTGATGAGTCATTTCTTTGGCATAAAAGAATATGCCATGTAAACTTTAAGAACATGAAAAATTTATTAAGAATGATTTGGTAACTGGAATGCCAAAGAAAGAGTTTACAAGTGATGACCACTGTGTTGCATGCCTGAAAGGGAAGCAACACAAAGTGTCTCACAAACCAAAGAAAATGAACTCCATCACTACTCCCCTACACCTATTACAATGGATTTGTATGGCCCCACCAGTGTAATAAGTTTAGAAAGGACCTCTTACTTCTTAGTGATCACAGATGATTTCACAAGATTCACTTGGGTCTTTTTTCTTAGAACTAAGGATGAGACCCCTGAGATCTTGAAGAATTTTATTCTGAAAATTGAAATCAATCTGATCACAAGGTCAAAACCATAAGATGTGATCAACGAACAGGATTTAAGAACCAAATCCTTGATACATTTTGTGATGAAAAGGGTATTACAAGATAATATAGTGCTCCCAGGACTTCTCAGCAAAATTGTGTTGCTAAGAGGAGAAACTGGACACTTATTGAAGCTACAAGAACCATGCTGTCTGACTCTAAATTGCCCATCACCTTCTGGGCAGAGTCAGTTAACACAGCCTGCTATGTGCAAAATAGAGTTTTAGTGGTTAAGACTGATGGTAAGACTCCTTATGAGCTGTGGCACAAAAGGAGACCATTTATTGGTTTCCTCGGGTCATTTGGATGTCCTTATACCATCTTGAATACCAAAGATCAAGTAGCCAAATTTGATGAGAAGTCAGATGATGGACACCTTATTGGATACTCTTCCCAAGCTAAGGCTTATAGAGTATACAATCTTAGAACTAGAGTAGTTGAGGAGTCATCCAATGTGACCTTCAATGAGCACACTCTAAGTATGAAAGGTTCTGGTCCGGATTGGCTATTTGATCTTGACTTAGTTACTAACTGTTTTAACAAGTCTTGTGAGAATGTTTTAGGATCTACAAATAATATATCAACAGGAGATCCTGACCCAAGATTTGAGCTGAGAAGACCAAGCAAGATTATGACTTCAGCTCCTTTGGTGACTAACCCTGCAAATGAAGATCCTATCAGCACAAACATGAAAAATTCAGTTGATACATCTAAGGTACCTTCAAATTCCAGCTTAGAGGTTCAAAACTCAGGAGAAGGAGCTTCAAATGCAGGAGGAAATGGAGGTGGTGATAGTGATCAAGAATTTCTTGATGCTGATAACCACTCCATAGAGGACAACATAAATGATGTCACACATTCATTGGATCAAGTCTCACTTGATAAATATGCTGATGTGGTGGGTGACACTCTATTACCAGATCTAAATTTCTCCAATCTGGATCTGTCTAACCAACTTGCTGTGATCCCTCAACTAAGGATTCACAAGTCACACCCCACCACAAACATCATTGAAAATGTTAAGACTGGGGTGAGAAAAAGAGAACAAACCCATGACCAAAATGTTTGTCTGCACTCTTGTTTCTTGTCCCAGATTGAGCCAAAGAAAGTTGATGAGGCTTTGAAGGATGGACGCTGGGTTGAAGCTATGCAAGAAGAGCTACTTCAAATCAGAAGACAGAAGGTTTGGAACCTATGTCATCTTCCTCAAGGGAAGACTGTCATAGGAACCAAATGAGTTTTTAGGAACAAGAAGGATGATGAGCTTCTTGAAGCTGTATGGATTCTCCGGAAGGAGGCTTGGTCTTATGTCTCTATCCACAATAGATGAGCATATAAGGGTGATCAAGCAAAAGATCAAAAGGGGAGAGCTTGTGGACTTACACTCTCCACCAAGTCCAGCTCAACCTGAAGTTGAGGTGAAGGATGAAACCACTGAAATAACATAACCTGAACCTAGAGCTGCATCTCAGCCAACTTCATCTTCTGATCCACAGCAGGGTCCTCTTCTCTCTTCTTCTGAACTTGTAAGAGAAGAGAACCCAACTAAGAGGGACACTACTGAACCATCTGGTGCTAAAGACCGGTACTCTCAGTTGAAAACATCAAAGAGGAGAAAAAGGATAGCCAGAAGAACCCCTACAAAGAAAAAGAAAACTAAGGCATCCACCTCTACACATCAGGATGAGTCAGAATATCCTGAGGAAGTACATGAAGAGGCTGCTCAACCAACTCCCATCAGAGTAGAGCCTCTTGCAGTTGAAGACCTATCATGTCCTGGAGTTTTGCTGACAATCCAGACAGATGGTATGTCACAAGAGATCAAGGAGGTCAGGATGTCTTTTTTCAGCAAGACATGCTTGCCCTTCCTTTACATGATCTCTATGACATGAGAATATTCTATGAAAGTCTGAAGGATCCTAACCATATGATGAAAAGAGGTTTGTTGCTGATCCTAATGAGGACTATCAACATTTGAAGAATCTGTCTATTTTGGTAGCATCAGCCTAGGGGGAGTTTGTAAGGATCTATCTGAAGATTATGACGCTAATGCAACCAAAGATCTTCCAACATGCACTAAGGAACAAGGATGAACTTGCTTCGGAAGCTTTACACTCTCTAAAGAAAACTCTAAGTGTAAAGTCTTCCAAAGCCAAAAGTTTAGAAGAAATTAATTCGGAAGCTTTACACTTAACAAGAAAAACATTCCAAGTGTAAAAACTTTCGAAGCCAAAGACCAAGTTCTTCCGAAGCCAAAGATGAAGTCTTCTGAAGCTTTAAAGACAAAGTCTTCCGAAGCAACTTTGCTGTGAAGATTGATTTCTTCGAAAGACAGAGAAAAGATGCTTTCTCTGATCTATTTTTGATAAAGCAAACAAACTTTCTGCTGCAACTCTGATAACTCACTAACTTGTATGAGTTGGTGAAACTTTCATGCTTTAGTGAATAGTAGATAAAGTCTTTGTCTGTAATTTTCTTCTTTTGTTCCTTTAGACTTTTTGTACTAGGAAAAGTCAGTGAGCTATGGCATGTCATAGTCACTAGTCAAAAGGCAATCTGCCTTTTGACTCTAGATTGATCTTGTTGTCTAGATTAGTCAATTCCAACTGTCCTTCCAAGTATTAACAGTTGTAGGATGTAGTATAAAAGAGTCTCAGGTCCTTGTATTTTATTTTTGCTTTGAACACTTGTAATAGAACTTGAGATCAATATACAACATCCTTAAAAACTAAAACTTGTGCTATTGTTCTAAGTTCTGTCTTATTATTATTTGTGTTCCTAGTATCTTTAAAGTTTCCTGTTTCCTATTTGAACTGATAAGAGATCTGAGATCACTTATCTTGTGAAACTAATTGTTGTTAACACCCTAACCGATCCTGCAAATTTCTTTTTCATTAAAATATATACAAAAATCAAAGATTGAAAGGGAACAAATAATGAACGAAACTATGTAAAGAAAGCTTTTTTTTCATAAAATTAAACCCTATAAGCTACTAACAAGACTCAAATGGGTTTGCGAAGCTTTTAAGGAAAGATTTCAAGAAATTCTCCAAATCAAAACCCACAAGAACAAAAGAGAATGTTACCTAGGTTTGCATCCTTGAAGATCAAGCTCAAGAAGTGGATCTGGGAAAAGTCAATTTTAGAGAGAGAACGATGGAATGAAATCAACAATGGTGGTGGTGGAGGTGGTGTCATGGGGTCGTGTGAAATTTCCTCTCAAATAGGAGAAACCCACAAAAACCCAACTCACAATTTGTTGCAATCTCTTAAAAGATTAGGTTGTTCGTGATCATAAGGCGAAGAAACAGGCGTGTCAAAAAGATACGATCTAAAAACCAAAACTTCAGCCTAACCAGAAACTTGAGCTGATGGGAACTTAGGCGAGGATAGGCCTGAGGCGAAGACAATGGCAGTCGCAGCAGTATGGTGTAGGCCGCAATATGGTGGTGGTTGATGTCATAATGGGGTGGCGTGTGATGGCGACGGTGGTGTGGTGGTGGTTGATGTTGTGGTGGAGGTAGATGGTGGTAGTGGAAGGGAGTGAAGATGAAGATAAAAAAGGAAGATGAAGATGGTTTAGATTTTGATCTGAGAAGATAAGAAAAGTCAAATTATTATCGGATGTTAAAAGTCTAAAATGCCCCCCGTCTCATCTATACCATTAAAATAGAATCTTTAATATTATATATTAAATCAAAGGATATGATTGAGTTAAAGGGTTTTTACAATTAGGAAGAGTTTTTACTTGAGCTCAATATGCTTGAGTTTTAATAGTATGAACATTTAAAGTATCTAGTTATTTAGTTTGATATAATTGAGTAAAATATTAAGTCGTTTAAGTTCTAGGAGTTTGAGTCATACTATGAATTGGTTTTAGTTAGTTTAAATAAGGTTATTTGGTAAATGTTTTTGGTGTAACAGGTTTCTGGCTTATTCTAATAAAAAGAGTCGAGTTTTATTTTATTCATATTGTGATGTTTATAATTTGTATTTGATCAAATTTAGGCCAAAATTAGTGTTAGAGCCTAGCTGGCTTTTGATTTAGGGTTCGAAATCAACAGATAATAGAAGACCAAGCAAGTAGAGTTTATTTACTGGACCAAAAAATAACAGTGTAGATTCGAGATCAATGGCAACAATAAGAAGGAAAATAGAATGCTTTCTATGTAATTGAATAAAGTAAGAATCAAATTAGTGGGTATAACTGTATAAGCAAGTTTTAGCAAATTAGCAACTTGTAGCAAGTTTAAAGAAAGAATACATAAAAAGATCAAAACAATAAATCAACAAGTTAACAACAAGATATCTACAAGTAAACAACAAGTCCGTCAAGATCAACAAGACAGAATTAGAAAGTGCAACAAGTTCAACAAGATCAGCAAGAAAGTGAATCAACAAGTTAAGCAAGCAAGAAACAAAGTTTTAGCAGCAAGCAAGAAACAAAGTTTTAGCACATGGTAAAAGTGTAATGCTACCAACACAGGAGCAAAGCAATATTGCATTGCAATATCCCAAAATAACATCCACAAATTATTCAAGTTGGTTAGGTTTTGTTAATTAATTTTAAAAGCATATAAGTTATGGGACACAATTGATCTGTATTAGGGTAGTAGTTGGAAGCAAAAAAAAAAACCCTTATTGCTAGGTGTTTTATTTTGCCAAACATTAACCGAGAATGTTTTACTTCAGGTGTCAAAGCACAAGGATGCAAAGAATGTTTAGGACTCAATTAGGATTTGACATCTAGGAGCTGAGAAAGTATAAAAGACTAACTTACAGAATCTAATGAGCGAGATGAAGATGTTAAAGATGAAATAAAGTGAGAGAGTGGATATTTCTTTAAGTAAGTTAACTGCATAGTATCTAAGTTTAAATACATTGGTTCAAGCCTTGAGAATGAAGTTATTATTAAATTGTTGCTCAACTTGGTTCCAAAAAGGTTTTTACCAATCATGGCTTCCATGGAAGATACTCAGAATTTGAATACATGTCTTTTGAGGAAGCAGTGGAAAGAATTAAAGCATATGAAGAACCTCTCAAAAGTCATGATGAAACAGAGAAGAATGATCATGATAAACTTCTACTAGCTATTTACGTAATCAAAAGGTTGATGATATTAAAAGTTGGAGCTTCAGAAATGGATGAGGAGACGGAAATCAAAGTCATGGTAGGAGTCGGGTTTTGGTAGAGGAGAAAAAGAATGACGAAGAGTTTGAGGAAACAATGATAAAAATGAATTCAAGTGTTATGAATGTGATTAACTTGGTCATCTTACATACGAGTAACCAAGTGGAAGGATAAGGGGAAGAAGAAGGGTGAAGTAGCTCTTCTTGCTCCACATGATGAAGGGATGCCATTGCTATGAAGGTAGTAAACAAACAACGATTAGGGGTGATTGTTAGACTTAATCTTTTATTAGTTCAGGTATTTAACACTTAAGAGTGGGTCGAGAGCTTTGATGGGGCGACCATAATTCAACATAATTTTTAGGAAGCATTTTAGTATGAGTATGACTTTTATTCAATTAAAAGTTTGAACGTTTAGAAATATCTAGTTGTTTAGCTTAATTTGATTGTGTATATCAAGTTGATCGTTTAAGTCCTACAAGATAGGAGTTGAGTTGAGTATAATTTGGTTTTGTTTAAAGCAAATAGGGTCATTTTATCAATGGTTTTAGGCATGAAAGATTTTCGATTTATTTTACTAGAAAGAGTTAATTTTTGTTTTGTTCACATTCCGGTGTTCATATTTTGTATTTGATCAAATCAAGGCCAACACTATTCTTTTCTAACGGACTAACACTTACTCTTTTACTCTAAACCTATTTTGCTCTTATAATAATTACATATGTACCCTGAACATTTAAACCCATAGTAAAAAAAATGATGAGTATGTCCCCTTAAGAAAAACATTAATAACCTAAAACAAACAATTAAAGCTTAAGAGCTATTAATTTCGAAGTTACTGCTACCATATACCATGACCATGTAGATTGCTTTAACATGAAGAGAGAATGTGTGGACTGTAAAGAGTCTGAAATACATGATTGAGAATTAAAAAATAATGATAATAAATCTCCCTGATTGCCCACCTTACCATCAGATTTTTGTTGTATTCTGTGTATGATGCTTTTAACCCCTTGAGATTCCCGTTATACCCTTGATTTCATTGAGGATTCAAGAGAAAACAAAGGTGCATATGGTAAAATAATATTGACAAGATATGGACATTGCCCTTAAGTTACGGGCTGCGTCCCACAAGGACGGTGCCTGATTTAACACCATTTTCAATTCTATCCAACAATAACCCACTATACACTACAAGTGCTAGACTAGTAGAGGTGAAAAACAATGGAGTATCTGTTTCTTCAACCATATATATTGCTCACACACCCTAAACCGTCATTTAGAAATGGTAAACTGTAGATTACAACGGCAGTTTAGGATGAGACTAAACATGTACAAACCCCTCTTTAGTATAATCTTACATAATTTATAAAGGAACACCGTTAACATGTTTAAGACTATATATGGGACTGCATGTGCACACACGAGATGTTACTTACCGATTAACAAGCATGTGATTTACGTGTATGAGCACAACTACACAAGATGGACATGTACTGCATGTACATGCACGACATGTGCATGTACATGAACCAGATGTATATCAGTATATGTACATGTACGAGCATGGAATGTACATGAACTGCGTATACCACTACAAGAATTTACATCTATGGCGACAAACCCTATGGCGACGACACATACTAGGTTTTTAGCTATGGCAACAAGGCTACGACTACTAACCCTATGGCGACGTCGTCGCCATAGCCTATTGTGACGACAAATGGACCCTATGGCGACGACTTTTGTCGTCGCGATAGATCTGTTTTCTTGTAGTGTATACATACACGAATGCACATGTACATGATAAAGATGTACATGTACATGCATGCATGAGATCGTTCACATGTACATGTTCATGCATGCATGAGATTATACGAGTAGAAAGAATGTATGCTAGGCATCTAGTGCATGAGTAGGTATTAGGGTCTACTAAAGAGCGCGCATGGGTGAAGTGAGCACCAAAACTTTTCCTCTCTAGCCCAAGCTGTCAAGTCAATAGTAAAGTTTTGAGAAAGACTTTTTTTATATAGTCTCAGGTGATCATATTATTATTATTGTGGATGTCATCACTTTTAACCCCATTTGTGCACCCCACTTGAGTGAGAGGCACACGATTTCCATACGACAATCATATGCTCTACCAAATCCAGCTCTTATCCTTTGTCTACTGCCTTCGTCAGTCGTCACACTACTTTTCTTTTCCTCTTCAACTTGTAAGCAACTTAATGGCATTTGATGATAAGAGAAATTGTTATTCCCTGCTAACAATTATGTGTTGTTTATTAGGGAGATTAATATTAGACTAGTTATCTAACTACTAGAACGTATTCATGTGTAATAATATTCTCTACAAGTAGAAACAATATATAACCCTAAGATCTTCCCAAAAATCCTACTTTTACATCCCAAACTATAAGTCGTTCTCACATCATTAGCTTGCGAAGAATATTAGACTAGTTATGTAATTGTCGAATCTAGAAGTTGATCAAATGTAATTTTATATATTATCTATAAGTAAAGATCTTTTGTAACCATGTTATACACACGAACAATATAGAATATCAGGCTTCCAACTCCTTTCTAGGATTAGGATAAGTTTGGGAATAATAAATACCTTTAATATTAAACAAACCCAATAAAATAAGATCATTAATGTCAGAGTTAAAAAAGGTTAATTCTTAAAACGTCGCTTTGATCATATTTTCTTTCAATTCATCCTCAAAAATATCCCCACCCAATAAAGCGTCCGACCATAAAACATGGTAGTTCAAACCCAAGGTGAGTGGTTCAATCAGAGAAAGACACGTGTCAAATTATGGTCGTTACAAAGGTTCGAATGAACTTATTGAGGTTCAAACGAACATAAACAGGTTCGGAAGAACTTAAACAGGTTCGGATGAACATAAACAGGCCCGACTCGATTCCCTACGAATACAAACACGATCGGAACGACCTTATTTAGACACGTGTCATCTGAGCCGCTCATCTTAGTTTCGGACGCCCTTGTTAAATGGATGGAGACGACTGTGTTGGGTGGAGAAATTTTTTAGGATTGCTTGGTTAAAGTTATATTTTGAAGGGAAATATGGTCAAAGCTGACATTTTCAGATTGTCCTAAAAAAAATTTGATGCTAGAGTTATACAACTAGATTAATATGTTTCCATCATAGGACTAGCTGATAAATATGAGAGTGTGTTTCTTGAAAATCTTGATCAAGGGTTTTTAATTAGTATGTGTACTTTGATGTATGATGTCCTATGGAAAATGGCCATTATATGTTCATTCCATATGTGGTAATGAAAGAAAGCTAGAAAGAATGTTGCAATTTTCATCCCTAGTAGCTTAGGTACCCCCCACCCATTACCTCATATGGTAGAAGTATTTTGTTGCTTTGATAGCAGTGATCTTGTTCTCAATTAGCCAAAGATATGGTTTATGTTGATGTCTCTTCTAAAATGATTAGCATTATGACTCTTTAGCCTGTGGACAAAGTACATTGCACACACTTTGTTTTATGGCTACCAAAACTTGAAAATCCCACCAGACAAAATAAGTTGTATTGCCTCATCTTCTCTCTCTCCCTCCATATATGTTAAGCATCTTCCCATCCAATGCTTATTAATTTGGTTATTTTTTTACCAAAATCAAAATCTATGGTATAAAAATTATATAAAGAATCTATTCAATCTATCTTTTTAGGATACACGTAACTAGCCCGTGTATAATAATGAGATACTAAATGACCATAACATTATTCCGAACTTGTATTCTCAAACACAACGTAACCACATATGTATGGTTAATAGAAGCGGGGCGGAACGAGGAAAGGTCTACTAATGCCTAGGTTACTAGAATTTAGCGGCTTCTTTATGCATAGAAGCTAAGTTTGAACTCTTTAGCTTAGTCATTGAAATAAAATATAATCTTATGCTAACTCTAATTAAGAAGCTCTAGTTCTCAGAGAATAGAAGTTCGTCGCATGTATCTTTTGAAATTGGCTAAAAGAGAATAAGTCGATGATCATCTGTTGAAATTACATATAATATAGTATAAGAGACGTTTTAAGACTTGTTTTTCTAAATTCCAATTGCTTACGTACCGAACCTACAATAAAGCCTTGATCCACTATGATCATGGATAATAAAGCTGTTGTTTGCTTCAAGCAAATTGTTTTTTCCTTTATGATAATATAATCTAAAAAAAAACCTTCTACTACTTTCTCGATCCATTGACACATTTATTATTGTTATCATTAATGTGGGTCATTTTAAGATTATGGTATCTTTAAAATTAAGATAAGTGTTGATGCTACAAAAATAAAATGACGTGAAAAGAAACATATAAATCACATACAGGAATTATTAATAGATAATTTGGTTATAAAAGAGCACCAATTTGTTTTTTAGAAAATAGCTTTTAGAAGGTTATGACGTTAAAATTAAAGCTTAGGCACTCACATCCACATAATAATTATTTTTAATATAAACTTATTTTCTAAAAGCTAAAAGGCCGGCTTCTTAAAGCTTCAAAAAGCAATTCCCAAACTTTTTTTATATGAACATTAGCTAGTATGTGGAGCATGTATATAGAAACAAAAAAATTTTTCTATATAGTTAAGATATTTTGATTAATAGATTTTAACAACTCAGACATCATAATTTTCAAGTCAGTCAAAGGTCTAGCTTGTAATAAAATAAACTAAATTTTCGTTCATAAAGAAACAGTAGAATTACAATGTCATTAAGATATAAATTAGTTTACTTTAATGTCATTAATTAAGATATAAAATTAATTACTTTGTAAGTGTCATATGTATATATTGATCTTTTCTATTTAAGTTTTCATATTTTTAAATGTCTTTTTGTGAAAACCAATTTATCACTATGACTAATAAATTTATTAGTTTTGTTTCAATTATTAAAGCTTTTGGCAACAAATGCATCTTTTTTACTAGTATTCTTAAATAAGTAACAAACCAAGCAATAAATTTTATTCGTTTTTTCACTACCATAACCAATTATAGAAAGAAAAAACCTTGCATTTCCACTAATCAATCGTTATGTAAGATTATGGATTTTTGTTTACCATAACCAATTGTAGAAAGGAAAAACCTTTCATTCCCACTAATCAATCGTTATGTAAGATTATGGATCTTTGTTTGACAAGGAGCGCTACTTAAATATTATCTTCTAATTTCATTTTTTTATCGATGGATCTTTTTTACGAAAGACAGGACTCATTTACAATTCTCGTATTGTATGTTTTACATGAAATATAAAAAAAGAATGGTATCAAATGACCCCATACCCCATAACCTACTTAATTCCCCACTGGCTTTGTAGATGATATTTTAACCTAACGTTTTGATATCTTATTCTAATATTTAAAAAATTTGTCTATCACTTTATATGTTTTTACATGAAAACTTGTTCATATACACACGGAATTTTAATGGAAAATTTTGATACCTGCGTAAACCTATCCACTTCATTCTTCAACTAGCAGTGAGGAAAATCGTAGAACACATCCAACACTATACAAATAATTAAGAGACCTTGTTTTTGGAGAGGAACCCAATTCTATTTATAAAATATTCTAACAATATGTGTGTTATACGGGTTAAAAAAATAAATTAAAAATAAATACAATTAGAAATTATTAGTAACTGTTAATAAGTTTGTAATATATAAGTATGTGAAAATTAATTATATATATATATATATATATATATATATATATATATATACAGGCATATTACATGAAATAATTAAATACGTAGAAAAAAAATATTAATGTTTACAAACTTCTAAAAATTCTTTGTATACAAATCTCTAACCAGATTCACTCAATAGCTTCTGAAACTTAGAAATACGTCTTTTCAAAACATTCCCTTGCATTATAGTATCCTGTAATCAAAAATATAAAAAAATTAAGGATATATAGAAGATATGTTTTATAAGATACATATTAAAAGAAAAAAAAGATAACATTTCAATAAATTGAACCATATCTCAAACTTAGAAAACCATCTTTTCAAAATGCTCCGGTGCATTATACTGTCCTGCAAATAAAAATGCAAAATATTAAGGGTAACAATTCGATAAGTTGAACCATATCTCCTCATCAACTACAATAAATGTAATAGAATAATTTTCTATCAGAATGATATACATTGGTTGCCTACATAAATAAATCACGTGAACCCTAACTCTGTCGTGATATGCTAAGATCTTTTATGAAAATTACTTTTGATATTAATGATCTCCTATTAAGTAAAATAATTTGATAGTTGAGCTATAACATAAAAACTAGTACACATATATAAAAAATAAACAAAGTGAAGGTTAAAAACAACAGTACAAGATTTATCATTAAAAACTTGTTTTTTTTAATTCAATTATACGTGATATTATAATTGCATATATTAGAAAATGAGTCGAAGATACTGATTGTGTATATAATGGAAAAGTATGAAGGATTGTGGTTTTGACATGTGTCCTTCTATTATTTTAAAGATGAGCGTATTTTGGTTATTGTGTCAAATACATCAGCTCATTATATCTTATATGTTCATTGTGAGTTTATTGTGTTTTATATTTTGCATCATTTGTTAAATGTATTCATCATTATGTTTTACATTATAGATCATTTTGTGTTATTTTTATCATTGTTTTTATAGATTATATAAACTTGTTATCTATCACTGTGTTTTACTATTAGAAGAACACAATGATATATTTTTATCAATGTATTTTTCAAAATTTATAGTTTTGAAGATAACACAATCTGTTATTTTTATTATAGTTTTTTATAGATTATATAAAATGTTGTAATCTATCATTGTTTTTTACAATTACAAGTATATAATGATATTATTATATTAATTTATTTTCAAAACTCATAGTGTTTAAAATAACATAATGACGATCAAAAAAACCCAATGAGACATTGTTTTATTTTGTCATTGTTTTAATGTATTAGATTAGTTAGTTGTTAATTTATTATTTTATTTCACATATTAGTGATACAAGAGTATTGTACCATTATAAAATGTCGGATTGAATTGCATAGGTTAAATTGAAATTTAAAGTTTTTAAATTTCAGTTTTAATCATTAAAATTTTAATTCTAAATTTAGAATATTGTTTAATTTAAACATTGAACATAGTTGGACTGCATAAAATATGTAATTATACTTTATTTAAGAATATATTTTGAAATACCTAAAAAATTTACTGTTTAAGATTTGAATGGAAGAATAAAATATTTATGAACTATAAAACAAAGTATCTTTATATTTTTTTTTACAATTAAATAGTAGCCTAGTATGGGTAGGTGTTTAATTGACTGGTGGCATTGGATTGTTTAAAAGTTAACTTGTGGAATTATGTAGCATAATATTAAGGCAAATGGCTAGACCTATTTCCTTTTATTATATATAAAAGATGGAGATTGATTAAGATATAAAAGAAAATAATAAATGTCGTGAGATATTAGACCCGTCCAAAAACTAGACCCACATCATAAAATCTGAATGTGTCATGTATGTTTTAATTAGTAGCTTCAAATTTTAAATTTTGATTTCATATTTCAAATTTAATGTATCTTAGTTTTCATATGATTTTTCAGCTTAAGATTTAAGGAGATTCAAATTATAAGTGAATTCTCAAACAAGTAATATACATTTAAAAAAAACTATTTCCAAAAAGGAATAGGAAAATTTTATGGTAAATGGCACGCATATAATTTTTTTGAAATCATATTGCTAAGAAAACGACATGTGGTAATTGTTTGTTGAAAATATGTTATGTGATAACTCATTGCTTAAAATTTAGCCATATGGCTAAACCCTTTTTATTTAGGAAATGTTCAAATATAAAGTTTTCTAAAACTAAAAAGTATAAGAAAGATTAAGATGTTGATAGTGTCCTTTTGATCAAAATTAGGTTGGGAGCAAAATTGATAATATATTCCCCTCTCAAGTTCCACCTTTTTTTCAACATTCATAAATTTTACATGCGACATTTTTTTTTTAAAATCACATCATAAAAGCGAGCATTTTTAATCTTTAAAATGCTTATAGTGTTGATATAAAAAACAAAGTTTTTTTAACTCATTGTGTAATTTCATTAGGTTATTTTGTAATCTTCTGAATTGATGAGAATTGCACAATTAAATGATAAGAAATACAAAATGAACTTGAAACATAAAAAGTTTATATTTTTTATTATTGTATTATTCAAAAATCATAATTTTAAAAAACACGATGCATAATAAAATAGTCAACATTAGACACATAGGGTAACACAATGACCAGCACTAGACTCGATAATTAGCAATAGACATAAAAAGCTGCTTGACGAGGATTACACAATGACATGATCAGGATTACATAATGAACTGAAAAACGTAAAAGATACGTTTTTAGCATTGTGTTGTTTGAAAATCAACATTTAAAAAAATACAATGGTTAACATTAGACACAATGGGTAACACAATGACTAGCACTACACTCGATGATTAGCAATAGACACAATGAGTTGTTTGATGAGGATTACATAATGACCTGATCATAATTACACAATGAACAGAATAACATAAAAAATTATATTTTTAGCATTGTGTTATTTAAAAATTATTATTTTTAGAAAACAATGCATGACAAAATGTCAAAATGGTCAACATTAGCCATAATGGGTAATATAGTGACCTACACTAGACTCGATCATTAGCAATAGACATAATGAGCTGTTTGACGAGAATTACACAATGACCTATCAGGATTACATAATTAACTGGAAAAAACATAAAAAGTTATATTTTTAGCATTGTATTATTTGAAAATCATCATTTAAAAAATCACAATGGTTAACATTAGACATAATAGGTACATAATGACTACTACTAAACTTGATGATTAGCAATAGACACAATGAGTTGCTTAAAGGCGATTACAAATTGTCGTGATCATGATTACACAATGAACTAAAAAGCGCAAAAAATTACATTTTTAGCATCGTTTATTTGAAAATCATCATTTATAAAAACATAATGCATAACAAAATGGTCAACATTAGCCATAATGATCAAATGAATATTACATAATGACCTAACATTACACAATAAGCTGACGAAATAGGCGTATTTTATGTATCAAAATTATAGGCGTTGTAAGATCAAGACGTTTATCTTAGAGGCTGATGCTAACCAAAGATCTCTCAGCATGCACTGAAGTACAAGGAAGTACTTCGGAAGATTTGACAATGTACAAAGAAAAATAACTAAGTGTCAAATCTTCCGAAGCCAAAGACAGATATCTTCCGAAGCCAAAAGTGAAATCTTCCGAAGCTTAAAGACTGAACTCTTCCGAATACTAAGAAGACATGTGTCTATTGACATACTTTGGATAAAAGCGAAAGATCTTTCCGTTTTCAGCTTTGAAAACTCACCAACTTATATAAGTTGGTGATTACCTTTTTACTTTTGTCAATTGTACATCATGGTCTTTTATCTGTAACTTGCTACTTTAGTACTTTTATTATTATTGTAATACAATAGGATGTGAGCTATGACATGTCATAGTCACATATCAAAAGGCAATCTGTCTTTTGACTTTACATTAATCTTGTTGTCTAGATTAGTATCCAGCTGGCCTTCAAAGTATGGCCGGCTCTAAGATGTAGTATAAAGTATCTCATATACCAGTCTTAGGACTAAGATTTGTAAAACTTATAAAATACTTTGGAGCAATATACATCATCCTTGAAAACCAATCTTTGTGTTCTTGAGTGTTTTACTTATTTGTTCATTGTTTCTTTGTCAGGTCCCTATTTGATCTAGTAAGTGTGTTATCTCCAACTGTAAAACTGTTGTTGAACCAGTACACGGTCCTGCAATTGGTATCAGAGCTTTTAAGGCTCTTGATTGCAAGATCTCACTATCTTGAATCACTCTTCAGTTTCAAATTCACTTACTTGCTAAAATGGAAGCTCTTTCTAAAGCTGATATGGAAACTAGCATAATGACTAAGTCTCCACTAATCTCTACTGATGACTCTGACACTTTGTACGAAAGAATGGAAGGCTTCATCAAGTCTCAAGACAGTAGGATGTGGAGATTTGTAGTCTTTGGACTTCACATCCCAAATACTACTTCAGCATCTGCTAGAGGTCGGATGATACCCAAGGAAGTGGCTGATTATTCTGAGAAAGACTGGAAGAAAATAGATATTGATCAAAAATCCATGACCGCTCATCAAACTGCTCTTCCCAACTTCTTTACAGAGGCTTCAAGAAGTGCAAGAGTGCAAAAGAACTCCGGGATACACTGAAGCTGATGTATGAATGATTCCAAGGAAGCCAAGGAGAACAAGAAATACATCATAAAGCAACAGTTTGAAAACTTCACCTACAAGGCAAGTAAAACTATGACTCAAATACTTTAGGTATGTTGATATTGTAGACACTCTAATAGATGTTAGAGTCAAACTTGAGAACAAGGATATTGTGAGGAAGTTCATGTTTCCTCTTCCTAGACAATGGACACACTACTATATGGACATCAAGAGAACTGAGAAGCTCTCTACTCTCATTTTCACTGAGTTGTATGGTATTCTGAGCGATTACCAAATGGAGATGAACATGCAAAATCCTTCTACCAGCTCATTCAGCACCCAAAAGAGTTCAGCCCTTCACGTGGTTGAAATAGATAGCAGAGAACCACAGCATCATCTTATCTGCTACCCTGACAACTCACCAAGGGTCCTTTCATCAACATCCCGAAGACACCAAGAGAGAGCTATACTCAAGGAAGTCCGTTCCAAGAGCCCAGCTCTTCTTAGGCCTTTGTGTCTTCAGATGAAAGTTTTTGCAACATTTTCTTCACCCTTGAAGACCTGGACTGTATCCATCCAGATGATCTGGAGTACATGGAAATAGTTCAGCAGATGTATCTCCTCACTCACAGAGCCAAAAAGTTCTACAAATAGACAAGGAGGAAGTTTCAAAGCAATGTGTCAAGTGGAAAGTTTGGGCTAGACAAAAGCAAAGTAAAGTGTTACAACTGTAACCAAATGGGCCACTTTGCTCGAGAGTTTAAGGCACCAAGAACAAATGGTTGCCATACACAGTCTAGGCCAAACTACACTAAAGCAGCTCTAAGAACTAAGAAGCCCAACCAACCAAAGCAGCAAGCTACAATTACTGTTGAAGAAGGAGGCTTTGACTGGAGCTTTCAGGTGGAAGATGCTTCCCTGAACCAAGCCCTGATGGCAAATCATAATAAATCAAAGGTATTGTAACATCTTGGCTCTCTTGAATGCATTGCTAAAGTAAATATGTACACGTCCTACAACTTGGAAGTAAGATCTGATCTTGAGTCTTTGAACATTTTAAAGCTAATCTTAAAAGAGCAGAAAATGATTATTAGCTTAAAATAGAAGACTTAGAGAAAACCATTTCTACTCTAAAACATGAGCATACAAACTACAGGACTCAGAGTAAAGATCTTGTTACCAAGTTAACTGAATGTTAGGCTGAGCTTGTGATCAGCAAAGCCAAAGTAGAAAAATGTGTTCTTGAAGAGGAAACCTTCAAGAACATTATATCTTCATCCTTACATGCAAAAGTTTGTTATCAGAATAGGCAGGGACTTGGATCAAATGAAATAGCTCCTCCACACACATTACTATCAGTCAGAGAACCAAGGTGTGGAACTTGTGAAAATGAGCTACCTCTTATTGATCCTATCCTAAAGGAAGATAAAGATGAAGAGGATATAGTAAAGGATGAACCAGAAATGAGTAAAGTAGTTTATTCTAAGAAGGGTCACTATATCCTTTGAGAGAGAAGAGACCAAAGATGGCCAAGTCTGCAAGAAAGAACTTGATCAGGGCTGCAAAAAGAAGATCCAAGAAAGTGCAGAAGATCAAGCCCACCTTCAACCCCAGGCAAAAACAAGATTTCATCTCTACTGGGTTTGAGGTGAGGAAGACTAAAGACTTAACCAAGGACTCTAGTACCAGGAGTCCTAGTTCAAGTCCAATCCATCCTGGTAAAGAGAAGGAGGTTGAACCATTATGCACTACTGCTGTATTGGCTGGACCATCCAACTCTAAAGGCAAGCTTCACCCTCAGAAGCATGTTGTATCATCCAAGAAGATGAAGAAGGAACTAGAAAGGGATCAAAACAAACCTTCTTCTCAGGACAAGAATCTCAGAAGAAAGGCTATGAAATGCATCATGTGTGGTGGTACAACTCACTATGCTAAGGATTGCATTTACAATCCTAAGAGTACTATCTACATGCACAAGAAGAAGACTTCTGAGAAGAAGAGAAAAATAGTTTCAGAAGGAAAATCAATTTCCTTCAGAAGCATCAAGGTGACCCAGAAGAAGATAGGTGGAAAACTATCTTTGGAAGCAAACTTGGACTCGAAAGAAAGTAATGCTTCCGAAGCACTAAAGTCTGATGCAATGGATACAAAGGCTTCTGAAGGTTCGGTATCCAAAACTTATGAAGTAATAAAAACTTTTAAAGTTTTGAAAGCCAAGTTTAATCTTCCAAAGATGGTGTGTAAGATGAAGGAAGGCCATGTGACTGAAGTTTCTTCATCAACAACAGCCAAAGATCCCATAAGCTTGCATATAGGATCAATACCATAGAACTATCTTCAGTTCATCTTAATAAGCCCAAGACTAGCAAGGCTTAGGTTTCCAAATGTAACTGATCATCTCTTTTCATGTGCAGGAACAGCTGAAGACCAAAAGAAATATATGGATCATTGATAGTGGTTGTTCCAGGCACATGACTGGCAATGGCTCTTTGCTTCAAAACTTTGAGAAATTTGATACAGAGCCAGTTGGTTTTGGAGGTAAACCAAGAGGTTACATTACTGGAAGGGGCATGGTCATAAATGGTAAGCTTAACATTGAGAAGGTAAACTTTGTCAAGGAGATTGAGTATAATCTTTTAAGTGTATCTCAATTTTGTGATCAAAGACATAACATGCTCTTCATTGAGCATGAGTGTATTGTTTTTAAGCCCGGGGTGATCATTTCTCAAGAGTATACTTTGCTCAGAGCCCCCAAGAAAGGGAATATGTACAAGATGGATATGTAAGAAACCTCCCCTTCTTGAGAAGTTTCTTGCTTTCTATCCAAAGCAAATAGTGATAAGCCTTTCCTTTGGCATAAAATAATGTGCCATGTAAACTTTAAGAACATGAATAAACTGATTAAGAATGATTTGGTAACTACAATGCCAAAGAAAGAGTTTACAAGTGATGATCATTATGTTGCATGTCTGAAAGGAAAGCAACACAAAGTATCACACAGGCCAAAGGAAATGAACTCCATTACTACTCCTCTACACTTATTACACATGGATCTATTTGGCCCCGTAAGTGTAATGAGTTTAGGAATAACTTCATACTGTCTTATGATCATAAATGATTTCACAAGATATACTTGGGTCTTCTTTCTTAAAAGTAAGGATGAGACCCCTGAAATCTTGAAATCCTTCATTCTGAAAATTGAGAATCAATGTGATCACAAGGTTAAGATCATAAGATGTGATCAAGGAACTGAATTCAAGAACCAAATCCTTGATGCGTTTTGTGATGAAAAGGGTATTTCAAGATAATATAGTGCTACAAGAACTCCTTGTCAAAAGGGTGTTGCTAAAAGGAGAAATAGGACACTTATTGAGACGGCAAGAACTATGCTCTATGACTCTAAACTGCCCTCACATTCTGGGCAGAGGCAGTTAACACTGCCTGCTATGTATAGAATAGATTTTAGTTGTCAAAACTCATGGTAAGACACCTTATGAACTGTGGCACAAAAGAAGACCTTTTATTGGTTTCCTCGGGTCATTTGGATGTTCATGCACAATCTTTAATACCAGAGATCACATAGCCAAGTTTGATGTGAAGCCAGATGATGGATATTTCATTGGATACTCTTCTCAAGATAAAGCCTATAGACTTTCAATGAACACACTCCTAGTGTGAAAGGTTCTGGTCCTGATTAGCTATTTGATATTGATTTAGTTACCAACTGTTTTAACAAATCTTATGAATATGTTTTAGGAACAATAAGTAGTATGTCTACAGAAGATCCTGATCCAAGATTTGAGTTGAGTAGACCAAATGATGGAATCCCTTCAGCACCAGTGGTAACAATCACTGCAAGTGGAAATCCTGTCAGCACAAACATGACAACAAACTTTTCAGCTAATACATCTGAGATGCCAACCAATTCTAGCAATGAGGCACAAAACTCAAATAAAGGGATCTCCAATCCAGTAGAAGATGGAGATGGTGAAAGTGATCAAGAATATCTCAAATGAATGGATCTCCAATGCAGTAGAAGATGGAGATGGTAAAAGTGATCAAGAATTTCTTGATGCTGATAACCACTCCACTAAAAACAACATCAATGATGTTACACACTCTCTGGATCTAGTCACGCTTGATGGACGTGCTGATGTGGTAGGTGATACTCAATCACCAGATCTAAATTTTTCAAATTTAGATCTATCAATCAACTTGCTGTGATTCCTCAGCTAAGAATCCACAAGTCAAATCCTACCATAAACATCATTGGCGATGTTAAAACTGGGGTGACAACAAGAGAACAAACCCATGATCAAAATGTTTGTCTCCACTCTTGATTCTTATCCGAGATTAAGCCAAAGAAATTTGATGAAGCTCTAAGAGATGGAAGCTGGATTGAAGCAATACAAGAGAAACTACTTCAATTCAAAAGACAGGGTGTTTGGAACCTATGTACTCTTCCTCCTGGGAAGATGCCAATAGGAACCAAATGGGTTTTCAGGAACAAAAAAGATGATAGTGGACTTTTCATCAAGATCAAGGCAAGATTGGTAGTCCAAGGGTATACTCAAGAGAAAGGGATTGACTACACAGATGTTTTGCTCCTGTAGCAAGACTTGAAGTTGTAAGAATATTCCTTGTTTTTGCTGCATCAAAGGATTTTCATGTCTACCAACTTGATGTCAAGTATGCTTTTCTATATGGGATTATAAATAAAGAAGTTTATGTCTGTCAACCACCGAGATTTGCAGATCCAAATCATCCTGATTATGTCTGCAAGCTTGACAAAGCTCTCTATGGGCTGTATCAAGCACCAAGGAAGTAGTATGAGATACTGTCATAGTACCTAGTTCAACATGGTTACAAAAGAGGTGCTATTGACAGCACTCTCTTCATCAAAAGAACAAGGAAGTAGAGAACCACAACATCATCTCATCTGCTACCCTGACAACTCACAAAAGGGTCCTTTCATCACCTTTCCTGATACACCAAGTGAGAGCTACATCCAAGGAAGCCCATTCGAAGAGACAAGCTCTGCTTAAGCCTTTATGTCTGCTGATGAAAGATGTGGAAACTTTCTCTTCAATCTTGTAGACTTAGACTGTATCCATCCAGATGACCTGGAGTACATGGAGATAGTCTAGCAGATAGCTCTCCTCACTCATAGAGCCAAAACGTTCTACAAGAGAACAGGAGGTAAGTTCCCAAGCAATATGGCCAGTGGAAAGTTTGGCCTGGATAAAAGAAAGGTGAAGTGTTATAACTGTAACCAAATGGTATACTTTGCTAGGGAGTGCAAGGCACCAAGGAAAAATGGTGGCCAAGCATAATCCAAACCAAACTATACTGATACAGCTCCCAGAACTGAGAAGCCAAGCCAACCAAACCAACATGCTGCTGTTGCTGTTGAAGAAGGAGGCTTGGACTGGAGATTTCAGGTAGAAGATGCTTCTCCAAACCAAGCACTGATGGCTGGTCATGAAGAAGCCAAGGCATTAGAACATCTTTGTACTCCTGATTGCATTGCTAAAGTTAATATGTACAGGTCCTACAACTTGGATGTGAGAGCTGATCTTGAGTCCTTAAACATTTTAAAAGCTGACTTTAAAAGATTAGAAAATGATTATAAACATAAAATTAAAGATTTAGAGAAAACAATTCTACTCTTAAGCATGAGCATACAAACTACAGGACTCAAATCAAAGATCTCATAACTAAGTTAACTGAATGTCAGGTTGAGCTTGTGATCAACAAAGCCAAGGCAAAAAAATGTGTTCTTGAAGAGGAAACCTTCAAGAACATAATATCCTCATCCTTGCATGCAAAAGTTTGTTATCAGAACAGGCAGGGACTAGGGTCATGTGAGATAGCTCCTCCATACACACTGTTATCCATAAGATCTCCAAGGTGTGAAACTTGTCAAGATGAGCGGCCTCCTATTGATCCTATCCAAGTGAAGGATGAATATGTAGAGGAGATAGTGAAGGATGAACCTGAAGTGAGTGATAAGGGTTATCCTAAGAAGGGTCATTATTCTCCTGGAGAGAAGAAGGAACCAGGGATGACCAAGTCTGCAAGAAAGAACTTGATAAGGGCAGTCAAAAGAAGTTCAAAGAAAGCCCAATAGATCAAGGCCACTTTTAACTCCAAGCAAAAGCAAGTTTTCATTTCTGCTGGATTTGAAGTGATAAAGACTGAAGACTCAAGAATGGACTCTAGTACCAGGAGTCCTAGTTCATGTCCAAATCATCCTGGTCAGGAGAAGAAGGCTGATCAAATATGCACCACTGCTGCACAGCCTGAACTATCTAGTTTCAAGAGCAAGCCTCACCCTAAGAAGCCTGTTGCATCATCTGAGAAGATGAAAAAAGAAGTGGAAAGAGATCAAGCTCAGCCTCCTACTCAAAAGAAGACTCTCAGAAGCATGCCAACTGAATGCATAATGTGTAGTAGTACTTCTTATTTTGCCAAGGATTGAATCTACAATCCCAAAAGTACTATCCACAAGACCAAGAAGAAAACTTCTGAGAAGAAGAAAAAGAAGATAGCTTCAGAAGGAAAATCTTTTCCTTTCGGAAGCTACAAAGTGAAAAATAAGACAAGTGAAAACTTACTTTCGGAAGAAAATTTGGTCTCGGAAGAAAGGAATGCTTCCGAAGTACTGAAGTCTGCTGCAGTGGATGCAAAAGCTTCTGAAGGTCCGGTCTCCAAAACTTCCGAAGTCATCGCAACTTCCAAAGTATTGAAGGCGAAGTCTAGTCTCCAAAGATGGTGTGAAAGATGAAGGAAGGCCATACGACTGAAAATTCTACATCAACAATAGCAAATGATCCTCAGAACTTGCACATAGGATCAGTTATTATTGTATTATCTTCAGTTCACTTTGACAAGGCCAAGAGCAGCGAGGCTTGGGTTTCCAAATGTAACCAACCATCTCTTTATATGCAGGAATAGCTAAAGACCAAAGGAAATGTCTGGATAATTGATAGTGGCTGTTCCAGGCACATGACAGGCAATGACTCTTTGCTTCAGAACTTTGAGAAAATTGATGGAGGGCCAGTTGTTTTTAGAGGAGAATGAGGTGGTTACTTTACTGAAAGGGGTGGGTCACAAATGGTAAGCTCAGCATTGAGAAGGTAAATTCTTTTAAGGAGCTTGGGTATAATCTTTTGAGTGTATTATAATTTTGTGATCAGAGACATAACATTCTCTTTACTGAGCATGGGTGCATTGTTCTCAAGCCCGAGGTGGTCATTCCTTAAGAGTATATCCTGCTCATAGCCCCTAGGAAAAAGAACATGTACAAGATGGATTTGTAGGAAACATCTCCATCAGGAGGGGTTTCTTGCTTTCCATCTAAATCAAATAGTGATGAGTCTTTGCTTTGACATAAAATAAAATGCCATGTAAACTTTAGAAACATGAATAAATTAATTAAGAATGATTTGGTAACTAGAATGTCAAAAAAAGAGTTTACAAATGATGATCATTGTGTTGTACGCCTAAAAGGGAAGCAACACAAAGTGTCTCACAAACCAAAAGAAATAAACTCCATCACTACTCCCCTACACTTATTACATATGGATCTCTTTGGCCCTACCAGTGTAATGAATCTAGGAAGGACCTCATACTATTTGGTGATCACAGATGACTTCTCAAAATACACTTAGGTCTTCTTCCTTAGAACTAAGGATGAGACCCCTAAGATCTTGAAGAACTTTATTCTGAAAATTGAGAATCAATATATAAGGTTAAAATCATAAGATGTGATCAAAGAATTGAATTCAAGAACCAAATCCTTGAAACATTTTATGATGAGAAGAGTATTACAAGACAATACAGTGCTCCCAGAACTCCTCAGCAAAATGATGTTGCTGAGAGGAGAAACGGGACACTTATTGAAGCTGCAAGAACCATGTTATCTGACTCTAAACTGCCCATCACCTTCTGCGCAGAGACAGTCAACACTGCCTGCTATGTACAGAATAGAGTTTTAGTAGTCAAGACTCATGGTAAGACTTCTTATGATCTATGGCATAAAAGGAGACATTTTATTTGTTTTCTCAAATCATTTGGATGTCCTTGCACCATCTTGAATACCAAGGATCAAATAGCCAAATTTGCTAAGAAATCAGATGATGGAACATTTTATTGGATACTCTTCCCAAGCTAAGGCTTATAGAGTATACAATCTTAGAACTAGAGTAGTTATGGAGTCAGCCAATGTGACCTTCAATGAGCATAAACCTAGTGTGAAAGGTTTTTGTCCTGATTGGTTGTTTGATCTTAATTTAGTTACCAACTATTTTAACAAATCTTGTGAAGATGTTTCAAGATCTACAGGTAGCTTATCAATAGGAGATTCTGATCCAAGATTTGAGCTGAGAAGACCAAGTGTTCAAACTACTTCAGCTCCAGTGGTAATTAACCCTGCAGTTGGAAATCCTGACAGCACAACTATGACAAACTCTTCAGCTGATACATCTGAGGTGCCTATAAATTTCAGCACAGAGGCACATAACTCGTATAGGAGGAGATGGAGGTAGTGATAGTGATGAAGAATTTCTTGATGCTGATAACCACTTTATAGAAGACAATATCAATTATGTGACACACTCATTGGATAAAGTTTATCTTGATAAGTGTGTTGATATGGTGGATGACACTCAATCACCAGATCTGAATTTCATCAATTTAGATCTGTCTAACCAACTTGCTGTGATTCCTCAACTGAGAATCTATAAGTCACATCCTACCACAAACATCATTAGAAATGTTGAGACAGGGGTGAGAACAAGAGGACAAACCCATGACAAAAATATTTGTCTTCACTCTTGTTTCTTGTCCCAGATTGAGCCTAAGAAGATTGAGATGTGATTGCTATACAAGCTTATGTGGATAAGATGTTATAGTGGGTTATTGAGTGAGTACACTAGTACTTATTTTACTAGTCCAGATATAAACTGAGAGGAGTGAATTATTGTGTGGGGTGTGTGCATGAGACTAAAAATCAAAAGCACGTTAAGCCTAGTTGGGTGAATTCCTGGTTTACTTGAATATAATTAACGTGCTAGAATGTAAATCTATTGAGCAATGTAAGTCTTGTGAATAAGGGTATGACCTTGGACCTTAACTGAGCCTTGATAAGTGATTAGTAATGTGTATTTTCAATGATGGTTTAATAAATTACAATTAAGCTTTGCTTGAGGACAAGCAAAAGGTAAGTGTGGGGATTGTGATCGGGTGGTGAAAGTTAGACGTTTAAAGGCTTTATTTTCGTGTTTACGTGTCAAATTATGGAAAAAATGGAGTTAATTTTGGGATATTATTGTTTTTGTAGGATAAATGTGAAGAATACAAAGAAGTTGGAAGAAATGGGACGAAAATTGTAGCTCGGGAGGTGAAGATATGTAAAAGAGAAGTTCCAAGATAATGGTAACTTAAAATAGGCATAACTTGAGCTAGAAAATGAGTTACGAGGCCCACAACCTATCAACGAAAAGATCTCGAAAAGTTACACATAAAAATAAAATCTATGCAGGGGGTGGCTCCACCGACACCATTCTGGTCGCCACCGACGCCACCAGCTTTAGTAAACCCGAAACTTTCTAGCCGACGCCTCCTCTGACGCCTAGCTTGACGCAGAACTGCAACCGCGTTTTGGTGGATTTTAACCAAATTTGAGAGGTTTTAAAGGTGGATTAACCCTAATACGAAAAAAAACCTCTTTACACTGCAATCAAGGATGAAAAGCAAGCATCTTTCACCATTCCAAAGCCCTTCCAACATCAAGATCATCAAAATCTACATGATCAATTACAATTGTGTTGAAGAATCAATGATGAGGCAAGGCTAATTCATTTGTGATTCACTTCGGGGGACGGATTTGTGCAAGTTTTTATTTTTCTTAGTTTGTAACCTAGATTTGAGATTGGATCTTGAACCTTTTAAGTTCTTGTGGATTCAATTCATGATTTGATTATTTAAACGATTTGATTATGCTTAAACCTAATTTTTATTTTCTATAACTTTGATCTTTTTTAATCATTGTATGATTGATTATTAGAATTAGGGTTACATTATTCAAATTGGTGATTGTGTGAATGAAGTCCTTTAAGTTTTAATCCATAATTATCACTTAGATCTTATTATGTGTAAGTAACCATTAATGACTTCTCACTAGGTTTCACTAAAGAAAAATTGTAACTTTCCCAAACCTGAATCCTGAATTGGGTTGCTTTTTCTCCAAGATTGTTAAAAACCAAAACTTTTATTTTGTTAATTTGATTATTTCTCAATTCAATTAATCAAGCAATTTACTTTTCAATGTTTAGTATTTTAGGTTAATCGTTGCTAGTATTTTCCTGTGATTCCCTGTGGATTCAACACTCTTCTTACTCTTTACTATTAAAGGTGATTAGGCACTCTTTAATTAATATTTTTGACCGACCAAACGACATCGATCACCAACTTGATGTCAAGTGTGCTTTCTTATATGGGTTGGTTGATGAGGAAGTGTATGTCAAACAACCACCTGGCTTTGCAGACCCAGATCATCTTAATAATGCCTGCAAGCTTGACAAAGCTCTTTATGGGCTGTATCAAGCTCCAAGAAAGTGGTATGAGACACTATCATGGTATCTCTGTCATCATGAATACAAGAGGGGTACTATTGATGGAACACTCTTAATTAACGGAGCAGGAAATGACTTGATGTTGGTTCAAGTTTATGTAGATGACATCATCTTTAGGTCAAATAATCCGAAGCTCTGCAAAGACTTTGAGAAGTTGATAAAGAATAGATTTGAAATGAGTGCCATGGGGGAAGTCAATTTCTTTCTAGGAATTCAAATGTAGCAGGTTGACAATGGCATCTTTATAAACTAATCAAAGTATGAGCAAGACATACTTACCAGATTTTATCTAACTGAGTGTAAGGTTGCTAAGACACCCATAGCCAAAAACCATTCTCTAGGACCTAATCTTGAAGGGGGGTGTGTTGATGAACATCTCTATAGAGCTACGATTGGGTCTCTTATGTACCTCACAGCCAGCAAGCCTGATATCATGTTTGCTACATGTATTTGTGCAAGCTATCAAGCCAACCCCAGGATGTTTCACCTGCTTGTTGTTAAAAGAATTCTCAGATATCTCAAACGTGCTCCCAATCTGCGCCTTTGGTATCCAAAGAATTCTGACTTCAATCTATATGCTTATACAGATAGTGACTATGGTGGCTGCAACATGACTGCAAAGTCTACATCTGGGGGATGTCAATTCCTTGGTGGAAGGTGATCGATTTTGAAGTACCAATCAAATAAGATGTTAAATGTGTGTTCCTATTCACCTTAAACTAGTTAGGGTAAGTAGGATTGTCGTACCTCGTGGAATTAGTGGTCGGTGTATTGTACTTTGATTTATAAGAAGTTGATTTAAATACTAAATTATGAACTATTACCTCTTGGTTATGAAAATTAGATCTTTGAAATGATTAACAAATTAACTAAGAACATAAATTGTAAATGATTAAACTTGATTAAGAAGACAATTATGAGAAAAAGTAATCCACTTGATTAAATACTAAATTATGAACTATTGCCTCTTGGTTGTGAAAATTAGATCTTTGAAATGATTAACAAATTAACTAAGAACATAAATTGTAAATGATTAAACTTGATTAAGAAGACAATTATGAGAAAAAGTAATCCACTTCATGATCCAGGTTTGGTTTTCAGTAATCGTTTAGTTAAACTTGATGTAAAATCTTTAACAGGGATTATATACATGCAATGATTAAGTGTTAATGATAATCAAGACTTAATAGGTTTTAATACACAACACCAATTCAATCAACAACCAAAAATCTATAACCATAAGATTCGCACAATATCATATGACATTCAAATAAAGGTCAACCAACATAATTGTTTAAATAATAAAAACACAAGTTAAACTTGTAAAAGAGCTTAACGGGTTCTAAAGTTTAATCCCAATACAAGTTAAACACAAACAAAAACCTAATCACACAAAACCTATTACCCGAAGTAGATCATGAGAAGATTAGCCGCTCATTGTTCTTGAATGATCTTCAAAACCATTGTTGATTTGCATACTGGATGATTGTATGTTGTTAGAAAGATGTGGAATTATGAATTTATGACCTAGAAACTCCCAAAATTCATCTCCAATTATCTTAGGTCGAATGGGGGGCAAGTGGTGGGTGAAACCTAACAAAAACACGGTTTTATAGGTGGTCCACGAAGGCTCTGGTGTAGGCTACGCTAGCCAGCATAGCCTACTCTGGGGGCTTTTCTGATGTTTCAAATCTAAAGCTGGCGTAGCCTACGGTGGAAACAGTAGGCTACGGTGGGAGCCTTTCTACTGTACTTTGAATCTTTGTTTATTGACCCATCTAATGCCTTCTTTCACCATGTAAGCTTCCAACTTGATTACTTTACCTACAAAATCACTTCGAACTCGTAGTTAACCTATTCAACATAATCAAATGCATAAATACGAGTAATCATACTTAATATTTGACATTTAAGCACTTAAAATCCCATTCCAACACACTCACATCAGAAGGAAGTCTCATGGCAATGCAAGAAACAATCCTGTGTGTCTGCATCAACTGTTGAAGCTGAATACATTGTTGCTGTATGTAGCTGTGCTCAAGTGCTTTGAATTCAGAATTAGATGTTGGACTACGGATTCAACTTCAAGGAGACTCCCATCCACATAAAAAACAACAGGGTTATCTCTATTACGGAGAATCTTATGTAGCACTCAAAGACAAAGCACATCAACATCAGGTATAATTTGATTAGAGATAATTTTGAAAAAGGATTGATAAAACTAGTCAAAGTTAACACAAATGAACAATATGTTGATATGTTCATAAAAGCTTTTGATGAACAGAGATTTAAGTATCTTATATTAGCTATTTGGATGATTAACTTTAAGTAGATTTTCATAAACTAAATTCAAGATTACTTTTTCAAATATGTGTGTCTTAAGTTGTCTATATCATCACCTATATAAGCTCAGTTTACTTTGAAAGAAACTTTTAAAATGATATTCCTTAGAATTTTGAGAAATCTAGATATGTTTTCTTTTGGAAGACATCAAGTTGTCTTCGGAAGAATATTATGTCTTCAAAGAAAATAACTACTTCTGAGAAATTTACCTTTGGAAGAAATTATGATATATCTTTTGAAGCTTGCATTTGTAACCAAGTACTTATATGTCTTGAAATACTATTTTCTTCCGAAAGCAATTAAGTCTCAAAAGCTTTATTCTCTCTTTGAATAAAATTTCTGATATTTGATATCTTATAAGGTTTACACTTAAAGGCTGATGCAACCAAATCATCCAAAGAGCTCCCAACATACCTGCATGAAGTATAGAGTAAAGTTACTTCAGAAGTTTTACACCACTAAAAGGAAATAAGCTAAGTGTAAAATCTTCCGAAGCCAAATGACAAAATCTTCCAAAGCCAAAGCTGAAGTCTTTCGAAGCTTCAAAGACAAAGTCTTCCGAAGCCAAAGACTGAATTCTTTCAAAGACAGAGAAGACATGCTTTCTCTTATCACCTTTTGACAAAAGCTGAACAACTTTCCGCTGCCACTCTAAAGACTCACCAACTTATATGAGTTAGTGAAAAAGATCCATGCTTTTGTCAACTGTATATTATGTTCATTGGTCTGTAACTTTCTACTTTTGTAACTTTTATCCTTTTGTAATAGATTAGGATGTGAACTATGGCATGTCATAGTCACTAGTCAAAAGGTAATCTGCCTTTTGACTCTACATTGATCTTGTTGTCTAGATTAGTGTATACTGCTGGCCCTCAAAGTATGGCCGGCTGTTGGATGTAGTATAAAGAGTCTCAAGTACTTGTATCTTTATGTATGCTTTATAACACTTGTAAGAACTTGAGAGCAATATACATCATTCTTGAAAACCATATTTGAGTGTTCTTTTTCTTGTTCTTTTACTTGTGTTCTTAGTATCATCTAACAGGTTCCCTATTTGATCTGCTAAGTGTTTCATATCTCTCCACCTTATGAAACTATAATGAGTTTTGGAATGACCTTTTATTGCTTGATGATCACAGATGACTTTACAAGATACACTTGGGTCTTCTTTCTTAGAACTAAGGATGAGACCCTTGAGATCTTGAAGAGTTTCATTCTTAAAATTGAGAATAAATGTGAGCACAGGGTCAAGATCATAAGATGTGATCAAGGAACCGAATTTAAAAACCAAATTCTTGATACATTTTGTGAAGAAAAGGGTATTATAAGATAATATAGTGCTCCCAGGACTCCTCAGCAAAATGGTGTTGCTAAGAGGAGAACTAGACACTTATTGAAGCTACAAGAACCATGTTGTCTGACTCCAAACTACCCATCACCTTCTGGGCAGAGGTAGTTAACACTGCCTGCTATGTGCAAAATAGAGTTTTAGTAGTCAAGACTCATGGTAAGACTCTTTATGAACTGTAGCACAAAAGGAAACCTTTCATTAGTATCCTCAAGTCATTTGGATGTCCTTGCACCATCTTGAATACCAAGGATCAAATAGCCAAACTTGATGAGAAATCAGATGATGGATATTTCATTAGATACTCCTCCAAGGCAAGGCTTATAGAGTATATAATCCTAGAACCAGAGTAGTTGTGGAGTCAGCCAATGTGACCTTCAATGAGCACACACCCAGTGTGAAAGGTTCTGGTCCTGATTGGCTGTTTCATCTTGATTTAGTTACCAACTATTTTAACAAATCTTGTGAGCATGTTTTAGGATCTGCAGGTACATTATCAACAGGAGATTCTGATCCAAGATCTAAGCTGAGAAGACCAAATGTTCAAACTACTTTAGCTCCAGTGGTAACTAGCCCTGCAGTTGGAAATCCTGTCAGCATAACCATGATAAATTCTTCAGCTGACACATCTTAGGTGCCTATAAATTCTAGCACAGAGGCACTAAACTTAGATGAAGGCATTTCCAATGTAGGAGGAGATGGAGGTGGTGACAGTGATCAGGAGTTTCTTGATGCTGATAACCACTCCATAGAAGACAACATCAATGATATGACACACTCATTGGATCAAGTTTCTCTTAAGAAGTGTGTTGATATGGTGGATAATAGTCAAGCACCAGGTCTGAATTTCACCAACTTAGATCTATACAAACAACTTGTTGTGATTCCTCAACTGAGAATCCACAAGTCCCATCCCACCACAAATATCATTGGAGATGTTGAGACTGGGTAAGAACAAGAGGACAAACCCATGACAAAAATATTTATCTTCACTCTTGTTTCTTGTCCCAGATAGAGCCTAAGAAGATTAAAAAGGCTTTAAAGGATGGAAGTTAGGTTGAAGAAATGTAGGAGGAGCTGCTTTAATTCAAGAGACAAAAGGTTTGGAATCTATGTCCTCTTCCTAAGGGGAAGACTACCATAGGTACCAAATGGGTATTTAGGAACAAAAAGGATGATAGAGGACTTGTCATCAAGAACAAGGCTAGACTAGTTGTTCAAGGATACACATAAGAAGAAGCTATTGATTACACAAATATTTTTGCTTCTATAGCAAGACTTGAAGCTGTTAGGATATTCCTGGCTTTTGCTGCATCCAAGAATTTCAAGGTCTACCAACTTGATGTCAAGTGTGCTTTTCTATATAGGATGATTGATGAGGAGGTGTATGTCAAACAACTACCTGGTTTTGCAGACCCAGATCATTCTGATTATGTCTGCAAGCTTGACAAAGCTTTTTATGAGCTGCATCAGGCTCCAAGAAAGTGGTATGAGATACTATCACAGTATATCTATCAGCATGGCTGACACTGAGTTGTCAAAGGAGAGGAAGGAGGTAGAGAATGCAGAACTGCTCCTCAAGATCAAGAAAGAAAAGACTCTACAAGCATGTTCCTACCCTCTCTCCAGTTCAAGAAAGCCCTGAGAGAGAGGCTGTGGCAACTAAGCAACAACCTCAAGTAGACAAAGAAGCAGAAAGATAAAATATGATTAACTACCTGAGTACCACAGGCCTCTATCAGGCATCTGCACTTCTTTCCTTGCCATACGAGTACATTAAATTTGAATACCTCAAGCAACTTAAGCAACAAGTACAAAAAGAACAAAAAGTTGCTAAGAGGAAGATGAGGGAAGAAGCTGTAAAGTCAAGAGCCATCATCCAAAAGAGTCTAAAAAAGTCTGTTGATAGTCAGAGGATGATGAGCTTCTTGAAGCTGTATGGATTCTTTGGAAGGAGACTTAGTCCAGTGTCTCTATCCATCATGGATGATCACATTAGGGTGATCAAGCAGAAGATTAAAAAGGGTAAGCTCATTGACTTGCATTCTCCACCAAGTTAGGTTGCACCTGAAGTTGAGGTCAAGGTTGAACCACAAGATACAACACAATCTGGACCTAGTGCTAGACCATAGCTAACATCATCTTCTGATCTACAGCAGGGTCCTGATCCTTCTCCTTCTGACCTGTGAGGGAAGAGGACCCAACTGAGGGAGACAATCAAGAACAATCTGGTGTTGCAGGCCAGTCTCCTTAGTTAAAATATAGAAAGAGGAAAAGGATGGCCATTAGAAGGGATAAGAAGAAGAAGAAGAAGTCTAAGGCATCCACCTCTACATCTCAGGATGGGTCAGAACAACCTGAGGGTGATCAAGAAGAGGCTGCTCATCCAACTCTCATTCAAGTAGAGCCTCTTGTTGCTGGGAGACCCATCTTGTCCTGGATCTTTGCTGCTAATCTGGACAGATGGTATGTCTTTAGAGATCAAGGAGGTCAAGATGTTTACTTCTAGTAAGACATACTTGATCTTCCTCTGCATGATCTCTATGATATGAGGAGACACTATGAGAGTTTAAGGGATCCTGACCAAATGATGAAGAAAGAAATGGTCTTGATCCTGATGAGAACTGTCAATAGATGAGTAATCTCTTCTGTTTTGGTAGCATCAGCCTAGGGGAAGTTTGTAAGGTTTACAATTAAAGGCTAGTGCAACCAAAGCATCCAAAGAGCTCCCAGCATGCATGCATGAAGTACAGAGTAAAGTTACTTCGGAAGTTTTACACCACTCAAAAGAAATAAGCTAAGTGTAAAATCTTCCGAAGCCAAATAACAAAATCTTCCAAAGCCAAAGATGAAGTCTTCTGAAACTTCAGAGACAAAGTCTTCCAAAGCCAACGACTGATTTCTTCCAAAGACAGAGAAGATATGCATTCTCTGATCACCTTTTGACAAAAGCAGACAACTTTTCACTGCCACTTCACCAACTTATATAAGTTGATGAAAAAGGTCCATGCTTTTTTCAACTGTAGATTATGGTCAGTGGTCTCTAAATTTCTACTTTTGTATCTTTTATCCTTTTTGTAATAGATTAGGATGTGAGCTATGTCATGTCATAGTCACTAGGCAAAAGGCAATCTGACTTTTGACTTTACATTGATCTTGTTGTTTAGATTAGTGTATCCAGCTGGCCTTCAAAGTATGGTCGGCTGTAGGATGTACTATATAGTGTCTCAAGTACTTGTATCCTTATGTATGCTTTATAACACTTGTAAGAACTTGAGAGTAATATACATCATTCTTGAAAATTATATTTGAGTGTTCTTGTTCTTGTTCTTTTACTTGTGTTCTTAGTATCATCTAACCGGTTCCCTATTTGATCTGCTAAGTGTTTCATATCTCTCCACCTTGTGAAACTGTTGCATTGACCACCCTTCACTGGTCCTTTATATCTTCCGAAGCAAAATTTTTCTAAGAAGTAAAAATAATCTAAGCAAACGAATATCTTCCAAAGCCAAATTGGCTTCGGAAGTTTTCTCAAACCTTCTGAAGACAAATTACCTTCAAAAGATTTTAGTCTTCCAAGAAAGCTACCTTTTTGGGCACATTTTTAGAGGTGGGACCGACATCTAGATTTCAAAGTTTATCCTTTTGAATTAACTTTGTCTTAAATCCGTACCATATATATATTTATACAACGGTTCCCCCTCTTTCACCTTCCTCTTCATCTGCAAAAGTTCAAACCCTAAATTCACCTATAAAACGACCTTGTTCTTACCTTTCTTCACTTTAAAGCTACTTAAAATGGCCAACCCTAATCCTTGAAACCAACCAGATTTTTCCATGCATCTTCATAAGCAGCATAATCAGGTTGCTCTGTTATCATCTAAGAAAGATCCAGGTTTCTCAGATGTTTGCCGTTTCATATCTCTATCAAACTACCTCACCACCCTCACAATAGACCCCCTATTATATGAAGATCAACTCTTAGAGTTCTGGAGGACCTGCCAAGAGGTCATCTTGGACGGTGAGAAGTCACTGTCTGCCACAGTGCAGGGGAGGACAATATTCATCACTCCAGCCACCATCAACTCTTATCTGAGGCTGGATGATGAAGAAGGCGAGTTGTCCTTCCCCAAATCTGCTATAAACAACTTATTCCGGCAGATAGGCTGTGAAGAGGACTAATCTGTAAGAACATTCAAAAAGGGTATGGTCTCCTCTTAATGGAAGTACCTTCTCCATGTGGTAATCCACTCCCTATCCAATAAACATGGAGGTTAGGACCAAATTCCTGAGAACTTATCCTGTATAGTCCATGGGATAGTTCAAGGGGTCAAGTTCAGGTACTCACAGTTTGTTTATACAAACTTTCTTTCTAACTTGGACTTCTTAGAATATTATATGTTCCCTAGATATGTTTGTCACACCCCGAAAATCACAGCTGAAAGTCATGTGACGTGGTGATAACAGAAGTTGGAATTATTCCAATGGTCATAGTCAAATGTTGATATTAAATAAGTTGACTATGATTTTATAGGCTTTTCCATATCAAAGTTTAAACAGTATGAAATTCATACTTAATTACAACAACTTGTTTGGTTTAAAAAATGACAGGTTTTGTTATTACAAATCTTAAACGGTAGTCAACCCAAAACATTTGGCCTTTCAAACCACATTTTCATCATTTTCAACCGAGCATACCTACAACCCTGAAAAACATAAAAAAAATACCGGTCAACATAAAGTTGGTGAGCATTCGGGTTTTACAAATTACAAACATTTGGTTTTTTTTTTCAAGAAAAATGATATGATGTAGCGAGATGTAATATACTCAACATAGACTAGCTAGGTACTATGATTAATTCAGGTCATAAGTCCATAATCAAGCCAAGAAACACGTCGTTGCCCCTCAACAGTCCAAACATATAAACTCCCTCGCTACAACCTGACCAGCATTACTGGTTGCGAGAGCGGGCCCTTCTAACCCAATAGATCTACCAATATAGTCTGCGGCCTTCCCGAGGTTAATGATTATGGGGGGATTTAGAGCTCAACATTATACACCTATACCATTGACTCAACTTATACCATCATAACATATATTAATCTCGTTTTACCTATCATATATTAAAATAATTAATCAATCATGCTTTTTCCCTCAAAACAATTTAAATAAAACAATATTTAAAATGGGGCCGAAGAACTCACCTTTGTATGCGATCAAATATCAGATCTAAAGCGTCTTGCACCGATCTATCAAGATCCTAAACGTGAAAGACTTAATTTTAATAATCGAAAAGCTTGTTTGTAAGAATGTTGTTCACCCAACTTATTTGACTTTTAATGGTAAAAACGTACTTAAGAGTTTTTAAGAAATCTTTTTATATTTTGCGAGGGTTATTATTTATTAAACATTTTTCTTATAGAAAAAGAGAATTAATATGTTTAATAAATCATTTAACACGTATTATTTATCTCACTAATATCTAATAATACTACTAGTCCATTCTTAATTCTATATTTGTTTCTTATAAAGACTATTACAATTTCTTAGACTAACAATTTATGTTGTGAAACTCCAATTAATTATCTATCGGTTTTCTAGCGATTTTACCCAAGACTCTCATCATCCTTTATATATATATATAATTTTTTTTTATAAAGTCGATACTATTTTTAATTTGTGAATTATATCGATAAATTTTAATACACGTTAACTTGTGTTAGTTGTTTTGTAAAATACATATTTACTTTTATTAATCGTAAATTACTCGAAAATATATCATTTTTAGGTTTCATATAAACTTTATTTTATAAAAGTCTTGGAGTCTTAAAATGTCATTTTAGTCAAGTTAGTTTGTCACAACGTTCCGTTAGTTTTAGGTAAAGTCTTAAGGTCCCCTACTTATTTTTGTCAATCAAATCTTTTCCCTTATGTGAAGTTTTTCTAACGTGTTTTTAGTGTCGATTTTGTATCAATAATCCAACTTAGTCATTTTTCCTAACCTAAACATCTTTCTATTTTGTCCAACAATCCTCATTCATCCAAAAGTTCTTATTATGTCCAACATTATTCATCCATCCATAAATTCTAACTTATTATCCTTATGAGATATATTAGACCAGTCTTTCCATCTACACATACAACATGCATAGGCAACATATACATACATCTATACACATCCTTATAATCCCAACTCATACAAATAACAAGATTTCATCAAACTAGAACCATTCCAACATATATTTTCAGATTATAACCCATTTCAAAAACTCATTTTCATCAAAACGTCAACTTTCAAGAACATCTAAGCGGGTGAACTAGGGTTCATCAAGATCTTCATCTTGATCACCCATGCGTGAAGGAAAAAGAACTATCTAGTCCAAAACGAGTATACCTTAAGCCTAAACCAACAATCTCTAATGCTAGCACAAGAATCTCCAAAACCCGGTTACACCTTCAAGCTCCTAACGATGAACCAACTTGAAACTCTCACGTTCTTGACTCGAATAGAAGATGATGAAGGTTCCTTATGGTGGTGGTGGTGTGATTTCGAAAAAGGAGGGTATTGGTGGTGATGCTCGCGGTGGCTGAAGGGGATGGGGGTTGGGTGTTCGAGGTGGTGGGGTGACGGGTGCGGGTGGTGGAGGTGGCGTCGGTGGTGAATGGCGGCTGCGGTTGGTGGTGGCAGACGGCGGCGCGATGATGGTGGCAGTGGTGGTCTTCGGCGATGGAAGAGGGGTGGTGGATGGTGTCTTCGGTGGTGGAAGGAGGCGGTGGAGTGGTGGTTCTCGGTGATCTTCAGCGGTGGAGGGTATGGCGGTGGAGTGGTGGTTCTCGGTGATCTTCAGCGGTGGAGAGTGTGGCAGTGGAGTGATGGTTCTCGGTTAGGGGAAGGGGCCGATGGGGGAAAGAAAGGGGGAAAGTGGGGAATGGGAAGAGTTGTGTGTTTAGTGTGTGTTTGTGTATGAATATATAGGAGTTAGAAGATTAGGTGTCTTCCATGCACCATGTCCAACTTATTATTAGTATTAGTTTTTTATTATTATTATTATTATTATTATTATTATTATTATTATTATTATTATTATTATTATTATTATTATTATTATTATTATTATTATTATTATTATTATTATTATTATTATTTGTCTCAAACGGTTAACCGACAACGAGGTTCGGTAGAAACGTTGATCTAGGTTTCAGATAGTCAATCGTGACAGATAATAATAAATAAATATTATTATTAGACCGAGTTGAACTGAAGTTGACCTGATTTTGACCGGGTGTCACAATGTTCAACATATTCTTAACTATGAACTGGGCTCACAGTTATGGGGAATAGGTAATATTATTAAATTGGGACAGATGAAGCCCAACATCTTCAAGACAATGAGAAAGTCCACTGTTGGCTTCTCAGGGGCAGAAACAGCCCTGGTCCTAAAATAGTTAAGTGTTCATTGCTCAAGGTGACAGCTTGGCAACACCAGCCAATATTGAACCCACACCTTCTACATCTGCACCACCTATACAACCACAAATCACCATAACTTACCAAAAAAATCCAAACGAACCCCTGCTCAGTCTACTCAGGTTGAGTAGGCCCCCATATCACCACTCATGTAGGAAGAAGTGGAAATAAGAGCTCCCACTTCTCCTAAGGAGCAAACCACTCCCATCATTTCTTTGATCAGTGCTGAGGTTCCTCATGCTCAGCCTGATGAGCTCATTACCCCAGCTTTAAGCCTTCACTCTAAGTCTCAAAACTCTAATGATCAACCTTCAAGGGAAAGCTACCATTACCAGTCGCTAGATCTCAGCCAACAATCCCCAACCTAGAATTCTATAATGATGAGGATATGGGCTTTAGTGAGTACCATGAGTCTCTCTTCTCCACTCCTGCTCAAGGAAAGATGAGTGCTCCTGAAACACCCATATCTAGCCCACATCATCCACCCACAACTAAGGTGGACCTCCCTGAACCTGTTTAGGAGGCCTATATGGAAGAGGCTCTCACTTTTGCAAGTGATTACATTACTAAGACCTCAACCATGGCAACCCAGCCCATTGACACTTCTTTTGAAGCTTTTAGTGTGCAGGGGAAATCTAGCAGCCAGGAAACCCAAGCTGGTGATTAGGAAGAAGACTTTGGTCCTATTCTCTCATCTCCCCATGATTCTTCTGATGAAGATGAAGGGAGTACGCAACTAAAGGTGCAAAAACTGTCAAAACTCTGCACCTATTTAGTTTCTAAGGTAAGTCACCTGGAATTCCAGGTGACTACCTTACAAAGACAGGTCAATGACTAGCAACTTGAGATCACCGATCTCAAGGGCAAGTTAGCTGAGAGACCTGTCAGGAGAACTCAACCAGGTCCACAAGAACCTATGGATGTGGTGGACCTAACCCTTAGCTCTCTTGTGCAAGAGGGTGATGAAACCAAAAAGGGGGAGAAAGTCCTACCTACAATCACAGAACCTGGGTGTTCTGCTCAAAGTATGGACATGGAGGACTCACCACTCTCACTTGCAGTTGTACTTACACAACAACCTCCACAAGCTCATATTGATGTGGATTCACTCATTCAAAGCCTGATTAAGGAGGGTATACCAAGGGCAATGTCTACTCATCCTACTCTACTGAAAATTCAATAGTAGGATGGAGGTATGATGCTGATAGGAGAGCCCTGGTACTCTCTAGATATTAGGGACAACAAGAGGTCTTCAACTTTTACAACCTGAAATACTATGAGAGCTTCTCTCTAGTTGACTTACCACTTGCCAACCTAAGTCAATCCAGGCAAGCTGCAAGGTTAGCTGAGAGAATACAAGAAAGGGTGCTTGAAGAGTTCAAGCAGAGATCCAAACTATATAGACAGAGGGTAGCAGGCAAGACTGTTGGTCAACTGGATGCTGAGGTGGACCCTAAGATTTGCTTCGAATGGGAAACCTTGCCTGAATTCCCAGTAGTTGAGCCTGTGAACCTTGAGGCAGGAACTGCTTCAACACCCATTACCCTCAGTGAGGCACCAGTTGGTGAAGGTGTCTCACAGCCTCTCTCTGGCCAGAGCTCAAGTGCAACACCAAACAATGAAGGCCAAGGCTCTCTCCACCCTGAGTCATACAGACTAGTGACTGAAAAAGGGAAGAGGAAAATGACCTCTGATGAGATTGAGGAGGAGAAGAGAGAGAGGAAGAGGAGGGCAAAGGGAGAGAGTTCAAGTAGGACCCCTGGCTTTATGGAAGCTACTATCAGGGCTAACCCTAGGCCAAGCACTCAAGAAGATGAGTTGAGGGCAGCCAGGCTGAACTATTTAAGGTCCAGGAACTACAATATTGATGAACTCATCTCTCTCTCCTTGGATAAATTAAATGAACTGGCTGACATGGAAGTGTCAAATAAGAGAAAGGAAGCTGAGGATGCAGAATTGCTCCTCAAAATCAAAGAAGAAAGAAGAAGAAAAATACTCTACAAAGCTCCTACCCTCTCCCCAGTTCAGGAAAACCCTGAGGCAGAGGCGGTGGCCACTAAGCAACAAACTCAGTAGGTAGAGAACAAGACAGGCAAAACATGATTACCTAACTAAGTGCCACAGGCCTCTATCAGGAAGCAGACCTACTTCCCTTGTCCTATGAGTACATTAAATTTGAATACCTCAAGCAGCTTGAGCAAGAAGTGCTAAAAGAGCAAAAAGCTTCTAAGAGGAAGATGAGGGAAGAGGCTGCAAAGTCAAGAGCCACCATTAGAGCTAATCAGAAGAAGTCTGTTAACAGACAAAAGATAGTAAGCTTCTTGAAGCTGTATGGATTCTCCAAAAGAAGACTTGGTCCAATGTCTCTATCCACCATGGATGAGCACATTAGAGTGATCAAGCAGAAGATCAAAAGGGGTGAGCTAATTGACTTGCATTCTCCACCAAGTTAGATTACACCAAAAGCTAAGGTTAAAGTTGAACCTCAAGAGACAACACAACTTGGACCTAGTGCTGCATTATAGCTAGCTTCATCTTCTGATCCATAGTAGGGTCCTGATCCCTCTCCTTCTAAATCTATAAAGAAAAAGGACCCAACTAAGGACAAACAAGAACCATCTGGTACTGCAGGCCAGCCTTCTTAGTTAAAGTATAGAAAGAGGAAAAGGATGGCCATTAAAAGGGAAAAAAGAAGAAAAATTCCAAGGCATCCAACTCTACATCTCAGGATGGGACAGAACATCCTAAGGGTAACCAAGAAGAGGCTGCTCATACGACTTCTATTCAAGTAGAGTCTCTTTTTGCTGAGAGACCCATTGTGTCTTTGGTGTTTGCCACTAACCCAAATAGCTGGTATGTCACTAGAGATCAGGGGGGTCAAGACATGTACTTCTGGAAAAACATACTTGACCTCTCTCTGCATGATCTCTATGATATGAGAAGATACTTTGAGAGTTTAAGGAATCCTGACCAGCTAATAATGAAAGGAATGGTCTTGATTCTGATAAGGACTGTCAACAAATGAAGATCAAGCTTCAAACCTCTCTTTTAGTTTTGGTAGCATCAGCTTAGAAGGAGTTTGTAAGGATGACACTTAGAGGCTGATGCAACCAAAGAGCTCTCAGCATGCACATATGAAGTACAAGAAAGTTACTTCGGAAGATTTGATATATCTCAGTGAATTATACTAAGTATCAAATCTTCCGAAGCCAAAAGACTAAATCTTCCGAAGCCAAAGATGAAGTCTTTCGAAGCTTCAAAGACGAAGTCTTCCGAAGCCAAAGACTGATTTCTTCCGAAGACAGAGATGACATGCTTTTTTTGAATCACCTTTTGACAAAAGTTGAACAACTTTCCGCTGCCATCTCTGAAGACTCACCAACTTATATGAGTTGGTGAAAAGTCCTTACTTTTGTCAAACTATAGATTAAGGTCTTTTGTCGGTAACTTTTTACTCTTATACTTTTATCCTTTTGTAATATATTAGGATGCGAGCTATGGTATGTCATAGTCACTAGTCAAAAGGCAATCTGTCTTTTGACTCTACATTAAACTTGTTATCTAGATTAGTATTTCCAGCTGGCCTTCAAAGTATGGCCGGCTTTAGGATGTAGTATAAAGTATCTCAAGTACTTGTAACTTTAGAAGATAAGCTTTGTAACACTTTGTAACAACTTGAGAATAATATACAGCATTCTTGAAAATCATATTATCTTGTTCTTGTTCTTGTTCTTGTTCATTACTTATGTTCTTTATTTTATCATAAACCAGTTTCCTATTTGATTTGTTAAGTGTTCTAACACTCTCCAAACATTATGAAACTGTTGCATTGACCACCCTTCACCGGTCCTACAATACTATTGTATGTAAAAGTAATGAGCGTTTAAAAAAGGTGAAACTTGAAAATATGGTTAAGACTAAAATATCATTGGCCTACCATTTAAAGTTTTAATTATACACCATTATGCCACCGGATTTCTTAACCATTGGATCTAATATCTAATGTATAATAATTCTTCTCACCCATTTTAGTTTTTTCTTTATTATTATAATAACCTCACCCGTTCATTTATTATATATAGAGATTTGTTTTAATATATTAATTAATTAGTTTAAACCTGTATACTATAAAAGTTAAATGAAAATATTAAAGTGATAGTTATTTATTAATATTTAGAAATTATAAGATAGTTTTTTGAGATAAAATATGATTGAAATTACGTACATATAATTACTTTAGCTAATAAAACAATAACAACATTTTTCCAAACTTTCGTCTTTAAAACATTTTGCTTTGAATAAATTGTTTTTTTAAACTCTTTAATTTTTTTCAAAAATATTTTTTTAAATCATGTCATTTTTAAAAGTTCATTGTATTAAAAAACCTTCGTATTTCATAAATTTTTGTTTTTAAAAAAGTTATGTTTTTTCATAAAAAGAAAAATGTTTTTAATTTATCAAAAATATTATAATAATTTGAAAAGTATATAAACAATCATTAGAATTTAATGCGTCATTAAATGGTTAACTTTAATTCTAGTAATGACACGTGTTCAAACCCTAGGTGTGCTTCTAGGTATTTTGATTTATTAGTATAGATTATAAAATTGATCCTTTAGTATAACTATATTGCAGCATTTATCCTAACTTTTAAAAATTATATCATTGCATTCGTCCTAATTATTTAAAATATCATAACACTCATGATTTCTGAAGGCAATGGACGAGGTTGGGTGGGACCTACTTTGATTATTTATTTATATGTTAATAATTAAATTTTATTATTTTTAAATATAAAAGATATTTTGATCATTTCACATACATTTAATTAAAAAACTTAACTAACATTCACTTCTGAGATCATAAGTGTTATGCTTTTTAAGCATTTAGGACTAAGGATGTAATTGTTTAAAAGTCAGAACAAATCCTATAATATGGGCATATTATAAGGACCAATCATATAATTAACTTTAATATTTTAAACTCTTGTTTTGGGATAACAATGAATTATCAAATAAATTAACATTAATTGGGATTTGTTGTTTGAATAACAACTTAATATTATATCATAAGATGTTAGGTTGTCAACTAAACATAAGCATATATCACTTACATGTTCCAATACACGTTGTAAATATTCAAGCATGTAGACCCACTTCATTTAACGCACATCAAGGCAATGATTAAGATTTTAAAGTGTAAAATCGTCAACAATATATGAAGATCAAAGGTTGAATTGTATGTTGGAATTAAGAGAGATCTAAAAACAAAGTTTTTAAATCAAATGACTAATTTCATGTAATGGATTTTCAACAAAAGCAAAAAATTTTGTCTAAAATATTCTTTTGTTAGCACCCTCAGGTGAATTAGTGGTCACCTGCTTTTTAGACTTAGGACAGGCTGCCAAAGATCAAACTAAATTCCATAATTGGTTTTTATTAACTAGTTCAAGAAAAATAGGATTTGGTTTTTGATATGGTTGGTCTACCATAGAAATACTACATAAAAGACACATATTGAATCATATTAAGATGAAAATTATATTTGTTGCTTCTAAAAAATCTAAAAAGTAAACTTTTTAGCTTTGTATTTAGAACTCTTTCCAATGATACAATACCTTTTTAGTCTTTTAAAGACTCCAAATGCACATATTGCATGTGAAAAAAGAGCTTAGAGTGTTGACGTGACTAAATATAACGTTAACAACACAAGAAACAATAAAAAAAAAAGTGCACATCTATATCTAAAGGTTTTCTTGTATTGTGGTTATAAATAGAAGCTTTAGCCACACCCTTTCTTCATCATTATTGTCTCTGAACATAGTCTAATATTGTTTAAACCCATCCATCTCTAAATCCATTATATGCAAACATCATCTAAGAAAGAAGACAAGACCAAAGATGAATAGCAAAAATAAAAAGTTGTGCTTCAAATTTCATACATCTAATTCTTCACTTATGTTGTATTTTAGTGGTGGTTTGCCGCCATTATTACTTGAGATTTGTAAGGGGTGTTAGTGATTTTTGAGAGAGGTAATCAGCTCCTTTAGGATATTTTGAAAACAAGGTGATCACTATCTGTAAGGTGAGACGTATAAGGTGTTCATTTGCTTTATAAAATGAGAAACAAAGTGATTACTTTTTTTTAGTGAGATGTTAGTGTATCGGTGATCTATTTTGTTCAAGAGATATTCGAATGGAGCAAACTCTTGATCAAAATTTGAGAATATGACATAGAGTGGATTAGTTAAAATCTACTAGAACCCCTATAAATCAGTTTGTATTTTATTTCCTTAAACTATTTACGTTTCATATATTATTATTTGTATTTGTTGGTTAACAAGAGTTTATTTTAAAGATAAGTTTTTAATCAAGATTTTTTTTAAGAAAACCTATTACCACACTACAGTTTTTTACACTGGTCAATTCCTTTAGATAACGAATTTTTCATTTTTTTAGAGTGTACATTTAATAAAGAAATAAAACTTAATTTGTAACATCTGACAACTCCCCCTCCAAATGCCTTGTGTTTTTACAATGCTAACCTATCAAAAAGCTTGCCACCGGTAGATGTCATTCTAAACCTTTGGGTCTATAACAAAAGACTGACATCAAACCCTTTGGGTCTATAACAAAAGATTAACTTGTTAGTTATTAAAACATAATATATATATAATAGTTTTAAAAAAACGTATTAGCTTCTCGTAAGACGTATGGTACTAATCGATCCTTCTATGTGTAGGGACGACACCCCCTCAAACGGGGTTACCCAATTGGCCTCACCTGCGCTATATACTTGGACTTCCAACCATCCATGTTTCACCCCGACATAAAAATGACCTATGAATTCGTATAAAACAAAAGTATAATCTATACTAGGTTAAAATAATATCCTTGTTGATTATGTGGTGGCAAAATAGGTACTACAAACCGTGATCGAATAAATAGTGTGTTTCTTTTAAACATCCAATATATACATAGAATCCTCATCGTATGATCATACGGGTTAACTTTCTAGTAAATAAATAAGCAGAACAACAGTTGTAAGAAAATATAATTGTATTATCTATACCCTGTTGTTTTTATTTGTATGTGATATATGGAATTCTAGTAAGATTTTAAGACATGTTTGGTTTGTAGGAAATTTGCTACTTAAGGAATAAATGTGCTCATGTAGGACGCTAACTCAATATTCACAACTTATTAATTTCTTTTTTTATTTATATTTTTTAGTAATTTCTTTTACATATAACTTTATTTTTTTCTAATTATAATTATAACTTTTAAAATTTCCAAAAATCTGAATACATAGTTTCTTTAAGTTTTTATTGTCTCCATTATATTAACTATATTAAATTTCGAGTGCTTTTATCTCAAATATATAATGAATACAACTCAGCTTTTAATAAAAACTTATATTTGAAATGTTTGGCTTTTTTAAAGATAGCTATGTGTACAAAGTAAAATGACAAGTTATTAGAGATATAAAAAGTTATGTGTTACATGTATTATTGAATAAGAAAAACAAAAAGAAAAAAACATTCACATAAAGAATGCTAAGTTCGTCGTGGTATAAAGAACTTGATGCGTTCGCTGCTTTAGATAGCAATTTTTCTAAAAACCAAACGTCTTATTAAAACCTTCCTACAAACTCTTATTAACTTTCTAGACCACCTAAAAATACAAATATCCCTATAACCCATGTCTCTTTTCCTGTACATGGAAACCAATAATTAATGGGCCGAGACATGGATATTGCATGCATCACGATTTTCCTACTAACATTGGCGGAGGTTTATAGGGGCCGGGGGGTGGGGGGGGGGGCGCCGCCCCCCTCTTTTTTCGTTGGTATCGAGTTCGCCCCTCGTAAGAAAATTTAATTTCGTCCCCACCCCCTATGTGGGAATGTTTAAGCTCCGCCACTGATAGATAGTATTGCTGACAGTGGGTGTGGATGGGAGATAATAACCAGTGGTTTCTTGAGGCCTTGAGGGTGATAGATAAAGTGGCAAACACTAAAAGGTAAGAAATAGAGAGGAGGATCAGGTAAATTAACAAATTAACAATGTTTTCCCTTCTTGCATAAACTACAAATGCAAAGCAAACTATACAACACTTGTAAATTTTTATTTGATTCTCACAATTTCTGACTTATTTTAGCTATTAATTTAACGCCCATATATGTGTTAGGGTGGGGAGGAATTTTTATTTTTACTTATTCTATAATTTATAAAAAATTGTTTATCACTTGACACCAATCAGAATTAAACAAGAATATACAAACGGTTAAAGGTAGTTTAAGTGTTTAACCCTATTTCCAGTTGTGCACCACCATTTACTCACTGTACCTTAATTACTAAGATGGTGGGTTTTTTTCTTTTATTCCTCCTCCTCCAGCTATATATCTTATTTAATATGTTATTTTCAAATTATTTAATCAAATCGTATCAATGTAAGGCTAGTCTATTTGATAGAGGTTTTATCTTTTAGAGTGGAGGTCCTGAGTTCAAACCCCGACAATAATATATTATGAAATAACTTAAGAGTAGAAATGGGATAGGTTTATCGTTCAAAAAAAATTAATCAAATCGGATTGTGTGAGAGTGGTTAGTTCTTTGGGTTTTGAACATGTTGGCTAGGGTTTGAATTCTACCGCCTTCACTTTTTTTGTTTTGTTTTTTTTTTCGCATTTTCTTATTTAACCTTTTTATTATTTTCTTTCTAATTACCATTTCATTTTTTTAAAGATTTTGTTCTTTCAATGTTAGATCTTGTATAAATCGTAATGTGTTAGACAAAATATTAATTTTCCATCTATACTGAATCGCGGTAACTTCATATATTTTTTTGTAGTTACATTTCTTTTGTGTGGTTAGACGGAGTGGAGTCTGGGAAAGTTACCCAGGAGATGAGATGGCACCTGGGGGAAAATGGGTATTCCGTGCCCCCGGACCCGGTTTTCGGTTGAACAAAGAAGAAATCAAACAGTGTCCGAGGTTTTTGAATCAGGAAAACCTGGGAACACCACGCCTTTGTTTTCGGGGAAAACTAGGGAATCGGGACGACTCCGTCCCCCCTTTAACGACGTTAATATTACCGCAACAACATGTGTAAAAAAGTTTGCAAACGCTTCGCATCATGCGATTTTAGTTCGTAGTCCCTCTTTTATTTAGTGGAAGAGTTTGATTATATTTACCCTATAAGTCATCTTTCTTTAACAGCAATACATTATTTTTAAACCTCCTAAATTACTCCTAACCAGGTTTGAAATTAAATGATTAGTAAATTTATTTATTTTTTTACTCTTAACAACATACTACCGAACCAAATTACATCTACCTAAAAGCTGCTTACAATTATAATGTGTTGACCATATGCCTACATTGTTGGCTATTTAATAGTTGCAATCATTACACAAATGACAAATTATAGATGGTGAAAACCACCCTTAAACTTAGTCGAGTTAAGTGTATTGTAAAAGAAATCTATGATAACGACAAGTATTTTTGTCGTGCTTGATGCCAGTTTTTAAATCAACATGACATTTCAGCCATGCTTTGTACCCATGGAAGAATTTCAAGGACATCAATCTGATTGACTACTCTCAAATCGATAGAGATATGCACCCTCACCTATAAACACTAGTGATATTTTACTACACTCCTTTTGTCCAATGCGAATCGAATTACCTGTCTCAATAAAGGTATACGTGTCGACCTAATACTTAGAGCATATGTAATGGATGGCTTGTGGCTCCATAGACACCGACATGGAAAGAGCGAGCTGAGGGCTAATATGGAAGAGAGCAAGAGGAGAAGAGAGTACGCTATGAGATAACAGGCCATGAAGAGAAATTGACGGTCGTTTGTAAGTTTAAAGATAGAAAGGGTCTTTTTTTTAGGGAGCAACAGACAGAGGTGACGTGGAGACGTCAAGGGCCTCTTGCATTGTTGATGCTTTTAGTATAATTAGTATGATTAACGAATTTTAAGTAGTTAAGGAGTTAAACACATGAGAGAAAACATTCGCAAGTAGTGGCCACAAGTTCATTTCTCATTTGTTTAAACACGTACCTTACATAATAGGATAATCCATATGTCAAAATATAATGCATCTTTAAGATTGCATTTTAAACGAATGTTGTATTTTATTCTTGAGAAAGTTTCAATTAAATCTATTCATTCACTCACTATTTGATCATTTACTCGTTCATGACCAGATCTCGAGTGGGCAACTGTTCCAAGTCTAAATTTAAAATTTAAAAGTTATTACTAATTATAAAGTTATTAGTAATTATATTTCTACATATGCCCAACAAATTGATAAAACAATTTAATTCAGCAACATATTTAAGAGAGGATTTGATTAACCTGATTAAGTTTTAAAAAATTAAAATTCTTATTTATTTAGGTTACACCAGGTGATTTAGAACAAATCTAGTGGACACAGTGGTACCTGTAGCTTAGAAGATTAGAGCACTTTGTCACAAACCACAATGTCGGGGGGTTCGAATACCTCCTCACCAACAACACTCAGCCGACTATCGATTCACCGAATCATTTGCACCACATCATTTGTACCCACCGAACTTGTTTATTGTTAAAACAATCGCCATAGTACTGATGAGTTATGTTTATTCATATAAGTTTCTACTTTTAGGGAACCTATTTAATTGTCACACAGAGCATCAGAAATCAACGGAACGCCTAGTGCTTGTTACAAAATCATGGCTGCAATGTTGCATGATTTATAACTATAGAATCACGTAATCCGGTTACTCCTAAATTGTTTTGCATTTAGTAGTATTTAAGCATTAAAATTATGTCAACTAATTTTCAATTCTTAGAGTAATGGAAAGTGTAAAAATTTTCATTCGAATAAAACTCAGATGTTACTTTCTTAGCTAAGTTTAGTAGTAGAAAAAGCACAACTGTATGACAGCCTCTTGTATATACAATACATTTGTGCAAATCGCAATGGCCCATTCTACCTCAGCTGGTGTAATTAGATTTGTCTCTCGGGCTATTTGCAATAAACTCTAGTAAATTTTTCATCATATTTGTATATGTATGTATGTACGTACGTACGTAAGTGTGAGTGAAGTGGTACGACAAACCGATTAGATTAGGTTGGAGTCTCGGACTATTTACATAACACTTGGCTAACTCTTCAAATACGCGTGTGTATATGTGTGTGGGAAGGTTCAAATTAAAACCATAAGTTGGTGAAGATCCTAATGTTATTTATATGTCACATGTAAACAAATAAAAACATTTTAATTCATACATAATTTAATGGTGTCATCAACTAAACCTCCCTCAATTTTCCAAGTTATTTAATCACATGTGATCGAATTAACATGTAATTTAGAGTTTTGATAGTTTTTATCATTTTTGTGATTCTCATATGAACCAGTCAACACACGCATATATGCATTCTAAATTTAAGTAGATGGCCGCATAAGCATTAGTATGTATTTCCCTACAGATATATTGAGTTAGAGAAACAAAGACGTTCATATGATTACATAACCACCTATGTATAATCAAAATAACAAATACATGAATTCATAGTATTCTGTGATTCTTTATGAAAAAGTTCTTTGAGAATTTTAAAGATTTTTATAATAAAAGTATACTTCTTGATCATAAGATCAAAAGTGAAGTTATTGAACGATCACATGTGAATCAAATATGAATGGATGCTTTTGTATGTAATCTATACTAAACCTCTAGTCATAGTATCGTATGTCATTTACAAATGCTATCTTCGCATCATAAACAAGTAACTTGATTGGTAAAAACATTATAAAATCGACTTTTATATATGCTTACTAATCAATCAATGGAATTATTTTGATGTATTGAAGAAGCATTATTATTATATTATCAAAACTTTTGAACTCTTCATTTTATTGTTTCCTCATTCACTTGCAATGAAAAGCAACACCATTGCAACATGAACATGAAAAGGCTCCTGCACCAAATCATGTTTCCTAATAATAATTACACACATCAAATTTTCAGCAACAGTTTGTGATGAAGAAAGATGTTAGTGTGAAGTGGGGTTTGTGTGTTTTGGATTTATATGGTATTGAAGGAACCCAATACATCATATGGTGCACCACTTGTACACAAGTGATTCACTGGTGCATTCATCGCTACTGGTATAGTACCTATAAGTACTCAATGTACTTTGCAAACTATTCTCAAATGTTATAGATAAAATATAATGACATCATTATATAGTTTTTAAGATTTCATATTTTTATTAAACAAAAGAATATCTATGATAGAAAATCATAAATATCTTCATTTATTGGGTATGTTTATGCGTCAATGTCCACATCACATATCTCTTACCTCCATAACCATGAAAAAAAAGAAAAAGAATCTCACAGGTCACTTTAATTTCAAAAATTGTTAGATTTATCGAACATGCAATGCTTAGCCCACAAATCGCAAAACAATTTTGCATATCTACTTTATTTTGGCAACCATCAAAAGATGTTTCGAAATACAAAAACTAACTCAAAAGATGTTTCGAAATACAAAAACTAACAAGCAAAATACAACCCAGTTGCATTTTTTCACATGTTTCACAATACCATCTTCTCAAACGGAACTTATGTTTTTACCAAAATCACAACATCCTCGTCTTCTCGAACGCCCTCTTCTTCTCTAACACCCTCTTCTTTATCATTCTAATTATCCGACCATAATAATTATAGTAGTTTTTTTTTTTTGTTATCTTTTATGGGCGTATAGATAAATATTTATCAATATGAACAATAACTTAAATATACTCCATGAATTTACATATTTATAACCACATCATTCATACAATTTTAACCAACTTACCTAAAGTAAATCATTAGTAATGAGTAATGATAGATGTCATCTACGTACAAAATGGTCATTTGTGATAATTAATTCGCTCTGAACTGAAAAATAAAAAGATAATCTTTGTGTAATAATACAGGTTAAAGAAACCCTAAGTATCAACTCTTTACATATATTTTTTGTTATTTATTTAGTTTAGATTTCATAATACATTTTCACCTTATGTTTTCTATTTTTAAAAATATAACTTGTGCATATAAATCACTCTAATATAATTGAAATATTTCGTTTCTTAAATGAAACTAATTTATTTAATAAAATTTATCATATAAATACTATCAGATATACTAAATTAAAGTAACAATATGTTTGGCATATAACTTAATATGACAAAACATAAATGAATAACACATAATAATAACTGCATTATAAGATTTAAACTTTAATTTTAGAATGGCCTCATTGCTTCTGTAGTATTTAACTAATTATACCAAAGCAGCAATAATAGGAATTTTTTATAAAGGTTGTTCACTTCTTGCGTCTTTTTTCCTAATTTCTAAATTCTGAGGCCTTTGCCATTCGAAATGGTGAATTCAAATGATTGAAAATGTAAAACCTAAATTAGCTATTTAAGACTAGCTGTTTAAGACAACAAATTCATCATCTCTGAATCTTATATTTCAGGAAGAGTTACATATTTCTCCCTACAAACTTAAATAATTATATATACCCCTAATTTAAAATTTTAATTACGTATATCCCCATCTAAAACATAGTCAATTACATATATACTCAAATTAAAATTTTTAAATACATATATCATCTTTATTAAACATAAATATTACATGTATACCCATTTGATTCTTGTATTAAAATAACTTGTATATATAGTTATTATTACTCTTATTTTTATTAAACCTTACCATTACTATTTTTTTACTAACTTTTGAGTTTTAATTATTTGTTAATGATTATATACTAATGGTTTTATGTTCTTTCTGTTTTTATTTACCTTGTTTGCCTTTTGATGCTAATGTTTTCTGGTTTGCGTAAGAGACACTTCCAATCCCGTCATGCAACATGATCCGAACACATAAATTTAAGCATTTTCGTGGTATGAGTACATAAATCGATGTTCGGATCGTGTTGGATGACGGGATTGAAAGCATCTCGTACGCAAACCGAGAAATGTTACTATAGAAAGACAAACATAGCAAAGAAAGTAAGAAACATTAATACTAAAACATAAATAAATAATTAAAAATCGAATGTTAGTAAAAAAAACTAGTTAAGACATGAGCAAATGTGTAATTTTATAGTTTTAGTAAAAATAAGTGCATAATAGTAATTATATATGTTATTTTTAATAAAATATATTCAAACGTGTATATATGTAATATTTATGCTTAATGAAGGGTATATAAAAATTTTAGTTTAAGTATATATGTAAATGATTAAATTTTATAAAAAATATATATATAATTAAAATTTTAAATTGAAGATATATGTAATTTATTAAATTTATAGGAAGAAATATGTAATTCTCCCTGTTTTCTAACCTCTAGATGAAGAATCTGAATTAGAAACGGATAACGCTTTTTGGACTCCTAACTCCTAAGTCCTACCGCATGGACTTTGGAAAGGTAAAACATAAGCCCGTAAGCATATTATGGCCCATAACTACAATAAGGCAATAAGCCACTTCAATTCATCCACTGGGTCTGGGTGCCCAATAAACCAAAGAAGTAACAACACTTCAAGCTGTAGCCTGTAGGCTGTAGGTATAAAATTAAGGAAATATATGAAAACTACTATCCAAAACATCTTTTAGACTACGATACCAAAATGGTTTATATAACATGTTTTCTTTTAGTAGTTGAGGATTCATGCACTACGGTAGATAAATGTGTAGATTAAAAATATGATTAGAACGATTCTAAAAAAACATATATCTCTTTTGGGTTGGGAGTATGGACTCCTTAGCGGATATAATTGAAAAACCAAGTACGAGATAAATACGGTGGATAGAGTTGATCAATAAGCAATTAGAGTTATCTGCGACAAACCGAATTCGCGAATTGGTGGGGATCAACCCGATCCCCCGTTTTTCTCATTGTTGGTTACGGTTTGAGTCTATAAATATGGAGCTCCTGGTTAGAGTTTAAGCATCCAAAAGCTACAGTTTTTCTCTGCTACACATTTCTTTCGTCTGTTTCCTCACACGCTTCACGTTAATCCGGTTCCATTGTTGTTGGAACACTGGATTCATTCTGCATTAAATCCTAGGAGTTTACGCTGTAGCTTACAGCAAATAGAGCGCGTAAAATCCTTTAACGACAGGAATACATTCTGTGTAGTTCATCATTCGAAGAACATCGTATAACAGGTTGGTTTTATATTGTTGCGTGTCTTTTAATTCGTCTGATAACGGGACACTCTCCTTCTACCTTTCTTATAATCAGTTTCGGTCACGAAGGATCAAACTGATTCTGCCAATAACTCGGTAATAATTAATAATAATTAATTGATTTCTATTTGGTCTGATCTGTATTTTCAACCGATCAGATTTACATCAGTTTGGTATGGTTCAATTCTCGTGAACTCGTTGTAATTGAAATTAAGGTTGAAAAACATTCTATAAAAATTATGTTAGGTTAGTCAAAGTCAAAGGTGGAACAAAGATTTGACATATTTCCACCAAATCCCATCAACCAAAGAATGTAACCTTCCGTACGTTAATAGAAAGTTTGAATTACTTTGGCAAAAGGCCCTCAGATTCTGCTGCAAATGATGAAGATGGAAGAACAAGAAAGTCAAACCAAACAATCTGAGGTAGTTAACTCGATAGCAGCGCGATGAAGTTAATGAAGATTGAGAGAAGAGGGTGGAGCCGATGGAGAGAAGAGGGTGCGGGGTCCCATAACTAAAAGGCAATTTTTTTACATTCAATTCCCAAAAATTTCAATTCTTTTGAAACATTCTAGCTCCTTTGCAAAAACCAAACAGATCCCAAGTGTAAACCAAGGAAATAATACTCAGGAAACTATAATGCACAGTATGTAAAGCCTGCAAGACAATCAAATGATATATAGCTTTCCGTGACTTGTTTCAAGCAAAATGGGTTTGGGGATTTTGACGGATCAGCCCATATACCAAGAGTCTAACATTGAACACTAGTAAATTTGATAACTTTTTAGCAAAATGAACACTGGAATTGGTTAGGGTCAAGGATATCCACTATGAGTCTATGATCACAGCTGTCTTACTACATTGAGACTAATCTTGCTTCTTGCTTACCAAATGAGTACATGACCTAATGTCCTAATTAACCCAATTGAAGGAAATGAAACCGAGAATCACATTTGGAAACGCTACCAACAAGGCATATCATAGACATTGATAAAGTTACCAATAATTATCTCGTACGTTACATATGGTCATCTACAGAGTCCAAAATCAGCAGGCAAATCAATGTCATCTACCTGTTGGTATTGGTAAGCTTGTTTTTCATAAATCTACCTAAGACAATTGGGAATTTAACTTGTCATGTTTAAAGTATTTATTAGGGATGACAATGTTGACACAAAAATAATCATTGTTTGTTTGTCAGATCTGGCCTTTTAATAAACGAGTCATGTTCTAGTTGGCATGTTTTAATTAAAAATGTGGTGTTCGGTTTGACTTGTTTAACTAATCCATTAAATTAAACAGGGCAACCTGGCAACCTGCCAAACCTTTTTGACCCGTTTAACCCATTTATTACAACCCAAACCAGTTTTGCATGTTTACAACTTGATTACAAGTTTACAACCCACCAAGCAAGTCAACTCATTTTACTCGTTTAGATAAATGGGTTAGGTTACATGCTATTTAATGTGTCCGGTTAGGGTTGATGTCTTTTACACGAATAAATACATGGTACGCGTTCAACGTTAAACGTCAACCCGACAGGATTGACGCACCTAGCAATTATGGTAGATATCTTAAAATGATAACAATAATAGATACCAGATGAATACACTACATCTACAAATTCTTCGACAATGCATGAACTTCCATTTATTTTATCATTAACACTTTAACACGAGTATTGTAAGGGGAGAAAAGACAGTTCACATTTCACAACAGCAAAGAATGCAATCTTTTGCATAACAGAACATTAAACTATATACAGATGTCAAACATAATATTACGATGTCAAGGTGAAAGATCAAGACCATACCCGACTCGCATATCGTCATCATTCACCCTGTTCTTGCTTCTCTCATAATCCACATCATCTGTAGGCAACTCAAAACGACAAACGGGGCATGTATTACGAATGCTTAACCATGGTACAATGCACTCACCATGGTAATGGTGTTTGCAAGGAAGCTGTGTTACTCTCTCCCCCATTGAAATTTCATCTTTACAAACTGCACAGATTACATTCTCATCTTCTTCGGCATCTCCCAGCTTCAACACCACCAATGGAAGATTATCTATAATTGATTTAGCAGCCGGAGGACTACCTCTCAACGCTCTAACAGTCTCCACGAATCGACCAATCAATGTATCAAATTCAGGTGTGTACACAAATCCTTCTCCTCCATCAGCTGCAATTTCAAGATCTCTTTCCAAATTGTTAACAGCCAACAGAATCTCCCATTCAAGAACTCCAACAGTAGCTTCTCCATCTGATGAAACCGATATCTCTTCGATCCTATCAATCACCGAGCTCAATCCATCTCTTTCATCAACCCTATCAGTATCAAAAGACGGACAATCCAGGAAATTTTCCGAATTCAAATCAATGCTTTGAGTTCTATCATCATTTTGTTCAGCAACTTCACCTAATTCTTCTGTATCAGAGTCCGATTCAATTCTCGCAACCCTTAAACCACCACCACTACCAACACGTTCAAACCCTAACCCTAGCTCCTCGATATCATTGGAAACCAAATCACCATCGTTATCATTACTCCCACCGCCTTCAGAAACGCTAATTCCTACATCCGTACTAGAATAACGACCGGAAAGATGTTCGCTTTCTCCACGAGAATCGAACAAATCGGTAATAAAATCCATTTGGTCGTATTCTTCATCGTGACCATACAGACAATCAGGATAAACAGTTGAATCCGGACAATCGGATTCTGATTCCGGTTCAGATGAGCAACAAGAACAAGAATTTGACTTTCCCTGCTGATGACGATGATAATTGTAAGAAGAGGAGGCGGAAGGGGCGAAAAACGAAGAATTGAGGGGAGAAAACGGGTCGAGGTTGAAGATGTAAGGAACGTCTTCATGGTCGACGTTCACAACATCGTCTTCTTCGACCGAATTAGAGCAGTTTGTTATGCAATTGTCTAGGGTTTGTTCTGGTGAAATTCGTTCTTCTTCTTCTTCGAGTACCTGAGGTTGTTGTGATGTAACTGAATTTAGATGTGAAGATTGGAGTTTTGAATTATCGGCCATTAGAGGAGCTTGATTGAAGCTTTCGGTGATGGAATTTGATGTAGAACTCGAACCCTAATTTGAATGAGGACGATGAAGAAGACTTTGTGCTTCTTGGCACACGGTCTTTGACAAATGGTGTTGACCTCTTAGGCTTAGCCTCCTATTCCCTAAAAATTTTTTGTCTTATTTGAACGGATCCAACCCATGAAAAACTCATTGCTGAAAAAACCCCTAGCTCAACTTTAAACACATCGTTTACAGCGAGTAGTTAAAAAATATAAGCATGTGACTTTTGATGTATTTGACTAGCTCGAAATAACAAGATTTTCAGCAATCAAATGATAACCATCTTGAAGACAATGGAAGATTTCAAGATGTACAACAATCTATGGGCAAAAAAATTAAAACCAACCACTCATCGAACGATTGAAAACATAGATTCCTTCTTGTGATATAGTAATCCGGTATGTCTTATGTGGCTAGTTGTCATAAGTGTATGTAACTTGAAGTTTTGTTTCTATATGATACGTATCATGACCGATTGTCAGTTTGGCATATTAATATTTAAATACGTGGACGTCATTTTATCATACAATTAAGTAAGAGTATTCACAATCCATCTTACATGCTCATCCTTATAATTATATTAAAAATATTTTTTTTTTTTCATTTCTAATTAAATAATATTTTTCATACATTTGTCATTACTTTTTCTCTCTCATCCACTTACAATCACTTTAAAAAATATTAAAAAAATTATGAGGACTGTACCGTGTTTCCCCAAATATAAGAAAACAAGGTATAACACCCATAAATTTTCCATCTTTTTCACTCAAAAACCACTTACAATCATCCCCTATAATATAAGACACCCATTCACATAAAAATAAAGAACGAACTCTAAATGCTCTAAATGGCATTTTTAAACACTAATGGGCACCTTATTACACCCTTCAACATCACCTCCTTTATACTTCGCAAGTTATTATCATCTTCGTTTAATAAAAACACTAATCAATCATTATTAGTGTTCTCTCTTACCCTTCTCACAAGACACATTTTTTTACTATCGCCCTAACTTAAATCAAGACCATGCTTTAACTCAAACGAATATTTTTATTCAAAAACCCTTGAATTATCATTCTAATTATTTAAACATTAATTATTGTATGATTAATTTCTCGTGTCTAGTGAGTGTCGCAAGGCGCAATGACAAAGTTTTGTTGGATGTGTGTATGTTTGAAAACCAATTACAAATAAAATGTGAAAGGGAGTCGTCTCAAATCCTATAAAAAATAAACGTAAACGTAGGTGATTAATAGAAGTAGATTAGTACAAATTAAATATTTTAACTTGATTAACCTATAATTTTAACAAAGTTGACTAATTTATTTGTCTGGTTTGTACTAAAATGCGCGGTCCCAACTGATAACATACACCAAAGTATGCCTAACTGGAGCGACGGACTAAACTGCGCCAAAGAATGACTTCAGAGTTCAGATGTTCAAGCCACTCATCATCTCTTACACTTGTGTCACAAGAATCATCATCCCATTTACCCCCAAATATTATTATTCTACACAAATACATACACTTGACAGCTTCCACAATCCCAAACCCTTGATCACTTATGTGAAAAGAACATTCTCCCACATATACCAACAATCTTCACATCAAAAGACTCTCAATCATGGAAAAGAAGCACATGCTCGCATGATTGTATCTGGGTTTACACCCTCTATCTTCGTCACAAATTGTTTGATCCAGATGTATGTCAAATGTTCGAACTTGCAGTATGCCCACAAAGTGTTCGACCAAATGCCTCAAAGAGACACTGTTTCTTGGAACGCTATGGTTTTTGGGTATGCTGGGAGTGGGACATGGGTATGGCTCAGAAGATGTTTGATGAAATGCCTGAGAGAGATGTGGTTTCTTGGAACTCACTGATTTCAGGGTACTTACAGAATGGTGATTGTTGGAAATCAGTTGAGATTTTTATGGGGATCAGAAGAGAGGGTGTGGGGTTGGATGCAACCACATTTGCTGTGGTTTTGAAGGCTTGTTTGGGCTTGGAGGATTATGGGTTAGGGGTGCAGGTTCATGGGCTTGTTGTTAGGATGGGGTTTGTTCATGATGTGGTGGCGGGGAGCGCGATGGTGGATATGTATGCAAAATGCAAGAAACTGAAGGAATCTTTAAGGTTTTTTGATGAAATGCCTGTGAAGAACTGGGTGTCATGGAGTGCTTTGATTGCTGGTTGTGTGCAAAATGATGAGCTTTTAGGTGGTTTGAAACTGTTTAAAGATATGCAAAAAGAAGGATTTGGAGTTAGCCAATCGACATATGCTAGTCTTTTTAGGTCATGTGCAGGCTTAGGTGCACTAAGCTTTGGTTCTCAATTACATGGTCATTCACTAAAGATGAATTTTGGTTCTGATTTAATTGTAGGAACTGCAACTTTGGATATGTATGCAAAATGTGACAAGTTAAGCGATGCAAAGAAACTATTTCACACATTATTAGTCCATAATCTACAGTCATACAACGCCATTATTACAGGCTGTGTGCGTGATGATCAAGGATTTGAAGCGTTGCAGCTGTTTCATAATCTAATGAACACCAATCTTTGTTTTGATGAAATTAGTTTATCCGGAGCATTTAGCGCGTGTGCAGTGATCAAATCATATGCCTTTGGAGTGGGGTTACATGGGTTGACAGTCAAGAGTATGTTGCAGTCCAACGTGTGTGTCGGAAATGCCATACTTGATATGTATGGAAAATGTGGCGCTCTGGCTGAAGCACGTCGCGTGTTTGATGAAATGCAAGTAAGAGACGCGGTCTCTTGGAATGCAATTATTGCTGCTTATGAGCAAAATGGAAATGTAGACGAAACCCTTCAACTCCTTGTTTGGATGCTAAGTTCAGGTTTAGAACCTGATGAGTACACCTTTGGTAGTGTCTTAAAAGCTTGTGCTGGTCTAAAATCTTTAAACTATGGAATGGAAATTCATGGTAGAATAATCAAATCAGGGATGGGTTTGGAATCTTTCGTTGGAAGCGCGCTTGCAGATATGTATTGCAAATGTGTGAAAATCGAAGATGCAAAAAAGCTTCATGAAAGAATGGAGGAACAAACAACGGTGTCATGGAATGCAATCATTTCAGGGTTCTCACTTCAAGAACAAAGTGAAGAAGCTCAAAAGTTCTTTTCTCAGATGTTACAATCAGGAATTAAACCCGATAACTTCACATTTGCAACTGTTCTTGACACCTGTGCCAATCTTGCAACCATCAGTTTAGGAAGACAGATACATGGTCAAATCATCAAACAAGAAATGCAATCTGATGTGTTCATTTGCAGCACTCTCGTTGATATGTATTCCAAATGTGGCAACATGCAAGATTCAAGATTAATGTTTGAGAAGTCCGTAAACAAAGATTTCGTCACATGGAATGCCATGATTTGTGGATATGCTAACCACGGGCTTGGAGACGAAGCAGTAAACGTCTTTGAATCCATGATACTAAACAATGTTAAACCAAACCATGCAACTTTTGTATCAGTCCTCAGAGCATGTGCACATATGGGGCAGGTGGAAAAAGGGTTGCAATACTTCAACTCAATGTTTAGTAATTACAAACTAAACCCTCAATTAGAACATTACTCATGCATGGTGGACATATTAGGGCGGTCGGGCCAAGTTAATAAGGGTTTAAATCTTATTAAGGACATGCCAGTTGAGCCTGATGATGTTATATGGAGAACATTACTTGGTATCTGCAAATTACAGAAGAATGTAGAGGTGGCTGAAACAGCGGCAACTCGGCTTATTCAGTTGGACCCACAAGATTCAAGTACATATGTACTTTTAGCCAATATTTATGCTGATGCGGGCATGTGGGAAAAGATGTCAATGATTAGAAAGAATATGAGACATATTGGGTTGAAGAAAGAACCAGGTTGCAGCTGGATTGAGGTGAAGTCTGAGTTGCATATGTTTGTTATTGGCGATAAAGCTCACCCTAGATGCAAAGAGATTTATGAGAAGTTGGATGAGTTGATGTGTGAGATGACATGGTCTGGATATGGGGATGATGCTGATTTTATATTTGATTGTGAGGAACCAGAAGATCTGCAAGAAGCACAGCCTGTTTATGCAAGTAGGTGATATTTTAGCAAGTTTATATTTGATGAACAAGTGATTAGATTGATTAAATTTGTTATAATACCAACGAGGTATGGACCTTGGAGTAATGGTAGGGATGCTAGCATGTGATTTGGAGGTCATGGGTCTGAGTCTTGGAAACAAACTCTTGTAAAAATAGAGGGTAAGAATGCGTACAACAGGCACAAAGTGGCCGGGACCCCTTGGACCCTATGCATATGAGAGCCTTGTGTACCGTTTTTGCTTTTTTGTTATGACACTTACGGCATCAATGAATAGAGGTGCTTTTTTTGCAATTCTTTGTAGTTTTCGATTGTATTTTTAGACGAAAGATCATAACTTTATTGTTGTTTTAAAGAAAAAGATATTTTATCTATTATAACCTTTACGTTAGGGTGACAATCGTATAACCTGTACACGACTTATATTAATTCGTGTAAGGGACATCAATCATAATCTCAATGTATTTAAACTTCTATAACCTGAAAAAAAACCTGTTTAATCTATTTATCTAAACGAGTCAAATATGTTGGCGAGTTGTTATCTAGTTGTAAACATATTGACCAATTGCATTAAATGGATTACACAGGATGATGAGTTGACATGTATAATTAACTAGGTTAACGAGCCATTGTATTAATCAAACAAATCAACCAAAATATGATTTGTACCAAAACTTGTTTGTTTTTGCGTTCATTCATGTCATTTCATGCTAACACAATAAACACAATGTGTTACTTTTTAACTCAATAAACACAAATAAATCATACTTTTTTTTCTCTTATTCTATTTTGATTATTTTTCATTTTAAACTCGACTTTTTTTTTTCTCTTATTCTATTTTGATTATTTTTCATTTTAAACTCGAGAATGCAAGGTAACATTAAGCAATCTTTTTATTTAACTTGAGAGTTTTATCTTAAAGTGTAAACCCTAGCTAAAGACTTTGATTTATTGTTGATGTTTAATAGAGAAATTTATTATAGAAACATTTTATTGAATATCGAGATATTAGTACATGTTTTTTCGTATGCTTTAAATCAAAATAGTACGGCATAATAAGTCCATGTTTGATTCACGAGATTTTCAAGAATTAAAATTAGAATTGGAAAATTTTCCATCCAAAATCATGTTTAGTTGGTTAACTGATTGAATTGGTATTGAAAAATTTTCTCATTTATTGGAATTCACATATCCATCACTTAAATGTTTAGCATTTAAATTTTACTCAAAATTAACCAACCGAACACGTGATCATTTTTATCAAGATTTCAATTTCAATTACATTTCCAATCTTAATTTCTTTGCAAAACATTTTACGAATCAAACGGTCCTAAATGTTGTAATAAAAAAGAATCATAAAAATAAACTAGTGTTGTACCCCGGGCGCGTGTTGCATCCGTTACATACGGGAAAAACCGGGGCTCAAATACACGCACATCATCTAACTATCGCGTTCTTACTAACATAGCCTGTAGGGATCTATCTGAAGATTATGAGGCTGATGCAACCAAAGATCTTCCAACATGCACTAAGGAACAAGGATGAACTTGCTGCGAAAGCTTTACACTCTCTAAAACTCTAAGTGTAAAGTCTTCCGAAGCCAAAAGTTCAGAAGAAATTACTTCGGAAGCTTTACACTTAACAGAAATATTCCAAGTGTAAAAACTTCCGAAGCCAGAGGCCAAGTTCTTCCGAAGCCAAAGATGAAGTCTTCGAAGCTTCAAAGACAAAGTATTCCGAAGCCTTTTTGCTGAGGAGACTGATTTCTTCGGAAGACAGAGAAAAGATGCTTTCTCTGATCTACTTTTGATAAAGCTGACCAACTTTTTGCTGCAACTTTGATAACTCACCAACTTGTATGAGTTGGTGAAACTTTCATGCTTTAGTGAATAGTAGATAAAGTCTTTGTCTGTAATTTTTTTTTTTGTTCCTTTAGACTTTTTTTTGTAATAGAAAAGTCAATGAGCTATGGCATGTCATAGTCACTAGTCAAAAGGCAATCTGCCTTTTGACTCCAGATTGATCTTGTTGTCTAGATCAGTCAATTCCAACTGTCCTTCCAAGTATTGACGGTTGTAGGTTGTAGTATAAAAGAGTCTCAGGTCATTGTATTTTAAATTATGCTTTGAACACTTGTAATAGAACTTGAGATCAATATACAACATCCTTGAAAACTATACTTGTGTTATTGTTCTAAGTTCTGTCTTATTGTTACTTGTGTTTTTTGTATCTTCTAAGTATCATGTTCCCTATTTGAACTGTTAAGTGATCTAAGATCACTCATCTTGTGAAACTAATTGTAGTTAACACCCTTACCCGGTCCTGCAATTGGTATCAGAGCATTCCAGGCTCTTGATTGTAAAATCTCACCATCTTAAATCCTCTTAGTTTCATACTTCACTTAACTTTTCAAATGCCAGCTATCTCAAAGGCTGATATGGAAATTGGAACTATGACAAAGTCCCCACTGATCACTCCTGAGGATTTTGATACTTGGTGCCAAAGAATGGAAGGCTTCATCAAGTCTCAAGATTCCAGGATGTGGGAGTCTGTTGTCAATGGACCTCATGTACCATACATCACTTCTGCTGGTGGTGGTGGTGGTATGATACCAAAGGAAAAGGCTGATTTTTCTGAAGAAGATTGGAAGAAAATTGATATTGATCAAAAAGCTATGACAACTGCTCTTCTAACTCCATCTACAGAGGTTTCAAGAAGTGCAAGACCGCCAAACAGCTATAGGATGCACTGAAGCTGATGTATGAGGGGTCCAATGAAGCCAAAGAGAACAAGAAGGACCTCTTGAAGCAGCAGTTTGAAAATTTCACCTTCAAGACAGGTGAAACCATGACTCCACAGTACTTAGGTATGTTGAGATTGTGGATACTCTAGCTGATGTTGGGGTAACCATTGAGAATAGAGATATTGTTAGGAAGTTTGTGTCCTCTCTTCCCAGATAATGGACACACTACTGTGTGGTCATTAAGAGGACTGAAAACCTCAAGACTCTTACTCTCACTGAGTTATATGGAATACTCAGTGGATACCAGATGGAGATGAACATGCAGAACTCATCTGGTAACTCCAACACTCATCAGAGTTCAGCCCTTCATATGGTTGAAAGAGATTGCAGAGAACTACAGCACCATCTCATCTGCTACCCGGACAAATCACAAAAGGGTCCTTTCATCACCTTTCCGGAGACACCAAGGGAAGGCTACATCCCTGGAAGCCCATTCCAGGAGACAAGTTCTTCATAAGCTTTTGTGTCTTCTGATGAAAGTTCAGGCAACTTTCTCTTCACTCTTGAAGACCTGGACTGTATCCATCCAGATGATCTGGAATATATGGAAATAGTCCAGCAGATAGCTCTACTCACTCATAGAGCCCATAAGAGGTCTGGGAGAAGGTTTCCCAGCAATGCAGCCAGTGGAAAGTTTGGGCTGGACAAAAGCAAGGTGAAGTGTTACAACTGTAACTAAATGGGACACTTTGCCAGAGAGTGCAAGGCACCAAAGTCAAATGGTGGCCAAGCACAATCCAGGCCAAACTACACTGAGGGAGCTCACCAGAATGAGAAGCCAAGACAGCAAGCTGTAGTTGCTGTTGAAGAAGGAGACTTTGACTGAAGCTTTCAGGTTGAGGATGCTTCTCCAAACCAAGCACTAATGGAGACCATGATGAAGCCAAGGTATTGGAACATCTTTGTACTCCTGAATGCATTGCTAAAGTTAATAGATACAGGTCCTATAACTTAGAGATGAGATCCGATCTTGAGTCCTTAAATATCTTAAAAGCTGACTTTAAAAGAGCTGAAAATGATTATAAACTTAAGATAGAAGATCTAGAGAAAACCATTTCAACTCTTAAGCATGAGCACACTAACTACAGGACTTAAATCAAAGATCTCATCTCAAAGTTAACTGAATGCCAGGTTGAGCTTGTGATCAGCAAAGCCAGGACAGAAAAATGTGTTCTTGAAGAAGAGACCTTCAAGAACATAATATCATCATCCCTACATGCAAAAGTTTGTTATCAGAATAAGCAGGGACTGGGATCTACTGAGATAGCTCCTCCACACACTCTATTGTCTGTAAGATCTCCAAGGTGTGGAACTTGTGAAGATGAGCTTCCCTTCATAGACCCCATTGTTGAAGAGGATGAAGAGGAGATAGTAAAGGATGACTCTGAGAAGAGTGAAGAAGATCATCCTAAGAAGGGTCACTATTCTCCTGAGGAGAGGAAAGAGTCTGGAATGACCAAGTCAAAGAGAAAGAACTTGATTAGAAGAGCTAAGAGAAGATCAAAGAAGGCTCAAGAAATCAAGGCCACTTTTGACTCAAAGCAAAAACAAGTGTTCATTTCTGCAGGTTTTGAAGTGGTAAAGACTGAAGACTCAACTATGAACTCTAGTACTAGGAGTTCTAGTTTAGTTCCAAATCATTCCAGCAAGAAGAAGAAGACTGACCAGCTGTGTACCACTGCTACACAGCCTGAACCATCCAGCTCCAAAAGCAAGCCTCTCCCTAAAAAGCTTGTTGCATCATCTGTAAAGATAAATATGGAGAAGGAAAGTGATCAAACTCAGTCTTGCTCTCAAAAGAAGACTCTCAGAAGGAAGGAACTCAACTGTGTCATGTGTGGTAGTACTTCTCATCTGGCTAAGGATTGCAAGTACAATCCCAAAAGTACCATCCACATGACTAAGAAGAACACTTCTGAGAAGAAGAAGGAAAAGCAAGCTTCGGAAGAAAAATCTATTTCCTTTGGAAGCTCCAAAATGAAGAAGAAGACAAGTGAAAACTTGCCTTCGGAAGAAAAGTTGGTCTCGAAAGAAAGGAATGCTTCCGAAGTACTGAAGCTTGCTGCAGTGAAAGCAAGATCTTCCGAAGGTCCAGTCTCCAAAACTTCCGAAGTTGTCAAAACTTCTGAAGCTTTGAAGTCAGGCCCAATCTTCCAAAGGTGGTGTGGAAGATGAAGGAAGACCATATGACTAAAAGTTCTTCATCAACAACAACAAATGATCCTCAATGCTTGAATATAGGATCACTTACTGTTACATTGTCTTCAACTCATTTTAATAAGCCCAAGACCAATGAGGATTGGGTTTCTAAGTGTAACTAATCACCTCTTTTTATGCAGGAACAGTTAAAGACCAAGAAGAATGTTTGGATTATTGATAGTGGTTGTTCCAGGCACATGACTAGCAATGGTTTTCTGCTTTAAAATTTTGAGAAAATTGATGGAGGACCAATTGCTTTTGGAGGAGATACTGGTGGTTACATTTCTGGAAGGGGCAGAGTCACAAATGGTAAGCTCAGCATTAAGAAGGTAAACTTTATCAAGGAGCTTGGATACAATCTTCTGAGTGTATCCTAATTTTGTGATCAGAAACACCATATGCTCTTCACTGAGCATGAGTGCATTGTTCTCAAGCCCGGGGTGGCCATTCCTCAAGAGCATATCCTGCTCAGAGCCCCCAGGAGAAGGAACATGTACAAAATGGATTTACATGAAACATCTCCTTCAGGAGAAGTTTCTTGCTTTCTGTCTAAAGCAAATAGTGATGAGTCTTTTCTTTGGCATAAAAGAATGTGCCATGTAAACTTTAAGAACATGAATAAATTGATTAAGAATGATTTGGTAACTGGAATGCCAAAGAAAGAGTTTACAAGTGATGACCACTGTGTTGCATGCCTGAAAGGGAAGCAACACAAAGTGTCTCACAAGCCAAAGGAAATGAACTCCATCACTACTCCCCTACACCTACTACATATGGATTTGTTTGGCCCCACCAGTGTAATGAGTTTAGGAAGGACCTCTTACTGCTTAGTGATCACAGATGATTTCACAAGATTCACTTGGGTCTTTTTCCTTAGAACTAAGGATGAGACCCCTGAAATCTTGAAGAACTTCATTCTGAAAATTGAGAATCAATCTGATCACAAGGTCAAGACCATAAGATGTGATCAAGGTACAGAATTTAAGAACCAATCCTTAATACATTTTGTGATGAAAAGGTATTACAAGAAAATATAGTGCTCCCAGGACTTCTCAGCAAAATGGTGTTGCTGAGAGGAGAAACAGGACACTTATTGAAGCTGCAAGAACCATGTTGTCTGACTCTAAACTGCCCATCACCTTCTGGGCAGAGGCAGTTAACACAGCCTGCTATGTGCAGAACAGAGTTTTAGTGGTTAAGACTCATGGTAAGACTCGTTATGAGCTGTGGCACAAAAGGAGACCATTTATTGGTTTCCTCAGGTTATTTGGATGTCCTTGCACCATCTTGAATACCAAAGATCAAGTAGCCAAATTTGATGAGAAGTCAGATGATGGACACTTTATTGGATATTCTTCCCTAGCTAAGGCTTATAGAGTATACAATCTCAGAACTAGAGTAGTTGAGGAGTCAGCCAATGTGACCTTCAATGAGCACACTCCTAGTGTGAAAGGTTCTGGTCCGGATTGGCTATTTGATCTTGACTTAGTTACCAATTGTTTTAACAAGTCTTGTGAGAATGTTTCAGGATCTACAAATAATATATCAACAGGAGATCCCGACCCAAGATTTGAACTGAGAAGACCAAGCAAGATTACTACTTCAGCTCCTTTGGTGACTAACCCTGCAAATGAAGATCCTATCAGCACAAACATGACAAATTCAGCTGATACATCTGAGGTTCCTTCAAATTCCAGCTTAGAGGTTCAAAACTCAGGTGAAGGAGCTTTAAATGTAGGAGGAAATAGAGGTGGTTATAGTGATCAAAAATTTCTTGATGCTGATAACCACTCCATAGAAGACAACATAAATGATGTCACACATTCATTGGATCAAGTCTCACTTGATAAGTGTGCTGATGTGGTGGGTGACACTCCATTGCCAGATCTAAATTTCTCTAATTTGGATCTGTCCAATCAACTTGTTGTGATCCCTCAACTAAGGATCCACAAGTCACACCCCACCATAAACATCATTGGAAATGTTATGACTGGGGTAAGAACAAGAGGACAACCCATGACCAAAATGTTTGTCTGCACTCTTGTTTCTTGTCCCAGATTGAGCCAAAGAAAGTTGATGAGGCTCTGAAGGAAGGAAGCTGGGTTGAAGCTATGCAAGAAGAGCTGCTTCAAATCAGAAGACAAAAGGTTTGGAACCTATGTCCTCTTCCTCAAGGGAAGACTGTAATAGGAACCAAATGGGTTTTTAGGAACAAGAAGGATGATAGAGGACTTGTCATCAAGAACAAGGCAAGACTAGTTGTTCAAGGGTACACACAAGAAGAGAGAATTGATTACACAGATGTTTTTGCTCCTGTGGCAAGACTTGAAGCTGTAAGAATATTCCTGGCCTTTGCTGCATCCAAGGATTTCAAGGTCTACCAACTTGATTTCAAGTGTGCTTTTCTGTATGGGGTGATTGATGAAGAGGTGTATGTCAAACAACCACCTGGCTTTGCAGGCCCAGATCATCCTGATTATGTCTGCAAGCTTGATAAAGCTCTTTATGGGCTGCACCAAGCTCCAAGGAAGTGGTATGAAACACTATCTCAGTATCTCTATTAACATGGTTACAAGAGGGGTACTATAGATGGAACTCTCTTCATCAAAGGTACAGGGAATGACTTAATGTTGGTTCAAGAATATATGGATGGCATTATCTTCGGGTCAACTAATCCAAAGCTCTGTAAAGACTTTGAGAGGCTGATGAAGAACAGATTTAAAATGAGTGCCATGGGGGAACTAAATTTCTTTCTGGGAATTCAAGTGAAGCAAGTTGACAATGGCATCTTCATAAGTCAGTCAAAGTATGTACAAGACATACTTACAAGATCAACATGACTGAATGTAAGGTTGCTAAGACACCCATAGCCAGAAACCACTCCCTAGGACCTGATCTTAAGGGGGAGTATGTAGATGAACATCTTTATAGGGCTATGATTGGGTCTCTTATGTACCTAACAGCCAGCAGGCCTGATATCATGTTTGCCATATGCATTTGCAAGATATCAAGCCAACCCCAAGATGTCACACCTAGTTGCTGTCAAGAGGATTCTTAGATATCTCAAAGGTGCTCCCAAGCATGGCCTTTGGTATCCAAAGAGTTCTGACTTCAATCTGTATGCTTATACAAATAGTGACTATGGTGGTTGCAACATGACTGCAAAGTCTACATCTGGGGGATGTCAATTCCTTGGTGGAAGGATTGTCTCATGGCAATGCAAGAAATAATCCTGTGTCTCTGCATCAACTGCTGAGGCTGAATACATTGTTGCTGCAAGTTGCTGTGCTCAAGTGCTTTGGATTCAGAATCAGATGCTGGACTATGGATTCAACTTCAAAGAGACTCCCATCCACATAAACAACAACAGTGCTATCTCCATTACAGAGAATCCTGTGCAGCACAAGGACCAAACACATCAACATCAGGTATCATTTAATTAGAGATAATTTTGAAAAGGGGTTAATCAAATTAGTCAAAGTTAACACAAATAAACAATATGCTGATCTGTTCACTAAAGCTTTTGATGAACAGAGATTCAAATATCTTGTATCAGCTATTGGGATGATTAACTTTGAGTAAATTTTCTTAAAAACTTAAATCAACTTTTTTTCAAAACCTGTGTGTCCTAAGTTGTCTATTTTATCATCTTCATAAGCCCAGTTTATTTTGGAAGAAAAATTTTAATGATATTCCTTAGATTTTTGAAAATTTTTCAAAACATATTTTCCTTCGAAAGATTTCAAGTTGCCTTCGGAAAAAAATTATGTCTGCAAATCAAGAACTACTTATAAGAAATTTACCTTCGAAAGAAATTCTGAGAATATCTTCCGAAGATTAAATATGCTTCTATGTACTTGCATGTATTTAAAGGACAAATATCTTCCGAAATCAATTAAGTCTCGGAAGATTTATTCTCTTTAGAATAAAACTCCCAAGACTTAATATCTTCCGAAATCAAATATGTGTCAGAAGAAAAACTCTCTAAGTATTTTTCTTCAGAAGCCAAATTTTCACAATTCTTAAGAATATCTTCCGAAGCCAAATTGGTTTCAGAAGCTTTTTCTCAAATCTTCCGAAGCCAAATTGGCTTCGGAAGCTTTTTCTCAAAACTTCGAAGCAAAAATTACCTTCGAAGATTTTCAACTTCCAAGAAAACTACCTTTTTGGGTGCTTTTTCAGAAGTGGGACCTACTTTCGGATTTCAAAGTTTATCCTTTTGCATTAACTTTGTCTTATCGTTTTGCATTAACTTTGTCTTAAATCCATTCCATATATATTCTCAACGGTTCCCCTTCTTCTCACTCTCTTCTTCTTCCACAAATTCTTGACCTAAATACTACCAAATTAACCTTCTTCTTCACCAACAAACTTCCTTCATGGCAAACATTGATCGACAAAACCAACCGGGCTTTACCATGCACCTTCACAGACAACATAATCAGGTTGCTCTGTTAGACTTTGAGAAAGATCCTCATTTCTCAGAGGTCTGTCGATACCTTTCTGCGTCTCACTACTTCACCTCCCTTACCATTGATCCTCCTCTTTATGAGGATTAGTTACTTGCATTCTGGAGGACCTGCCAAGAGGTCACCATGGATGGGGAAAAGGCACTATCTGTTATAATACAGGAGAGGACAATCTTCATTACTCCGGCCATCATAAGCTCACACCTTCAGCTGGATGATGAAGAAGGTGAGTTGTCCTTTTCGAAAGCTGCTGTCAACCATTCTTTTCAGCAAATGGGCTATGAGGGTGACTTCTCAGTCAAAACCTTCAAGAAGGGGAAGGTCTCATCCAAATGGAAATACCTCCTCCATGTCATCATACACAGTCTCTCCAACAAGCATGGAGGATGGGATCAATTTCTAGAGGACCTCTCCTTCATAGTCCATGGAATGGTTCAGGGGGTCAAATTCAGGTACTCTCAATTTGTCTATACAAATTTACTTGCTAATTTAGACTCCTTAGAATACTACATGTTCCCGCGATATGTCCAGCACATTCTCAACTGTGAACCGGGCTCACAGTTGAGGGGAACAGGTAATATTCTTAAATTGGGACAGATGAAGCCTAACATCTTTAAAATACTAAGAAAGCCTACTGTTGGCTTCTCCAGGATAGAAACAGCCCTGGTTCCAAAAATGTTTGAGCTCATTGCTCAGGGTGGCAACCTAGCAGCACCAGCTAGTGTTGAACCCATACCCTCTACCTCAACTCCACCCCCACAGCCTCAAATTACCATCACCTACAAAATAAAAACCAAACGAACCCCTGCACCTGCTACTGAGCATGTGCAGGTCCCCATATCACAACCCATATAGGAGGAAGTGGAATCTCAAGCTCCCACTTCCCTTGAGGAACAGACCACTCCCATCTCTCAAATGATCAGTGCTGAGGTTCCTCATGCTCAGCCTGATGAGCTCACATCCCAAACAGCCTTAAGCCATCACTCTGAGTCTCAACACTCAAGTGATCAGCCTTCAGGGGATAGTTACCACCCTCAGCCGCTGGACTTAAACCACCCAATTCCCAGCCTTGATTTCTATAATGATGAGGACTTGGGTTTCAATGAGTACCATGAGTCTCTCCTCTCTTCCCACACTCAAAGATAAATGAGTACTCCTGACTCACCCAGGTCTAGCCCACATCATCTACCCACAACTGAGGTGGGTCTTCCTGATCATGTTCAGGAGATCCATATGGAAGAGGCTCTCACTTTAAAAAGTGATTATATCAGTAAGACCTCAACCATGGCAACCCAGCCTCTTGACACTTCTCTGGAAGTTGTCATGATGCAGGGGAAATCCAGCAGCCAAGAACACCATGCTGGTGATGAGAAAGAAGACTTTGGTCCAATTCTCTCATCCCCCAGTGATTCTTCAACTGAAGATGAGGGGAGTCTGAAACATAGGGTGCACAAACTAACAAACACCTGCACCTATCTAGTTTCAAAGATAGTTCACCTGGAATCTCAGGTGACTATCTTGCAGAAGAGGGTCAATGACCAGCAACTTGAGATCACCGATCTCAAGGGCCAGTTAGCTGAGAGACCCTTAAGGAGGACTCAACCAGGTCCACAAGAACCTGTGGAAGTGATGGATGACACCCCCAGCTCACCTATGCAAGAAGGTGATGCTACCAAAAAGGGGGAGAAAGTCCTCACAACCACAGAACCTGGGAGTTCCTCCCAGAGTATGGACATAGAGGAGTCACCAACCTCTCTTGCAATTGTCCAGACTCAGCAACCTCCTCAAGTCATGAACATAGACTTACTCATTCAACACTTGTTTGAGGAGGGAATTCCAAGATTAATGTCTGCTCCCTTTGAGAATCCAATTATGGGATGGGGGTATGACACCAACAGAAGAGCTCTTGTGATCTTTAGAGCTAAGGGTCAACTGAAAATCTTCAACTTCTCACACCTGAGTTTCTATGAGTGCATCAATCGGGTGAATCTTCCACTTGTCAACCCAAGCCACAACAGACAAGATGAGAGATTAGCAGACTGTATTCAAGATAGGTGCTAGAGGAATTCAAATTGAGATCAAAATTATATAGACAGAGGCTAGCAGGTGAGATCTTTGGTCAACTGGATGTTGAGGTGGACCCTAAGATTAGCTTCGAAGGGAAAACCTTGACTGAAAGCCCAGAGGTTGAGCCTGTGAACCTTGAGACAGGATCTCCCTCTACACCCAGTACCCTCAGTGAGGCACCAGCTGGTGAAGGTGTCTCACAACCTTTCTCTGGCCAGAGCTTGACTGCTGAACCAAGCAATGAAGGCTAAAGTTCTCTCCACACTGAGTCACCAAGGCCTGTGGTTGACAAAGGGAAAAGGAAATTAACTCCTGAGGAGATAGAGGAGGAGAAGAGAGAAAGGAAGAGGAAGTTGAGGGAAGAGAGTTCAAGTAGGTCCCCAGGCTTTATGGAAGCTGCAATCCGGGCTGTCCCTAGGCCAAATACTCAAGAAGATGAGTCAAGGGCAGCCAGGCTAAACTACCTGGGGACCAGGAACTACAACATAGATGAACTCATCTCTCTCCCCTTAGAAGAGTTGAATGAGCTGGCTGACACTGAGCTGTCAAAGGAGAGGAGGGAGGCAGAGGATGTAGCATTGCTCCTTAAGGCTAAGGAAGAAAAGAGACTGAAAAGCTCTACAAACAGGCTTCTGTCCTCTCCCCAGCTCAAGAAAGCCCCGAGACAGAGGATGTGGCAACTGCACAACCTCAGGTAGACAAGGAATCCGATAAAATCAACATGATCAACTACCTGAGTGTCATAGGCCTCTATCAGGCATCTGTACTTCTTCCCCTATCCTATAAGTATGTAGAGTTTGAATATCTCAAGCTGCTAGAGCAACAAGTCATGAAAGAAAAATGGGCTACTAAGAGAAAGCTAAGGGAAGAAGCTGCAAAGTCAAGAGCCATCATCCACAAAAGCCAAAAGAAGTCTGCTAACAGATAAAGGATGATGAGCTTCTTGAAGCTGTATGGATTCTCTGGAAGGAGGCTTGGTCCTATGTCTCTATCCACAATGGATGAGCATATAAGGGAGATCAAGCAGAAGATAAAAAGGGGAGAGTTTGTGGACTTACATTCTCCACCAAGTCCAGCTCAACCTGAAGTTGAGGTAAAGGTTGAACCCACTGAGACAACACAACCTAAACCTAGAGCTGCATCTCAGCCAACTTCATCTTCTGATCCATAACAGGGTCCTCTTCTCTCTTCTTCTGAACCTGTGAGAGAAGAGAACCCAACTGAGAGGGATACTACTGAACAATCTGGTACAGAAGACCAGTCCTCTCAGTTGAAATCATCAAAGAGGAGAAAAAGGATGGCTAGAAGAACCCCTACAAAGAAAAAGAAAGCTAAGGCATCCACCTCTACACCTCAGGATGAGTCAGAACATCCTGAGGAAGTGTATGAAGAGGCTGCTCAACCAACTCCTATCAGAGTAGAGCCTCTTGCTGTTGGAAGACCCATCGTGTCCTGGAGTTTTGCTGAGAATCCAGACAGATGGTATGTCACTAGAGATCAAGGAGGTCAAGATGTCTACTTTCATCAAGACATGCTTGCCCTTCCTCTGTATGATCTCTATGACATGAGAAGATTCTATGAGAGTCTGAAGGATCCTGACCATATGATGAAGAGAGGTTTGCTGTTGATCCTAATGATGACAATCAACATCTGAAGAATCTCTCTATTTTGGTAGCATCAGCCTAGGGGGAGTTTGTAGGGATCTATCTGAAGATTATGAGGCTGATGCAACCAAAGATCTTCCAACATGCACTAAGGAACAAGGATGAACTTGCTGCGGAAGCTTTACACTCTCTAAAACTCTAAGTGTAAAGTCTTCTGAAGCCAAAAGTTCAGAAGAAATTACTTCGGAAGCTTTACACTTAACATAAAATATTCCAAGTGTAAAAACTTCCGAAGCCAAAGGACAAGTTATTCTGAAGCCAAAGATGAAGTCTTCCAAAGCTTCAAAGACAAAGTCTTCCGAAGCCTTTTTGCTGAGAAGACTGATTTCTTCGGAAGACAGAGAAAAGATGCTTTCTCTGGTCTACTTTTGATAAAGCTGACCAACTTTTTACTGCAACTCTGATAACTCACCAACTTGTATGAGTTGGTGAAACTTCCATGCTTTAGTGAATAGTAGATAAAGTCTTTGTCTGTAATTTTCTTCTTTTGTTCCTTTAGACTTTTTTTTGTAATAGGAAAAGTCAGTGAGCTATGGCATGTCATAGTCACTAGTCAAAAGGCAATCTGCCTTTTGACTCCAGATTGATCTTGTTGTCTAGATCAGTCAATTCCAACTGTCCTTCCAAGTATTGACGGTTGTAGGTTGTAGTATTAAAGAGTCTCAGGTCCTTGTATTTTAAATTATGCTTTGAACACTTGTAATAGAACTTGAGATCAATATACAACATCCTTGAAAACTATACTTGTGTTATTGTTCTAAGTTCTGTCTTATTGTTACTTGTGTTCTTAGTATCTTCAAAGTATCGTGTTCCCTATTTGAACTATTAAGTGATCTAAGATCATTCCTCTTGTGAAACTAATTGTAGTTAACACCTTTACCCGGTCCTGCATAGCCATTTTTTTGATGATTGTGATAAAAGATAACATAGAGTACACAACACTTGATGTTTTATAATCTAAAAAGTACTATTAACCAACTAAATTACTATAAGCATTTATTCTGTTTTGTCACAACTTGAAGCCTACAATGATAATCTAGGCTTTTGCTTACTTTTTGTTTATAATCTGAAGCTTGAACATTAGCATGCTGATTAAGCTTAGTGTTGTGAGCTTTATACACACGAAAAATAGTTAGGACCCAAATCTATTTAAATAAGCTATGATCAGGAAGCTGAACTATCATTGGCACGTAATAAACCTGAGAGTTAGAAATTAGTTGGCTCGTTAACATTACGCAAAATTAGGTAACTGAAAACGTTTGATTTCTTGGCCATGTTTATCTATAAGAAGTTAATTTTTGACAGGAAGTTGATCTGCACCAAAAAAAAGAAGGTATATAAGTATCAATTTTGTAGCACAATGTGCAAAAATATGTAACAATTTAGTTTCACATAACATAATCACAAAATGTAAAGAGAATACACAATTACGCTTCAATAAACCAATTTAATTCTCTGGATTCTAAAAAGAACAAACATGTCTATAATATTAATCCCATTGTTGTGCTTCTGATTGACCTTAGATTTCAAATTGATATGCATATGCCTAACTCTTGACATAATACATGATAATCACATCAAAAGACAACAATATTTGCTATAAATAGAGACAAAGTTGTTAAATTTGTGATAACCTATTATAATCACAACCTTGGCAAAGAGAAGTTTGACCTTTAAAAGTCAATAGCTTATTATCACAAATCTTAGCTTAAGCAAACCATCAAGCAGAACTAATTCCCCACACTCGTCAAAAACCCATTACACTTCAATCAGTCCACAAAAATTTTGCATCATGAAGTTATTAATTCAAAATAACAAATAAAAAATATCAAGATCAATTCATCTACAGAGCTTCAAACTTTAATGCATGAAAGTTCAATACTCCGAATCTGGCATACAAAGCCCATCTAATTAATCAACCAACTGCCTCATTCTTTAATTTAGAATTGACGTACCAGCTATCACTGCGATGGTGAGGTAATCACCAACTCTTTTGATGTTTGAGACACTATTTCTATATGATTTGAGGCATTCCATAGCTGGATCAGATAAATAAAAAACTAATCAAATTACTATTTTAATAATCATATAAAATGCCTTTTGATTCAACTTATGTTGAAAGCCTAAAAAATGTTAGAATACTGTCAATGCCTTGTCAAGATTACAATAAACAATTTCAATCAAGAAACATACGTATATACCTGTGTTAGGGATAGATCTCTTGTATAGGTTTAGATGATATATATCACTCTTGTAATCATAATTGTAATTATTGTTTTTGATGATATAAAATGAATATATTTGATTATAATTGTGTTTGTGAATTAAATAACATTTATTTTGCACTTCATAATATATATTCATCTATGATATAATATATTTCAAAATATATGTGTGAATGTGCAGGAAACATTAAACTGTGTCAATTTGGAAAATTGACTAAGTGTTGGAACAATTGCGGACGAAGAAAATGTTCTTCCGTAGATGTTCTCAGGAACATAACTGAAGAATGTACATCCGTGGATCTCATACGGAAGAACAACATCAGCTGAACAAGAAAAGAACAAGCTGCTGGAGGGATTGCTGCAGAAGACAAGAACTCCTGCGGAATCACAAGAACAAGTATTGAAGAACAAAGTGTTGCTGCGGAAGACTAGTTACCTGCGGAAGAGTAAATTCCTACAGAAGACCAATTTAACTTAGAAGTCAACATAAAGTCAAAAGTCAACGTGGCAGAACAACGGCGATTGAAGACGTTTTATTCAAGCGGATATTCCACGTCACATCAACAAATTTTATTATCAGTAGAATCATTGTAAATCACGAATTCCTAAGCCGATAAACATGGCGAGGATTTGGATAAGTTTAATTAGCTTAATTATAGCAACAAAATAGCTAGCAATAGAACAGAATTAGATCTCTCTATATATATACGAGATCAACAACATAGATCATACATAACAACAGTTGAGAATCATTAGAATCATCAGTAATCATAATCTGAATCATTGTATTCAAGATCAGCAACATCAATAGCAACAAGAAAGCATTACGATCAATATTATTGAGTTCTCTCGGTTTGATTATTCTTATTTTATTTGTTTGATTGATTGATTTTAGTATTATTAATAGATTAAACACCAAGTATTGATAATTCCGCGATCAATACTTGTTCAAATCAATTCTAATAATTTCTGAACGATCCTAGGATTCACAGGTGGTATCAGAGCTTGGTGCTCATTGATTTATATCAATTGATCTATCAGCTTTGATTAAGTTTAATCGAATTCTATTTTAAAACAAAACCTCTATTTTTCAAAATTAACTATCATGAGTAACTCAGTTGTTGGTGCTTCTCAACCTCCTAAACTGGAAAACAAATCTGATTTTAAAACCTGGAAAATCCGGTTCACGAATCATGTTAATTATACAGATTCTGACTTATGGGCTTCGATTACCGAAGGACCTTATATTCACCTGCCTTAGGAGCGGATTATAAGGATAATAATCAGCCCATTAGTTTAAAGAATCTATCACCTGATGATGCCAAGAGAGTCAAGATTGACATCAAAGCCTATAGTATGCTTACTATGGCTTTGCCTAAAGAACTCTTGATCAGGTGTGAATCATACAAAACTACTAACTCGTTATGAAAAATCCCGCACACTCTGTGTGAAGGCAGTGACGAGATTAGAAGTATCAAAAAGGACACTCTCCGTGTACAATATGAAACCTTCCATCATATTCCGGGAGAGTCAGTCCCTCTGTTTTACGTAAGTAAAGACCTGGTGACCTGATGCTGATCATTAAAAGTTCCCAAAAATAAATGCTCCCAAAAGAATCCTAAAGGATCAACTACATAGTACTCAAAGAGCATTCATAACACGCATTAATAAGATTTCAAAGAAATCTTAAGATAGAGCTTATAATCTACGGAACATGGTATGTGTGATAAAGTAATGACTTGATCACAATCTGGGAGATAGACTTTCATACACCTTGCATGATGCATTCATCCTTGTTTATCTTTAATTCTTACCAAAACATGATAACTAGCCGGACATGCCCAACATACACTCTAGGTTGAACTTCTGCGGATCACCATATTTGCAATTTGCACTAGATCTAGTAGGCTTTTCTCTCAACCAAACTAAGCAGGAATGTGTCTGATTTATAGTATGATCCTTAGTTTCTCAACCAGTTACCTGCCACAGAACACTATACTCATGTGATTTTCAGTTACACACTCACTGATCATGCGATCTTCGTATAAATTTTTGATAAACTCATTCGTAGATGATTAATCACAAATTTAGGGGGAGTAAGTATAACTGATCAATAATTAATTCCTTTAATCTGAGCAGTATAACTAATCGGAACCGAAGGCGTAACTACGAAAGACATGAAGCTATCTTCCGTAGATACAGTGAAATCTGTTCATCCGCAGATGCTTCTGCGGAAGATAGAATGGGTCCTCTTCCGTAGATAAAGTACGGAAGAAACAATGATTTCCGTAGATATTATACTTTGCTTAATTATATGATCATTAATTGCTATTAATTATTTATTAGGCATAGTTAATAACCTCGGAGGGGTAAAAAATATAAATAGGTCCCACATGGTAGATAGCCTGTCTGAAAAGGTATAAAAAAGGTACTCCGACCATTGGCTTTTCTATTCACCCAAAATTACCCTTAACCTAGAAATTCTGAGCCAAAAACCCTTCAAAAACCCCTTTTCAGCTGCATAGAAGTCAATCGTTCAAACTCAAACCTCACAGACATCATGGCAAACAGATTTGTAAGAGATCATAATGTCTGTGCGTTCTTAAACCCATATGTGGATGATGAGTGCAGAGACATTAAACGATACCTGAGGAGAACACGACTCTTCTATGCACTAACGGCAGACCCACTCATCTATCTATCGCATATGACAGACTTTTGGAGCTCAGCTAGAGTAGAAGATGAAGGTGAAGGATTTGTTATCACTGCCACCATTGGAAATCTACCACTGTGGGTAGATGAAGGCACAATACGAAGTGCATTAGAGTTAGGAGATGAAGAAGAAGGACATCCTGATGTATTCGACCATTAATACATTCAGAGGGTATTTGGGCTGATGGGGTATGATGGAGATTACAAGAATGGGGAGATAAATAAAGGGAGACTATGCAAGCCATATCGCTTCCTGTGCCACACTTATCTTAAGTGCATCTCCAACCGAAAGTCTGGGTTGGACAGATTTTCAAGGCACATCTCCTCTGGCATTATCGGGATATTCGAAGGGAGAAAGTACAACTATGCCAGATACATCATGAATTGCCTTTGTGATCATATAAGGGTGGAGAAAAAGAACAAGATGTTCATGTTTCCAAGGTTCCTACAACTAATAATAAATGATCAATTGCCCGAGGTAGAGAAAGAAGGTGACATTTGTGTGCAAACACACCTTGGAAGATCCCTCCTAAATAAACTGAAAGGGCAGTATGAGGGAGGAGGTGTGGATATGTTTGCCTATGTCCTGGATGAGTCTGAGGACATACCACAAGAACTCATATGGAGTGAAGATCCTCACCACCAGAACACACCAGTTGAATCCCCTGCACACACACAACCACAAACACCAGCAAGTGTTCCACAAACCTCACCTCATCAGGAAACCCAACCACCATCACCACCTGTTCACTTGATATCTCCCTCAAGTGAACACAGACAACCCATCTCTCCTGACCACTCACAAACCACTATCAATACTGCTTCAACTGAAGTATTTGATGAGGAGGTGACTCAGCCAACACCCACACATCTCAGCCAAACTGAGCCGACTACATCGCCCACACCAACTGAACCAATCTCATCCCCAACACCTACTGAACCAACCACCTCTCCTACTCCTACTGAACCCATTGACAGCCCAGCTCCAACAGACGAACTTAACCTTGATGAGAATGCTGATGAAGCTGTTAATGATGGAGATACAAGAGAAGTTTGTATTGATGAAGAAAAGAAAGATGAGGATGAGGAAGTGATGCAAGAAGAGTTAATTGAAACTTATCATGAGAATGACCTGAACGATGAGGAGATAGATGTGAGTAAGAGCTATTTAGTAGCAAAATATAACAACCTCGTCCTAAAGGGAAACAAGAAGTTAGAAAAACTGAGAAGGATGAAGAAGGAATTGAAAGAGAAAGATAAATTGATATCAGAGAAAGATAAGATTATCATTCAACTGGAAAGTAGATTGAAGAGGCTGAGGGAAGATGCTGTGACCAATAATGAGGTAATTGATACACAAAATGATCTGATTGATGAGCAAGTAAAACTTCTAAAACAGAAAGATCATGAGATCAGTGTACTAAAGAAGAAGTTGTCTGAAGCTGAACAGAATAAAGGTGAATCTGCATTGATCACCTACAGCAGAAAAAGGAAATACTTAGGGAGTTCAGCTAATGCATTTGGAGAATCATCAAAGAAGACTAAATTAGATTCTCCAGAGCATCCAACCTCATTGAAGCAGAAAGAAGAAGAAAGTGACTCTGAGTGGGAAGAACTGATCAAAGAAGAGTCTACAGAATCCAAACAAGAACAGCTACTGACCACTGATAACATAGTAGAAGAAAGACCACAGTCATCCATGTTCATGCAACTAATCAATCATGGATTTCCATATGACTTGGTTGAGAAGATGAATATGGGAGAAATGGTTGAAGCTTTAAAAGAATTTGATGCTGCAAGACTGATGCTTCCAGTCTGCACTTATGAAACATTCTCCAAATTCAAAGCTATGGAGAAGATCAGGAAGGAATTGGGACACTGTGAAACTAGCAAGCTCACTAAGTATAATATGACATGCTGGCTACAAAGCTATAATTATCTGCCCCATGAGCTAAAGGGAAGAACAGTTGGTGAGCTCAGGGCGATGATGGAGCATGCAATGACAGTTGAACTAAACACTGGAGTAAGATTCATGTCCGGAACCCCTAATCCTGCTTATAAACAAACAACATCTCCTCCCAAGCCAACTGTAATTCAAGTCAAAGACATCCACCAAGGCACAGAATAGATGATAATTGAGCCTAGGGGTGTGATTCCTCATAAGGTGTGGCCTCTGGGAACCGCTTTGAGGGAAATAACTGAGAAGAAAACAAGTCTAATTCAGCTATTTGAACAAATGACACTCCCAAGAGCAGCTGGAGAACAGGAGATCATAGGATGGAAATATGATGGGGAATGGGATTGCACACTCATCAAGAGGGCATCTGGCATGGTGCAACACTTTCACAGAGTAGAAACTCTACTAGCCCTGCCAGATGCTGACCTTCATACTTTACAAACCATTCCCATCACCAATTATCCCATAAGTCCAAGGGGTCGAGATTTCTCCGGATTGGTAGCCAAGCTAAGCCACAGGAGTAAAGGCAGTGTACTAAAAGAGGCTTATCAAGTGGATGCTGAACACACCAGACGAATTCAAAGGAGGCCACATACCAGTTCTCATCATGTTGATGCTGAACTTAAGCAAAGAACTGGTACTTGACCAATGCACCACTGAAGATCATAAATGGAAATCAATTTACTTGCCCAATAACAGAATGGGGGTATGTAGAGAAAACAAAAGAACTGGTGTTGCAAAGGAATGATCCACAGAGGAAAGGACAAAGTATACGATTATTTGACCCTGTGGAAATCAAACTCCTGCACCCAAGTTATACATCATACCTCCATGACAAGCACTTCCCAAGGCTGCAAGATCAAACTGCACAAAATGACTTATGCTTATACGTTCATCTAATTCAAGTCATGGACAAGCTGCATGCAAATGCAAGTAAACGAAGGAAGTATGAAGCAGGTCAGCTTGTTGGTACAGAGATTAAGCCAGTCACAGAACTAAGAATTTCAGAACAGGACGAATTGGAGGTGGTGTCCAATAACAGTGTTGTTGCAACACTCACCACAGAAGAGGATGTCCTGGGATTGAAATATGAAACTCTGAAGAGGTTGAGCAGAAGGAAGATCAAGATTAAATATGAAGACCAACAAGTGACTGCAGATTACTTTAAAGAGAAGATTTTGACAAGAGTGAATGAGCTTAGAGTACTAAACCAATGATTACTAGAGTCTAAACCTAAGGGGGAGTACTGTTAGGGATAGATCTTTTGTATAGGTTTAGATGATATATATCACTCTTGTAATCATAATTCTAATTATTGTTTTTGATGATATAAAATGAATATATTTGATTATAATTGTGTTTGTGAATTAAATAACATTTATTTTGCACTTCATAATATATATTCATCTATGATATAATATATTTCAGAATGTATGTGTGAATGTGCAGGAAACATTAAACTGTATCAATTTAGAAAATTGACTAAGTGTTGGAACAACTGCGGACAAAGAAAATGTTCTTCCGTAGATGTTCTCAGGAACATAACTGAAGAATGTACATCCGTGGATCTCATACGGAAGAACAACATCAGCTGAACAAGAAAAGAACAAGCTGCTGGATGGATTGCTGCAGAAGACAAGAACTCCTGCGGAATCACAAGAACAGGTATTGAAGAACAAAGTGTTGCCGCGGAAGACTAGTTACCTGCGGAAGAGTAAATTCCTATAGAAGACCAATTTAACTCAGAAGTCAACATAAAGTCAACAAGTCAACGTGGCAGAACAACATCATTAATGGCGATTGAAGACGTTTTATTCAAACGGATATTTCACGTCACATCAACAATTTTATCATCAGTAGAATCACTGTAAATCACGAATTCCTAAGCCGATAAACATGGCGAGGATTTGGATAAGTTTAATTAGCTTAATTATAGCAACAAAATAGCTAGCAATAGAGCAAAATTAGATCTCTCTATATATATACGAAATCAGCAACATAGATCATACATAACAACAGTTGAGAATCATTAGAATCATCGGTAATCATTATCTGAATCATTGTATTCATGATCAGCAACATCAATAGCAACAAGAAAGCATTACGATCAACATTATTGAGTTCTCTCGGTTTGATTATTCTTATTTAATTTGTTTGATTGATTGATTTTAGTATTATTAATAGATTAAACACCAAGTATTGATAATTCCGCGATCAATACTTGTTCAAATCAATTCTGATAATTTCTGAACGATCCTAGGATTCACAACCTGAATTCAATTACGTATATGAATATAAATAATGTATACAAAATAGATTTAGCACAAAAAAGGACTCTCAGATATGGCCTGCACATCATCATCGAGAACAAGGAGACGAAAAAACTCATTAATTTCATAATAAACTTAGGGTTTAAACCCATGAACACCACATCTGCGCATAGAAACCAAATACTCAACATCATTAAGCAAAGAGCAACCAGAAGACCAAACAACCCAAAAGAAACTTCTAAGAGTTTGCTATTTCAAAGGAAAATCCCACAAACACCAGATCTAGCACCAAAACGACCATCAGATATGGCTTGCACATCATCATCGAGCAAAATATGAAAATAAAGGAACCCTTGTCATCGCAGAAAGGACAACCGACATAGATGGCAGGTAGAGGTCACCGTCGGTGGTTCTAAGATGGAGGTGAGTAGCGGCGGCGGTAAAAATACATGTCGGATGACCGGAAGTTGTCAACGTGACACAGACGCCACCTAAGGTGGCACGCAGATACCACCGGCGGCGTCTAAGACCCCCCCCCCCCCCCCTCTAAAGGGGTACCGACAGAACAGACGTCACACAACAGGTAAGTCGGTGATAACAACCGGACACACCACCCACCAACCCTAACCAAGAACAAAAAAGCACATGGCATCACGTTTGCCAGCAACCACAATCGAAGCGCCACCGTCACCTCCTCCCATTACCACGGTCATTGTCATCTGACCCACACACACACGAAGACATAAAGTGATATATAAAGGAAGTAAGAAACAAAACATAATTGTACCAACAGCAACAAAATATGTATATATCACTGCTTTATATCATTAACACATATATATATATATATATATATATACTGCTTTATGTCAATGTAAATTTTCTTAAAATTCAATGATAAATTCAGATAATCATAGTACAACTGTTAATGCACAAAATATCATTCTTTACTGCAAGTCAACCGTAACAATGCGTCTACAACAATCTAAACATCGTCGGTCACCACCACGACCGCCTCTAGTCGCCTGAATCCCCAAAATGACCACCGATATGGGTCCTCCGCCACCACGTAACCCTACCACCTCCACCGCCACCTCCGCCTCCGATCAACCTCCATCAACAGAAACCACCACCAAAACCCTAGATGACACGAAGAAGACTCTCATGGGCCCTCCACCTCCCATACAACCTCTCCCCCAAACCACCGAACCACAGAAAGCCGTACAACCTGAAGAACCAAATCTACCTAAGGACGCTGCTACTTCTACCACCAGTGAAGATGCTATTTCATCAGAGAGTAATAAGAAAGTGCAGAAACCTTCCGGCAATGCCGGTGGTGGAGTACCGGTTCCGTATACGATTCCTCCGTGGAGTGAACCTCCGTGCCACAGTTATTTCCTTGAAGTGCTCAAAGATGGCTCTATCATCGATCAATTTGATGTGTACGTTCCCTATGATGGCTATCTGATTGATCAATTTGACGTTTAACCTGTTCGTAACATTTTGATTTAGTAATGGTTGGCTGCTTTGTACAATTTTTGTTTAATGCTTTGATGTGTGCAATACAGGATAAGCAATGTTTGCTTTGTGTGTGTGTGTGTGTTTTTTTTGTGATAATGTGATTGTTGAGATGTGTTTGTTTGTTGTCACTCAGGCATGAGAAGGGAGCTTACATGTTTGGGAGAGTGGATCTTTGTGATTTTATTCTTGAGCATCCAACAATTTCTCGGTTTCATGCCGGTAAGCTTCTTGCTTTCATTCTCTGTTAACACCAGATACAGTTTTGGTTGTCTGCTAGCGTGTTTATCGCAAAATGCTTCTTACTTACATGTAAAACCATCATGTAGGAGGTTGTATTGCTTTATAATGACATGAAGTTATGCAGATTGTATACGTTTTTGTTCCAGATATCTTTATTGTCAAATCAATATTATTTTGTTATAGTGACATGAAGTTATTAAGATCATAGTATATATTAGTGTTCCAGATGTATTTGTCCTGCAATTTGTTGTTCTTATTCTTCTGTGCTTTTTCGATCTTTACTGAGAAATGATATTATTTTGTTGCTCTATTCCACATTTGGATATCCACTCAAATCTCATATTTTTTCTATGCTAGTTCTCCAGTTCAACAAATCTGGTGATGCTTATATTTATGATCTGAGTAGCACACATGGTACATTCATAAACAAAAACCAGGTATGTTATTTGAACTTTACAAATTGATGCATCAACTATCACCTTTGGTTATTCTAACCTTCATAGTGAGATCACATGCATACTACGTCTTCCACTAGTTATGGATGTACTACTGAAACAATCAACTTTTTGTATTTGAAGCATTTTTGGTTAAAAATTAAGATGTACATAAATTTGTTGCAAATACATGTGGTTGATATGAAATATCACATCTTTATTATTAGCCTCTAATCAACATGCAGGTGAAGAAAAAGGAGTACATGGAACTGCATGTTGGTGATGTTCTTCGATTTGGCCAGTAAGTTATTGCCCTTCTTTGTTTATTTTAAGTTAATAACAGACTGTACCACCGTGTGTCAGCCTTTTCATTACACTATTTTTTTTGTTTAATGCTTTAATTCTAATGTAAGTTCTTGCTTTTGCTTTCATTGCGTACAGTTCAACTCGTTTATACATATTTCAGGGACCACCTGACTTGATGCCTCCAGTAAGTGTTCTAAAATGCATTAACCTCAGCTAATCATAATTGTTCATGTAAATATGTAGAGTAAAATTGTTTTCTTTGTGGAAATAAAAATTTAAGTTTCGATGTCATATTATTTTGGCAACTACTCATCCAAATATCCATTTTCATTGTACCATTACTTCAATTACTTAGAGAAGATTGTAAACATTTTCTTCAAGTGTACTTAGTTTCTATTTTTTATGCATTTGATGAGTTGCCTGCTTCTTATAGTAGTTAGTTAACATTGTTCTGTGCTTGTTGTGCTAGGAAAAAGACTTAAAGAGTATTAGGAGCGTTAAGATGCGAGATGAAAGGCGTGACATGGAAGCTTCACTTCTAAGAGCAAAAAGGGAAGCAGCACTTGCAGATGGTATCTCATGGGGAATGGATGAGGATGCTGTTGAAGAAAATGAGGTTTAGTGGCGATTACATTTGTTTCTTAGTTAAAGTTTATATAAATTCTGTTTTATTTGAGAATTTGTTTTGGAAGCTTAGTAACTAAATTGTATGTATCTTAGGATGATCTTGATGAAATAACCTGGCAAACTTTCAAGGGACAGCTTACAGAAAAGCAGGAGAAAACCCGTGAGAAAGTTTTGAAAAGGCTTGAAAAGGCAAGCACACTTTTACTTCTAATCATTTCAAATAATAAAGAGAAAACAATACCAAAAGCATTTCTTTCTTAGTTCCACTAGTTCATGTATTGCTGTCTTTAAGAAAACTATATTCATTTACAAACCTTGATCAATGGACTACAGATTGCTAATATGAAGAAAGAAATAGATGCTATTCGTGCAAAGGACATTGCCCAAGGTGGTTTAACACAAGGCCAACAGACTCAGATTGCTCGTAATGAACAGAGAATGGCTCAGGTACATATTTGATGTTAAACGGGATTAATTTTCTTTTATTACTCATATTCTCAGCTTCCTTATTTGAATTTTATTATAGATTTTGGTTCATGGAAAATACTTGACTTTTTGAATGAATGTGATTAGGTTGCAGAAGAGCTTGAAAACTTGGAAGAAACTCTAAACGAAAGTATTAGAGAAAGTTTAGGTGCACGTGTTGGTAGGGTGCATGGTAAGAAAAAAGGAACTACGGCTGATGATGAAGATGACTATGTGAGGTACTTTGTCAAGTAAAAACTAAATAAATACATAGTTATTTGTTACATCATTATACTTTGTTGATTCGTTTACTAATATACACAACATGCCAGTGATGAAGATGAATTCTATGATCGAACAAGGAAGAAACCGTCTAAACAGAAGGGTACAGATGGCAAGTCAGTTGAAACAGCAGATTCTCTTATAGAAAAGAAAGAAGCCATCAATAAACAAATTGAAGAAAAGGAGAAATTGCTTGCTGAAGAGAAGAACAGAGTGGTCCCCACCAATGATGATGTGGCTGAAACTGGAGATGAGCTTGATGCATTCATGTCTGGACTTTCATCTCAGCTAGGTTTGTAATTCACTATCCGTTTAAACTCATATATATGTGGTATATTAATAGCCTTCCTCTATTGCAGTGCATGACAAAACAAAGTCACTCCAGAAGGAATTAGATGAACTGCATTCAGAGCTGGAACGAGTAGTATATTTGCTGAAAATAGCTGATCCTACTGGAGAAGCTTATAGAAAAAGGGAATCTGTTAAACCAGATATTCCCAAAACGCCAGTTGTGAGGAAGGCTTCTGTAGAGAAGGCTAAGAATATACAGAAACAAGTTTCAAATGATGTAACTACAAAAGCAAGCAAGAAAGAGGAGTCATCTGAGGTTGCTGTAACAAAAGCAAGCAAGAAAGAGGAGTCATCTGAGGTTGCTGTAACAAATGCAACAGAAACAAAAGCTGTTGTATATACTGTTACTAAGCCCCAATGGCTTGGGGCCGTAGAAACCAAAGAAACAAAAAGGCCCAGGAGGCACCATTGGTTGTGGTGGAACAGGAATCAGATGGGTTTATAGACTATAAAGACAGAAAGGAAGCTTTGGCGGATACAGGGGGACTTGAAAATGCAGCACCGGGTCTGATTATAAGAAAGAGAAAACAGGTTGAGGAAAAGGGGAAGGTTAAAACTGTAAATTCAGAATCAATTGAATCGCCTGTAGGAACAGATATTTCAGCAGAAGATGCTGTAGCATTGTTGTTAAAACATACAAGAGGAGTTCAAGCAATAGATGATGAAGAGATGCACAACGGTGAGGATGTTGCACCAGCTGATAAAGAAAAAAGTGGAAAGAAAAGGGCAAAAAAGGCAAAGAAGGTTTTAGGCCCTGAGAGACCTTCGTTTTTGGAGAATGAAACCGATTATGAGTCTTGGGTGCCTCCAGAAGGTAGATATTTTTCTTGCTTGATCATATTTAAGGTTGGTTATATGTTGTGTGGTTGTATTAATCTGTTCTCTCTGTTGAATCAGGTCAATCCGGTGATGGTCGGACATCGTTGAATGATCGTTTAGGGTACTAGGCGCAGCAACATTCGCGCAACCAGTCCTCACACTGTAGAAACAAAACCGAGTTTGCTGCACTGGTCTCATGACTAAAACCGATGACTGATATATGATTGATCAACCAACTAACCAAGGGCTGGTCTAGGTTGCGAATGCAATATTTGATCCATGTATGTTATGAAGATTGTGACACTTCGTTTTATAAAAAATTACATAGTTGGAAATCAACTGATTATCATTACGTTGATCTTATTTTGATCCATGACATAGAACAGATGGGAATATGAATAAATTAAATAACATACATCATCTACCTATCTTAATCAGTAACATACATAAAGTCATTCATCCAATCCTTTCTTTTCTTGTATGCCTAAATTTCATTTTGATTGTGATTTTCCTACTCCTGTTGCTCCATTAGGCTTGAAACAATCAATATTGCACAAGACAGCTGATCGCACCATACCTCCAAACCGATCGATGCTGTTTCTTGCTTTCTCGGGTTGGTCAATGGTGCTGGTTGACCTCCTGCCAGTTTCGGTATTCTTCTTTGACTTTTCTCTTCGGTCAACGCTGGATCTTGATTTATCTCTACAGTCTGTGCTTAGCCTTGAGTGGTCCAGCCTGTCTATGCTAGGTCTGTGTTTCTCTCTACAATCTGTACTCATACGGTGTTTATCACCATTGTCTGTGAGGGCCCAGATAGGTTTTTCAAGCGGGCTGACTTCTCGACGGCCGAGATGAACTTTTTAAGATGTCTTATGTACTCGGGGAAGAGCTCCAAATCACAGTGATTACCACCTTTTACCCATAATGGTTCATACTTTTCTACACATAGCTCCCAAAGCTGCTTACCATGAGAGCAATCTACAACATCATCTGCAGTTCCCTACATCACATAAGATAACAAAATGCAGTTGTATTAACTATGATAGAGAAAACCTATATTAGTAGAGGAATAAACTAACTTCTTTTTAGAAACAAAAACAATCCAAGAAGTTTTAAGCCTTTGAAATTTGAACACAATGCATTAGACAACTTTTGACACGTTTAACCAAACGTGCATTTCCTTTTAGCTACAGTTTATACATTTGCCTGTTTGATCTGTTAAATACAACCTGTATATAGATCTTGACATGGTATTGCCACAATTAAATGACAAATGTTGTTCAGTTCTGACACGAATCTAAAACCGTAGCAGGGGAGTACAGAACACTTACATGGATTACCAGAACAGGACATCGGACTAGCGTTATCTTATCAATATTCTGCATCACAAGAAAGAATAATTCATTAATAAACAAATTCTCTCCATATATAAAGATGGTAAAACGGGTGGATCTAGAAATTTGGTAACAGGTCAAAGGTACCAACTATTATCTGCATGTTTAAACGGGTCAGGTCAAGTTGGACCGACCCGTTAGACAGTTTTTGGTCCATTTTCTGAAGTAAATAATAAATGTCTTGAACACCAAACTGCACTTCTAATCTGATAATGTTTCTTTCAAATAGGAAAATTAGCACGATTTAAACATATGAAATACACATTCTGAGATTTTATGTTTGACTCACAGTTAAAAAAAAAAACCTGGTTTGACCTGTTTCCATATGTACTGGTTGAAATCGACACCTTCATCCATAAACGAACACACAGTTTTAAAAAAACTAATATAATAAGATAACCAACCTTGTATATATCAAACCAATACGTTCTTTTCACCGGATACATGACTCTAAGTCCAGACAAGATCGGGCTGTGAAGAACAACAGCCCTTAATCTAGATAATCGTGACGCCAAATCTAGAGTGGGCCCACTACCAACAGATTGACCATATAAAATAACATCTTCTTCTTTCGCACCATACGTCTCTACAAGGCATCTATATACCGCTTCTATGTCAGCATAAGTGTTGTGCTCTGTTGGCTACAAAGATGATCAAAAAGGATCAGCCCAATAAAAACTCAAAATCATCACAACATCATACATATATATAATCTATGTTTTCGACTACTTTACCTTGCCAGAAGACCGCCCGTACCCAGTATAATCATACCTGACCACAACAAAAAACACACGACCTTAAGTCATCAAACAGAGAAACTTAACTAAAATTGAAGTTCTTATTAAGATTTATGGCTTATTCATCATGCATAACTATAACATCTTCATATAGTGAGCTTACCAAAAGTGCACAACTACCCATTAACTAACCTACATCGACCCGTTACTCTATTTCCATTTTACCCCCTCGAAATACTGAAAAATGACAAAATGACACAACTATTTTAACCACTACTGTATCACAACCTAGAGCAACAGTACCTTCAAATCAACCTAAGCCTAAACTTAAAACTATCACATTCCATAACTTATGAACATTAACACAAGCATATCGTAACAATTTCACCAAACAATGAGCAATTATAAACATTCACTAGAAGCAAAACCCTAGATTCCAGATCACTGACAAAATTGGGGAAATTGAAAGCTGAATCTAACCCCATCAAATTAACTCGGAGATGAACACTGAGTTCACAGAACAACTCATACATCTGACCCAGATCAGCCGCGTTACCGTGAGAATACACCACCGTCAACGCCGCCGCCGGATTCTTCACATACACCGCCACAATCTCCGTCCCCCTCTTCGTCTTCAGCTTCAAAACGTCGACGTTGCTCCTCGCCGGAACGTCAGTCATCGTCAGCTTGCTCCCACCGCCAGATTCGCCCACCACCACCCTGTACGACGGCGGACTCGGCGGAAAGAACGCGAACTTCGCCGCCATGGATGACGTCACGCCGCCCATATCCGATCAGATCGAAAGTAACCTCCGATGACGATTACTGTTGGATTGAAATTGGGGGTTTGAGAAGGAGTTTGGTTCAGATTTGGTGTTGTAGAAATGAAAAGGTTGATTAGTATTAATTAAGTAATTGATGGAGGTTGATTACTACTTATTAGCGATGGGAGTAAAACTAAATCATACAGCGAGTGTGTTTTGTGAGTTAGAGAGAGAGAGAGACAGAGGGATTTCCGGCGTCAAATATGAAAGAAAACACGTGTAAATGAAGCTACAACGGAAACAACAATTATTGTTGTCTTTTTACATTGGGAAATTATTATAGTATCGTTTTTAGTTTTAGTGTTTTACTACACAATTTTCTTAAAATGTTTTCCTTCTCGAATTATCTATCAAATGTTTCTGCTGGACAAGTCATCGGCGTCTCTTCGTCCAAACCATTAAAATTTTAATGCGTGTCCGGTAAAGGTATCCACGCCTACCCCTTGAACCGACATGCCTTTTTTTCTTGTAAAGGCGACGACGTCCATCTGACATGTGTCACAGTAGTCTCCACTTCTGATATTATTTTTTAAACTTTTATATGGTTGTACGACTCTATAGTAGGATCTGACGTCTGTACAAAATGGCTGAACATCTATATCGTATGTTCAGACGCATTTAAAATAAGGTCGGACAACTCTATAATAGATTTGGGTGCCTCTATAGTAATCTTAGAAAACATTTTAGAGAATTGCTCGAGTGAGAGGATATTGTGAAGAGTTTTATAGTAACAAATATTTTGAGAATTTTTTCAATTTGTATATATACATAGAGTATCTTGTTTGATGGCATCTGGTTTTTATCTTCAGGTTAAAGTATAAAGTGGATGATATGTGGTTTTTAGGTGGCTTGTGATCATCGTTCTAGAAAAACTAAAATTTCTGGTTTTTTTGGAAGTTTAATTAATGTTCTCAAGATTTCATAGAAAGATTATGGGTTCAAGTTTCAACTGTGATTGGACCAAATGGTTTCTTATCTAAGATGAGTTTTCTTCCGGGGGTGGTTTCAGTTTCATACTCGAGTAATAGAGATTATTGGATGACCCAATGAACCGTCAGTAATCATTTAGCCGTTCAAAAATAAAATAAATATAACAACACAGAAAGTATAATACCAAAAAGTAAGTATTTTATACCTTATTTTTAAAAAGTTCTTTCTATGACGTTCAACGACATGCACCAACAAAATTTTTTGTGGCTTTCAACGACATCTTTTACAATTTCAGGCTTTGCAACGTTATATGTCCGTTTTCACGATGTCATAAAATGATTATCGCTAGGTATTTTGCATGCAAATATTATCATACCTTTTTTATGCCATTTACTAAGTTTCAAATCATTTGTACAATCAAATTATCTTACCTTGCTATTTTAACTTTTTTGTAATATTTTTATCATCTTAGTTAACTTAATATGAAAAATAGAAGTCTAGATGATTAAACGTTTAGATAAAACTAGGAGTCGTGAATTGTATTTTCATATTGAAGTTATTAGATGGTTCAACTGAATACATCAGCCGATAAAACTCAATATATAATCCAGAAAAAAGTATGATTTGGTCTCTATTTCGTGAACCAGAAAACCCAAACATTTGACCAAATGTCCAGAAATTCTTATTTGGGTATTAGATTAAAAATTGCTTTGAAACTGCTTCGGGCAATTTCCTTTTAAATTCGAAATTCACTTAAATTGTAGTTCGATTTTAGTTCAAAATTTTATGTGAAATTTAAAAAAAACTAAATTTTAAGCAACTTTTATAAAAAAAATTCAAACGAAACTGGTAGTTCGACCCCAACCAGGGCCTCTACCCCTTAGACCCCGCTAGGAGCCACCATCCCTTGGACCACTCTATCAGGGATATTACCCCGAGAACCATGCAAAGGGGGCGTTACATCTTTGAAGCCCCTAAGAGGGTTTGCCTTTGTCATTAGACTACCAATCCCATTAGTATAGCATTATGTGTATGTACTTATATGTGTGTGTGAGTTTCTTGAAAACTATAAAATAATGATAATGAGTCACATATAAGCCTTCGATCATGAAACCAACAACATGGTAGGAAGAACTTGATTGATGGAGTGAAAAAGATATAAAATAATAAACTCTTTAACCATCTATTGAAATATGATCCAATAGCTAAATAATAATAATTTATTTTGTTTTCTAATTATGTAGTGATACTTATTTGAATATTCCTCTCCATATATTATTTCTAGATTCATATGAGAATTACTAAATAATCAGAAGCAGCTTTAGCCTTTGATCAAACTCATGGAGTGAAAAAGAAAATATATGATCTAGAAGCTAAAAGATGGTTTGGAGAACTTGTTTGCATTGGTGGCAACTATAGGTGCTTCACTCGATCTCAACAAATAAGTTTTCTACATTAGTTAATTGAGTAGTTGAATCAATGCAAAAAAAAAAACTAATAGATGTGATATCTACCTCATGAACGTAAAAGTCATACTTGGTGGTTGATATAGCAAGACTTCACTTACCAAATAACTAGGGTATGTAGGGCCATTGCCTTCATTCTTTGGTCGTTGTTACACACCAGCGAGCGAAAGCTAACTCAATTTTGATCTAATATTAAAAAAGGGAAGTTGTTACTAGTTGGATGTCTTTATGAAAGCAATTTTTTTTTTATTTCACGAAAAAAGATAGAAGTTTGCTTTCATATTACCCTGCATCATCGAACTGTTCAAGTGAAAGTTTTATGTTTGTTTGTTTGCTTGCTTTGAAAAAAAAAATATATAACTTTGGCTTGGCTTGTGTAATTCTATTAATAGGATCAATAAACATTTTAATTTTTTATAGTTTAATTTAAATGCTTTTACCTAATCTATTTTGATCCGAATTCTTGTTTACCCAACTCATTTTTTGTCTCACTAACGATAATTCTTGTACCCTTGAATCTGAGTGAGATGAAATATATAATTATCAACCGCTAAATTACAAATTTTAACATTCTTTGAAAACTAAGTATATATAACTTATTATCTTTTATCAGGGAAATTAAGCTTAAAACAAAATAGTTTTAACCCTAAACCCTAGTGTAACACTTTAAATTTAAAAGGAAAAGAAAAAGAAAAAAAGAAAGGTGAAATATCCCCAGTCAAGGGGTTAAAGTTGTGCAAGTGACAAACTTGTCTATTATGGGTTCAAAAGCAGGGGATGGCTGCCCGCACCCCCATTTCACACCTGCTTTCGGCTGCAAAAAGAGAAGAAGAAGTTCCAACCGGATTTTAGTGTGAGAAAGCTGAAATTCTCCTAGAAGGTGAGGTTTTCTTGTATTTTCTGTTCGGTTTCAGTTGGATTCGAGCTGCTAGACCGATTTTATGTGTTCTTTTATGTTTGGCTGCTTGTTTCGGTATGTTTAGGTGTTAGAACTCCCAATTGCTCTCGGTTTTAAGAAGTCTTACTCGAAAGCTGCTAGAGGTAAGTTGTAGATTCCCATATTTTACTTGTTTTAAATTCGTTTGGGGCTGAAATGCATATTAGCTGAATTTTTACAACCGAAGCATGAGTTTTCTGCGTTTTTGCATCTGATGTGTATGCGATGTGTGTTTTTAAATGCCTTCTTTGATGTTGCATAGTTGTAAGCTCTGTTCTAAGTATTTAGCATGTTAGATCGATACTAAGGACATCTTAGAATGATGATTGAGAATTGAAAATAGCATAAGTTTCATTGCAGGTTACTGAGTGTTCAACCGCATTGGTTGAATGTTCCCTCGCATAAGTCTTTTGTTCATCCGCATTTGCATTTGTTCTTCCGCATTTGTGTGTGTTCATCCGCATTCGCTAGTCTTCATCCGCATTTGTTGAACTTCAACCGCATTGGTTTTATGTTCAAATAGCCAAGTCTTTTGTTCATCCGCATTTAGTATTGATCATCCGCATTTGGACTTGTTCGTCCGCATTTGGACTTGTTCATCCGCATTTGGTTCACCCGCATATCTTTAGACACTTAGAATATTTTTCTGAGATTTTCATCCGCATTTGCTTGTCCGCATTTGCTGAACATTCATCCGCATTGGTTTATGTCACACCCTCAATTTCCACGTGCGGGGTTTTACCTCGTGGCGTGTGAAGAAACCAGGATCTCAGTCATTAGTTACTCAGAACGACTCTATATGCAACATTTCAACAAATCAGAGTTTAAAACTTTAAAATATTTGCGAAAGCGTTTAGTAAATAACCCAAACACAAGGTACTAAATGTAAACTGCGCAAAACACGCGCCCAAACCAAAATATGTAAGTAAATGCTAAATTAAAAGAAAACAATGTTTGAACAAAGCATGCTTAACACGTGTTTGCTTCTATGGGCAGCTGCTAGAAATGACCTGAGAAAAGCATACTAAAAGTGTCAACACGATGGTTGATGAGTTCAAGAGTTTGTAATCATCGTAAACAGTAGCGTTAATAAAATATAAACAAGTGCATTGAAATAGATAGCTAGTCTAATTTCATTAGTAAAGAGCAATAGTGATTTCACGATCGAAGCTGACTATGTTTGTCTGTTTGCCTTCCGCCACGACATACCAGGTCGTGACGTTGTTAGTAGTTTAGGACAATATTGCACCCGTTGACTTCCGGTCACCCGGGTAGGGCTTGTCAGACCTAGTAGTACTACCCAAAATTTCCTGCTAGATTCCTTAATTAATGATCCGAAAGTGTGAGGGCTTTCTATGGTATAACCCACTATGTCTTACCATACACATGTTATAACAGTAAAGCATTTTAAAACCAAGTATGCTTTCTCCCCCAAAAACAAAAGTAAGTAAAAATGGGGCATTCAACTCACCTGGTGCGCAAACGAATGATTGTAAAAGCTAATGATGAATGAAAACACAACCCTTCAAAGGTTACCTAGAACACACAAGTATATAAGTACGTATACACTGAAAACTTAACAACCCTAAGTGCTCAATAACCACATTGACCCAAGGTTTTGGAAAACAAGACTCATTTGACCAAGTTGACCCGTTTGACCCGTTGGTGACATGTCAAGTTAAGTTCTTGTTTGATCAAGTATAGCAATCAATAATCCATCATACATAGTTATCACACAAGTTATTCACGTATACCACATTACAAACCCTTAAGTGCCATAAAACTTATTATACATCATCCATTATCATGTATATTCCATAAAAGCCTAAATTTCCAAAGTTATACATCAAGTATTCATACAACCCAAATAACACAATCTACCACCCTAGACATCATCAACAAACATTCTAACATGATCCTAACATCATAAACATGCTCAATTAACAATATCCAATGATCTACATAAATAAAGTTTCCCTTTCGGGAAAGAACACCCAAAACGAATCTAACATCCAATTATTTTATAAATTCATAAACTTTATACCTAATCAAGTTCATAAAAAATCATCTAAACATGATAAACATCATCAATTCATCATAATTACCAAATCTCATACATAAAAGTTTCTACTTATAGCAAGGTATGAACAACACATCAAATCCATGAATTTCTTGTATAATCCATATAAACTAACATCAATGCAATACAACTAACATCAAAACATCATCAAACAACATCAATTTCAACATTCATCATGATTTGCGAACTAGGGTTCATCATGAATCAAAAACTATGAAAAATCAATAAAAATCTAACCTTTAATCACGTAGGAATCAAAAATTGATGGTTGCTACATGTTGGAATCACTTGGAACTAATCAAAATCGATGCTTGTTTGTTGTTTTTGATCAAAAATCGAATTGTATGTGTGTGTGGGGATGTTCGGCCGCAATGGGGGTTTGGGGAAAGGATTAGGATTTGATTTTTAATTATATTTGGTAATATTGTGTTTTGTGATAATTACAAAATAAACCTCCATTGTTTAACTTTTATAAAAACTAGTCTTTTCCATTTTTTAGTTTTTTTTAACTATAAAACACAAGCGTTACTAATCAACAATAATAATCATATATATTTTCCACTAATTACAAAACACATGAAATAAATATAACACGTTGGCACGTTACAAGATAAAATTCACAAATAATATTTAAATTCACAAACCACGTAACTACAAATCAATAATCAACATTATTAATTTAGTTATTATCTGATAATCATTGTTAATTATTTTTAAGTCACCAACGTTCAACGAAAACTAGTGTGTGCTCACGACACGTGTATGCAAGACCTAACGGAACTAACGGAGTTTGGTAACGGAAAATTACCGGATGTCACATTATACCCATGTTGAAAGAATTTTCGCCCCGAAAATTGCGTTACATGGTTGTGTTACATCACTGGTCTACTGCATTGGCACAAAGAAATCGGGTGAGTTTCGGGTGAGTTGTCACAGTTTATGTTCATCCGCATTTCTTTGGGGACTTAGGATTTTCTGAAATCTTGGGAAATAGAATGTAGTGTTAGGTTCTGAAATATTTTGGTGGTTTATGCCTGTTGATGTTATGTATGATTATGGGCTGTTTTTAATGTTCTATATTACGTATTATTATGTGACTTTACGTAGTGTGTTATATTCTTGTACGTAAAGTATTATCATAATAAAAGTGAAAGATGAGGTTAATGAAAGTGGAACATAATTAATGAATGAAAGACTTGCAAGCCATGCGAAGGAGGTTCACGACTTAATGAGGTAGTCGTCTGCTCAACTGTGTGTGGTTTAGCTAACGTTTGAAAATGCCCACAGGGGTCTAATCTTTGTGATTGATCATGATGGGATCCTTGTCGCGTATCCCGGTACTGTGTCAGCTTTTTAGCATGACGTGGGGGTTTATTGATAAACCCTGGCACAGTACCAGCTTTTAGCAAGACTTGGGGGTATGGCATGAGACAAGATCCATATAAGAAAGTAGAACGATATTAATAAATGAAAGATCGAATGATGACGAATGATGATGAAAGATAATATATGAATATTATCTAAACGTACGTATGATGTGTGACGACGGACGAACGTAAAGGATATTTTTATAATAACGAAGTATTTTATTTATAAAACTAGAACTCACTCAGCAACGCTAACTTTTATATGTATTTTCAGTTGGCAGGTAATCATGTTGCTGAGGATGGTACAGAGGTGAAGCTACTTGGCAAGCAAAGACTGACATCCATCTCATGCAAAAATAATGTTGTTGTTTTGTAATACAACTAAGTATTATTTTGTAACTTTAATCAATGATGTATTACTTGTCAAAATTATTTACTAATGCATGAAATGGTTTTTGATAATTCTTTCGCTGTAATATTTTCTTATGTTAATATATATTAAATGAGATTTTAATAATGAATGTTGTTATGAATGACCAACTGTGGGGTTTTCGGGTTCGGGGCCTTACACCTAGTTTACCTAAGGGTCTTTGTTCGAACTCTTAATGATAACAAGATGTGTTGCAAGATATTCATTTTTAAGAAATTGAAGATTCAAGTCTCGTGATAAATTGATGTTTATTAAAAAATATGCTCAGAGTGTGTATGAGTTTGTTATTTAAAAAAAAGCAAATAGTTACTAGTTTAAAAAAATAAAAGTAAACTAATTATAATATCATTTAATCATATGTGTGAGTAGAAGAATTTCATTCTATCTAACACTCTATCTAACGACTAAGGTCTATGGGTTTACTCTCATTTCTCATAACTCCATGAAGACGTCATGTTACCCATTTCCCCATTTTAATTCATCTCACCAACCAACTAAACAAAGGAAATACTCTCACTCCCTTGAACGCCCTTTCTTTTAAATTTAACATAGTAAAATTTTCTAATATGTGTATAACCACACTACTCATGCCCATGAGTTCAACGCGTGAAGCCTTTAACGCCTCCCACAGACCTAACGGAGTGGTGTTTAATGCCTGTAAAAGGTCAAATAACCAATAATGCCCCGGGGGTTATTTGTATACCTTCAAGTTCTTGAATGTCTTAATATACATTTATTATAAATAGAAGCTAGGTTTCTATTATTATTCTACCATATTTACTATCATATAAATATATCATCATTAATTATGCATTGAAGAATTAAATAATTCAAATAAATGGTAATACTGATTGACCAAAAAAGTGATCGAAAACTGTCCTTTTTAATAATTTAGGACATGTTTGGCACACATTAAGACTTTAGATAAAAGGTTTTATCTTTTATAAAAATAATATAGATTAAAGAATATTAGAGTGTGTATGGTGGATGTGGGTGTTGTTTGACTGTCTAATGGCTGGAATGGGTGTGTGTTATGTTGGTGTGTCGGATGGTATCGACAAATACGTCTCCAATTCCTTTGTCTTTTTTCGACATTCTTTTCTTTGAAACCAAGTATATGATATTTAATCGTTATATTTTTTGTTAACGAGTAAAGTTACCCGCGCTTCGTGGCGGGATGCACGATGATAGTCACGTGATTAAGGGCATGTTTGCGAACCTCGTAACCAACATCGAGTATTAATGAACCTAAATAAATAAAAGACACATATTAAAAGAATTTGACGTCTCGTACGTTTTGGCATAATAGTTTAAACAAAATTATTCAAACAAAAGACATACACGTCCCCATGAAGTAATCAAACTTCGTTACGTTGTGACCTATTAATATAACTATATATAGTAACTTAGGATGAAAAAATCAAAGAAAACTAAACAGATAAGAGACCATTGTAACAAAAAGAAAATTAAAAAGATCAAGAAAATGTTAAAAAAAAAAAAAGTCAAAGAAAAATAGTTGAAAGCAATGGGATTCAAACCCACAACCAACAACACAACAACACTACGCCTTAACCATCTAATCTACCCAAGCAATTTGTTTCAAAACCGAAATCAATAAATATAACCACAGATAGTTTACTGAAAACGAAAATAAAAGAAAAAAGTCACTTTATTCGGCCAATCAAATTGTGACACGTGTCAGGTGAGCTTCAAGCTCACCGACACTTCCAAATGGGTTATATATAATATATGGTAATTTAACTTTTTGAGATCCCATATTCTAAAACAATTCGTAATATTATTTTACTTTTAGTACTTGGAAAAACACTTTTCTTGCTATACTAAACCAATGATCTATGAAAAAATATATCATCAACTTATTGTATGAATCATCTAGATAAACTTAATAGCGGATAAAGATCCTCGATCATAGTTGTTTTGACAAGCAAGACCAAAGACAACTCAAAAAGGTAACTCGCTAACCAACTGATGTTATGTGTTTTTCCATCTCAATAATTTTTTATGCTCTATAACATTATAACAGGAAAAACTTAACTTTCTTATATTTTAGATATGTATGTTTAGTTGCATCCTTAGTTGACCCGGATGATAAACACCTTATGTACACAACTATTATACCCACCATGCCATTTGAACACGTTTAAGAAAGCTACTTCCATTTTGAAAACTTATAAACCCATCTGGATGCACTTTTTTTCATCCAAACCCTTATAACACATAGCCTTAAAATAGATTATTTTAAATAATAATTTGAGTAAATTACACGGATCGTCCATCAGTTTTGCTCAAATTTCACCTTTCGTTCCTTATTTAGTTCAGAGGTTTCTGTGCAATTTTCTATCGAAGTTTCATTTATGATTGAAAAAGAAAACAATTTCTTCATTCTTCCACAATACATCCCATTCAAAAAGGGATCATACATTTTAACTAGGCAATTGTAGTCCTAAGGTTTGAAAAAACATTGCACTTTTCGTCCATGGGTCTAACGACAGTTAAGAAGTTCCGTTAAATGAGTGTTAAATGACTATTTTGCCCTTAAAGCTTTTTAAAAAAAAATATTAAAAGTAAACTTTACTTTTGCTCCCTTTGGTTTAGTCCAAATAACGGTTTCCATCTAAATGTTTCAAAATTACGGTTTTACTCCTTAAGATATATATTTTGTCTTAGTTAGCTCCAACACACTAACGCCGTTATTCTTTTCTGTTAAAATGGAAGGGCATTTAAGTCTTTTTATATTTAAGGACAAATTTTGTAACTCAAACTAATAAGGGACTAGTGTGTAATACATGTATATCATCTATCATCATCGTCTCTTCTTCCTCATCCACCACAGCATCACCGCCCCCAACACCACCACCACAACCACCACAACACCACCGCCCTCAAGACCACCACCACAACCACCACAACACCATCGCAACAACCACCACCACAACTCCCATACCTTCTTAGCCCTAAATCGGATCACACACCAGTAACCAGAAGCCTTTGCCCACCGCTAGCTCCGCCACCGCTGTGACATCCGGTAAATTTCTGTTACCAAACTCCGTTAGTACCGTTAAGTCTTGCATACACGTGTCGTGAGCACACACTAGTTGTCGTTGAACGTTGGTGACTTAATAATAATTAATAATTTTAAACAGATAATAATTTAGCTGGTGATGTGATTATTAAGTTGTATTTATGTGCTTACGTGATCTAAATATTATTTGTGAATTTTATCGCGTAACGTGGAAACGTGTTATATTTATTTTGTGTATTTTGTGACTAATGAAGAATTATGCATGATTATTATTGTTAGGTTTATTATGCTCTTATTTTGTAGTTAAAACTATCTTAAAGTGTTTAAAAGATTACTTTTTATAAAATATAAACAACAAGGGTTAAAATGTAATGTTTCTAAACACAACATTACCAAAAACAAAACCCTAATCCCCCCCCCACCTCATTTGGCCGCGATCTCACTCTCCTTCCCCTCCCCTTTGCGATTTTGAACCTACAACCACAAGAAAGCATCGGTTTTGATCGAATACAAGCAATACAACACGTTAAAAGCTTTAATTCTTGCCCATTACGCGATTAAAGGTTAGTTTTTTTGTGGTTTCTCATGGTTTTTGGATTTGGCCGAAACCCTAACTCGATTTTGGTGCTTGAATGTCGATTTTGTGTTGTTTGATGATATTGGGATGTTAATTAGAATGTATAGATGCTAGTTTACGAAGATTATGCAAGAAAGTTACGATTTTGATGCGTTGTTCATACGTTACTAATAATAGTAACTTTAATTGCATGAATATGGTGATTTGATGATGAATTGATGTTGTTAAAGTGTGTATGATGTTATATGGATGTTAGAATGATGATGATTATGCTAGAAATCTAAGAATGGATGGTGTAGTTCATGTATAACCAAAAGTAGAAACTTTTGATTTATGAAGATTTGTGTTTGGGTAAATTGCAAGTGCTTGATGGTTGATCATGATCTTTATGAACTAGATAGGGTATGTTAGTGATGAACATGTGTTGTAATTCATGAAAGAATAGATTTTGGGATGCACTTTCCCAAAAGGGAAACTTTATTTGTACAAAATCTTGGATATGATGATTTGAGCATGTTTGTGACATTAGGATCATGTTAGCATGTTCATGGATGATTTCTAATGTGGTTGAATGTATTGTTTGGATTGTATGAATACTTGTTTGGTTATTTGGGGATTTGATCTCTTGGTGGTTATATATGGTGATGGATCATGTAGGTTATGATAGAACTATTGTTTGGGTTGTAATAGATCACGGTTGAACATTTTGGTTGATATGGATTCTGTTGAATAATATGATGATGATCATCATACGCGCATGCGAATCTGAGGCCCCTACTTAGTAGGATTGGCAGGATTTAGGGTGTGAAGTCATGAGTGGCTTCACATGGCATGTTGTGCATGATTTGATTCTGCGTATGATGCATTAGCTATGGTATAATTATGTTGAACATGATGATTACTTGAGATTTGCATGACTTGTATGATAATCTAGTCGTATGATGATCTAGATAGTACATGTGGTTAATGAAGTGGCATGTGTGAACAACCTGTATGATAATCATGTGTGATGAACTGTTATGTTTGATTGAATGAAATTTCACCAATAATGTTACCAACGGGTCAAACGGGTCAACTGGGTCAATGTGTCTTGTTTTTCCAAAACCTTGAGTTCTTTGGCTTCTAGAGCACTTAGGGTTTCATGATGTTTGTGTGTACACGTACTCATGTACTTGCGTGTTCTAGGTAACCTCTGAAGGTTGTCTTTCCTCCCTTTCAAGTTAAGCTCTTAAGTCTTTCTTGTGCACACCAGGTGAGTTCATGCCCCACTCTTTTACATACTCTCTTTTGGGGGAGATAGCATGATGGTTTTACAAACGCTTTATTAATATGAGTCGAGTATAGTATGTTATAGTGCTGAATACCATGAAAGTCCTCACACTTTTGGATTGTTAATAATGTTAATTAGCGGGAAAACTTGGGTAGTACTACTGGGTCTGACGAGCCCCACCTGTGCGACTCGAGGTCAAACGGGTGCAATTTTGTCCTAACACAAACATCGTCACGGCCTGGTAAGTCGTGACGGGAGGCAACAAACGAAACACAGTCAGCTTCAATCGTGAAATCACTATGATTATTACTTGTGAATTTAGACTAGCTATCTAATTCAATGCACTCTTATATTTTATACTGTTACGTTTATGTTTTACGCAAACTCTTGAACTCACCAACCATTGTGTTGACTCTTTTAGTATGCTATTCTCAGGTTGAGGTTACCATTGCCTAGAAGCACGTGCACGGGTCAGCATCATTGTAGTTGTCAGCATGATTGAAATTTTGTATTTGGTTTGATTGTTAAATATTTAAATCTTCGTTGGTACTACTTTGGGCGCGTGTGTTTGCGCATTTTACATTATGTTAATTTACTTTGGTTTTTCTGGTTTATTAAACGCTTCCACATCGTTTTAAAGTTAAACTCTGATTTTGGTATGTTGGTTCATATAGAGTCGTTCTGAGTAACTAATGACTGAGATCCTGGTTTGTTCACACGCCTCGCGGTAAAACCCCGCACGTGGATTTAGAGGGTGTGACAACGACCCCTTGCACTCCACTGAAATCGAACATTGATTCACCATGGTTGTTAGATCTCCACCAAAATTGACCTAGCGATCGATCTAAGAACTCAGCCTTTCAATCTGTTCCATCGACCCCACAACCATGGTTTACTTTTCCCGATCTCCATTAGAGCTATAGATCGAGGCCCGAATCAAACGAGTAAGATCATAGGATTAGGGTTTGCTATGGGTGTGATGGTAGATATTAAGCTACGATTGAGCTCTGATGGGTGTGCTGTGAAGGGATCAAGTGATATGCTAATAACTCTTATGAAAGTGATACGTCATTCATCAAGAACAATGCCTTAAATAGGCTTACAACGACCCAACTGATAGACCCACTAACTAGCAAAAAATCAGATACTAAGCAAAATCAAACTTGACTCAAACTACCCATGAACCCATGACTCAACTAACCCATGAACCCATGACTTATTTACCATAAACATGATTGTTACTAAAAGAAACTCGACGTGTTGCTCATACTTCAATATCCTCCCCTAAACTAAGCAAGTGCATGCTTAGTTTAACTCTGCTACTCCCATTGCAGCTCGAATCCTCTTGAAATCATCCAGCTTGAGTGGCTTTGTCATGATGTCAGCTAGCTGATGTCTGGTGTCATAGAACACAAGCTTCATCTCTTCTTGTCTAACCAGATCCCTTAGGTAGTGATACCTTACATCAATGTGTTTAGTATGCCTAAGCATGACCGGATTTTCAGAAAGCTTGATTGTGGATGTGTTGTCACACATAATTTCTGTAGCCTGTTCTTGTTTGTCACCCAAATCTTTGAGCAATCCCTTTACCCACTTGCAATGATATGCACAGGTGTAGCTGCCACGTACTCAGCTTCAGTCGATGATAGAGTTACTACTTCTTTCTTTCTAGAGCTCCAACACGTAGCAGTGCCTCCATACATACATAAGTATCCTGATGTGCACTTCCTATCCTCTATATCTCTGGCATAATCGCTGTCAGTAAATACTTGAATCTTTTTTGATGTATTTCTTGAGTAGAACAACCCATATGAAGAAGTTCCCTTTAGGTACTTCAGCACCCTTTTAGCAGCTTCCCAATGATCCCTCCTAGGCTGTGTCATAAATCTACACAGTAAACACACAACATAGGTGAGATCTGGTCGAGTTACAGTAATGTACATCAGGCTCCCTATTAAGTTCTTGTAACTCGTGGGATCAAACTCCTCCCCTACTCCTTGCTTGGTTAAAGTGGTTCCTGGCACAATAGGATTTTCTACTGGTTGACACTTCTGAATCTTGAATTTCTTAATTACTTTATTGGCATACTTCCTTTGACTCATGTGAATGCCATCTTTAAGTTGTTTGACTTATATTTCCAGAAAGTACTTCATTAATCCCAGATCAGTCATCTAGAACTCCTTCTTCATGGATTCCTTGAATTTGTCACACAACACCGCACTTGAACCTGCATAGATTAAGTCATCTACATACAAACTAACCACCAGAATGTTACTCCAAATTCATTTAATTAACAAATTGTGGTCATATTTGCTTTATTTGAAGCCTTTTCTTCTGAAATATCTTTCAATTCTATTGAACCAGGCCCTGGGTGCTTGTTTCAATCCATACATTGCTCTCTTTAACCTGTACACTTTGTTTTCATCTCCTTCCTTTATGAACCCTTTTGGCTGCTCAATGAACACGGTTTCTTTAAGTTCACCATTCAGGAATGCACTCTTCATGTCTAATTGAAATATTCTCCAGTTCCTTTGTACTGAGATAGCTATGATTGTTCGAATGGTGTCCCATCTTGCCACCGGAGCAAACAACTCCTCGTAATTCACTCCCTTTTGTTGAGCATACCCTTTCACAACTAATCTTTCTTTGAACTTATCTACCTTTTCCTCTTCATTCAGCTTAGTCTTGTACAACCACTTTACACCAAAAGGAACTACTTCCTTCTGAGCTTCTACCAATTCCCACGTGTCATTCTTTTCTATTGAATTGATTTCACTTCTCATTACATCTAACCATTTTTCTTCTTTACTAGCTTCTTCAAAGGTAGTGGGATCACCATGCTCAGTGTACATTGCATAGCCATCTTCTTCTAAATCAGATAGTTCCTGCCCAGTGCTGTAATCTTGCATCCACATTGGCTGCTTTCTTAATCTGGTACCCTGCTGCTGGTCATGACTAATGGGTGGGACTTCAGCTGATTGAAGAGGAGTGGGTGATCCATTGTTGCCTGCATTCAGTGGACTTTGTGGCTTCATATCTTAGCCATGATCATTAGAGTTCTCCTTATTTTGTCTCCCTTCATCATTAACAATGATATCATCTACAGTGGCCTCTACTTCTACTACCAATTCTTCATTGCTTGTGACTTCTTTTCCCTAATCCCAGCCTTTGTCTTCTTTGAAGATGACATATCTTCTTATGATAATCTTCTTGGTCACTGGATCATATAACCTGTATGCTTTGGATCTTGGGCTGATTCCGAATAGAACACACTTTTGGCTTCTTGTATCCAACTTTGTTCTTACTTGTGAAGGCACATGTACATGACAGATACACCCAAACACTTTGATGTAGTCTACATTTGGTTTGTACCCAGACCACATTTCTTCTGGTACTTTCTTGTCTAGTGATCTAGACACACATCTATTTAAAATGTGGCATGCCTATGTAGCAACCTCTTACCAGAAATGTTTAGGTACCTTGGTCTCAGTTAGTAGACATCTGACCATGTTCATGAGGGTTCTGTTACACCTTTCTGCCACCCCATTTTGTTGTGGGGTGTATGAAGTTGTCATTTGTCTATTAATCCTGTGGTCTTTACAATAATCAGCAAATTGTTGTGAATTGAATTCCCCCCTCAGTCACTTCTTAGTGTTTTGATAAAAAGACTTGATTCATTTTCAACCAATGCGTTAAACCTTTTAAAGATTTCAAAAGTTTCCCCCTTTGTTTTCAATAAATAAACTCAAGTCTTTCTAGTGAAATCATCAATAAAAGTGAGCACATACCTTTTTCCACTTGGTGATGTTGGAGTAATTGGACCGCCCAAGTCAGTATGCACCAACTCCAACCTGTGAGTAGATCTCCAATTAGCCTTCTTTAGGACTTCAATTCGACTTTGCTTGCCAATGTCACACACTTCACACACCTTGGTTCTTCCACATACCTTGGGCAGGCCCTTTACTATGTTCTGGTAGTGCATAGTTCTGAGTGCTTTATAGTGAACATGGCCTAGTCGTTTGTGCCAAGTGTCTGTGTAGTCATCATCAGTTACTTGGAAGCCTTTTCTTTCCATCTCCCTGGGATGTCCGTAGATAATAAACATCCTATTCTTTGCCATATTAGACTTCATAATCAACCCTCTCCTTGGATAATACACTTGACATACTCCATGCTCAATTATCACCTTTACATTTTTCTCTTGCAGCTGGCCAACACTTATGAGTTTGGAAGTTAGGTTGGCTATATAGTATACATTGGTAAAAGTTTGATTGAGTCCATCAATCTTGAAACTCACATCACCTAAACCATGTACTTCGAGTTTCAAACCATTCCCCAGCTTAATTGTGTTCTTAAAGTTCTCATCTAGTTTGGTGAACCAACTCTTCATTCCTATCATATGGTTGGAACATGCAAAATCAAGGAACCAATACCCTTTTGGAGTTACTATCTTGTCTTCAGTGCATGCCATCAGCACAAGTTCTTCATTTCATCAAACTCGGCATAGTTTGCCCCCTTGTCTTCTTTAGGACATTCGAACTGGTAGTGACCCAGTTGTTTGCATCTGTAACACTCCACATTAGACTTATCAAAGTTTCTTCCTCTACCTCAGCCCCGTCCTCTTCCTGTCATGGAGCCTCCTCTTCCCCTCGAGTATCTTCTTCTATAGTTGTGATCATCAATCTTCAGTGCATGTTCCTCCCCTTCTTTGTTGATGAGCTTTTGTTCATGTACAGCAATGAACTTTGCAGTTCATCGATAGTAAATCTATCCAGATCCTTGGATTCTTCGATTGAGCACACAACAAAGTTGAAGTTTGGTGTGAGGGTCCTTAGTATCTTTTCAACAACTTTGAAATCAGTCATGTTTTCAACGTTGTTTCTCATCACATTTGAAACAGTCATGACCCTGTTGAAGTAGTCTTCGATGGGCTCACCAACCTTCATCTCTAATGTTTTAAACATTCTTCTTAATCTCTGCAGCTTAGCCCTTTTCACTCTATCATTCCCTTTGTACTTTGCCTTCATTGCTTGCCACAACTCCTTGGCTGTTTTCTTTTCCTTGATAGTGCAAAGAATACTCTTATCTATAGAATAGAAAAAGTAGTTCATTGCCTTCAAGTCTAGCAACTTCATTTCTTCAATCTCTTTTCTTCTGGCATCTGACACTTGATCTCCTGTTGAGGGCTCAACATAACCTTTTTCCACAGCAGGCCAGAACTCTTTCGATCCGAGGAGATTCTCCATGACCATGCTCCAGTGGTCGTTGTCTCCATCAAACTTAGGAATGACAAATCCTTGCGATGAACCTTCTTCGTTTGTCATTGTGTTTTACCTCACTCACTCACTCAATGATTTGATCAGAACCACGCTCTAATACCACTTGAAGGGATCAAGTGATATGCTAATAACTCTCGTGAAAGTGATACTTCATTCATCAAGAACAATGCCTTAAATAGGCTTACAACGTCCCAACTGATAGACCCACTAACTAGCGAAAAATCAGATACTAAGCAAAAACAAACTTGACTCAAACTACCCATGAACCCATGACAAACTAACCCATGAACCCATGACTTATTCAGTATAAACATGACTGTTACTAAAAGAAACTCCATATGCTGCTCATACTTCAATATGGTGGTGGTGCGATGGCAGCGGTAGTGGTGCAACAAGGAATAAAAGTGTGAAGGTGGTGGTTGAGTCGTGGTCATGAAGGTGGTGGCAGGAGTGGCGGTGATGGTAGCCGGCAACGGGGATGGTGGCGGCAGTGCTTAAAGATGAAGATGAGTGATGGATGATGTGTGGAAGATGGAATATGATGATGATAAAGATGGTCGCTGGAAGTGAATTACACAAGTAGTCCCTTTATTCATTTGTAAATTACATTATTAGTCTTTATAAGTGAAAAGACTAAAATACCCTTATCTTTAACAGAATTATCTAACAGTGTTAGTGGATTGGAACTAGCTGAGAAAAAAAATACATATCTCAAGGAGTAAAATCGTAATTTTGAAACGTTTGGATGAAAATCGTTATTCAGACTAAACCACATGGAGCAAAAGTGAAGTTTACTCAAAATATTAATTTAATTTGGGACCACCACACCCACACCCCTACCCCACCCCCAACCTTTCTTCTTCTTCTTCTTCGTCTTCATCCTAACCACCACCACCCTCCCATCTCCACCACCACCACTACCACACCACCATCAATCCACCACCACCAACTTTCTTCCCACCTTAAGTTACTCACTTCCACATTCTTTATTCAATCTACTACACAAGATTCCAATAAATATCACCACCACCTCACGTTTCTTCTTCAATAAGGCAATTAATCCCTACCATTAAGAGTCATCACAATATTAACACCATCTTATACCTGCAATTACAAGTAATAGGTCCACTATAATGGGTGTATTGAAGTGTAATGGGTGTATTGAAGTAGTAAATTGTGTGGTGACAAGTAGGAATAGGTGGAAAACTACTGTTGGAGTTACGGGTGCATCTGAAGGATTGAAGCATCAAGTGGTACTCTTCGAAGGAAGAAGATCCATAGTGGATTTTATAAGGGTCGGCTACCATAATGATGGAGAGATGCGATGAAAACCAGCTGCTGTTTGTCACTTCTGGAATCAAGATGGGTTAATCATCGATTACGTCTCTGAATCGGGCACCCATCACTAGCGTCGGTTGCACACAAGCGATGGTTAGGGGCAGCGGTAGAGGGGTGGGGTGGGTGGGGCTTCGGAGGGGGCTGTTGTGGTGGCATGGTATGGCTGCGGCGGTGGCACGATAGGGAGGGGTATGGGTAGGGGTAAAATTATCATTTTTAAAAATTTAACGTCCAAAACTAACGGACATTTATCCGAATGACTAAAAGTGTTACTTTTCAAACCTTAGGGTTAAATTTATAATTTTTCAATCCTAGGGACGAAAAGGTAAAATTTCAACAAACCACATGGACGATCCGTGTAATTTACTTTAATAATAACAATAAGCATATAATTATTTACACATACTACTTTAGAGCATGTGTAATGGTAGTATGAGTGTGAATGTGAGCAAAAAATGATGTCATATGGTCGTCAAGAAGGTGCCACTCTAGCTAAGCCTTTGATCACATTCACACTCACTAAGTGATGTTATGGTGTAGCGAGTATGAGCAATTTGTTATTTAATTTGTATTATTGTTGTTATTGTTATTATTATTATTATTATCATTATTATTAGAGTAATTTACGTGGATGGTCATGTGGTTTGGAACAAATCATGAATTTCATTCTTAAACTTATATTTTTGTGGATTTGGTTCTTAATTACATCATTTTCTTCATAAATAGTCCTTCATTCAGTCGGTGGTGTTAATATCAAGTGAAATGTTTATTTTATTCTTTTAAAAGTTGTCTTATCCTTTAAACCTATAAACATTTTTATTCTTATAAAAAGATAAGTGTTTGTGTACTTTAAATAATATCTAGAAAAATAAAACAATTACACACATATGTACTCCTAAATTAACCTTTCCAAATCATCATCTTCACCCTCCACCATTTTGCTCGCTCCGGCCACAACCCCATCTGCACACACTAGCCGACCAATCTCTGGCGATCTACCACCACTTTCATTGTTGACCCACTATCTCATAATATATTTAAACAATACGCAATGCTATATAGAATTGGGGTACATCAAAACTAAAGTTACAACATAGGATATGAATATGAACTTCTTCTGGATAGGTGAAATTACATGATTATGAGTTGTCGTCCAAAAATCATCGGCAACACTCGACTTATGCGTAGAAATCAATTGTAGAATGTGAAAGATAGAAAATGATTTGAATATCGGTTTGCTTTAAAACTCATCAAGATTTGAAGATCAATTTGGATATTGATTTTAAGGGGATAACGAGGATCGGTTCCAATCTTACACTGGTCATCGAGTCCATCACATTCGTCTGCTAAACTTACAAAATCCTAAATAAATCACCGCTTAGTGTTTGATCTCTTTTAATCGGTTCGGCCATTGGGGTGGTCGATGTTCCTGATTTCCAGCACCTACAATAGGAGGGTGGTCGGGGTGTGGGGTGAGCAAAGGCAGTGTGAGGGGTGGAAGAAAGGTGAGTATTATTCCGGCTTCAAATTTTTTGTATTGTTTAATTTGTTAAAATGTAAAGACCAAGATGCCCTTAAAATTACCGATAACGTCTTTAAATACAATGACCATCTTTGTGTAAGGATCACGTCTTGATTAGAGATGATCATGTCTAAGCTAGATATAATCATGTTAGTAAACTTATGTGTGAAATAGACCTGAACTAGACATGACCATGTTTGAGCTGGACATGACCATATCAGCAAACTTATGTTTGAAATAGACCTGAACCGAACATGACCATGTCTGAGCTGGACATGACCATGTCAGTATACTTATTTAAAATCGTATATGAACATTTCCACACAAATTTCATTAAAGTTGCCAATTCAAAGTTTTGTTACACGCATGATTGTTTACGTTAAAATAAGCCCAAAACATAGTTATGGTTTACTAACATGATTCAGAATCATGTAAGTTTGAAAACTAATTACACTTGATAGTTAGTTCATAACCATGTGTTGCATACAAAAAGAGCGCGTGTATTCGACCATTGTCTTGACTTGCTGATCATTGGGTTACTGTTTTACCTAGGTTAAACCACCACAAGTTAGTTAGGCATACATAAATATAACTACACATAAATACACGAATTTGATACTTTCATCAAAACTCACAAAGTATGATATTTCAACCGCAATAGCATTCTTCCTCTTATGTACTTCCTTGTAAATAATAGACATTCTATTTCCATTCAATCCATTTCTTTTTACTTGCAATATTCATATCCCAAAACCATCATGGAAATCATTCCATGATTCGATTTCAATAGAAAAACTTAAATTCCATTCCTCAAGGCTATCCATACATTTTGCCCAAATTGACCCGTTTCAACCAGTAAAAATTATACCATTTTATTTTAAGTCCTAATAATTCAATCACTTTCGCCTTAAACAAATACTAGTAAAATATTTTGAGTTCAAACAACCGTTCTAAAAGTAAAGGTATAAGCTAGAAGCACTTCTCCTTTCACGCTTTATGTTTGTTATGACTAAAGGACTAAAAATCTTTAACATGCATGATCTTTAGCTTTCAATTTTAGCTTGAATTAAAGGATTTACAAAAATTTTAACTTGAGGAGGTGTTCTTCTTCTTTCTCCAAAATGTAGAAACCTCCTCCCACTACCAAAATCCCTGAATTTTTATTTCTTTTCTACCTTTATGTTTATTAATTATTCTTTCCTGAATTGTTAATTCAATACCTCAATTTTGGTTTTTATTTTAAAATCCAAAGTTTTTTTTTTCATTCACTATTAACAAAGAATCTAACTAATTTGGTTACTTTGGTTAATATATATTTCATTCCATAAAACTAACAAACACGATTATTAATGAGATTTCAAATTTGGGTGTTACACCTTGAAAGCGAAAGAGGGAATTGATAAATCTAAAAAAAAAAATGCGGTTTAGGGACCAAATTCATTATTTGCCCTAAGCCACAAGGACCATCTACGTGATTTATTATTATTATTATTATTATTATTATTATTATTATTATTATTATTATTTTATTATTATTATTATTATTATTATTATTATTAACTTGTTTTTTTAATTTATTATTAGGGTTATTTTTATTATCATTGTTATTGTTATTCTAATCAATATGTCATTTTAATTCATAGAAAAATAAAAACCATAAAATAAAAATTATAAAATAATCTAAATATATTATATCAAACATAAATATTATATCACAAATCAAGAACAATAAACGTGCCAGACAATTAAACATAAAACATTCCAACAATTAACGTTTGTGAATGGGAAACCGAATGCACTCATCAACGACGAGCGCAACATTCATAACTTGTTCAATAATTCACTCGAAAGGTCGGTTCATCATGATGCGTAGGTAGCCTAAGTTAAACCTTCCGACTTTTGGTGTGAATTTGCCTCCACTTGGACCAAAATTTGGTTCACGAACGGTATCTTTCCGTCCCATGGTGTGAAAATTGTTATTGCTAACACTTAACTAAAATTGAAGGTTGTGAGCAACTTGTGGATAATTGTTTCGCATCGACCCACGCCGACCCAAAAGCTTCTTCCTCCTCGATAGTCAATGGTTCGAGTGAATCGTTTCGTAAGCCTGCTAGGTTGACATTGTTGTTTGGTGGATGTTGTTTGGATTCATGGCGTTAAAAGTATGTATTTTTAAAATTAGAAAATGATGTAAATTTGAATGATATCACTATATTTACTATTTTTTTAAACAGGTGTATTAAGGTATTTATACTATTTTTTGTAGACTAAGTCTTTTTAAATGTACCACCAATACAATAACTAACGAGGCAACGTTTGAATCTTGAAACCATCCATCATGATCAGGCTCACGAGCTCCTTACCACGCACCCTCTCACGAGAGGGAAGGGTGTTGTTCCACTTCGACGTTGGCCACATAGGTGTCCCACAACCCCTATCACGCTGCCATAAATTTTGCTATTAGATGTGGTACATAAAACAACTTTATAAGCATAGCTTATTATTTTTTATCCTAATTTTCTAATGCATACGCTTTTACCGTTTTCCCTATTTGTTAATTCTGTATTAGACGCGTCCTTTTAACATTTCCAAATCTCACATCTAATCAAAACAAAAAGAACTTAATAGCGGCAACTTTTAAATTTAAATCGAGTGTGGGGACATAATATATGCAATGGTACTAATCACCCTCATCTTAAACATTAAACATTGCATTATTATATTGAAACCTCAACAACCATCCAGAAAGGGAATCACAAGGAGAAGCACCCAACACCAAATGATTACTCTCTCCAAGACTAGTTTTTTGTTTCTATCCACAAAATCATCATCTTTTTCCTACATCATTACAAGCTGATTGTTGGTTGGATATCAATTTCACATGTCTGATGAACCCTTTTACAATAAAGTAATCCATTCGATGATCAAAGGTAATTCTTTCTGCAAAGATTGAATCTTGTTGTTTATAGATGTTAATTTGTACAAATTGAATGGAGAGATTTAGGGTTTTATTAATAAAATTGTATTAATCGTTAGGATCTTTGCAACTGCAGGTGAAAAGGGTTTTAATTGTTTGAATTGGGGATAAAGAAATTTGGGTTTTTATTGAGGTTTTTGCATTCGTTGATTTAGCACTGGTTTTCAAATTAGGGTTCTTGAAGAGTTTTTGATGATCAGATTGAGGAATTTGGGTCTTAATTGAGGTTTCTACACTTGTTGATCTAGAAACACCGGTTTTCTATGGTGGTTGGGATTGGAATTGGTGAGTCTTCGAATTGTTGGTCACGCGATTTGATGACCCAATTGGTTAGGATGAATGAGGATGGGGGGAGACAAGTTAGTTGTTCTGGTGGAGGTGGTTCAAGAAACAGTAGCCCTAAAGGTCGAGGGGCGGGGGCAAGGAACATTAGCCCGTCTAAACATAAGGTAATCAAGACAAAACCGAGGGGTCTAGATGAAGAAATCATGGCTAAATGTGTTAAAACTCCTCACCCTGATGTTCAGATGGAAGATGACATATGGTCTATGTTACCTGAAGATTTGTTGAATGAGATATTAGCATGGGTCCCGCCTTTTATGATCTTTCGTCTTCGTTCTGTTTGTAAAAGATGGAATTCGATCTTGTTAGATAATGGTTTTTTGAAGTTTCATTCACAAGTCCCATCCCATGGGCCTTGCCTTCTCACATTTTGGAAAAGTTTACAATCTCAAACACCACAGTGTTCAGTTTTTAGCTTGCCATTAAAACAGTGGTACAGAATTCCATTCACATTCCTACCTCAATGGGCTATTTGGCTAGTTGGATCATCAGGCGGGCTAGTTTGCTTTTCGGGTCATGATGGGTCAACTTTTAGAACCCTAATCTGTAATCCCCTTACACAAACATGTAGAATACTACCAACTATGCATTATAACCAGCAACGACAGTTGACCATGGTTGTTGACCGAAAGCAAAAATCTTTCAAGATTATTGCTGCAAATGATCTTTTTGGTGACCAATCGTTACCAATTGAAGTATATGATTCAAAGCTTGATAAATGGTCCGTGCATCAAAAGATGCCAGCTGTGAATCTTTGCTCATCGAAGATGGCATTTTGTGACTCAAGATTGTATCTTGAAACACTTTCACCACTCGGGCTGATGATGTATGGGCTTGACACAGGCTATTGGGAACACATACCTGCAAAATTCCCACGGTCTTTGTTAGACGGGTATTTGATTTCAGGCACCAACAAGCGGTTGTTTCTCGTTGGTAGAGTTGGGCTTTATAGTACTCTTCAAAGTATGAAAATTTGGGAGTTGGATCATGTAAAAGTGATGTGGGTTGAAGTTACCAGAATGCCACCAAGATACTTTAGAGCTCTCTTGAGATTATCTGCAGAGAGATTTGAGTGCTTTGGACAGAATAATTTTATACTTTTTACATCTTGGAATCAAGGGAGAGGTTTGCTTTATGATGTTGATAAAAAGGTGTGGTCTTGGATTGTGGGTTGTGCTCTTCAGTCGTGTAACAGTCAGGTCTGTTTTTATGAGCCAAGATTCGATGCTTCGATCTACTAAACTGCTAGCTTGAACTGCAACGGTTTGTGAAGAAATCGGCTTTTAAATCTTTATGTTGGCTCAAACTAGATCATTTGGGTCACTGTTGAACCCATGTCGTTTAGCGGCTGTGTTTAGATGCAAGTTCAAGTGTGTATACATTTTATTTCTTATTTTGATACTTTTGTATACTTATTGAAATCAGTTACGCATGAAACTTACATTTTTTTTATAAATTTAGTTGTTTTGTATATTGAAACTATTGCATGTGACCCTTTTACATTGCTTACGTGTACTACTAGGTTACTTTGATGTTTGTTGGGGATAATGTTTGACTTGAACCGGACCAGAAACTGTTGAAATTTTTTTATGGAACTGAAAACCGGATTGGTTAAGTTTCAATGTACAAATTTGTGGTCCTAAGCCAGATTGTGAACTGAATAAACTTTCTTTCATCCCAATTTGAACAATCTAAACATGAAATATTGTCGTTTTACAAGTTTAAAAGCCTGAGCTAACAAGTCATGCATCAGAAAATGAACTGAAAGAAGTCAAGAAAAAACAAGAAAGACGAAATCTTTCTTCAAGTTCTAATTTGTGAGGTTTCATCAATGCTGGTCATTCGTTTTAATTGATTCTGTTGCAACTCTACGCGACCCATGATCTCTGAGAATTCTTGGCCTCCAAAAGACATGGTGCTACGGCTATCTGATCGCATGATATGCCTTTGTTTAAGCCTTTTTATATCCTGTGAAACCTCAGCAATGGTAGGTCGTTTTCTGGGTGTTTTATGCAAGCATCTGTGAGCTATTCTAGCCAAGCTTCTAACTTCTTCAAGATTACATTCCCCAGTTAATTTCTCGTCAAGGATTTCATCTGTGCCATCTGAACTCATGGCTGCCTGATATTAACAAATAATGTTTATTAACAACCCAAGGAAAAAAGAAAGTTGATTCAATTCAAATTTGAGGATTGTAACTACCATTTATCAACACTAAATCAATCAAGATTCTTAAAAGTTATATGGAATTACAAATTACGAGGTTTTACAATGAATGTTATAGATTGAGAAACATTTTTTGTTGAGTTTCTGCAAAATATTTGACAAGCTAAAAATTTCGACCATGAAAGTCAGAATGTAGAATGAAAACATGAAAAAAGAAAATATAAAAAGAATGCTCTTTTGGTGATGTACAATTCAATATACTCAGATAATAGAAGGTCCGTTTTACATTGTTACTACCTAGGTCAAAATAAATGTAAGTTGTTTGACTAAATATCCTTCAATAGAAACAAGATAATGGTTAGATATAGCATGGATGGACAGGTGATTCTAGAATATAAACAGGATACACATGGACATACACAGGAAAAGCTTATTTAGTAGCAAATAAAGTAAAAGTAAAAAGTTTGTTATTATAGCGCCTCCCCTGAATAAGTGTTATATACTTGTAGTAATTAGTGCATCCACTGCATAAGTCTTATATACTTGAAGTAATACATTATACAAGTTAAAAACCTTAGTGAAGAGTTTCAAATAATCTAAAGTAACAATTCTAACAAATGAGTATAAACTTACTAGATTGACATATTCCATGAGATTTTGATGTGGATGAATGGCCGTAATGAGTTCAAAGAGGATAATCCCGAAACTGTAGATGTCACTCTTTTTGTTGAATTTGTTCGTGGATACATACACAGGATCGATGTAGCCATATGTACCTTTAACACTTGAATTCTTATCATCAAAAGCCTCTTCTTTAGACAGGCCAAAATCAGCAACCTATTTAATCACCATATTGTTCAAAGAACATTTATTCATACCAGATTTTCATGTCCATGACAAATATATTATAAATGAGATCTCAGATCTTGCCTTTGCTCTCATTAAGTGGTCTAGCAGTATATTAGCAGACTTCAAATCTCGGTGTATGACAGGTGGAACTGCCTGCTTGAAGTCTTAGTATAAATAAACATTTTATATACAACTAAATAACCGATAAAAAAGGAGGGTATGAATATACATACCCCATCATGAAGATATTCTATCCCATGTGATATGTCAAGGGCAATTTGAAGCCTTTCTTCCCAATTTAAGGTGGGTTTCTCTTCATCTAACAATGGTTAATCATGACAATTAATGAGATGCGGCACATAATGTACTATATTCATGATAAAGTCTTAAACTCTTTAAATAATTATAGATTATCAAGCAATCAACATAGGAAAATGGTTATTGCAACTTCAAGCATCAAAAGCATATCCAATCGCTATCTCATACATCACAATTATCTTAATGTGGTTATTCAATATCACGAGATTGCTTTCAGAACGGACATGCAACACCCCATAACTATCATCAAACTTATGGAAAAGTGGTCTTCTTCCTTTATAAACTTCCATTACCAAGGTTAAAGCCTCTCATTCTACCAAAGAATATAAAAGACTAATAAACAACTTACCATATAAAAAGCTTGACAAGCTTCCGTTCCTCATGTATTCATATATTAACATTCGTTGCCTTTTATCTACACAATACCCAACTAGATTCACCAAATTTCTATGATGCAGCCTTCCTAATAGAGATACCTGCCAAAAGATATTTAAATTTAAGACAAACAGCAACAGTTACTATTGTTATAAAAGTGGATTTTTCTGGTAATTAAGCCAATAGGTTATAAGCCTTACCTCAGTTTGAAACTCTTTTTCCCCTTGTTTGGAATCAGAAGCAAGAGCTTTCACTGCAACAATTTCACCTGCTGGCATCACTGCTTTATATACAGGGCCAAAAGATCCTTGTCCCAATATAGTTGTAAAGTTCTTCGTGGCATTCTGGACGTCCCTGAAAAGTATAATTCAGTTATATTAAGATCGCATCTCATTATTAGATAAAGATGCAAGTTTCTTCTAATTTTTGGTAAATTATAATCTTAAGCTTAAGTTAAAACATAGTAAAAGATGAAAGCTGTTAAAAACACATACTTGTAAGAGTATTTTATTAGCCCAGATGTCGATGCCTTGTTATACCGTGTAGCAATTGGTGAAGTTTTTGCAGGATAAGTTGACAGTTTAGCTGTTACAGAGTTGTTGAAGGATCCACTCGAGATAATACTTGTGTCTACACCACTACTTTTGTGAGTAGGTAGTGCTGAATGGGGGCGTTTATGTCTTTTCCACCACCATATGCCAAAGAATACAAATGTTGCTATAAGTATGCCAGCAGCCAGACCCGCAGAGACTCCAATGATTACTAAATCAACTTTGTGAACCATATTTTCTCTCTTTTCACTAACAATAAGAACATCTTGTAAGCAACTTCTTCAGGTTCTGTGTCATCAAAAAGTGAACACAATTGTTTACTTTAACATAGGTGTACAAGAACGAGTTTGAAGTCTGTTGCATTAAAAGGAAATCTTGTGAAAGTATGTTGCTATTACATCTTACTTTCCCAATACTATAAGTCAAATGTCTAAAGCATCATCTAGTATTGACAAGAGACTCATGAACCATAGATAGAAAAATTTGTTTCAACATCTTATCATAAGGGAACACAAGCATGAGGTTTGCCACCCTATGATCAAAGATAATCTGGAGAAACTATCATATACCAAATATTATGAGGTTACATCTATCTTCAAAGAAACTTTACATGAAAGGCCTGCATGAGAAGACACATGTCTCATAATCCCTGTATTAGATAGCAATCCCAAATCTAAATTGACAGAATGACAGCATGGAACATAGGCTCGTGAGTTAAAGATTCAAGAACATGATAAACACCCAAGATTCCTCAAGGTTTGCCCACCCTACGATCAAAGATAATCTTGATAAACTACATCATCTACCAAACTCTGTGGGGAATTTCATCGAACAGGTAGAGGGTAATCTTTAATCAGATAAATGCATTCAATTATAAGCTCATTGATCTTGAATTCCACACATCTTGATTCAATCTTTATCATTTGCTCATGTTAAACATGTGTATTGCATAAATCCACAAGAACACAAAACCCCATCATTCAAAATCAAAATGAAAATCAAAAAGAAAAGAAGAATTGATCTTGAGAATAAGGAACAAACCTGTTGATCTTGAGACAGAAGGGATACTACTGCGACATTGGAAATTGGTGAGTTGATGAAGAAAGATGAAGAGTGTGATGAAGTGGTCAAAGGGTGGATGAGTGCCATTTGCTCAAATACTGCCATTGCCGGATCGGCCGTGCGGATTTATAGGTTGATTTTGTCCTTATGATTGACGTCAAGCGTGTTGGGGTTCTCGATCACTTGCTAGTTTTTTATGCACACTAATATACTATCAAGTATCAAACAAGGTTGAATTGCCACCGCCTTTTCTAATACAAAAGTCTATTCTTTTTGTATGTTTATAGACTTCTTTATGGAGGGATTTTTGTGATTTATCATAGAATGGTATTGGTTTGTTTTAATTCGGTTCAGTTTAGTTTGCTTTGATTTGATTTGATTTGGTTTTATCTTGTAATCAAATCATAACTGAAAGTTTTAGTTTTATTGTTTGAGATGGTTGGTCTATAGATTTTGATATCATAACCAATAAGTAAAAAACGGACCCCTTAATTAGAAAATTATATATGACAGTGCCGGAAAGCAAGGCACTGGCGGAACTTGAGGAAAGATGTAGGAGGGGCCGAAAATCACGAGACCCAAATCAAGGGGGGCGAAGTTAATACATATAAAATTTTCGGTTGAAATATGTATAAATTTTCACTACTAAATGAAAAAATAGGGGGCGGAGCTTCCTCGGGCCCCACCAAAGCTCTGCCCATGAAGCAAGGGATAGAGCGGTAAGTCTTTGGGTATGAATCGATGGGTTGCATATAATTTAGTGTAATTGATAGTTGAGTTTGTTAAAATTCGCTAGATGTAAACCAAAATAAATTTGGATTCTAATTTTTTATACTTATTTGGTTTAGCAGGATTGACTACCCCATCTAAAACATGTTATTAAATTTACATGTTTGTTATTTTATTAGTCCCTCTATAACATAAAATTATTGATAAATTTATAATTTTTAGAAATATATTAATCAACACTTACTCTTTAAATGATTTAAAATAAACTTAGATCATGTACGATCTACTTGATTAATTCCGATTTCCGTTAAATATGATTTTTTTCAACCAACTACTTTAGACTTGTTTTATTAGGGTCAAGTTTAATATAAAATAAAACATATAACATAAAAGATTGTAAGAATTCAATGTATATTTTGTTTAGACTTTACCAGACGTCAAAGTCAAACATTCAAATAAACAAATATTATTTTAGTTCGATTATTCAATTAAGACACAACTCACAATTAAAACCAAAACCAGAAACAAGTTTTAATCAAGAAATATAGACCCGCGTGTTCCGGCGGGGTCGTACAATTACAATAATATGGTTAAGTGTACGTAACCTCCGTTACACGCGTTGCAATGATGACAAAACATATGAATTCAAAAGACGGATTGATTTTGAGTATTAAAACATAGATAGAAGTTACAACCTAATAATTTTAAAAAATTAATGTTTAAAATATAATAAATAGAGAAAAAATAAATAAAAAGTTGATGTCTACATGTTTCAAACTTGCACAACATAGAAAGAAAACATAGAGCTTTAACCGTCCGGTCTACCAACAACTTTGAGTTATGTGTAGAAGCGTACATGTTTATAAATACCCAGCTTTGGTAAAAGCATAAGAAAAAAAAGAATTTTTTTCCACCAATCGTATTGTGACACGTGGCAGGGCGGTGGGAACTAACAAGTGCCTTAGAGTCACATTGACACGTGGCAGGGCGGTGGGAACTAACAGGGCGGTGGGAATAAAGGATAAATAGTTAAAAATGAGGTGATTTATATATAAAAGAATCAATATTTTTTTGAACTAGACATACACTCGTCAATTTTTACTCTAAGAACTAAATTCACTTCAAATCTATCTTATAAAAAAACCTTTTAAGTCTTACCACTATATGTTGTTTCAAAATCCTTACTTAAATGTGAGTTGGAGAAGAAGCAATGCACAAGGATGATTCATACGATTCATATTCATCTCATGGGTGATGTAGGCTCTTTTCCTCTCTTCTAATATTTATGAACTACAACCGTAGAAAACTTGTTAGAGGACCTGGAACTTGAGCTTTAAGGACACTCCAACGGTTGAGTCAGTGTGAGCATAAGATATACTAAACATACGCTAGATGTATTAGAGTGAGAGTCAAGATGATGGGTATGAGAGGTCAAAACTGAAAAAGACAAATAGATGGTAACCCATGAGAGAGTAGAGAGTTTTGAATAATTTTATGTCTAATGTTTACCTGCTATTGAAGATGATATTTATAGTGTTTGTAGTGGTAAGTCTCTGAACAAGATTCTATTATTGGTAATCTGTAGTTAAACATCTGGATTGAATTCTTTTAGTCGGAGAGTTATATGTCTATTTGGTGCAACGGTTTATACACGACTTTAATGCTTGTTGTCCCCTATAGTTGGCATTGCTCTGTTATTTGACTTTCTTTTATCGGATATGTTATTGTCCATCCGAGTACTTTGGTCATCGACTCTTGTTGTTTTGTGACCCGACTATATTCTATACACCTTTGATAGCTAATGAACACTTTACTTCGTTACTAAGTTTCTTACCTTTATTTAAACAGTTTCTTTGAAATTCCTAAGTGTAGAACTTCAAACTACTCCCTCTATGTCAAGCCGCACCTGGGGTCCTCCCCTTGCGTAAACCGAGTCTATGGGTCTTCCCCTTGTGTCAGTCGCGGCTAAGGTTCCCATCTTTCTTAGTTAGTGGTCTCGCGAACTTACTTTACTGTGGCATATTAACAGTTCTTTTGAGGGTGATTTTTAAGTTTGGGCAAGTGTTGGATTATGAGCTACGGCCAAGGTATACCCTCTTGGCCCGCGACCAAGGCTGTTCTATTCACCTAGTTTCTTTTGCTCAGTGTAACCACGTTATCACACCATGTTTAATTCTTTTGACAATGATTTGAGTTGTATTTAAAAGAATACCCCATCAATACCCAACCTACCCAAAAAACAATAATATTCGGCATCCAAAGAACAAAAGAATAATTTAAAAACTCATATCAAATTTTCATTAAAATAAACACGGTCCATGTAACGATGCGCATGTAACTAGAGGTGTACAAACCGGTTTTTTTACCCAAACCGGTTCGGGTTCAAAACCGAACCGGTTTTTTTGTCGTGGGGTCAAACCGGTTTTTTTTTTCAAACTGGTTCGGGTTACAAACCGGTTTGGCTCACCGGATACTCAAACCTATCAAACCGGTTTGAAACCGGTTTTAGGACCGGTTTAACCGGTTTTTTACTTTTTAAACCGGTTTATTAACCGGTTTTGAGGGTGGGGTTACCAAACCGATATACAAACCGACAGTTCGGATCAGTTTGGGATCGGTTTGAGCCAAACCGGTTTTTATTTAAAACCGATTTCAATTTTTTTGGTCCAACCAGGTTTTTTACCCGTGTTTACATATAACACCACCAAGCGTATTATATCCCCTAGCATAACCACCACCGAAAGAAATGAACGTCACTAATAATAATAATAATCTTTTTGAGCTAGGGCTTTTCAGTAACCCGTACACTTGTACCCTTCTTTATCCTCCCCACTCGTAATTCAAACCACCACACTCCGTCGTTCCCACCACCGTCACCGCCGTCGTACGCCGCCGCACCGCTTTCACCTCCGCCTCACCCCTCCTCCATAAGTACGTTTATCACTAATCGCCAGTGTGTTTATCGTTAATTGCGTCATTTAGGACTTTAGGAGTTTATATGACGGTGGAATTTTGTGTGCATGTGATGTAGGAATTGGAGCTGATGGTTAGGTCGGTGAAGAGTCATCACCATCAGGAGGAAGATGAGGATGAAGAGGATTTTGTTTCGAGAACGACTGATGGCTCCTCGCATAGAGGTTTTTCTGTGTTTACATGATTATGTTGTGTGTGTGGATGTGTGCATGCGTAATTGGGGAATTGAAGTTTTTGATTGGATGTAGATGGGAGGAGGAACGATCAGAAGGCGAGTTCTCATCGCTCGAAGCATTCGGAGACGGAGCAGCGTAGGAGGAGTAAGATAAACGAGAGGTATGCATGATTGATCTTTGGTTTCTTATTTTTGAAAGTTGTATCATTTGTATGAAATAGGATTGTAGGAAATTGGCTGATTTTGTGCTTAATGGTATAGCTAACAGCTGAATTTGGTGTTTGGATAAAAGTTTTCAGCAAAATAAACTGCTTTCTTTTTATAGTTTCATTTAGTGAGTCAAGTTTTATAGGTCTAAACTGACTCTGAGGATATACTTGAGTTGGGGGAAAGTATTCATGTTGTGTGATTAATCTGGTTAATTATGGCAGGCCTTCATACGAGTTCTGGTCACTTTTTGTGCCTGTTTATGATCCACTTATGGACTAACCAACATTGACACTTATTGTAGCTGATAGAAAGATGTGTTTATGCCTTTGCTATTGTGAATACAGGAACACGACATGCAAAATGATGCATCCCCTTTATCTTGGTGCTAAATTCTAGAACTATTGTGAACTTTGTTATTATGCATGAACAGATTTCAGATTCTTAGGGACCTCATTCCTGAAAATGATCAGAAAAGAGACAGGGCTTCATTCTTGTTGGAGGTTTGTATCCTTGTTGCTGTATACAACTTTTCTTGTAGTTTATTGATGCTTGAACATGACTTTGGGAGTGGTTTTGTGAATGTAGGTCATACAATATATCCAGTTTTTACAAGAGAAGTTGCAGTTGTATGAAGGAACGTATCAAGGTTGGAGTCCAGAGCCCAGTAAATTGATGCCATGGGTAAACTCCATAATCATCATATCTGCATTTTGCTATATTTTTCTATATTATTCTTGCTTGTTTGGATAGAAGTTGTGACTTCTCTTTTTCTAAGAGATGATTTTAGCAATGAATTTTTTCTCTTCTTAATATTCGTTTGTTTTTTTACCTGTTGAGGCTTAGTTTTTCATTTTAGGGGTCTAGGAAGGGTGGATGGGTACTCTGATTCTTCATGCATAGATGCCTATTCCATAGTTCATCAATTAAGCAAAGGAATATAGCAAAAAAGCAGTTGAAAATTAAAAAAGAAATAAAAGAACACAATAGAGACCACCTGTTAACAGAGCTTTAGAAGAGCATTTACAACACAAGTGCTGTATCTCTAATGAGCCCTGGCATATCTAATATTTTACTCCATCCCAAAAAGTTTGTCAGTTTTTACTTTGCAAAGCACATTACCATTTAACTCTAAAACTGACTTGTTAATTTGATCTCGAGAAAAAATTTAAAACAGTTCATACAAGAAACGCTTATAACATAAGAATGGTGTTGAAGATTTTAGACTTTGGGTATAACCAAAAGAATTTCATTTGATCATGGAGCATGTTTAGGTTTATAAAAAATAACTACATTGATGATTAAACAAGTCATGTGCTGTTCGACTAGATGCTAATGACTAATGAATAGGGATTACTTTCCACTCATTAAGTTAGGTTGGGGGGATTAATTTTTTGCTTAATGTTAAATTTGTTGATTCCATATTTCATGAGAAAAAGGCCAAAGGCTATCGTATGTTAAAAGCAATCTGCCTATGTTATATCATTATTGCAAACAGACATGATATAGATCTATAATTTTTATTTTCAAACAGAGAGGAAATTCTGGAGCAGATGACTTTGCAGATCAATCACATCCCATGAAAAACGGTTCTATTGACGAGGGTAATATTGTTCTCACTCAAGCCATGCTTACTGATCCACATAATTTGGTAGAACCCGACATGAGTGGCCCGGCTATCTACAAAACAACAGATCATGTTGACGTGTCATTACAACAAAACACATATGAATCGGAGCCTACCCACACTCCTCAGGGTTCTTTCCATGATGCTGACCTCTTCAGTTCACGCTCCAGACCACAAACTTGGAATGCTATACCTCATTCAGGTGAGGGTGCTACTCAAAGCTGCACTCCAAGTGTTCTAGAAGAATCTAGCATCTCAAATGCCTATTCCAAGGGGTGAGCAGCTGCTATATGTTTAAAATTTTTGTGGCTTTTTTATTTGACCCTTTGACCTGTATGAGATAAATTGATGTTCCCATAGGCTGTTGAATAATTTAACACGTGCACTGGGTTCTTGTGGAGTTGATTTATCACAAGCCAGTATTTCTGTACAATTAGATGTCAGGAAAGGGACAAGCAGTGGAGCAGCTTCAACGTCCTTTGGAAACAAGGTAAATTAAACATTTTTTTTACCTTTCTTTGTCTGTTAATGTTATTTTCATTAATTTGTTCATATGTGCTTAGAACTTCCCTTGCGACTGATTACTTTTACCTTACCACGAGACAATTTCATATATACCCCTGAAATCTTGCATTTATCATTTTTACCCAACCAAAAAAAATTAATATTAAATATACCAACTCAAAACACTTGAAGTTTCATATTTACCCATTTCAATAAATGCAGTTTATAATATTACCATAATACCCTTCTCTTTCTCCATACACTCTATACTCTCGTATCAGAATGCAAGTTTTAATGGAAGTGTAAAAATTTCTTAAGTTTGAAAATGAGCATATTTGATATAATGAGTTTTTGTTGGTTAAATATGATAATATACCAAGATTTGATGGGGATATATGAAATTATTTGTTAATATAATGAACTATCGTAGTAGTGAAGATGAGCTGTGAGTTGTACCGGTGATAGCATGGTGGTGTAATCGTGTTTACTATTTATGGATTAGGTCATGTTATATTTGTGATTTAAGGTTTCAACAAACACTATAAATTGAAAAATGTCCCAACAGGTAGTTTTGGTATGGTTCGTATAGATCAAGAGGGTGGCAACATGAGTTGGGTGGTTTCGGTAACATGTTCAAACAGGTAGTTTTGGTATGGTCCATATAGATCAAGTTGGGTCAACCTCCAAATTGTTTATTTACTCTTAATTATATTTTTACTTTGTCAAATAGGATTACATAATTTATATTAGAGCAAATTACATTGGTAAGGTTAAATTTCCGTCCTTCCTTTTGGAAAATTACGCATATGGTCCTAAGTGTTTGCTTATCATAACACGTTTGGTTCTTTTCACTATCCGGAGTAAGAACTTTTGTTGATTTAATGTGAATTAACAATTTTACCCTTGTAAGTAAAAACAAAAAAAATTATGTGTAACCCTAGATACTTCTACCTTATTTCTTCATCTTCTTCATCCCCCTTTCTTCTGGGTTTCATGAGTGCAATGGTAGGGTTAAAGATGGAGCAGGAACTGCCACATGCAACCGACGCCTCCCCGCTTTTCCTCTGTTTAATTTAAACCTGCAACAAAATCTTGATCACCAGGTCTCTGACACAGAGATTTTAGTTGTTTGTTTGTTTTTATAAGTCAAGGGGTACAGCGGCCTTTTTTAAATTTTAAACTAATTATAACTTCCAAGGACCAATGTGTTATGACTGAGCAAATAGTTTGTTTAATTTCTCAAATGAAATCACCAAAAATGATATTTGATCTTGCCCTAGGGACCATCCTTTTTATTTACTCTATTATTTCAACAAGAATATAATTTTTTGGAATAAAATAACTCAGGAGATTTTATGCTTTAATATATACTTTAAGCTGCTTTTAACCAACCTTTCGACATAACCCTGAAAGTGCCACTTGTATAGGCATCCTATAGAGACTTTTGAGAGGATGAAGCTTACATGTTTTGCTACATGATACTAGTTTCTTTCTAACCTTTGGTCACATGATGGATGTTCAGGATCACGAATTTCTATCCGAAGCAATGATACATTGTGGGGCCAGGAACGGAGATGATGTTAGCATTCGAGAACATAAGAGGCCTAGGACCGACGGAACCAGTAATTAAACCTTCCTGTTGATGTTCATCATTATTGTTTCCTTTAGGAAGTTTGTTTCTTTGTACATGTTTACACGAAGCAGTAAATGGGCAAAATGTTATCAGAATGTTCTTTATTTATAGTCATAGGCTTCCATTACAATTAGAGAAGCTGCTCTTCTTGAATCCATCTATTTGCAGCCATTTTACTGGCACTTTGGTTGAAACCAAGAAAACGAGGCATCAAGTATAAAGTCATATCTCTTTGGTCGGTTTTAGGGTGTTCACAATCTAGTTAGGTGCTCTGGATGCAGCCTTTCTATCCCACAAGATATTATTAAGGTTTACTTTCATTTCACCCCCAAACTCTACTTGTTGAATGAGATTTAACCAGATATGCTTACTAAAGTTGAGTCTGTTGATGAAAATTTTAGTGGAACTGCTAACTAGGGTTTTAGGAAACAGTTTGGCTGAACATGTTTTTTAGATTACACAGCGAGTGCTTGACTTAGTTTTTGTTTTTCAAATATTTTCATCGTTTATCAGAATTTATAAAATCACATTTTGATATATGACTTGACCTTAGTCACATGTGAACTTTTGTATGTTCTACATTTGGTCAGCTACGTCTTGGTCACCTATTGACCAATGATTTCATTACTGTGTTTAGAATATCAAAATCTTATAATCAATGATCCGTATGGTTATTTAACTTATAACATATTAATATCCGCTCAAATTACATAATCTCCCTTATAAGCATTAATTTAGATTTGTTGGAACACTTGTCTAACCAATTTATCAAGTTCTTACTTGTCAACCGTTTCTTATGAAGCTCGTTGAGAATCTTGTTTAATCATCTAAATTCTTTCTTGACTTATTATCCGAAATGATAATTATAATCATTAACAACTATTACTCATTTGGGGTAGTTTTACTGTATTCAGGAATAACACTAAGATTTGATATATCATTTTTTCGAGAGTCTCATTCTATAATAGTCTTTTTGTCTTTTAAGATAGAGGCAAAGTTTGTTTTTTTAAGATAGAGGCAAAGTTTGTTATAATCACATCCTTCCTTAATCTTACTCTACAAGTGAGATATTAAAAATACATTATCATAGGGAATTGAGAAGCAACTAGAATTGAGCTCCATGTGTTGCAGCGGGTTTTTCCCATAAACCCTATAACGTCACGGTTCGGTTATGGTGTTAGGGGGTTAAGACCGTGTCCATGTTGAGTTGTACCAACCTACGACGCCCCAGCGTTGCGGTCATAATATTGACATGGCTAAGTACGTAAAGCAAAGAGTATGTGGCGTCTCGGTTCGGATATCGAAACGTAAATATAAAATGCATCTCACAACGAAATATCCAGACATCGAGAAAAACTACGTCGTTCTAATTATGAGCGTTAAAAGTATGAAAACATGTTTTACAGAGACAAATGAAAATATATCACATATGATGCGATGTCTGTTTGAGTAAATTTACGTCAAAATGTAGACCAATTTGAGTTTTAGAAAAAATTATGTCAAAATGTAACAAACTCTTTTTTATATAACTTTATACGTCGCAACGACATATTTGAGTACACTATGTTTTAAAAGTAAAAATAAACAATAAATTATGCATAGAAAATATTGAAATAATTATAAAGTAAAAGTATATGTGCAGTGCTTGCATGTGAGTGATGTGTGAATTAGTGGAAGAAAAAAGAATTGGCGTAAGATTTGAACGCAGGCAATACGGGTGGGATTAAGCAACTATTGCCACCGAGCAAAACAACTAACTTGTGTCAAGCTCTGCTCTTCAAATCATTTAATCAAAACCTGTAGTAACCGACATATTGGTTTAATATATATTATAACTAGATTTAGTAAACCCGTGTAATATACGGGTTGAATAAGTAAAATATTAATATAATAAAAATTAATAATTATAAAATAATATTTAAAGATATGATACGACTGAAATTACATATGAGAAATGATTATCTTTATCTTTATCTTTATTCTTTATACTCTAATATAAGAATAACTTAAGATGACACGTGGCAGCACCACAATCATCCTCACCAAAATTTTCCCGCCTCTCTCTCATATTAAATAATTACCTTAATTATTAATAATATTATTTAATACTTTTTTAGATGTAATAAATTAAGAAAGAAATTTATTCATTAATGTTATTTCTAAATAAATAATTTTTTTTATAAATAATAATTTTTTCTAAAGCATAAAACTTTTTTAAAAATACGAAATATTTTAAAATTGGTATTTTTAAAAAGTCAATTTTTTAAAAACCAAAAATAATTAAATTTAGGAGTTATAATAAGAAAATTTTTAAAAATGACATTTTTATACGGTTTGTTTTAGAACAAAATGTTTATTTTTTTGGAAAAAAAATTTAAAAACAAAATTTTAAAAAATTAATATCACTGTTTTATTATTATAATCAAATTTTTTTTGGAAACGTAGACCAACTTGTGTCAAGCTCTGCTCTTCAAATCATTTAATCAAAACAAGAAAAGGTAAAAGGTAAAAGCTAAGTAAAACACTGTAGTAACCGACATATTGGTTTAATATATATTATAACTAGATTTAGTAAACCCGTGTAATACACGGGTTGAATAAGTAAAATATTAATATAATAAAAATTAATAATTATAAAATGATATTTAAAGATATGATACGACTGAAATTACATATGAGAAATGATTATAAATAATAAAACAGTGATATCAACTTTTTAAAATTTTGTTTTTAAATTTTTTTTCCAAAAAAATAAACATTTTGTTCTAAAACAAACCGTATAAAAATGTCATTTTTAAAAATTTTCTTATTATAACTCCTAAATTTAATTATTTTTGGTTTTTAAAAAATTGACTTTTTAAAAATACCAATTTTAAAATATTTCTTATTTTTAAAAAAGTTTTATGCTTTAGAAAAAATTATTATTTATAAAAAAATTATTTATTTAGAAATAACATTAATGAATAGATTTCTTTCTTAGTTTATTACATCTAAAAAAGTATTAAATAATGTTATTAATAATTAAGGTAATTATTTAATATGAGAGAGAGACGAGAAAATTTTGGTGAGGATGATTGTGGTGCTGCCACGTGTCATCTCAAGTTACTCTTATATTAGAGTATAAAGATAAAGATAAAGATATAAAGATATGGTAGGGTTATTTTGAGAACCACTCTTTTTTGTGAGAACTCTAGGAACCAATATAAGACACACATTTTTTATTACATACAAGTCACATGTCATTTCTTTTTTTTTTTAATGTTCATAATTTTTTTTACGAAATCATTTTTTTTTTTAAAAATTCATCTTTAATTTCAGTATTTTTTTTTTATCTTTCCAACTCCTATTATGTTGATATACTTTAAAAAAAAAAAATACATATGTGTAAATCTGGTTATACAAATGTGCAATAACAGATTTACACGTGTGTAAAACGAATTTCGTTAAAAAAATGATTTTTTTTTATTTTTTATAATCTTTTTTATTTTTTATGAAAGAGGGAAACTAGGGAAATATTTTTGTGTTTTTATTTTTTTTTATTTTTATGTATTTTTTGTTTTATAATTTTTTATTATGTTTGTGTTAATCAACGTTTTGACATTGAAAACTAGTGACCCATATTGGTTTTTAAAGTTCTTATAAAAAAAAAGAGTTCTCATTTGAATCATTCTCTATTATAATATCAGGTTTATTTTAAAGATGTTAGAAAAACTATTCATGGCATGTTTGAAAGAATACACTATATTCTATAATCTTTTTTAATAAAACGTAACATTAAACTTATAATATCATTGGTGAAAAATTAAACAACTTAATAAAAATAATCTATTTCACAAGGTTTAACTGAAAATACAAACGAGGGGTGAATTTTGAAGATAATTTGAACATTTTAAACACAAATTTGGATGCATTTCGTCATGAATTACAATTAGCTAAGCTTCCTATTGAAAGATATTTAAAAATATAAGTCATAATAATTTAGTATATATAAAGATAAAGATTGCTACTAAAAATATAAAATCGAAATTGTCATTTTACTAATGCATTGTAATTGAAGTTTAACATGCCTTATTTCTATTTACTTGTTTTCCAAGTTAAGTAACATGATTTAGTGACTAATATTAAATTCTTTAATTCTTATATCCAAGGAATATTTATATGGTAATAGACCCTTTTAAAGGTTTGAATAGAACCCAAAAACCTCTTTTCTTGGATCATTCAACAACTTAGGATTTCTTGGATCACCCTAAAATAGTACACATTTCATAATTTCAAAGTTGTCTACCCTAAAATATGGATCAAACAAGGTACCTTGATTTGTAAGTTTTCATTAATTCTTGAATATATTTGAGTTGAATTTATTAATTTTTTTCATAAGCAGTTTGATGCAGATAGAAGTCGAATTGATTTTTTTCATAAGACCGAAGATTGGGTTATAATTCAATATGAAAATTAGTCAACGGTTTGTGTTTAAAAAATCATATAGAATTTATCAGGTTTACATACATATAAACCAAATCGATTGAACACACTCTATTTAACTATAATTTTATGTTTTTTTTCTTACCCACAACTTATAAACTAACTTTTGTTATCTGATAATAAAAGTTTGGTTTAAGAATTAATGAGCTATAAAAAATAAGATTTTGACTAGAACTAATCACACATACTCATTTAACATTTTGATTCGGATTTAACAAGTAGACCTAATTTTCCTTGAGATTGTGTGCTTGTCTTTGTGTTTGTAGCGAATTAGATTTTAAATCTATATTCCTCTCGTGTTCTAGCACTTACATTTCATTAGTAGATCACTATACATTTGTGAGTGTTGAATTACACAATGTTGGCACACATCACATGTTTGTGCTTGTATACATTGCTACCAGATACATTAGAAAATCACTTTTTTATACACGAAAAGATCAGACGAGTGAATTAAAGACAATTTGAGTATAGTTTCTAGTGAAAAAGTTATATTTTTTGAACGGTAGCAATTTAAGATGTTTACCTATGAAATGTTTGAATGCATGTCTCTTAAAAAGAGATTTCAAGTATGTAATATCACCTTTGTAATTTTCCTCCAAACTTATCTATATTCCCTAACAAAAGAAGATATTTTTCCCCAGCAAAATACATTTATTATATGACTGCTAAACTATTTTTATTATAATTGAAAAGGGACAATTTTAATAAAACAAAAATATAATAGTGACTTTTTTTTTTTTTTTTTTTTTTTCTGAACGGCGAAATATTGAGGGACCAAATTAAGGTAATTACAATTACCGTGATATATAGTACATAATAAACGATTTAAGTTTAAATTTTAATACCACAAACTGTTACTTTTTTAAACAAACTAAAATGGAAAAGAATAAACTTTGAATGGAAAATTAACTTGACATTAGGGTCTCAAGTATTGTTCTTAAGATCTAATCACGTATGTTTGTTTGTTGTAATAACTAATAGAGTACTCTAAATATCTATAAAAGAGATAAAAAAAGATCCGCTTTGGTTGTGATGGCAATTTAAGGGGGGGTGTTTGAGAAGGCGTATTAGAATTGGGGTAGGAGGAGTAACGTCAGTAGGTTTAATCATATTTTTGTCATTTTATCCTTTTAATGGTATTCTTGTTATTTTATTCTTTTCACGATTCCAATTTAAACAAACTAAAAACCAAACTTATTATAAATTTTCATTATAAATCATTTCAATTTAATTCCATCTCATTTGCAAACATTCAACAAACCAAATGTCGCATATTACAAATTTATGAAAATAAACTTTCTTAACTCGGTTTTTTTTTCCCTCAAAAATCTTTTAGTTTTTCTTTTCTACAATCCACATATTTTAACAAGCATAAGATGATATGAATGAAGCGTGATATGTGAGTTGTTATTTAACCTAGAAACTTTATGTATACATATGGACATGATGGCCCTTGGTGAAAGAAAATGTATACTGTGTGCTGTGTAAGTAAGCAATCAAACATAATCTCCGAGAAAGAATCAGTGGTAAAGATCAAGTTAATCTTTTAATGAATCCAAACACTCATATGGGTTTGCATAGAAATATTCTTCTTCCTTCGGTCTGTCAGAAATCATCACACGTCGGGTGGGGCGACCCATTCGATCCGCATGGACTTCTTGCACTGTGTTTGAAAACTCATCCCAGTTCAGTGACCCTTCACTGTATCTATCTATTAAGTCAATCAAGACTTTTCGGTCGAGCCGAATGGTCTTCTTGAATCCTAAGTATCTGGTACAAGTTTATCATAATTAGATGTTTTTCAAAGAAATGGCAAGTGACAGTTGAGTGTTAGAGTGGTGACATGGGAGGGTTGGGTAACGGATCTAAACAAGTTAGTGTTGAAATGGGTCGTATTTAGTGAGTCAAAACGGGTCAGGCCAGGTTGGTTGACTCAAACATTTTTCTAAATTTAAAAGAAATAACTAATGTGTTATTAAGATTAGAAAAATAATATTATTAAAATATAAAAGTAGTCTTTGAATAAAAATGTGGGAGGTTATATGAACTCAATATATATTTTGTACAACTTTCGACCAGTTTAAATAGAACACAACCGAAATCGACCCGTTCACAAGTATGTGAGTCAAAGTTACCAACAACGGTGTGCGCATATGTGTTGGCTACTAAAGGCACATTAATAAAATACCTTCGATGACCCTCGACAACTCTAGCCATATTTCCATCATATGTTGGAACAAAGATATCACTCTCTAAGGAAACAAGGTAATCAAGTGCAGCCATTTGTGATGAATGGTTTTGAAAGAACCCGAGCTCCAAAGGGTCCAGCAGTGTCTCCTTTCTCACCTGTTCATAACAACCGTTAGCCTACACATGTTTAAATTCTTATTGGATTAAATTGGTAGTTTTAGTTAACACTAAGATAATCGGTTTTCTAACCAGATTTGGGAACTCTGCAGCTAAACTAGCCATTCGTCTTTCACCACCATAAATTTCACCCGCAGCAATGTAAATTTGGATATTTCGATCAATTTTAAAAGCGCGTAAAATCAAAGCAGTTTCTTCTGGTGTCAAAGGACACAACCCTTCTTTCCTCTTGAAATCAGAGTTGATTTCTTTCTCTTTCCACCATGTATAAGCATATCTAACAATTTAAAAACTAACCCATTTGAGGAATAACATAAAAACAAAGAGGGTAGAAATAAAAATCGAATCTTGTTTCATAAGGCACCTCATTCTTGTCAGTTCTTCAACTTCTTCCCTGTTGCACCCTTGTGTGCAGCCAGAGAATGCCAACATGTCCATTTCATATCTAAGATGAAGCACTAAAAAAGGCCCGTTTTTTCTGAGGATTTTCACTACTTTTTCACCCAATTCCTCAATCTGTGGAGTGAATTTTAAACCACTGAAGTTTACCCGACAACGAAGTTTTTGAATCTCTATAGGGAGGCCATTGTTCGCAAGTCGAGCATCGGTTCTATTTAAATGCACAACTTTGTACCTTTGGATAAGAGGAAGAATCTGTGGACCAATAACTTACCAAGTAAGAATCATTGTTCATATTAATTAATAACTTAAACTTAACATCTTCCATGAGCAAAAAGCAAACCTGGTTATGATAATAAGAAATATCAGACCAACTAATCGGCGCTAAAGAGTGAAAATTTCCAAGTTCAACTAGTCTTTTAAGCCTTGGGGGAAGCTCTTTAATATCCTAACCTCGTCCCTCAAGGATCGGATGAAATGACCAACATCAAAGATGTCTTCAAAGTCACTGGATATTAAAATTTAAAATCTTGTATCAGAATTTATGTAATTGGTGCTAACATGATTGATGAAACTGATTTAACTTACCTAGGATCAGCCCAAAATGATGATTTATCCAATTCTGGAACAATAAGTGTGACATTTAAGTATCTAGCAACTGCAACCATGTCACAGATCTGCATATCCAAATAACAGATTAGCAAGTTGAATACTCGTAATTAAAACAGACTAAAGTTCAAGATTATAACAAACTCACAGCTCCTCGCATTTGATTAAGTCCTCCATTGCAAGAAACCATAAGATAACCATTGTTCTTGTAAGCCCCTGCAGTGAACAGAATCAAATTAAAGATTTCTTAAACTCCAATTTTAAAATCTATCACCAATCAAATACAAAGTCGTACAAATATATAAAGAACCATCATGTAGAATTGGATTTTCAAGAAGCCAAAAAACTTGAAACTTAACAAAATCTACTGAGAAAACAGATATCCAATCCAATCAATAAAATATTATCATAAATTTGCAACATTTCACCCTGATAACTGGCTCTGCAACTGGCTGCAAACAGCAATTCACAATCAAATAACTAAAAGAAGATTACAACACAATCACTAAGAACCAAACAATCAGAATCACAGGAATCTACATTGAAAAGATGCAAACATCCATGATCCATCTAACAAACCAAAAGGAATTCAAGAACTCACTTTTGGGTGGAAGAAAAACCTTGGGTTCCGAAAACGAAGACGAAGAAGAATGAATGTTAGTTTGCTGTGGTGTATAACAAGAAGGCCAAGTTTTCAACAATCTTGGACCCCAAACCTCACCAACAGTCAATAATTGAACCACACAGATCCATAGCAACAATGTTGTCATTCCCCTTGTCATCCACAATATCATTTTAGCTTGAGACAACACTGTCAAACTAGATTTGTCCCCTTTACTAACTTCTCCACCACCTGTAAGTGAAGCACAACCACCCATTTCATTCAATTTCAACTGCTCCTCTTCACGGTTTTCAACTAATCTACAACACATTGCACTAATGACACCATCATCTCCACTTTCTTGATTCCACTTTCAACAAAACCCTCGATTCATTTTTCCAATTAGATGCAGAATTCGAGAGTAAAAACAAATTACACAAATGGGTAATGGATTTGGTATCGTGGGTAGTTGTTTATAGTGCAAAAGCAGTAATCTTGATCCAATCATATCCCAATCCCCATTTTTTGCAGATATCAAGAAAGAATCTTGAAACCCCTTGAAATGCGTGTTTCAAATCTTGAATTGATCAATGTAAACAATTGAAGAAACAAATGGAGAGAGTACCGGATACCCTTATCAGAATGTGATTCTTGGGTGAGTTTCCGATCAGATTCCGGCGATTGTCGCCGGAGAAAGGTGGAGATCTTAAGCGGTGAATATGATTGATGAGAGATGAGAAGAGAAGAGGGGTTTTTGTAGTTAATTTGTTGATCTGTTGGAAAACGAGTAGAAACTGAATTTGTTGTAGTTTGCCCTGTGATTACGGAGCCGATTATTGCCTTTTTCTAACTCTTTTACAGCAGAAAATTTGGCATTTGAACTTTTCCAAGATTCGGTATTAAATCTCATATATTAATTGTGTTTACTATATGGGATTTTAATATTTTATCTCTGTGTAGGTTATATTGTTTTATCTATTTGGGTGACAACTATAATTGTTTCGTTGAATAACTTGATACAAATGTCAGATTCGGGTTTCAACTCTAGATACATTTCAGCTTTCGGATTTGGATAGACTTGACGTATAGGCGTAGATGACATGGGTTATGAGGTCAGGTGAAATAGTAAGGATGATGTTATCGATGAAAGAAGAAGGTGGATAGTGTTATGACCACGATGGAATAAGAATAAAGAGATACATGATTTACTGGTAATAAAAACTAAAGGAAATGTAAAGAGCTAACGATATGAGGGATTGCTTAAGACTATTAAATGTCTTACTGAGCTTAAGCACATGGTTCAGATGAAGGTAACCTAGAGATGTGTAACATCCCCAATGTTTCGAAGTAACTTTAATAAATACTTTGTTAAATATAAATGAAGAAAGAAACATTTTGAGAAATCATGGTTAATTCATGGATGAAATGTGAATCAACAACAAAACATCAATTAATACTTAGAAGATAAACATTCAAGAACAAGGGGCACACGACCCGTTTACCAGCTGAACGTATATATCAACTGCATCAAAGATCTCAACATTTTTAAAAACAAGGACTATAAACTTAAGATCCATGGTCGAAGGACGATTCAACCACGGATCGATTATGTCATGCCTAATAAAAATTCATCAAGTCAAACACTCATCAACAATGAACATTACATAGACACTTGTCTATGAAAATGGATTATTCATAAATGACAAATGTCACTCAAGATTAAATTTGTAAAGTTTAATTGTAATCCCTAAGCTTATAAGATAATTCATGTTTGTAAGTTTGAGTCTTTGTGATAAAAACACATGGCAGATATATTCCTTATAAAGATACCTGAAAAGTCAAACCAATAATGTTAAAAATGTGTTGTTCAATGTGAGCAAATACTCTAGAAATGGTCTAACACATCTTTTCTAAGTTGAACAATAAACCCACTAATATTTAGCTAAGATATCCTTACAACATGGGCTAGTTAATTTGTAATTTGAAAATTTCTATTCGTTGTTTTAGTTTTTTAATACAATAAAAATCAAATTTTGAATAAACAAAACAATCATAAAAATTGTGGGAGGTGTTTCAAATATGTGCACGATCAGTTGATTGCTTGACCGTGGATTTATTGCGCAAGCCCTGTCAACTTGTTATAAAGTTTTCTCGCTGCTATTTAAACAATCTTTTCGTAATAACCCGCCTTAATATTGATAAAAGATATTTTTGTTAAGTGATCTTATGTTCGTAACACTCATTACTTAGAGATTAAAAAGAGCAACAAAAGAAACGAGTTATATGAATTGTAAGTGATCACTTCATTAATTAATAAAGTTTTAATCACTCTTATGCAAATAGTGAAAAACTTAAGTGATCCCTACGATTCTACCATCTAGATTCTAGATTGATCACATGTAAGCAATTTAGAAATAAATTAATGAGAAACAATTAAGTTTTGGTTGAAGACTAAGAGTAATGTTAAAATAAATCCATAATATATATGAATACAATGCATCGTAAAAGTTTACACCAAACACCTTTAAATCTTTTACCTTAACACCTTTAAAAAAACATTATTTCAGCCTTGAAATAAATCATGATTTTCTTTATAAAACTTTACAACTTTATAAGTAATTCTATTTTTATTAAGTCTGTTGTTAGATATATATAACTAACAGGACAGGGAGTCGTCTCAAGTTTCCCGGAGTGCCACGTAAGATTTTTTTGTTTCCTCAGTTTTTTCCTGTTTTGTAAGGTGTCATCCTGTTTTTTCTCATTTTCCCCTATATTTTCCTAGTGTGTTGTGAAAGTTATGTAGTAAAACTCCCAACACATAAAATCAACCGGTGAAGCCCAATAAATATTCACCGGATCACAGAGTAAATATTAAAACTGGATTTCGGGGGCGGTCTTCCCACCCGGTTTCCTCAACTATTCCTGGGCAAGATACCATATCACCTAATAATAACAACAAAATTACAAATTTCAGTGAGTTATTAAGTTGGTTAATAAGCTACAATCTGTCATACAAATACTCACAGGCTTTTAAGTTTACATAAGTTACAAACTTATCAAATGTCTCGTGACTTTTTTTGTCAAGCTACAAGTATGAAGTATCTATTATTCAAATTACAAGATTGCCATTATTCACCTTCATGGACTTAGAAGTTAGAAAGATAATTTATGTATCTAGATAAAATAATCAAACTACAATAAGAAATAGTTTTCTAAGGAATATAATATCCGTCTTGTTTTCATTTTAAATTAGGATTTGAAAATAGGAAATTACCTTCTATCAATTGAATATTTATTAAAATAATATATCATCATCTAGATATTCTAACATGAATATTTAATTATGACTATGACTATTTTTCTTTCATGCATGTATTTTGAATAAAAGATAAATATAAAATGAGGGGATTTCTTGAGGATTACTACTATTGGTGGCCCCGGCAGAGACAGGAGACTTGATGATGGTGCATTGATTGGGCACAGACTCACAGTTGTCATACCCCACAACTTCATCATTCATCCCAGCTCAAAATATTTATTTTAAGGGAAAAAAGGTTTTTTTATTATATTTAAGCAAAATAAGTTACATAAGAGGAATTGTATATACTTTAACTTTCATTAATAATCCTATATTAATAATACAAGCTGAAAAGTTTATATGACAAAAGCAATGTGTATTATTAAATATTAAGATTGAATGGTTGTTACTTAATTAATAATAAAACGCATTCGAATAGAAATATACCAAAAAGTAAAACACAAAAGATATATATTTTTATAGACTTTTCTAAGATGGAAGTTGGTGCACACTTCTTAGATTTTATATTATATCATTTGCTTAAATAACTCTAACCACTCACATTAGTTTTTTATTCATATCTTTATAATTTATTAAAAAATCTATATCTCTTATATGTGTGTATATATACATTAATTTTTTAAAGTTCTCCACATCTATTTTCTTATCTTTATCTTTATTTATCTAATAATAATTTCTTAAATTAGTTTTACTATTTTTTTTCTCCACTTACATAAAAAATATAAAGGGAGAATAGTGAGTTGGTGAATACAAGTAACCACTATTCAAACCATATTTTTGTTCTTATTTTCTTAAATATAAAGATATGAGTGATTTAAGGAATGGATTGTACAAATAATTTGAATATATTTTTTTAATTTTTTACTTAAATATAAAAATAAGGGGCATTTACCATCTCTATTGTGATTTGTGAATGCTCTTAAATAATAAAAACACCCGCATTTCATTTCTTATTCTTATAGAAATTCAATTATATAATATTTTTTACTCAATTTTTGCTATTTTTTCTTTCTCTTACAATCAAAAAAGAATTATAATGGATGGATATCGAGTTTGTAAATATAAAAATTCATTATTCAATCCATGTATATAATCCTAAAAAATTCTGGATAAGAAAAATTATAAAGAATTAGATGGAGTAGTGTTTTCACAGTTTTCTTATATTTTAAAGATAAAGGTTATTTATTTTATTTAAATGGCGTTCCGATACTCGAGTGAGACTTCCTGAGATGAGATTTCAATCATTCATACTGATTTTGATGCTCTAGGTTTGACTCACCCAAAAATACTATCAATGAGAAAACCCACCATTGTGAGAAAACCCCTTGAGTTAGGTTTTGAACCTGAGACCTAAAAGATCCCAAGCTCTGACCATCATCCCCTTGAGTCAGGTTATTATTAAGACTATAGTGTGAGTACTCTTATACTTTATATTAAAATATAACTTCCTAGCTACAATAAACTTAAAATTCTTATTATTTAACTACTAGAGTGTAGGACTGTGAAGGGTGGTTAATACAATAGTTTCACAGGGTGGAGAGGTTTAGAACACTTAGCAGATCAAATAGGGTACCGGTTAGTGATGAAACAATGAACACAAGTAAAAGAACAATAACAAGAACACTCAAATATGGTTTTCAAGAATAATGTATATTGCTCTCAAGTTTTTACAAGTGTTACACAGCTTAATCTAAATATACAAGTACTTGAGATACTTTATACTACATCCTACAGTCGGTCATACTTTAAAAGCCAGCTGGAAACACTAATTTAAACAACAAGATCAATGTAGAGTCAAAAGGCAGATTGCTTTTTAACTAGTGACTATGACATGTCATAGCTCACATCCTAATATATTACAAAAAGGATAAAAAGTACATAGTTGGAAAGTTACAGACAAAAGACTTTAATCTACAGTTGACAAAAGCATGAACTTTTCACCAACTCATATAAATTGGTGAGTCATCAGAAGTGACAGTGGAAAGTGGTTCAGCTTTTGTCAAAAGGTGATTTAGAGAAAGCATGTCTTCTTTGTCTTCGGAAGAAATCAGTCTTTGGCTTCAAAAGACTTTGTCCTTGAAGCTTGGAAAGACTTTATCTTTGGCTTCAAAAGATATGGTGTTTTGGCTTCGAAAGATTTGATACTTAGCATAATTCACTGAGTTATATCAAATCTTCCAAAGTAATTTCCTTATACTTCACATGTGCATGCTGAGAGCTCTTTGGTTGTTCTTTGGTTGCATCAGCCTCTAAGTGTATTCCTTACAAACTCCCCCTAAGCTGATGCTACCAAAATTGAAGAGACCTTTGAGTCTTGATCTTCATCTGTTGAGAGTCCTCATCAGAATCAAGATCATTCCCTTTATCATTAATTGGTCAGGATTCCTCAAATTCTTAAAGTATCTTCTCATTTCATAGAGATCATACAGAGGGAGGTCAAGTATGTTTTGCAGAAGTACAGGTCTTGACCCCCTTGTTCTCTAGTGACATACCATCTGTTTGGATTGGTGGAAAACATCTAAGACATGATGGGTCTCTCAGCAGCATGAGGCTCTATTTGAATAGGAGTTGGATGAGCAGCCTCTTCTTGAGTACCCTCAGGATGTTCTGACCCATCCTAAGGTACAGAGGTGGATGCCTTGGATTTCTTCTTCTTCTTCTTCTTCTTCTTCTTCTTCTTCTTGTCCCTTCTTATGGCCATCCTTTTCCTCTTTCTGAACTTTAACTGAGTAGACTAGCCTACAGTACCAGATTGTTCTTGTTTGTCTTTCTCAGTTGGGTCCTTGTCCTTCACAGGTTCAGAAGGAGAAGGATCAGGACCCTGCCATGGATCAAAAGATGAAGCTGGCTGTGGTACAGCACTAGGTCTAGGTTGTGTTGTCTCGTGGGGTTCAACCTTGACCTAAGCTTTAGGTGAAGCCTGACTTGGTGGAGAATGCAAGTCAACTAGCTCACCCCTTTTGATCTTCTGCTTGATCACTCTATTAAGTTCATTCATGGTGGATAGAGACATTGGACCAAGTCTCCTTCCGGAGAATCCATACAGCCTCAAGAAGCTCACCATCTTCTGTCTATCACCATATTTCTTCAAGTTTACTTTGATGGTGGCTATTGACCTTGCAGCGTCTTCCCTCATCTTCCTCTTTGTAGCTTTTTGCTCTTTTTGCATTTGTTGCTCAAGCTGCTTGAGGTATTTGAATTCAATGTAGTCATATGGTAAGGGAAGAAGGTCTGCTGCCTGATAAAGACCTGTGGCACTCAGGTAGGTGATCATGTTTTGTCTGTCTTGTTCCCTACCTACTTGAGTTTGTTGCTCAGTAGCCATAGTCTCTGTCTCAAGACTTTCCTGAACTAGGGAGAGGGTAGAAGCTTTGTAGATTCTTTTTCTCTTTCTTTCTTCTTTGATCTTGAGAACCAGTTCTGCTGTCTCAGCTTCCTTCCTCTCCTTTGACACTTCCATGACAGCCAGTTCATTTAATTCCTCCAAGAGGAGAGAGATGAGTTTATCAATGCTGTAGTTCCTGGAACCCAAATAGTTCAATCTGGTTGCCCTTAACTCATTATCTTAAGTGCTTGGCCTGGGGACAGCCCTGATTGTAACTTCCATGAAGCCAAGGTTCCTACTTGAACTCTCTCCCCTTGCCTTCCTCTTCCTCGCTCTCTTCTCCTCCTTAATCTCCTTAGGAGTCATCTTCTTTTTCCCTTTATCACTCATAGGCCTGTATGGCTCAGGGTGGATAGAGCTTTGGTCTTTATTGCTTGGTGCTGAACTTGAGCTCTGGCCAAAGAGAGGCTGTGAGACACCTTTACCAGCTGGTGCCTCACTAAGGGAATTAGGTGCTGAAGCAGCTCCTGTCTCAAGGTTCACAGGCTCAACTGTTGGGCTTTCAGCCAATGTTCCCCCTTCAAAGCTAATCTTAGGGTCCACCTCAGCATCCAGTTGACCAACAGTCTTGCCTGCTAGCCTCTGTCTATATATTCTGGTTCTCAACTTGAACTCTTCAAGAACCCTTTGTCTAATCCTATCAGCTAACCTTGCAGCTTGCCTGTTTTGACTTAGGTAGGCAAGTGGGACGTCAACCAGATAGGTGCTCTAATAGTATCTAAGGTTGTAGAAGTTGAAGATCTCTTATTGCCCCTGAGACCTAGAGATTATCAGGGCTCTCCTTTCTGTATCATACCTCCATCCTACTATTTGATTCTTAGCAGGGTGAGATGGATTAGGCATAGCCCTTAGTATGCCCTCCTCAAACAAGCTTTGAATAAGTGAGTTCACATCAATATGGACCTGAGGAGGTTGTTGAATATGTACAACTGCAATTGAGGGTAGTGAGTCTTCCATATCCATACTCTGAGAGGAACTCCCAGGTTCTGTGATTGTAAGTAAGACTTTCTCCTCCTTTTTGGTAGCATCACCCTCTTACATAGGGGAGCTAGGAGTTAGGTCCACCTTATCCATAGGTTCTTATAGGTCTGGTTGAGTCTTCTGGATGGGTCTTTCAGCTAACTTGCCCTTGAGATCGGTGATCTCAAGTTGTTGGTCATTGACCCTTCTTTGTAAGGTAGTCACCTGAGATTCTAGGTGACTAACCTTCAAAACTTAGTAAGTGCAAAGTTTGGACAGTTTGTGCACCTTTAGTTGCATACTCCCCTCATCTTCATCAGAAGAATCATGGGGGGATGAGAGAATAGGACCAAGGTCTTCTTCCTCACCACCAGCTTCTATTTCTTGGCTGCTGGATTTCCTCTACACACTGATAACTTCAATGGAAGTGTCAATGGACTGGGTTGTCATGGTTGAGGTCTTAATAATGTAATCACTTGCAAAAGTGAGAGCCTCTTCCATATGGGCCTCTTGAACAGGTTCAGGGTGGTCCACCTCAGTTGTGGATGGATGATGTGGGTTGGATATAGGTGATTCAGAAGCACTCATCTCTCCTTGAGTGGGGGTGGAGAAGAGAGACTCATGGTACTCACTGAATCCTATATCTTCATCATCATGGAATTCAAAGTTTGGTATTGGTTGGTTGAGGTCAAGCGGCTGGGGATGGTAACTTCCCCCTAAAGGTTGATCACTAGAGTTTTGAGACTTTAAGTGAAGGCTTAAGGCTGGGGTTGTAAGCTCATCAGGCTGAGCATGAGAAACCTCAGCACTGATCATAGAAATAATAAGAGTGGTCTGCTCCTCAGGAGAAGTGGGAGCTCTAGTGTTTAATTCTTCCTGCATGGTTGGTGATTTGGGGGCCTGCTCAACTTGAGTAGACTGAGTAGGCGTTCGTTTGGCTTTTTTTTAGTAGGTGATGGTGATTTGCGGTTGTGTGGGTGGTGCAGATGTAGAAGGTGTGGGTTTAACATTGGCTGGTGCTGCCAAGTTGCCACCTTGAGCAATAAGCTCTAATATGTTTGGGACTAGGGCTGTTTCTACCCCTGAGATGCCAATAATTAGCTTTCTTATTATCTTGAAGATGCCGGGCTTCATTTGTCCCAGTTTAAGAATATTACATATTCCCCTTAACTGTGAGCCCAGTTCACAGTTAAGAATGTATTGAACATATCTAGGGAATATATAATATTCTAAGGAGTCCAAGTTTGTAAGTAAGTTTGTATAAACAAATTATGAGTACCTGAACTTGACCCCTTGTACCATTCCATGGACTATATAGGAAAAGTCTTCAGGAATTTGGTCTTATCCTCTATGTTTGTTTGATAGGGAGTGGATGACCACATAGATGAGGTACTTCCATTTGGATGAGACCTTACCCTTCCTGAAGGTTCTTACGGAGTAGTCTCTTAGCCCATCTGCCGCAATGAGTGGTTCAAAATAGACTTGGGGAATGACAAGTCACATTTTTCATCATCCAGCCTTAGATGAGAGTTGATGGTGGTTGGAGTTATGAATGCTGTCCTCCCTTGCATTGTGACAGACAGTGCCTTCCCACCATCCAAACCTCTTAGCAGGTCCTCCAGAACTTCAAAAGTTGATCTTCGAATAATGGATGGTCTATTGTGAGGGCGGTGAGGTAGTTGGTTAGAGACAAGAAGCGGCAAACATTTGAGAAACCAAGATCTTTCTCATATGATAACAGAGCAACTTGATTATGTTGCCTATGTAACAGCATGGAAAAATCTGGGTTTCGATGATCAGGGTCGGCCATTTTGAGTAGCTTTGAGGCGAAGAAAGGTAAGAACAAGGTTGGTTTGTGGGTGAATTTAGGGTTTGAATTTTGCAGATGCATGAGAAAATGAAAGAGGGGGAACCGTTGTATGAATATATATATATATATATATATATATATATATATATATATATATATATATATATATATATATATATATATATATATATATGGATTTGAGACAAAGTTAATGCAAATGGATAAACTTTGAAATCCGGATGTCGGTCCCACCTCTGAAAAAGTGCCCAAAAAGGTAGTTTTCTTGGAAGTCAAAAATCTTCCGAAGGTAATTTGTCTTCGAAAGTTTTGAGAAAACTTTCGAAGCCAATTTGGCTTCGGAAGATATTCCTTAGCTTTTCAAGAAATTTTGCTTCGAAAGAAAAAATACTTAGAGTATTTTTACTTCCTAGATAAATTTTGCTTTGAAAGATATCAAGTATCAGAAATTTTATTCAATGAGAGAATAAAGCTTCCAAGACTTAATGTCTTTCGAAAGAGAATAGTCCTTCAATTCATATAAGTACTTAGTAACAAATATAAGCTTCAGAATATATATCAAAATTTCTTCCAAAGGTTAATTTCTCAGAAGTAGTTATTTGTTTTGAAGACATAATTTTCTTCCGAAGACAACTTGATGTCTTTCGAAGGAAAACATATGTGAAATTCTCAAAATTCTAAGAGATATCATTTTAAAAAGTTTATTCCAAAGTAAACTGGGCTTATATGGTAATGATATAGACAACTTAAGACACACATATTATTAAAAATTATTTTGAGTTTAGTTTTACCAAAATCTATTCAAAGTTAATCATCCCAATAGCTGATACTAGATACTTAAATCTCTGTTTATCAAAAGCATTTGTGAACAGATCAATATATTGTTTATTTGTGTTAACTTTGACTAGTTTTATCAATCCCTTTTCAAAATTATCTTTAATCAAATGATACCTGATGTTGATGTGCTTTGTCTTTGAGTGCTGGACAGAATTCTCTGTAATACAGATAGCACTGTTGTTGTCTATGTGGATGGAAGTCTCCTTGAAGTTGAATCCATAGTCTAGCATCTGATTCTGAATCCAAAGCACTTGAGCACAATAGCTTGCAGCAGCAATGTATTCAGCTTCAGCAGTTGATATAGACACACAGGATTGCTTCTTGTATTGCCATGAGACTATCCTTCCACCAAAAAATTGACATCCCCTAGATGTAGATTTTACAGTCATATTACAACCACCATAGTCACTATCTGTATAGGCATATAAATTGAAGTCAAAATTCTTTGGATACCAAAGGCGCAGTTTGGGAGCACCTTTGAGATATATAAGAATCTCTTGACAACAACCAGGTGTAACATCTTGGGGTTGGCTTGATATCTTGCACAAATACATGTAGCAAACATGATATCAGGCCTACTGGCTGTGAGGTACATAAGAGACCTAATCATAGCCCTATATAGATGTTCATCAACATACTCCCCCTTAAGATCTGGTCCTAAAGAGTGGTTTCCGGCTATGGTTGTCTTAGTAACCTTGCCCTAAGCCATATGAAATCTGATAAGTATGTCTTGCACATACTTTGACTGGTTTATGAAGATGCCATTGTCAACCTGCTTCACTTGAATTTCTAGAAAGAAATTTAGTTCCCCCATGGCACTCATTTCAAATCTATTCTTCATCAGCTTCTCAAAGTCTTTGCAGAGCTTCGAATTAGTTGACCCAAAGATAATGTCATTTACATAAACTTGAACCGATATCAAGTCATTTCCTGTTCCTTTGATGAAGAGTGTTCCATCAATAGTATCTCTCTTGTATCCATGCTGACCGAGATACTATGATAGTGTCTCATACCACTTCCTTAGAGCCTGATGTATCCCATAAAGAGCTTTGTCAAGCTTGCAGATATAATCGGGATGATCTGGTGTGCAAAGCCAGGTGTTTGTTTGACATACACCTCCTCATCAATCACCCCGTATAAAAAGGCACATTTGACATCAAATTGGTAGACTTTGAAATCCTTGGATGCAGCAAAAGCCCGGAATATCCTAACAGCTTCAAGTCTTGCTACAAAAGCAAAAAGATCCATTTAGTTAATCCCTTCTTCTTGTGTGTACCCTTGAACAACTTGTCTTGTCTTGTTCTTGATGACAAGCTCTCTATCATCCTTCTTGTTTCTCAATACCCACTTAGTACCTATAGTAGTCTTCCCTTGAGGAAGAGGACATAGATTCAAAACCTTCTGTTTCTTGAATTGAAGCAGCTCCTCTTGGATTGCTTCAACCCAACTTCCATCCTTTAAAGCCTCATCAATCTTCTTAGGCTTTATCTGGGACAAGAAATAAGAGTGAAGACAAACCTTTTTGTCATGGGTTTGTCCTCTGTTCTCACCCTAATCTCAACATCTCCAATGGCGTTTGTGGTAGGATGGGACTTGTGGATTCTCAGTTGAGAAATCACAGCAAGTTGTTTGGACAAATCTAAATTGGTGAAATTCAGATCTAGTGCTTGAGTATCATCCACTACATCAAAACACTTATCAAGTGAGACTTCATCCAATGAATGTGTTACATCATTGATGATGTTTCTATGGAGTGGTTATCAACATCAAGAAATTCTTGACTACTATCACTACCTCCATCTCCTCATACCTTGGAAATTCCTTCATCTGAGTTCTGTGCCTTGGTGCTGGAATGTATAGGCATCTCAGATGTATCAACTGAAGAATTTTTCATGGTTGTGCTTATAGGATTTCCAACTGCAGGGCTAGTTACCACTAGAGCTGAAGTAGTTTGAACACTTGGTCTTCTCAGCTCAAATCTTGGATCAGAATCTCCTATTGATGAGGTGCCTGTAGATCTTGAAACATCTTCACAAGACTTGTTAAAACAGTTGGTAACTAAATCAAGATCAAACAACCAATCAGGACTAGGACCTTTCACACTAGGTGTGTACTCATTGAAGGTCACATTGGCTGACTGTTCAACTACTCTGGTTCTGAGATTGTATACCTTATAAGCTTTGGCTTGGGAAGAGTATCCAATGAAATGTCCATAATTTGATTTCTTAGGAAATTTGACTATTTGATCCTTGGTATTCAAGATGGTGCAATGACATCCAAATGATCCGAGGAAACCATTGAAAGGTCTTTTTTTGTGCCATAGTTCATAAGGAGTCTTACCATGAGTCTTGACTACTAAAACTCTATTCTGTACATAGCAGGCAGTGTTGACTGCCTCTATCCAGAAGGTGATAGGCAGCTTAAAGTTAGACAACATGGTTCTTGCAGCTTCAATAAGTGTCTTATTTCTCTTCTCAGCAACTCAATTTTGCTGAGGAGTCCTAGGAGCACTATATTATCTTGAAATACTCTTTTCATCAAAAATGCATCAAGGATTTGGTTTTTTGAATTCAGTTCCTTGATCACATCTTTTGATCTTGACCTTGTGATGACATTGATTCTTAATTTTTAGAATGAAGCTTTTCAAGATCTCAGGGGTCTCATCCTTAGTTCTAAGGAAGAAAACCCAAGTATATCTTGTGAAGTCATCTGTGATCACCAAGCAATAAGTGGTCCTTCCTAGACTCATTACACTGGTGGCGCCAAAAAGGTCCATATGTAATAAGTGTAGGGGAGTAGTGATGGAGTTTATTTCCTTTGGCTTGTGAGACACCTTGTGTTGTTTCCCTTTCAGGCACGCAACACAATGGTCATTACTTGTAAACTCTTTCTTTGGTATTCCAGTTACCAAATCATTCTTAATTAATTTATTCATGTTCTTAAAGTTTACATGGCATATTCTTTTATGCCAGAGTAAAGACTCATCACTATTGGCTTTAGATAGAAAGCAAGAAACTTCTCCTGAGGGAGATGTTTCTTGAAAATCCATCTTGTACATGTTCCTTTTTCCTGGGGGATCTGAGCAGGATATGCTCTTGAAGAATGGCCACCTCGAGCTTGAGAACTATGCACTCATGCTCAGTGAAGAGCATGTTATGTCTCAGATCATAAAATTGAGATACACTCAAAAGATTGTACCCAAGCTCCTTGAAAAAGTTTACCTTCTCAATGCTGAGCTTACCATTTATGACCCTGCCCCTTCCAATGATGTAACCACCTGATTCTCCTTCACAAGCAACTGGACCTCCATCAATTCTTTCAAAGTTTTGATGGAAAGAGCCATTGCATGTCATGTGCCTGAAACAATCACTGTCAATGATCCATACATTCCTTTTGGTCTTGAGCTGTTCCTGCACATAAAAATATGGTTTTTGGAAACCCAAGCCTTGTTGGTCCTAGGCTTGTCACAGTGAAAAGAAGATAATGAAACAATAATTGATCCTATATGTAAGTTCTAAGGATATTTGCTGTTATTGATGAAGAACTTTCAGTCACATGACCTTCCTTACTCTTCCACACCATCTTTGGAAGACTAGACTTGGCCTTTAACACTTCGGAAGTTTTGATGACTTCGGAAGTTTTGGAGACTGGACCTTTGGAAGCTTTTGCATCCACTGCAGCAGATTTCGGTACTTCAGAATCATTCCTTTCTTCTGAGACCAAATTTTCTTCCGAAGGTAAGTTTTCACTTAACTTCTTCTTCACTTTGGAGCTTCCGAAAGGAAGAGATTTTTCTTTCGAAGCTGTTTTCTTCTTCTTCTTCTCAAAAGTTTTCTTCTTAGTCATATGGATAGTACTTTGGGATTGTAGATGCAATCTTTAGCAAAGTGAGAAGTACTACCACACATGATGCATTTAGTTGGCAATATTTTTAGAATCTTCTTTTGAGTGGGAGGCTGAGCTTGATCACTTTCCACTTCCTTCTTCATCTTCTCAGATGATGCAGTAGGCTTCTTGGGATGAGATTTGCTCTTAGAACTGGATGGTTCAAGCTGTGCAACAGTGGTGCATATTTTATCAGCCTTTTTCTCTTGGCCAGGATGATTTGGACATGAACTAGGACTCCTGGTACTAGAGTCCATAGTTGAGTCTTCAGTCTTTACCACTTCAAATCCAGCAGAAATGAAAACATGTTTTTTCTTGGAGTTGAAGGTGACCTTGATCTCTTGGGCTTTCTTGGACTTTCTTTTGGCTTCCCTGATCAAGTTCTTTCTTACAGACTTAGTCATCCTTGGTTCTTTCTTCTCTCCAGGAGAATAGTGTCACTTCTTAGGACAACCCTTGTCATTCACCTCAGGTTCATCCTTCACTATCTCTTGTTCATCTTCATCTTGAATTGGATCTATGAAGGGAAGCTCATCTTGACAAGTTCCACACATCAAAGGTCTTACAGATAACAATATGTATGGAGGAGCTATCTCACTTGAACCCAATCCTTGCTTGTTTTGATAAAAAAATCTTTGCATGTATGGATGAAGATATTATGTTCTTGAAGGTTTCCTTTTCAAGAATACATTTTTTGCCTTAGCTTTACTGATCACAAGCTCAGCCTGGCATTCAGATAACTTGGTAATGAGATCCTTTATTTGAGTCCTATAATTTATGTGTTTATGCTTAAGAGTTGAAATGGTTTTCTCTAAATATTCTATTGTAAGTTTATAATCATTTTCAGCTCTTTTAAAATCAGCTTTTAAAATATTCAAGGACTCAAGGTCAGATCTCACTTCTAAGTTGTAGGACCTGTACATGTTAACTTTAGCAATGCATTTAGGAGTACAAAGATGTTCTAATACCTTGGTTTTTTCATGATTAGCCATCAGTGCTTGGTTTGGAGAAGCAAATTCTACCTGAAAGCTCCAGTCAAAGCCTCTTTCTTCAACAGCAATAGCAACATGTTCTTTTGGTTGGCTTGGCTTCTCAGTTCTTGGTGTTGCATCAGTGTAGTTTGGTCTGGATTATACTTTGCCACCATTTGTCCTTGGTGCCTTGCACTCTCTATCAAAGTGTCCCATTTGGTTACAGTTGTAACACTTCACCTTGCTTTTATCCAGTCCAAACTTTTCACTGGCCATATTGCTGGGAAACTTTCTTCATGTCCTCTTGTAGAACTTCTTGGCCCTATGAGTGAGAAAAGTCATCTGTTGAACTATCTCCATGTACTCCAGATCATCAGGATGGATGCAGTCCAAGTCTTTAAGAGTGAAGAGAAAGTTGCCACAGCTTTCATCAGTAGACACAAAGGCTTGTGCAGAGCTTGTCTCTTGAAATGGGCTTCCTTGGATGTAGCTCTCCCTTGGTGTCTCAGGGAAGGTGATGAAAGGACCCTTTTGTGAGTTTTCAGGGAAGCACATAAGATGATGCTATGGTTCTATGCTATCCCTTTCAACCACATATAGGGCTGAACTCTACTGATTGTTGGAAGAGTTGCTTGATGGATTTTGCAAGTTCATCTCCATCTAGTAACCATTAAGGATACCATACAACTCTGTGAGAGTAAGAGTAAAGAGGTTTCCAGTTCTCTTGATGGCCACACAGTCGTGAGTCCATTATCTGGGAAGAGAGAACATGAACTTCCTCACTATGTCCTTATTCTCAAGTTTTAATCCAACATCCATTAGAGTATCCACAATCTCAACATACCTAAAGTATTGTTGAGTTATGGTTTCACATGTCTTGTAGGTGAAGTTTTCAAACTGCTGCTTCATGATGTCTTTCTTGTTCTCCTTGGCTTCCCAGACCCCTCACACATGAGCTTTAGTGCATCCCAGAGCTGCTTAGCCGTCTTGCACTTCTTGAAGCCCCTGTATATGGAGTTAGGAAGAGTAGTTTGAAAAGCGGACATGGCTTTCTGATCTTTATCTATTTTTATCACACCCCAACCTTAACGGCGGAAACGTCGAGATGTGAGGGTTAAGATTGTTCACAGCTACATAACACTACCATAAATTATAAATATAATTATTCATAAGTTGAAATAAATATTACAACCAAATGTCTCAACGAAATAAAGTAAACAAAGTTCAACTTCCAAGTTTCAAGATATTTTATTTATTTTTCCTAGGTCCAAATCCTAAGTGTAAGCATGCTTCAAAAGATAATCATCAACCTTGTGCATTTCCTGAAACATGTTAAAAATAAAGGGTGAACTTTGAAAGTTGGTGAGTTTCCATGGGTTAAGCATATATATATATATATATATATATATATATATATATATATATATATATATATATATATATATATATATATATATATATATATATATATATATATATAAAAGTTTACAAGTAGAAATTCATGTCAATAGTTATAAGTAAAGCAAGTTTATAGATAACATATAGATACAATCAAACCTTGACCAATAATATCATTTACAAGTTATAACGATTATCTAAGTGTACTTGGTTCCCATGATGAACAAGCATACGTCATCAGGAGCCGGCAATAACCTCGGCTTTAGCACCAAATAGGCTTGTCAGGCCCATGGATCTATGACGTCGCCAGGCTAGCAATAGTTAATGATTGTCAACATATAATGTCCATCATATAAGATTCACAATATTACAAATAACCATGACAAAAAGTAAGGATGAATTGCATGTGCATTTACAAGTACCAAGATGTTTACAAGTGCAAGTTTATAAAGTTAACATGTTTCACCCCAAAAGGTGCGAAATAAAGTAAAAGAAGGGTATGAAAACTCACATGATATAAGTTGATGTCAAAGGTAATATCAAGTAATGTAAATGGTGCTTACCTAAACGTATATATTCCAAGATTAAGTTTAACAACAAGATTAACGATTAAACGTGAACTAGGGTTTCAATAGAGATTTGGGGTTTTTGATATAGATAAAATTTAATAATGGAATCAATTATATTTTATTTCAATGAAAATATTATACCATTTAGATAATCTAACGAAATTAAAGTATTTATAATAACGGGTAAAATTAAATATAAAGTGTAAATAATTCCTATAATTATTTAAAATAACACGATTAAACTAAAAGTAACGTTTGGACCAATAATAATTTATTAATTTAAACTATCATTTTAAATCCATTTTTTTAAGAATTAACTAAAAATAATTTTTGTTATATTGTTTTATTATAAGATTATATAAGTATTTAATTAAAAAAAATTGCAAAAAATAATTTGGTTACTTTTAAATTAATTAAAGTTTACAAAAATGTTTTTTATAATAATTAAAAATTTCTGTAATTAAAAATAATTGCAGAAAACCCCTAAAAAAATAGGTTGAGGGTGCCCGGGTTCGAACCCGGGACCTCAAGGAAGGGGTGACACACTCTTAACCAGTAAGCTGGGTAGCCTATGCCTGCCAGAAAATGGTTTTAAATTCTTAAAAGTATTAATTACTAGAATCCCCAAATCATAAGAACCCTAGAACGATTTAGGACCAAATTGATCATCAAAACGATAACAATTACTGAAATGAACTTGGGGCTTTGATTCCCCATGTAAATTCGAGTATATGTATATGTTTAATTTACCCGAATTGAAACGAAACCGATGTGCACGTATGAAGAACAAGTCATGACTGTGGTGAAAGTGATTCAGGTTGCAATCGTTGATATTATCCAAATTCATTGCACCAAAAGCTTCCAATGGTCACAATGATCAAAAGCCCTCTACCAATTTCAGTTAAATTTGACAGAATGATGATGAACACTAGCGTAGCAAGTCGCGATGAATGAGAGGTTTATTTGAGGTGTTCAGGAGTAATTCTGATGGAATTAAGTTTGATAGTAACTTAGGATTAGTTAAACGTTCGATTATGATCCATTTAATTTGATTATTATTGAGTTTTAATGATCAAACGGTTCTATGATTAAAGGCTTCGGTTATTCAAACCAATTGGGTTTGTAACCGGCGTTTAAACGCAATTAAGGTGCGTGTTCAAGTTCGAAACGTGTTCACGAATCGATTTGGAACGGTTTTTGGGTTGAAATCCAAAGAATTTTGGGGTTTTGAACCTTGCCGGACTCGGCCGGAGGGTGGTCGGACTCTTGGCCGGAATTACGGGGTTGGGGGGGGGGGTTTGGTTGAGTTTTAAACAATTTTACACCTTTAGTCCCTGCAGTTTTCATTTTATTATTTTATATTTAAAACTTCCATTTAAAGTTTCCAATACGTCATAAATACCCCCTGAACTTAATTAACCTTTAAGTTTTAAATGTTTTTATAACTTATTAATTGTTTAACTTTTATAAATTATTAATTTTATTATTATTATTATTATTTTTTTTTTGACTATTATTATTATTTTATTATTATAACTTAATGTTAAGTTTTATAAATTACAAAAGTTATAATTACTATTATTATTATTATTATTATTATTATTATTATTATTATGTTTATTATAGTAAAAACAAATTATTAACTTTTAAATTAATGAATTAATGCTCAATAAAAGAAACATTCATAAACAACCCATATAGTTTCTTAAATGACATAAATGGTCCTTACAAGAACATAACAGGGTTAACTATTAATTAACGAAAACACGAAAGGTTACAGTCTTCCCAACTTTTAAAAATTTCGTCCCGAAATTAAAAATGAACGAACAAATACGGGTATTTCTTCTTCATATACTCCTCATGCTCCCAAGTAAACTCAGGTCCACGCTTATTCTCCCAATGAACCTTGATGATTGGGGTGGTAGTGGTTCTAGTCTTCTTCATGATGCGGTCCATAACTTCAACAGGTTTCTCAACAAAATATAATGACTCGTCGATCTGGATGTCATCCAATGGAACATGCAGACTTTCGTCAGCCAAACACTTCCTCAAATTTGAGACATGGAAAACAGGATGAACCCCGCTAAGATCGGAAGGTAGTTCCAGTTTATAAGCCACTTTCCCAATCCTTTTCAGGATTTTGAAAGGTCCTACAAATCATGGAGCTAGTTTACCCTTCTTCCCAAAGCGAACGACTCCCTTCCATGGTGAGACTTTAAGAAGAACCATATCCCCAACTTGAAATTCCAATGGCTTGCGTCGTTTATCGGCATAACTCTTTTGTCGACTTCTAGTCACTTCAAGGTTCTTGCGAATCATGAAGACTTTATTGGTCATTTCTTGTATGAGTTCAGGACCAGTGATGAAATTTTCACCAATATCAGTCCAGCAGATCGGGGAATGACATTTACGACCATAAAGTGCTTCGAAAGGTGCCATCTTGATACTCGAGTGGTAACTATTATTATACGAAAATTCTGTGAGAGGTAAATGCGTATCCTAGTCACCACCAAAGTCAAGGACACAAAGACGTAGCAAATCCTCTAGGGTTTGAATGGTTCACTCGTTTTGACCGTCCGTTTGAGGATGGTAAGCCGTGCTTAAATCCAGTTGAGTACCCAAGAGTTCTTGCATAGACGACCAAAAGTACGAAGTGAAACGAGTGTCTCGGTCGGATATGATATGCAAAGGTACGCCATGACGACTCACAATCTCATCAATGTATATATGAGCTAACCTTGATGTTTTGTAAGTGTCACGTATGGGTATGAAATGTGCCGACTTGGTCAATCGGTCAACGATCACCCATATGCTATCATGACCACGAGAGGTGCGAGGTAGTTTGGTTATGAAGTCCATAGATATGTGTTCCCATTTCCACATAGGAATCTCGGGTTGTTCAAGCAATCCATAAGTACTTGAGATATTTTATACTACATCCTATAGCCGGCCATACTTTGAAGGCTAGCTGGAAACACTAATCTAGACAACAAGATCACTGTAGAGTTAAAAGACAGATTGCCTTTTGACTAGTGACTATTACATGCCATAGCTCACATCCTAATATATTACAAAAAGGATAAAAAGTACATAGTTGAAAAGTTACAGACAAAAGACTTTAATCTACAGTTGACAAAAGCATGGACTTTTCACCAACTCATATAAGTTGGTGGGTCATCACAAGTGGCAGCGGAAAGTGGTTCAGCTTTTGTCAAAAGGTGATCCAGAGAAAACATGTCTTCTCTATCTTTGAAAGAAATCACTCTTTGGCTTCGAAAGACTTTGTCCTTGAAGCTTCGAAAGACTTCATCTTTGGCTTCGGAAGATATGGTCTTTTGGCTTCGGAAGATTTGATACTTAGCATAATTCACTAAGTTATATCATATAGTGTATTCCTTACATGGAGTTTGCCTTTAGACATGTTGGCCACTTATTCATTTAATTATCAACTAGAATTTGAGACCGCGCGTTGATGCGGGTCTATTTTGGGTTTAGTATTTTAACGGAATTATGATCTGCATGTTGTTTGTTGCTTTCCATTTGGTGTAATGTGTAAGAACCAAACTTCCACTCTATCAAAGGAAAAGCTGTAATGGATCGAATCTAGAGATACATGTAAAAGATCTCAATAGAGTAGCATTATTTGAATCTTCCTGCTAGGATTTAAAAAATATTAATGTTCTACACACAACACCCAAGACATTTCAAAATCATATAAACGCAAACTAATAAAAAAGAATTTGATATTTATATACAGGTCTGAAATAAGCTTTGGCCATCATAAAGTATGGATTTAAAATAAATCTAACCTACTGGCTGAATTGGAATTGTTGCAAAATAAAATTTGAAAAAACACACAAACTATAGATCTTTGTTATAGACCAAAAATAAAGAGAAAAACTTTGTTATAAACCAAAAATAGAAATCCAATATAAAAACAATCTGAGCTAGCAACAATTTAAAGCATACAATTATCATCTTTAACATCAAAAAAATGACTATCCATTTCATTTTATACAACCATTTAAGTTATTGAAATTGAACTTTGAAATAAATGTTGGTGAGTGAATATCAAATTTAGATTCAAATGTCAACAGAAATTGACCATAGAAGTCAAAGCATCCACATGAAGCATACTTGAAATCACACATACAGAAACACAACACCATTCTTGGATATCTATAAGTAAATTATATGATTCATTACCATGAAAAATAAGATTGCTAATTTAATTATTTTACTTATGCATTACCTTTTATCTAAAGAATTTTTTGAGAGTGAAGCTAAAGCAATAAAAACTTTATGGTCTAAGTTATGAATTATGATACTTTATCATGGTAGATGAATGATAACCTTGAACTTAAAAGGGTATTGCCACAATGATGTCATCTGCTACTAAAATGAATCAAAATCTATTATAAATTTAAGCTTCAAACCTACAATCAGGAAGATAAAATGGACAACAGTATAAAATCAAGACCTTATAATCTTAATTTTGAACCTATGATACCAAAAAGGACATTATCATCATTGGTATTGGACATGGCTTCTTAATAGAAGTTTAATTTTCTACATTGATGCTCAAAGTTGACATCTCAAAATCAATATATGCAGACCAAAACTAACAAACAAATTGGTAAAAGCTAACATCGATAAGGTTTAGGATTACTTGAGAAGGTTGTTTTCTTGGTTGACGGGAATGGTGTCGATAAGGGTGATGGAAATGAAGAAATAGATTCAATGATAACACCATGCCTCTCACCTCTGTATCCCTGTTTGAATCTATATGAAGAAAAAAGACACATAAACCCTAAACCCTTTGTTTTCCCTTTGTATAAAGCCTTGATAATCAGGTGAATAACGAACACAGAATGCAAGAAAACAAAATCGAATGGCAGCTTACCAACATCGTAGTTCCATCCTCCGCCGCTCCAACTCACTATTACAACCTTCACACTCTCATGTCTCTCTACTCGCAGCTCTGACCAGATCCTCCGATACCAGATGTGGTCTATCACTCAGGATTGATTTTGTAATTTTATAGTTAGAGTCGATGGTTACTGTACCCACTGACATAGAGGTTTAATATAGATTATAATACAATAGAAAAAGGTGTTGAAGAGAGTAGGAGATCATCAATAAAGTAGGTGTCAGCGGCGATAGCATCCATCCAACAACCTTCAGTTGAAGGCGAAGAAGAAATTTAAGGCAGCCGGTTAAGCCAATCAATGGTGACCAAAGATCATGGGGAATTAAGTAATCATAGCGATGGAGGTGGTTTGAGCAAGGAGGATGTCACGATTAGGGTTCCATTCGGCATAAGCGGCTGCTGCCATGTTTTCGGTAACAACAACGATGATTGTGCATTCAAATCCATGACTGAGGAGAATCCATATCACTGCCATGAACTAAATATATTGATGTGTAGTAAGCATGCTTTTAACATGTAAAAATATAATTAGTTCTTACTTTTTATTATTAATCCTCTTTTTATTGTTAGATTTTCCTTTAGGAATGCTCTATATCCATATTACAAGCTCTCCATGCTCTCTTGCTCTCTCTTTATATATATATAGGGGAGTGATCATTTGAAAATCATGTTATAAATAAAAATCATGAAAACCAGGGGTTACATATATGTAAGTACTTGTTACAAAGTGAAAAACTAAGAGTTACATATACATAGAGGTATTGTATATGAAAATACGTATTACAAAGTGCACAACTAAGAGTTACGTATATGTACCTCATACAAGTTACGTATATGTAATTCGTTTCGTCATCATCGACGTTCCTTGGAGTTTATATTAAAAAATATAATGACCTTAAAAATAAGGTTGAAGTTTACTCAATTATACTTCTAACAATTAGAAAGTTAAATCAATTATAAATAATATGATTGGGTAGTAATGGTTTTTATGGTTTTCAGTTATAAACATGGTTTTTATTTAATATGTATATATATGTGTATATAAATATATATATATATATATATATATATATATATATATATATATATATATATATATATATATATATATATATATATGTATATATATATATATGTATATATATGTATATATGTATATATATATATGTATATATGTATATATATGTATATATATGTATATATGTATGTATATATATATATATGTATATACACACACACACACACACACACACATATATATATATATATATATATATATATATATATATATATATATATATATATATATATATATAGGGGAGGGTACAAATGAAAACCACTAACTTATGAGAAAACCAAGAAAACTAATTTCAACCAATCATGTAATTTATAATAGTTTATTTAAATTTTTGATTAAAAGGCTATTTAAGTAAATTCCACCCCACTAGTTTAGGTAATTATATTTATTAAATTTTAAATTCCTTATATATCTCACCATATCACCATCATTGATATTTGTGGACCTAATTCAAGAAAAGTTCATCAAATCACCATATCAAACATGCCATCATCTACAAATTGTCAATCTTCTTTGCTAGAGATCATCGTATCATCTACACATCATCACTCTTCTTGGGAGGATACTAGTACTTAAAAATGTGTTGGAATTGAGATGAAGATGATTACGAACATGATATGAACCGAGATGAAGATAAGGATACTAGTACTTAAAAAATGTCTTGGGACCGAGATGAAGATAATGATTTGAGATGAAGATGATCAAGAACATGATATGAAGATATGATTTGTGATGAAGATGATTACAAACTCGATGAACAATATGAAGATGATGATGAACGTGAATAAATCAGCCAAAAATAGAACATCTTCCTCATCCATCTTCGATTTCACAAAAAGAGGATGTCTTCCTCTTTCATATTCTTTCTTTTTCTCTTTTGACAATTGTATTTCTTTGTAGTAACTTGAGTTATGTATACATAACACCATCTCCTAACTTATTTTGTTTAGTATAGCTACACATATATGTAAGTTACAAATAAGTAACACTTAAACATGATGTCAGCTACTGTTAAAAAACAAATAGAAGAGGTAGTATTTCATATATGTTACGAAAAGAAGAAGATAAAGATATATTTTTTTGTTATATTACATTTTGGTTTTTTGTTCATCTTCATCTTCACTAGTTACATATATGTAAGTAGGTTAACATATGGCTGCACATCTATTACCTGTAATTTTTTATAGATTTAAGGGTACTTTTTAGTGTTACTATATGTAACTTATCAAGCTATACACAACCCTAAAATGTACAAATCAAGTTACATATACGTAACCACGTCTACGTATGAGTAAATTCCTAAGTTTAGTAAAATGTTTTGCACTTGTTACAACTGTTATAGTTACATATATATATTTAATAATGGTTGTCTATACATAGCAAGATTTATCAACATGAATTAGTTAGTTAGAAGATTCGAGATTCGATTCGATGGTTAAATTGAAGCTTGATTGGGTTATGTATATGTAACATAGTGCTTCATAAGTATGTAACACAATGTTACATATACGTAACACAATGTTACATATTAAAATCGACCGTTGGTTAATGTAATTACATATACGTAACTTAACTGGTGTTTATTTGTTTATTATCTTAATTCATTTATATTCGGTTCTTCTAATATGCAATAATTAATATGATTTAGTGTTTATTATACCCTTAAGGCCTTATAATTAAATCCTTCAAACATCTTTTATTTACAATCTTATCATTGTATGATCTCAACCATTGATTACATAAATCAGTGGTAGATAAATGGTTTTCTTGGTTTTCTTGTAAAAATCGATTTTCTTATGAACGCTCTCATATATATATATATATATATATATATATATATATATATATATATATATATATCCTTCCCTCCCCGGTCTTGTTTATATCTGTCGACCATCCTCCCTCTTTTTTCCATCTAAATGTTTATGGACCCTAAATTTTATGTTGAAGGTTCTTTGAAAGGCAAAAATTAATATAATATTAAATCGTTAATATCAAATAATTTATACATGTGTGTAAGAATTTAAGTTAACTAGAACTAAACATCATGCATTTGTGCGTTTTTCCCTTTAAGAGCATTCACAATCCATCCCCCATCCTTATAATTACACTAAATAGCATTACTTTTTCTCTCTCTCTTTTTCAATTAAATAATATTTTTTCATACATTTATCATTACATTTTCTCTCTCATTCACTTACAACCACTTTAAAAAATATTAAAATTTTATGAGGATTGTACCGTGTTTCTTCAAATATAAGAAAATACGGTACAATCCCCATAAATTTTTTATCTCTTTCACTCACAACCATCCCTTATAATATAGTGCACCCACTCACATAAAAATATGGAATAGGCTGTGAATGCTCTTACGCACCACCTATTCTGGCTGGAGCATATTACATATATACAAAGTAAAATGAATATAACAAAAGAACATAATCAAGCCAACACATTAAAGGGTTGTACATTGTTCATGTTAAGTTTGACCAACCTACGGTGCATAGTAGTAATATTAACGTGGTTAAGTACGAATCATATGAAAATGCGTCAGCATGGTTCTAGATATTGGAACGTAATTGTAGAAATGAGCGTTGAAAATAAAGTATCGTATTACAAAAAAGGAAGTGAAAATATGTCACATTTGGCGCAGCTCATTTTTTAGCAATATTGACATTGAAACATAGATCGGCTTGGTTTTAATGGATTTACATCAAAACGTAAATGTAAACTGTTTTAGTTTAAATAAAATTTAAATCGAAATGTTGATATAAATAAAGACGTCACTACATATTCAGAGCATACAAAATCATTATAATTTAAAAAATAAGAAGAAAACAAAATACATAAAAAAATTAGTTATAACTAATTTTGTTATAAAGACATCACTACATATTCAGAGCAATGGTTTTCAAGGTGTACTTTGATAAAGCATTTGATTCAGTCAACTGGTGTTTCTTGGATAATGTTCAAAACTGTATGAGCTTTCCTGTAAAGTGGAGATCATGGATTAAAGGGTGTCTATCAATAGCAAAAGTCTCTGTATTGATAAATGGTTCACCAATTAAATAATTTGGTATGTTTAGGGGAGTTAGACAACGAGATCCATTATCACCTTTCCTATTCATATTGGTGATGGAGGCTCTAGATAACTTTATGAAGATGGCAATAGCAACAGGAGCATATCGAGGTTTGTATTTACCATCTAATTTGGTTACATTATCTTATATCTTCTTTGCAGATGATGCAAAATTCGTGGGGGAATGGTCCGAATAGAATATTAAGAACTTGGCTTCTGTTTTAAGATGATTTAATATAGCGTCGGGTTTAAAAATAAGTATATGAAATAGCAGACTTTTTGGAATATGTGTGAGCCCAAAATCAGTAAATACTTTTGCACAATTATTCAAATGCCAAGTGGGGTGCTTGCCATTCAAGTATCTCGTTCTTCCGGTTGGATCAAACATGTCCAGAGCCTCCTTATGGTCCCCGTTGATTAAGAGATTGCAAAAGAGATTATCATCGTGGAAGTCTGAAGCCTTGTCAATGGGTGGTAGACTATCATTAATCAAATCGGTGTTAAGGAGCTTACCAATTTAATACTTATCATTGTTTAAAGCTCCTAAGAAGATTATACATCAATTGGAAAAGATAAGAAACACTTTTCTTTGGGGACTTAAATATGGGAAGGAGAAAATGAGTTGGGTTGCTTGGGAAAGACTGCTTGCACCAAAGATCAAGGAGGATGCGGTATTGGTAGCATAAAAGCAATGAATATTGCTTTGTTATCAAAATGGTTATGGCGGTTTCAATCAGATCATAATTCTTTATGGTCTCGAGTAATAAAAGCAATTCATGGGAGCCCCTCTTCTCGTCAGAAATTCCCGACTAAAAAGTCGGTTCTGGGCCCATGGAGGGGAATAATTTCGATGTTGGATTATTTCATCTCCATTGGGGTTGACTTCTTTTCAATGGGAACATGTAATTTGGGTGATGGTTCTAATATTCAATTTTGGTTTGATGAATGGACTGAGTTGGGCTGCTTAAATGAAGCATTCCTAGATTTATTCAGGCTAGAAAAAGAAAAGGATTGCTTTATTAAAGATAGAGTGGAGAGGCTAAATGGGTCAATTCTACTAAAATAGGGTTGGAAAAATAACCCAAGATCATCCATGGAGCTGCAGCAACTGGAAGATATAGAAAAACTCATGGGCAAACTAGAATGGGGCGAACACGATGACAAATGGGCCTGGGAAATGGAGGAGTCCGGAGATTTTTCAACAAGTTCAATAAGAAGGATGATTGAAAAGAGAATTTTGCCCCATAATCAGGTAGTTTTTGATTAGGTCAAGGTGCTACCGCTGAAAGTTAATTTAATGTGTTGGAGAGCCATCAATGGTAGAATTCTAGTGAATCATGCATTGACCAAACGAGGGATTGTTGTTCGTCCCATATGTATGATTTGCGATTGGATTGCAGAAACGGTGGATCACCTATTGTTGCACTGCCCATATGTGGTTGTTGTATGGGAAGCGATCAAGAATTGGTGTCGTCTCTCGATATTTAGATCGAGCACCATATCTGGATTAATAAAGAAAGCTGAGGAATGACCACTTAATGGGCATCTAAAAGTGATAGCCAAGGCAATAATCTATGTTACCATATACTTAGTATGGAAGAACAGAAACAAAAAACTATTTAAAAACAATAGTTTAGAGGCTGCTATGTTAATTGGGGAGATAAAATCCATGTCTTTCCTTTGGATTAGATATAGAGGAAAATATGATACATTTAATCGGGAATCATGGTGCAGGTTTCAATTATAATGTAATACTCTAGTTGTACTTTCTTTTTAGCATCTTGCTAGCTATCAATAAAATCTATTCTTCTGCTGTTAAAAAAAATTAAAAAGGAAAAGAATCCTTGAAGTGTGTGCATTTGAGTGTTGTGAATTAATATGAACCGGACCATTCATAGAGTTTTTTCTCAAATAGGTGTTGGTAAAATACTTATTTAAAAAAATGGGTGTTTTATAAAAAAATGGGTGTTTTTAATAAGGTTTTCGTTTCACACCTCACATTTAATTGGATTAATAGTAGTATATATTTGAAAAAGATATTCGTTACAAAAAGTTAAGGAAAATGTCTAATCAAATTTTTTTAAAAAAATTGTTAGGACGTTTTAAAATGTATTTGTAAACAATAACTTTTGACTTTTTTTCTCCAGAAATATAAGACACTTAAAGTATTTTTCTTATAGAATTAAATAAACTATATAAAAATATATTTTGATCATAATAGTATATAAACGTTTTTTGTCGATTAGAAATGATTTTTATTATTATGGTTTACAAAAGACGTTTTAAACCTTTAGCTTTTTATATGTTTTATTTTATTTCATGCAGAAAAGACCTTTTATTTTGTTCATTGTTTTCAAGTCGATATGTTTAAAACCGTTTTTTTTCTAGATGTGTTTTTTAAAACTGTTTGTTTCGAATTATTTTTAAATGAGATGTTAAAAAATAACAATTTAAAAGGTACGTTTTAAAACACCAACGGTTTTAAAGAAATAGACCAAAACATCTTAAAAAATATTATGATTAGCAAAATATATTTTGTATATTTTATTTAGTTCTTGTAGAAAAATACTTCAAGGAGTTTATCTATTTCTGAAGAAATACAAATACTTATAAAAACGTCCTAACTTTTTTTAAAAAAATTTGATTAGATATTTCACTTAACTTTTTTAAAGAATATCTTTTCAAAAATATATAATTACTCCAATTAAATGAGGAGTGAGAAAAAGAAATTTTATTAAAAACACCCATTTTGATAAATAAGTTTTTCATCAACACCCATTTGGGAAAAAACTTCTTTCATAGCCGGTTTTTTATTTTTATGTGAGTGATTATCCTATATTATAGGGGATGTTTGTGAGTTGTTATGAGTGAATCAGAAATAAAATTTACGAGGTTTGTATCGTGTTTCCCTATATTTTGAGGAAACACGGTACAACCCCCATAAATTTTTTAATAATTTTGAAAGTGGGTGATAGAGAATATGTAATGATAAATGTATAAAAAATTATTTAATCAAGTGAGAGATAAAAAATAATAATTTTTAATGCAATTATAAAAATGAAGATGCGTGATTGATTGTGAATGCTCTTAGGAGTGCTCACATCACACACACATTAATCATATTTTGTAATGTCATACAACATTACTTCACGTCACGTCACGTCACATCACACCATTTGAAGAGGGCACTCATGCCATTTTATATCACAATTCTTTCAAATTACTTCATAAAAATAAATAAATTACAAACTAAAATTTAAATCTACATTAAAATAAAAACAATAAAAATAAAAAATACATTAAAACAAAAACATTAAAATAAAAACATTAAAAAAAAACTAAAACTAAAAATCTATAAATCAGACTCCCAACCACGTAGCCGGACAATTTGACGTTTGCATTCAAGGACGTTTTTCAACATCGGCTTGGGCACATCGTCATGCGGTTTAAGAAAAATCTTTATGTCCCGGTCTAGCATTTCGCAAAGAAACGTCTCTCGTTGTAAGTCTAGGAAGGCCAATTTTGATTCGGTTAATTTCATATGAAGCGCTTCTCGTTCCCTTTTTTGCCCCATTTCTTTCTCCCACGTCCCTTTGTAGTCGTTAATGGCATCGTTCAACATTGCTTTGCTCGAAGACTCCTTCGCTTTATTGCTTTTGCGTCTTGGCCCGGTTGGTATGGCATTTTCGTTGAGGTCGGGGAGGGGGCTTGTAACGGGCTCATTTGAACTTACGTATTGGCCTGATTCCAAAATTTTAGTCTTCTTTGTTGTTTGATTACCAAACTCCGCAGCTATAACGTTCACCGGCTCCCATTTGGCATGGTTTCTAACCACCTTTCACGCCTTGATGCTTGTAAAGCTTTTTCTCTCTTAACCTTTTTGTATTCGGTTAAGGCTTTGAGGACGATATCCTCGTCGTTGCTTTGGCTCATCAACGATGTTTCTACATATTTAAAAACAAAAATACAATTACACAAGTAATATAATGATAAAAACAAAATGAATATATATATATATATATATATATATATATATATATATATATATATATATATATATATATATATATAAGTAAAAGTAAAAAATTACCGTTTGGATATATATCCCGTTAAAATGACTTAACGATGTCAGATTCATTCTCCTCCATTTTAAGTTAAGTTAATCAACTGTTCTGTTAATGCCACCAATAGTGATGTTAAAGTGTCGAAATACTTTCTTTCAAAACAAATCGTGGTTTTATGATCTCCAACTCTAGGATGTTTGGATACATAAATCCAACCCTTTTGCCGGTAAGCCAAACCAACCATTATGTTAAGTAGTGTTCTTTAAATCATTTAAAAAGCAGAAAACAAAAAATAAAAAAGCAAAAAGTCACCATAGCAGTCGACATATTTTTTTAAATATATTATAACGAAATTGTCTTTATAAGGGTTTTATTTTTATCCAAATTTAAATTTGATTTGAGATAGTAGTTGAATGGTTGGTATGTTTTTAAGTCTATATAAAATTCAAGTTAAATTTCATCCTTCGGTTTTTTCCTTATTTGATATAGAAGAATCAATGGAACTTTGATCCTCGGTTCCTCCTTGGTTTAATGTCTGGGTGCGTATGGCGGTATGCTGAGAGCACCTTTCAAGTCAACATCAAGTGAGCGTAGCGTTGTTCGCTTCTTTTCCACCAAGCACGATAGTTTAAGGAGAACTGTAAGTCGATGGCTACCTAAGGAAACTCCAATTCGATCCGCCTCCTGGCTAGGAGGCATCTACCTCATCCCGATCACAAGGATAGGTTTTTGATAGTAGTAGTGGTTGTGCGTTGCAGCTATTTTTTAGAAATCAAGTACAACGTACTTAAAAAAAATAATTTTCAATTACATAGGATATAATTCCATGATTTTCTATTTTTCATATAACAATGAATGTAAATGTTAATCTTTTTCCTTCCTGCTTAATGAAAATGATTGAAAATATTTCCATATGTAAAAAGTTTGTTATTTTGTATCTTTCACAATACTAAAGTCATTTATCTGATCAAATCAAATAAAAAGGTAACAAAATAGAATCATAAACTGAGCATAATAGAACAACGCATGGAAGAATACATTATACAAGCATACCTAACCATGATCTTCTCAAATTAGTTGGTATAGGTTTACGAGAGGTCTTAAGTATTAGAAAATCCGTAATAATCAGTAACAACAATTTGGATATAATATTTATAAAGAGAACCGGGCTTGTGTTTGACAAGGGTACACCGATTCTAAACAGCGTACTGCCGGACGTCGCTCCATAAATTCTCATCATTAGCAAAACGGACCTCTCGCGAGCCCGGGTTTTTGGAGCTGCATTCGTGCCCGCATGTCGGCAGGTGATGCATTGGTTCAAGAAATTTTCAATCCAGAAACCCGCTTTTTGCACCCCTACGTGCAGATAAGTGCTGGAATAAAACACAACATAAGAATTTAATAAACCTTATAGGCTTATTACATATAAACCGAATAAAATTTTATTCCCACACCAATGTGGGACTAAAATATCATGTAAAAATTTTATTCCCACGCCGATGATATCGAATGCCAGATTTTGGATCAGACTCCAGCTCTTTGGATCTTGATAAGGTCGCTTCTAATTGATTCTATCCTTCGAATCAGCAGAGATATGATTCGTTTTCTTCAGAACTAAAGCTCTGGTATCAGATGTTGAACTGGATACAAGGATCAAAGACGAAATCAAGATGACAAAACAATACCAAATCGTTTATTGATAGAACAATTACAGAAGAAAAGTATGAAAGTGATAACACACATTTTAATACAAAGACTATATACTTCTAGTTATAATAAACCTACTAACAGACTTTTAATAAACTCAAGTCAATCGTTGAGTTTTCTAAAACAATTTTAACCCTCTCATTTGGAATTAATCCAACATAATACACATTTATTAACCACCTTAAATATGCATACTGTAAAATTTAAACTCTTAAATTTTTACGTAGAGAAAAGAATTCTTACCTTCAGGAATTTAATGTTCCTTGAAAATAGTCATTTTCATGCATCCTCTTAAACTTGTAAAATTTAAATATGTTCCTAAAAGTTTATTAAATATAACTAAAACTCTTTAAAGAAAAATGTTACCTTTACAATATCAAAAAAAGAAATATGTAATACCCCATGATTAGTAGGGCTAGCAATAGGGGTTTGGAAAACGCCCGACCCTAGAAACGTCGGTTGTATAATAAGTTTTACACATCCAGAATCAGGTATACGTCGGGTAATCAAGTATGTTCCTTAGTTTCATAAAAATATTTGTTGGGTATACCTGTCAAAATTCTCTTCGATCTTCGCCCCAACCTCTATCATCATCGATCTCTCTTCTACCAAAGCTATCCATTGTTGTCTCCTTGACTCTCACTCACATAGGAAGTGACCGAATGGGATTGAAAACAAAAGAATTTAAGGATAATATAATATAATTTTAAATTAAAAAAGATAAATTATAATTAAAATAAATAGAAAAACAAAAACTATTTAGGGTACATAATCGAATAAATGAGTATGCTTTGTTAATCATTTTGGGTAAATGAATATCTCATATCATCTCACACCCGTCCTATACGTAAAAAAATAAAGATAAAAGAGAACCACTTATTCCGTCACATATTCATTTACCCCCCACACCAGTCCCAGACATTTTGGGGTTCTAGTATTTCCATCAGGGTCTATCAGTCCCAGACATCTTGGGGTTCTAGTATTTCCGTCAGGATCTATTTGACCTTGATGATTGAAAGTTTGTAGATGTAGATTTTACTCACTAAGTCATAGACTCATAGGGTTTTTTGTATCAACTATTGAAAGTAAAGTTTCAACTTAAGCGAGTGGGAGGTTAGGAGATCTAGTGACAATAGACGGGTCTAAGTTTCAAGTCTTAGTTTTTTTATATACGACAATGGGGATTACAGGTGTGTAGTATTTCTACCATTCATACAGGAGACTCTGATAATGAGTACTCATACAGAAATCGTGATAGGGATTCCTTCAACATATTAATTTAACAATATATTAAATTAACCAAATTTTATTTAACTTAGAACATTTCCACTGGCTTTCTCGTTAATTAATTTTTTCATATCTTATCATTATCTTTCTCCCTTCTAAACACATCACATTTAAAAATATTAAAAAATTTAAAACGTCGTACATTGTTTTCCCAAATATAATGAATAACGGTACAATCACTATAATTCTCAAATATAGTAAAGAACGGTACAAAAATATAATGAATAACGGTACAATCACCGCTAGTACATTTCACTGGCTTCCCTTTTCCATCCTCATCACTATATTTACGTTAAAAAACTATTTTTTTACTATCTCGTTAGTTAAATGATATTTTTTCTTATTTTATCATTATCTTTCTCACTTCTCCACGCAACCACTTTTAAAAATATTAAAGACGTTTTTAAAAATATTAAAAAAAATTTGAGGTCGTACATTGTTTTCTCAAATATGATGAATAACGGTACAATCGTCATAATTCTAAAATATGGTGAATAACGATACAATCGCCATAAATATTATCTCTCGTTTACTTACAACGACTTCCAACCATTTCCTATAGCAAAGGGGAACTAAATAGCCTTACAGGGAATGGGGTTAGAGAAGGCGGTGAAAGGGTAATATAAATGCTCTTAGTTATATTAAGAAAGTTAGACGAAGATCAATCAAGTCGTACTTAATTCTTTTGTTATAGCAAACAATTTTAACCAAGAAGTGAAAAAAAACAATCAGCCTTGAAAACTAAAAGTAATATGGGCTTAAATCGGGCCTGCAAATGCAACAACACAAGCCCAGCCCATTATGAAGTGTGTAATTCAGGGAGTATGAACACCACAAGATGATGATCATCAACTTTCATATACAGGAATCAACCAACATTATTATACAAACTAAACCAACTCCGTATACGGTAACGGAATCTCCGGTGGCGTTATAGGTTGTGGCCCAACACCCGGTGGGCCCGGAGGCATCCATTCAGGTGTCCTCGGTGGAACCACCTCGGGCCCACCGGGAGTACTTGGTGGTACCGGCATATCCGGCCCCGGGGGTTGGATTCCAGGGTCCGGTATCGGTGGTCCTGGAAACTCCGGGGCCGGATCCGGTGCCAAAGGGGGAGGATCCGCGGGTTTTTCAGGCGGGCTTGGGTCGAAGCCCGGGACGTTAGGGGTTCTTGGAACCTCGTCGGGCACACTGAGCTCGTGTGCCCGTGGAGTTTTGAGGGAGATATCCGGTGGAGTTTTTGCTAGTTTTGTGGCGGCGAGCGGTGGCGGAAAGGTGGGTGGTTTGGGTGTTCCGGTGAGTGAGTAAATTGCAGGTTGTGTGATGTTTTTCTTGAGGAGATGAGATGAGATTGTTGAGGCCATTGTTGTATGGGTTTGGGATGATGAAGATGAGTGAATATATGTACAGGTGCATGGTGACACATGGAGAACATGCAGGAGAGATTGGTGTAAGGTCTTTTGATGTACACGTAGCTTTAGGTCATCGTTCGGACGTTTGAACTACAAATTAGATTATTAAACGCGCGTGTTGCGTCGATAATACTAAGTGGCTGTTTGGTAGTCTCTTAATGGTAATTAATAGGTTATATTTTAATGGTTCATAGCCTCTTAATGGTTAAGATAACTTTAATGTTAAATGGTTAAAAGATTAAATCTTAAATTTTAATCATTCAGCATTAGAGTTATCTCTTAACCATTAAGAGACTATAAACTATTAAGAGTTAGCCTTTTAATGGCCATTAAAAGGCTACCAAACAGCCCCTAACATGATTATACATTATAACGAAATGTATGAATTTACGTCGACTCGGTTTTGGACATCAAAACATAATGAAAAACATAGTCGATATAACCTACAGTGACAAAATATACCCTATTTTAAATACAACCTTAATCTTTTACAGTATATATACTAGGACGTAAAGAAAAATAGTAAACATAACCACAAACTAGTCTCAACCCCCTTGACCCAGTTTAATCGGTGACGTAGGGAAGCTGCTAGAGCGGGGCGAAGATTTAAAAAAAAATTAAGTATGAAAAATCAAATTAGTAAAACAAATAATTAGTTAAAAGAGTATATTACAATGTTCAAAGGTTAAGTTAAAGAATATGTTAATATGATACTAAATTCAAAATAACATAACACTGAAGCTTTGTAGGTTAAATTTTGAAGTTTACAAAGTCTCCATCCATCGGTTTCTACGCAATTTCACTTTTCAGAAAAAATCCCAGACCCAACCCCACCTGGTTTCTACGTTATTCCATATGAACCCAGTGGACCTATACCCGGTTCCAGTTATGAGCACGTCAATAACCGATTTGTGCACCTACTACTACCGTACAAGTTACAATTCTAATTGGTGCTAGCAAAGTAGTAATGTAGCGTTTGGTACACAGTAATGAGGAACGAAATGAAATGAACCATTGAGAATGAATGAATAAATACATGTTTGGTTGGTAAAGCTAATAAAATGAATCATTACAAAGCTGATTCCATTCCCTTACGTTGTGTTCCCGATTTTACTTAAGGAGAGAAAAGAAAAGAAATTTTTTTTTTCTTTTCCTTTCATTTCTTTTCTTTTTCTTCTTTTCATTTTCTTTTTTTTTTCTTTCTATTTCCTTCCAAATTGGAAGGATTCATTTTAGGTTTATTTTTCTTCTATTTTCTTTCTTTTCATTCCTTAAATGAACTTGAGAACACAACTTTATTTCTTTCCTTTCTTTTCATTCGTTAAAAAAAAACCTCTGGAACACAATAATTTTTTTCTTTCCTTCCGATTCTTTTCTTTTCTCTCCTTAAATGAACCCGGGAACACAACGTTAAATTCTTTCCATCCACCCCCTCCCTATTTTTTCATTTCATCCTTCTTCCATCATTAGTTATCAACACCACCCATTCACCCACCACAACAACCACCACCAACCACCAACCACCAAGATCGTTCTCCACCGGCAAAAACCACCAGGCATGCCCACCACCACCACCGACCACCGCAGGCCACTGTCGCCGCCGGAAAACCAACACCGGAAACCACCACCGGCCACCACCACCACCACCACCCGCCATCACCACCATATCTACTTTTACATTTCATTGCTTTGTTTTTTCATACCTAACAACACAACACAAAGTAATGATTCATTTATTTTTAAATGGTAACCAAATAAGACAATGAAATGTAATGATTCGTTTCATTATTTCATCCATTTCATTTTCTTATTTTTTCAGTATTTCATACGTTACATTACTTCATACCAAACAGCAATCAAACTTAGACAATTAAGATGGGTTTTTAATTGGCTCTCCAATGCAACCAACCCAACAAGCCCGGCCCGTTACGAACTTTCATCAAATTCTTGAAATTTCATACCCTTCAATTTGGGATTCAATTTCTAGGGTTTAAGCTCCTTCATCACTCTGATTCGCAGCTCTGTTAATCGAATTGAGCGTAAGAAGAGAAGATGAGGAAGCTCAAGTTTCATGAGAAGAAGCTTCTGAAGAAGGTCAACTTTCTCGAATGGAAGAGAGAAGGCGGTCATCGGGAAGCTCACGTTATGCATCGTTACCATGTCACTGGCCGTGATGACTACAAGAAGTAACCCTAATCTCCGTTATATATGTTTTGTTTTCAATCACTGTATTTCTGTATTGCAATTAGGTTGAGTTTTCATCAGATAGTGATTCTGGATTCGATTATCAGGAAAAAAGATTCTTGTTTTTATATAAATTTACCTGAGTGATGTTATCATAAGCAACTTGATTAGACTATGTTGTAATTTGTTTTGATCTCAAGTTCACCACTTGAGTTAGTTCATGCTAATCGACATGTTTCTTGTTTTGAATCTTGTGGCGGATTAGGTACTCGGGTTTGTGTAGAATGACACAGAAACTAGTGAACATATTGAAACAGATGGATCCTAGAGACCCTTATCGTATCGAGATGACAGATGCCCTCCTTGAAAAGCTGTGAGTTTATTGTTTTTATTGAGCTATTACAACTTGCAAGTTGAATGAGTTTATATAATTGGTAAATTTCTTTAGAAGAAAGTGATGTGGATTCTTAGATATTGTTCTGTAGTTTGTTAGCTTGATGTCATAGTCCTTGGACCAGCCTTTTGTCTGATTTAGCATATGAATGTGATACAATATAACTACGAACATGTATGTTGTACCGCATGCATTTACTCTTTTGTTTCGCTTCTTGATGGCTCATATTTTATGAAGAAGTAACATTTGTTTATTCAGTGTCTGCTTTGATTGTTATTTTTCAATGAAATGTTATTTATTGGAACCTTTCTGTTGATGTTCTATAAAATTGCATATGGAGCTAACTTATTTGATATATTTTGTGTTGATGCATAAGCTGACTGGTAATATAATCAGCTATTGGTTTCAACATGTTTTTCTTAATGAATAGGTTAATGTCATCTCCTTATTCCTTATACCAAAAATTATTTTATAAAGTTTTTCTAGTTTACATTATAGCATAGTTTTCGAAGGCGCAATGTGCTCTCAAGGTGCTAAGAGTGAGCCTTTGGCTTAGGTGCAAGGTCCTTAAAAGCAAAGGCTTTATTAAGATAGGCACACAATATTATAATAATATTTATATTGGTTTTAGACATGTTTTAGGCTAGTTTTGGCTGTTTAATAGGTTGATTCCAGATTTCCAGGCTTGTTTAGGGCTAGTGTAATTATTTCAGACAAGACAATAGAGCATTATAGAGTCCAACTTTATAAATTATTATATTATTAAATTTGGGAACCTTGAAGAATACTCTCCTAATTGCATAGATCTACATGTGTTAATGCAGGTACAACATGGGTGTGATACCATCTCAAAAGAGCTTAGCTTTGTGCGATCGCTTATCTGTTTCATCCTTTTGTCGGTAAGAAAACTGCCCTTTCCCAATCCTGCTTTTTATATCACTAGTTAGTATCCATGCCCCACTTTCCCAAAACTAATTTATGATCATGAGAATTGATATCTTCTTTATTTTAGACGTAGGCTTGCAACAGTATTGGTGAGGTTGAAGTTTGCTGAGCACTTAAAAGAAGCTGTGACATATATAGAACAAGGACATATCCGTGTGGGCCCAGATACAGTTACGGACCCAGCATTTCTAGTAACAAGAAACATGGAAGATTTTATCACATGGGTGGATACATCCAAGATTAAGAGAAAAGTCATGGTGTATAATGACAAGCTTGATGATTATGATGCAATGGCTTGAGTGAAATCTGCATGTTCAATATCAATTCAGAAGAACATTTATAACAAAGGAACCAAACCGCGCTTACTTGTCACTATATCAAGAAACATCTTGACAGTTTTAACTTGAAGGCCATGGTTGGTTGTGTTGTTCATTTTTGCTTCTTTGTATTCAGTGGTACCGTTTTATATTGTTAGTTTTAATTAATGGGTTGGTATATTGTTTACTTGCAAATTTGCTTTGAGGTCATTGGTTATGATGCATCAGTCACCATGGTCATATGATCTGCATAAGGATAGTCATAACTACTCGAAAGTAGCTTTCAAGCGCAGTTGAAAGCGACAAGAATACAAAGCTAGCATTCTGGTTCTCTTATGATAAACTAAATCTCTTCTTATGTTCGTTGCTTATATCACTTGTATATCTTGAAAGTTTGCATTCCGCAAATGCAATAGCATTACTGGTACAATGTATAGCGTATATCAAACAGCCTAAGGCCAGTGCATATTTAATTTGAGTAAATATAAGATGTCTCATCAATCTCACACACGATTGATCTTACATGAAAGAAACTTCAGCTAAAGTATCAATGATCATTCTTCCTATTCTTAATCTATGTTGCCAAATGGTGATCAGCCACCTAGTTGAGTTGGGGAGCTAGCCTTAGTTGTCAACTAGCGGTTTACGAGCTTAATTTTCAGCTTGATAGGGAGATTTTGAGCCAAGTTGTATAAGTATCCTAACTCCGACTTCTACGGTCTACTCTTGAATTGCCTCCCTCTTATGTTTTAAAGGCCAAAAGTAATTTAACTTAAAAAAGATGGTGGAATTTTTTTCATAAATACATGGTTATAGTATATCATGCGCTATGGGTGTAAAAATAGCCGATCTAAAATTAATCTGAATTATTTAAAATTTCAAACTTGAAATATGAAATTCAAATAGGGAGTTTGAAAATTTTATGAATATTTTGGATATTTGAATTATTTAAACTATTTTTCTAATATTATTAAATAATAAATATTAATTATTAAAATAATTCTGATATATGAAAATTCTTTTAATATAAAAATAAAGAAGTAATATATTTTTTTTAGAATTTGAATATCTGGTCAAATATTCGAATCTGAAAATTCAGATATATCCAAAAAAATCAGATTCTGATTCTTGTATTGAAATTTGGATATCCAAAACTATGGATATCTAAATATAAACAACACCAGAACTAAAGCTAATCAACATTAAATCAAAATGTGATGACATGAACTTCCTCTCTTTTCACACAAATTTTGACAAGGAGCAAAGGGTAATTCTTACTTTCTTTTTCTTGTTTCACTAATTTTTTAGCATGAATAACGTTTTTATATGTAATTTATTTTAAATAAAAATTATACTATGTAATTGAGCGGCATTTTAATATTTAACATGAGTATATTTTATATATTTTCAAAGCCTATTGATCTAGAGATGCGTATAAAAACTCGTCAGTTCTTTTATGGTGCATCAACATATATAAAAGTGCGTTAGACATGTGTGTTGTCATTTACAGACCTTTAGTAACCATTGAACGTATTATCCCACTCCTCGTAAGACACGTGTAACATTTTAATGGCTTCTCACAGCTATCATACCCCTTTCCTAAATAACACATACACATATCGTTACATAATTATAGGTATACTTATATGTTGCTTGACTTAAACAAATGATGTGATAAAGAAGAGGAATTAATGTCGACTAATTAAAAATTTTGAGAAAAAAAAGAGGTTTGGTGCAGATCCGAGGGACACTTTTTATAATTTACTCAATTAAATATTAAATTTGCCGAAATTGTTTGTTGACAACTAGACATCTCAATTTGCCAGTCGAATCCTGTTTTCTTCCTTCTTTGACCTTTTATATTTTATAACTTATATTTACAATCTTATAAAAATAATAATGAAAATTCCCGGATGTGACCATTTCACTCAATATTCCCAACAAAAAGAAACTTCCAAGACATACGTATAGTCATACCTTATTAGTTATAAATAACAATACATGGATATTGATCACCAATCAATCCCACCATCAAAATGACATCAAGTGAAGAAAACATTTGCATGCTCTTAGACTCATACTGGTACAAACACAAGATTCTCACCACCAATCCGCCAACGGTCTCCATTTCTGACACCCATAACGACTGGATGAAGAAACCGAGAGATGAAATCATAGCGTTGATGATATCGGATTGTAGAAATGATGTGGAGGTGAAGGGTTTACTACGATTTTGGGCTCATTCGGTTGCTTCTGCTGTCTCTTAAGTCTTCAACTTCTTCTTTCTTATCTAATTTTCATCGGTTTTTAGGGGTGAAAAGTTGGATTCTTGATTATCTTTGGTGCAAAATCATTATGCACACAAGGAATTATAGTTGATTATACATGTGTAAAACTAGATATTGAAGCATTGTTTTTTTTTGTTGATTATATATGTATTACCAGATTTGCTATTAGATTATGATAGTGGTTACATGTTTGAGTTAAAATGTGTAAGAATGTTTTCCCTTTTAAGTTTTAAAACATCATATCTATGTTACATATTAAAATCATTTGAGTATATCTCAGTCTAACTTAACATCTTTGATAAAAAATATATCACACAATCTTAACGCATAAGCAATATAAAGCCATTTTCAAACTAAGATTTGCATATATACCATCACTTTAAAACAATCAAACTTATAATAATGACGATATGTGATATAAGTCCACTGTATTTGATTTTAGGGTTAATGTGTTTGTCATCCAAGTTGATCATTCTAGTGCCATGTTCTTGACAAAAAGAGAATTGTTTTGTTCGATCCAGACTCTAAATTTTCAAATGGTTTAGTTCACCATCATAATTTTGAAAAGCTTATGAAGATATATTTGTAACCACTAAAATATGCATCTATCATTGCAAGTAAAACACATAATCAAATTACTTGAATATTCCTCAAGTCCATTGCCTTCTTTTAGCTAGCACTTTTAGCTCCTGCTTTTTTAGTATATTTAAGCCCTTCAATAACAAATGGAAGTAATTCAACCAAACATAAAAGTGTTTTATGATCGGAGGCATTTCTCTTTGTTAGAAGTCTGAATTGATATTATTAAATAGTTAGGTTATAATTTAAAAAAATCACAAATAATTCTAGAAACCTAACTGGATGCGTATGCTCATACTAATAAACCCTAATGCTAATAACATATTTCAATACTCCCCATAGTCAAAGTGGAAGAAACATAAAACTCAGACTAAAAAAACCCCAATAATAATAATCTAAATATGATTCGGATGACTCAAAAATCTAAATTTTTGCCAACAAATTCATATTGTATTTAATGTTGTCATTCATATTTTGTTTGATTGTACTATCCATACTTTATTTGATTTTGTCACCCATATTCTTTAAAAAAATTGCATAGCAAATTAGCAATGAACCATACTCATGGTCACCGGAAGCAGGTGGCAATCTCTTCAAACTATAGATCAAGAGATGAGATTTATAGATATAAAATGAAAAAGAAAGCAAGGCCAGTAATGGTGGTCAGGCGACAATATCTTGATGTTATGTGTTCAATTGTAAAGGGGTTAATAATGCGTTTAGTTTTAATAACAGGGGGCTAATTGTAATTGTTGGATATTGTTTGTCGTTAGAGTTAGTTACCCTTTTGCATATAACTGTTGTAACGAACTCATTGAAGGATATGTAATGAATTGATTTGTCTCTCTCTCTAGTTTCTCTCTCTACCCTTTCAATTGCATCAGTGGTATCAGAGTTCTCGATCCTCGTAGGAGCTCCAGTGATCATTCAATCATGGCAAACAACACTAGAAGTTAAGAAATCGACAAAACCTTGAAGGATCATGATTGAACATTTGTGGAGTTGAAGGCTTCTACGTCAAAAAATAATCGTGCGGTGGCTGAACTTCGTTCGATGGTGGAACAGTTATTGAACAATCGTACAATAGAGGATGTAAGTCGTGCATCGGCGACCACCAGTGGTGATCTGGTGGATGATCGGAGTCAACTTTTCATGACTTGATTGGGGAAATTAGATTTTCCGAGGTTTAGTGGAAAATTGGTGAATGGATGGTTGTACAAGTATGAGCATTTCTTCACGGTGGATGAAGCTCCTGAAAATTTGAAGCTCCGTTATGCTGTAATTCATTTAGAGGATGAAGCCCTCGAATGGCATCAATCGTTCGTGCGATCTCGTGGTGCAACAGTGGCGGAATTGAGTTGGACGGATTATGTGAGTGCGATTACCAATTGTTTTTCGAACAACTTGTATAGAGATCCTACGGAAGAAATTGCCCTATTGAAACAAGGAGATTATGATGAATATTGCAATCAATTTGATTCACTTCTTAACAAGATAACAATTACTAATTCATAAGTTGTTAGTTTGTTTTTGAAAGGATTGAAGGACGAAATTCGAGGTCCAGTGAAAATGTTTCAACCAAAAACATTGAATGAAGCTTATGGATTGGGCACTAATCTCATGAGCAAATTAGCAGTTGCTCCTTCCTTTAGTAGTTCCTACTACTAATCCTTCTAAGCAATGGACCAATTCTCCCAAATATCTTTCTTCGAATAATGCACATAAGCTTCCTTTGTTACCTGCCCCACCGATTAAACCTGTTTCGTAGCATTCTTCTGCTGGTAACTCTAATGCAAAAACTTTATCTATTAAAGAAATGGCTATTAAAAGGGCTAATGGTGAATGTTTCTGGTGTTCTAAAAAATTTAGCCCAGGCCATAGGTGTAAAAAGAAAAAAGTTTTGTAATTGACGTAGATGGAGAGGAGGAAGAGGATGTATGTGTTGGTGTTGGTTTGTCCGATTCAACTTCACCTGATTGGGATCCTCAATTATCCATTAATGTTCTTTGTGGTAGTCAATCTTTTGCTACTATGCGGGTGCAAGGAACCATGGGCACAAGACAATTACATATTCTAATCGATTCGGGCTCAACGCACAACTTTATTGATGCTAAATTGGCAACAAATTTACAATGTGATCTGTTGGATATCAAACCTATTGAGGTTAGTGTGGCTGATGGGAAGCAACTGTCTTGTACTCAAATGTGCCCACATTTTCAGTGGTGCATGCAAGGGCGTCAGTTTTCGACCGAGGTGTTGCTAATTTTGTTGGAAAATTATGATATGATATTAGGAGTGCAATCATTGTTCCCTTTAAATGATATCCTGTGGAACTTCAGTAAGATGACCATGCGATTTGTGGTGGATGGAGAATCATGTGAATTAAAGGGAATAGAAGACAATAAGCTGTCTTTATGTTCTGTTAAGTCACTTACCAAACTTTTGACAAAACAAGGCCAAAATTCGGCTCATCTTTGTAGTATGCAACTGGCGCCATCTGATGATTCCAAAGTGGTTGATTTGAAAATCTTGAATGAGTAATTTTCTGAGGCTCTCAACTCTCTTTTGGATCAATTCAGTGATGTCTTTGACTTACCACTTGCTTTACCACCTCAGTGTGATTTTGACCATCGCATTTCGTTAAAGGAAGAGGCCCAACCAATCAATCAAAAACCTTATCAGTACCCGGTTAGGTAGAAGGATATCATTGAACAGATGACTAAGGAACTTAAGGATTCTGGGGTCATTCGTGACAACCATAGTTCTTTTGCTGCATCGGTTGTTTTGGTCAAAAAAATAGATGGCCAATTGCGCATGTGCATGGATTATAGACATTTAAACGAAGCAACTATCAAGCACAAATTCCCAATCCCTCTTATTAAAGAACTACTTGATCAATTGGGTCAGTCCATAATTTTTTCTAAGTTGGATTTGTAATCGGGCTATCATCAAATCCGAATACATGAGGCGGATGCTCGTAAAACAACCTTCCGTGCTCGTAAGGGGCATTTTGAATTCTTAGTCATGCCTTTTGGATTGACTAACTCTCCTGTAACTTTTCAATCTCTTATGAATTCAATGTTCAAACCTTTTCCTCACAAAGGAGTATTAGTTTTCTTTGATGATATCTTAGTCTATAGTCGCACAATGACTCAACACTAGCTATTGCTGTTGGGGATTGAACAAGTTTATCAGAGTCATTTTCCATATAAAATGAAAACGCATTGGAATTAGGATTGAAAAACTTGTTACAGTTAATATATATAAACCATTTTATATATCTATTAAAAACCTATAATGGATTGTTATATGAAAAACATGCTTACAAACAACCATAGGGTATTTAGAATACTACCTCTCGAATGGGTTAGAGGCAGATAATCAGTGAATGGCAGCTTCCAAGGAAGGAGGCCTCAAGCTTGTCCATCCCAAGCTTCCAACAAACACCCGGTTGCTAGGATTTTTTTACACTTGAACCTCTGTTCTTGGTTTTTCTTCGACTGATCGAGAGAAAACAGGAACACAGACGTGCACTCTTTTGAGTATGTTGTAAGTTATCAGAGAGAGTGGTTGATTGCAATCATATATTGCATGTACTGTGAAACTGAATTTCAGACTAGGAGAGAAAGAAAAGTGGGCGGGGCCCAGCCCCTTAACCCATTCGCATTTCTCAAACATTCATCCGCATTAGTAAATGTGGATGAATAACCTCCTACCGCATTTGTAAATGCGGATGAAGAAATTTCATCCACATTTCCCAAATGTACATCCGCATTTGTAAATGCTAATGAGTAGTTAATGCACATCCGCATTAGTCAATGCGGACGAACAGTTTCATCAGCATTTCCCAAATGCACATCCGCATTAGTAAATACGGACGATCAGTTTTATCAGAATTTCCTCAAATGCTCATCCGCATTAGTAAATGCGGATGAAGAAATTCCTTCAGCATTTCCACAAATGCACATCCGTATTAGTAAATACGGATGAGAAACATTCATCTGCATTTCCTCAAAAGCACATCCGCATTAGTAAATGCGGATGAGTAATTAAGAAATGCGGATAAAAGACATATATTGTTGTTCAACCATTTGAGTAACAATATAGAATATTCTCTTTCTAGAATAAATTATTTATATAATTTATTCACAACACAAGTGAAAATATTTAAAAACCTAATTTCTAAATAATTTAAGTGTCAATATTTATTTACATGATCATATCATAAAATAAATATTGTAGGTGTTTGTCTAGCTTGTTATTGGGTATGACCCGACTTGGATCATAACGTATTAGCCATATCAATTCAATATGTGTCTTGGGCAGACCGTTCCCAACAATCTCCCACTTGCACAAGATACATAGAGGATTGATGCAAGTAGTAAATACCGCCTAACAATGGTTTACTACCCCTAATACGCATGACGACGTGCCATTCAATAACATCATCTTCTTCAAGTCCCATACTTGAAAATGATTTAAGTGAATCTATCATTTATCCTTTTGTTACAGATGTCATGTTAAATCCAGAGACACAGAATGATCATTCCCTGTTGATTTAACTTTATCAGGTCTTAGACATCTTATTCTCAACGAATAAGAGGAACAAATCCCATCTTGACTACATACGTTTCTCACAATCACCTTGTATCACACCTGAAACTAGCCTTGTGTACTGTCCATATTTTAGAACAACGAAGAACTAGATCAAAGTATAATATTTGGTGAATATCAAAACCCAATATGTATCTCAGGTCGGAGGATACTATGATATTCCCCTTTGCTCAAATTTACTTATGATCAATTACATAATTCCATGTAGTAACATTTGAGAGCGGGTCAGTCCAATATTTGTATCCCACAAATATCTATGAACTTTGGTAGCAACCTCTTACTCTATATTCATACCTTATAAATATCCACCAATCCAAGTTCATAATAGTCTTACCTTCATATTTGTTCCCACAAATATGTCCGACTACGGACATTTAGAATAATAAACATATTCATGGATCTAAACATGCTAAAATGGAACATAACTCATAGTATCATATATTATATATATATATATATATATATCATAAACAATTGTTCCGTTGTTTAAATACTAAATAGATCAAATCCAATCACTAGAATATCGAAGTCCTAAGGCACAAGTATGACTCTTATGCTTTGGCCTTTCATGGAGCTTCGTGAGTGGATCCACAATATTTTGATCAGTGTGAACTTTGTGAATACATATATTTCCTTTTTCAACTTCATCCCTTATGTAGTTGAATCTCCGCTCAATGTGCCTTGTCTTTTGATGTGCACGGGGTTCCTTGATTTGAGCAATCGCACCCTCGTTGTCACAAAAGATCCCTAGGGGATCTTGAATGGTAGAGACTACCCCTAGATCGGTAATGAATTTCTTTAACCATGCAGCTTCTTGTGCTGCCAATGAAGCGGTGATTTATTCTGATTCTGTAGTGGACAATGCTACCACATCCTGCTTTGAACTCTTCCAGGACACTGCCCCTCCATTCATAATGAAGACATACCCCGATTATGATCGAGAATCATCTCGATCAGTTTGGAAACTCGCATCCGTGTAACCCTTTACAACGAGTTCCTCTTCACCAGATCCGTATATTAGAAACATATCCTTAGTCCTCCTAAGGTATTTCAATATACTCTTAACAGCCATCCAATGGCTATTTCCTAGATTCTGCTGATATCTACTCGTCATGCTTAAAGCGCATGACACGTCCAGTCTAGTGCATATCATTGCATACATGATGGATCCTATAGCAGATGCATATGGGACTTCCTTCATCCTTTCCTGCTCATCCTTTGAGCTTGGACATTGAGATGCACTTAATATTGTCCCTCTTTGAATAGGTACCAAACCTTTCTTAGAGTTCTCCATCTTGAACCTTTTCAAGATTTTATCAATGTATGCACTTTGGTTTAAACCTATCAACCGCCTTGATCTATCCCTATAGATCTTTATTCCCAAAAATATAAGGGTTCACTAAGATCTTTGATAAAAAAAAAACAACTTCCAAGCCAGGTTTCAACACCTTGCATGGTTGGAATGTCATTTCCAAACAGTAGTATATCATCAACATACAATACTAAGAATGTGATGATGCTCCCACTAGCCTTCTTATACACACAAGCTTCATCACTGTTCTTGATGAATCCAAATTTCTTGATTTCTTCATCGAAACATTGATTCCAACTTCTTGATGCTTGTTTCAATCCATAGATTGATTTCTTTAACTTGCATACTTTATTAGGATGTTGTGGATCGACAAAACAATCAGGCTGAACCATATAGACATTCTCTTTGAGATGTCCATTAAGGAAAGCAGTTTTGATATCCATTTGCCAAATCTCGTAGTCATAATATGCAGCTATGGCAAATAATATCCTAATTGACTTTAGCATTGCCACAGGCGAAAATGTCTAATCATAATCAACCCCTTAAGTCTGAGTGAAACCTTTTGCTACAAGTCTTGCTTTATAAGTATCCAAGTTTCTATGCATATCGGTTTTCTTCTTGAAAACCCACTTACATCCAACCTGTTTGGAGTTAAGTGGTGGCACAACCAATTCCATACTTGGTTGTCATACATGGATTGCATCTCTACGTTCATGGCTTCAAGCCACTTATCATAATCCGAATTGAACATTGCATCATGGTACGTAGTTGGTTCATCGGAGTCAACTACATAGCATCCATTCATGAAAAATCCACATCTTTCGGGTGGATAGCTAGTTCTACCAGATATGCGAACATTTTGTGTGTATTGATCAACCACTTGATCATTATCAACAACCTCTTGTTGATTGCTAATGTCAACCAAACGTGTATCGGCTTGTGGTTCTCGATCCTCATCAAGTTCCACTATTCTATTGGTAGTTCCTTCCATAAGAAACTTAGTTTCCAAGAACTCGATCTTTCGAGCAATAAATACCTTTTGCTCTGTTGGATTGTAGAAGTAATATCCCATCAAGTCTTTGGGATATCCTACAAAGATACACTTAGTGGATCGGCTTTCTAACTTGTTTAGGGTGTTCTGCTTAACATAAGCTTCACAACCCCATACTTTTAAATATGATAATGATGGAACTCTTCCATGCCATATTTCAAAAGGTGTCTTATCCACTTTCTTGGTTGGGGCCATATTCAGAATACGGGCCACGGAGAGCAATGCGAAACCCCAAAATGATAGAGGCAGTGTGCTTCTATCCATCATAGATCGAACCATATCCAATAGGGTTTGGTTTCTCCTTTCAGACACACCATTATGTTATGGTGTTCTGGGTGGAGCAAGCTGAGATACAATCCCACAACTCCTGAGATGATCTTGAAAGGCATCACTAAGGTATTCACCTCCTCTATCCGAATGAAGAACTTTGATTGTTTTGTTGAGTTGATTCTCTACTTCATTATTAAAGATTTTAAACATTTCAAAAGCTTCATCTTTGTGTCTTAACAAGTACACATAACCATAACGACTATAATCATCGATGAAGGTAATGAAGTATCTTTCACCATTCCTTGTCATTGCTTTAAAAGGACCACATACATCCGAATGTATGATTCCTAATAAATCTTTTGCCCTTTGGTTAGTCCCACTAAAGGGATACTTGGTCATCTTTCTTGTAAACAAGATTCACACTTATCAAATGAACCTTCTTCATTTGCTTCCAAAAGACCATTCTTTTGAAGTGTTTGAATGCGATTCTTGTTTATGTGACCAAGACGACAATGCCAAAGATATAATTTACTTAAACCCATTTTAAGTTTCTTAGTGCTTGACTGGTATAACGAGTTATTAAAGGATGAGTCATCATGAACCAATTCATAAATACCATTAGAAAGCATAGCCTTAAAATAAAGTATATCATCCATAAAAACACAAATACCATCATTTACAAATTTCATAACATAACCATATTGTTTCAAAAGGGAAACAGAAATTATATTCTTAGTCAAACTAGGAGCATACAAAATATTCTTTAAAATAACTTCCAAACCACTTGGAAGCTTCAAGATATAGTCTCCCTGGGCTTCGACATCAACTTTTGCTCTGTTGACAATGTAGAGACTAGTATCTCCCTTCTTAAAATGCTTATTTCTTTTCAACCCCTGCAGATTACAAATATGAGTTCCACATCCGGTATCCAATACCCATGTGTTTGAAGAAATAACATTAAGTTCAATATGGATCATGAAAGTTGTACCTGAGGTCTACCCAGCATCCCTCTTGTTTCTCAACTCTTTGAGATAGATTGGAGAATTCCTCTTCCAATTTCCTATCTCACCACACTCAAAGCATGGATCGTTCTCCATAACCTTTGGCTTCTTAAGCTTCGGTTTTGGTGGTCCCGCTTTAGCCTTTCCCTTACCCTTTCCTTTGACGTATCCCTTGCCTTTGGCAACATTTGCTTTGGGTTCGGGGTGATGCCCTTTCTTGTTGCCACCCTCATTGATCGTGAGAACCGGTAAAACCCTTTTACCCATCCCTGCTTTGGCTGTTTTGAGCATTGCATGAAGTTCTCCAATGCTTTTCTCCCATCCATTCATGTTATAATTTATGATAAACATCTCAAACTTCTTGGTTAGACCATTAAGGATCAAATCCGTGGCCAACTTTTTCGAGACGGGACAATTCAACCTTTCAAGGCGATCGGTGTGGCTTTTCATCTTTATCACATAAGATGACACCGATTGGGTTTCTTCCATTCGACATGCATGAAGCGCTCGAACCGTTTCGAGGCGCTCTACCCTCTCTTGTTGAAGGAACATTTCCTTTAACCGGGTAATCATGTCGTATGCCCCATGATGTTCAAAATCCTTTTGAAGCTCGGGAATCATGGTTCCCAACATGAGGCAAGAAACTTGCACAAAATCCTTAGTGTGCTTAACCCAATCATCGTAGGCATCAACATCATCAATGTTGGGTTCATCGGGGAATAGGATCATCCAACACATATGATTTCTTTTCTGTTTGAGAACAATTCTCAAGTTTTGAAACCAATCCATGAAATTATTGTGGTTGAGACGATCCTTTTCCAGTATAGTTCTTAGTGACAGGTTATGGACGGTCGGGGAAGTACGTTGTTGTTTGCGACCATTTCTACAATATTAACAAAGTTTAATTTTAGTATTTACAAAAATAAAATTTTAATTATTAATACCCTTTCATGTCTCATAGACAATTAATAATTAAAATCTAGAATCCAACGTTACATTTAAATAATGGTTAGGTGACCTTTATCCCATTATTTAAATTAACAAGGTAGTCAACTTTTGATAATTGCAACCCTTTACAACTTCTAGTTTTATGAGATCGGTTAAACATCTTTATGTTTGGTCGGCATGTTTAATCCCATCTACACCATTTTACGCCATGCTTCGGTGACCCTATTCACATGGTTTCCAACTCAAGTCGTCCTACTTACACACATGTGTGAGTTTACACATACAAGTGGTTAGGTGACCTTTATCCTACAAATATGTTAACCCCACCTCAAACACACAAGTTCCCTAAATGTGGTTAGGTGACCTTTATCCCACAAAGAGTTTGAGTGTTGTATAAAAGGATGGTTTTAATCTTGTTTAAAAGGGATTTTGTTTTCATTAATTCTAGTTATAAAAACATTTTGTACCATACATTTGCATGCATTCAAATGCATGGTACATTAGTAAAACCAATTTTCAAGGCTCTTTTAATAAAACCCAATTTTATTGCGAAAATATTAACCTTTAATAAAATCGTTTTATTACCCATGTTAATGTTTCCAAAAGAACCATTTGAAGCTTGTTGTTCATTTTAAATTGTTTAACAGTGCATATCCAAATATCACATAAACAATAAAATTAAATCAACCACACAAGCAACACATACAACAACAAGTTCATAACCATAGCCAACTAATTTAACATCACTTGTTGACCAAAAGAAGTAAGTTAATTAGGTCCTTCCTAAGGGTAAAATGACACAACACTTGTGTCGGTGAACTCCCACTTGATCCCGCATCCAAATACTTCAAGCGTTCACTTTGTGTTGTGATTCTCTCATTCGATTTGGTCTTCCAAATGGGCTTAAATTTCTGCACCAAACTCCTTTGAGCCTTCAAAATATGTTTTCATTTATTGGGCTTAAATCCCATTAAGAGCTATAAAGCCCTTTGGGCACAAAATTGGCCCAAACCAAAAACATCCTTGTTACATCTTCTTTTACAAAAATATATCCTATATATATTTTTCTAGTAAAAGTAAAATACAACTAACCTATTTATTTTACATACCAAATGAAAAATAAGTAAATTACATACCCAAAAGGAAGAACAAATACATTTAATTATTACAACCCTTTGAATAATTAAATACAAATCACAACACATCCAAACACAAGGTCTCGGCTAGGTTATGAACACCAAAATACATATCCAAATATGTAAGCAAAAACCCAAGAGTTTCTCCTTGAACCACTGATTTTCGGTTAATGTATAAACAAACCGAATATCATGATTCTTGTTCAAACAACTAAATCATTCAAATGATTAAATTTTTTAAGATTGTAATATGCATGTAAAGTAGAATCTTGAAAAATTCAGGGGAAACATTGATCAGAATTCTCGGTCAGTTGGTGAATCAATAGCAAGAAATCGAGATTTTAGTCCAGATGAAGCATGTATCCATATAACCGGCTCTTGATGTCATTGTTAGGGTTTGAACAAGTATATCAGAGTCATTTTATCCATATAAAATGAAAACACAGCGGAATTAGGATTGAAAAACTTGTTACAGTTAATATATATAAACCATTTTATATATTTGTTAAAAACCCATAATGGATCGTTATATGAAAAACATGCTTACAAACAACCATAGGGTGTTTAGAATACTACCTCTAGAATGAGTTAGAGGAAGATAATCAGTGAATGGCAGCTTCCAAAGAAGGAGGCCTCAAGCTTGTCTACCCCAATCTTCCAACAAACACCTGCTTGCTAGGATTTTTGTACACTTGAACCTCTGTTCTTGGTTTTTCTTCGACCGATCAAGAGAAAATAAGAACACAGATGTGCACTCTTTTGAGTGTGTTGTAAGTTACCAGAGAGAGTGGTTGATTACAATCATATATTGTATGTCCTGTGAAACTGAATTTCAGATGAGGAGGGAGAAAAGTGGGCGGGGCCCAGCCCCTTAACCCATCCGCATTTCTCAAACATTCATCCGCATTAGTAAATGCAGATAATAACCTCCTACCGCATTTATAAATGCGGATGAAGAAATTTCATCCGTATTTTTCAAATATACATCAGCATTTGTAAATGCGGATGAGTAGTTCCATCAGCATTTCCACAAATGCACATCCGCATTAGTCAATGCGTACGAACAGTTTTATCAGCATTTCCCAAATGCATATCCGCATTAGTAAATGCGGACGATCAGTTTCATCAGCATTTCCTCAAATGCTCATCCACATTAGTAAATGCAGATAAAGAAATTCCTTCAGCATTTCCACAAATGCACATCTGCATTAGTAAATGCGGATGAGGAACATTCATCCTCATTTCCTCAAAAGCACATCCGCATTAGTAAATACAGATGAGTAATTAAGAAATGTGGACAAAAGACTTATATTGTTGTTCAATCATTTGAATAACAATATATAATACTCTCTTTAGTGCAAATATTTAGAAACCCAATTTCTAAATACTTTAAGTGTTAATATTTATTTACATGATCATATTATAAAATAAATATTGTAGGTGTTTGTCTAGCTTGTTATTGGGTATGACCCGACTTGGATCATAACGTACTAGCCATATCAATTCAATATGTGTCTTGGTCAGACCGTTCCCAACAATTATTTGAATAAGTTTTGGCTTTACTTTGGCGCCATCATCTTTATGCTAAGTTTTCTAAATGCTCTTTTGGGGGCTCAACAGTGGAATACTTAGGCTATGTTATTTCAGCTGAGGGGGTGCACATTGCTCCAAGTAAAATTGAGGCTATTATCTACTGGCCAATTCCTACCACAGTGAAACAATTACGTGGTTTTTTTTATTAGCAAGCTATTATCTCCGCTTTATTAAGTACTTTGGTTTCATTTCTAAACCCCTTACAGATCTATTAAAGAAAGATGCTTTTGTGTTGGGTGCTCATGCTCAAGCAGCCTTTGATACCCTTAAAGCAGCTTTGGCTTCTACACCTGTTCTTGCTTTGCCTGATTTTTCAAAACCTTTTATTATTGAGTCGGATGCTTCGTCATTGGGTTCGGGTGCTGTTTTAATGCAAGATAAACACCCCATTGCCTACATCAGCAAAGGTTTATCCCAAATGAAACAAACTTTATCGGTGCATGAAAAAGAATTGTTGGCGATTTTGATGGTGGTCAAAGCATGGCATTACTATCTTATAGTGGGCCATTTTATTATTCGCATAGATCATCAGAGTTTCAAATTCCTGTTGGGCCAATAGGTCATCACACCTTTACAACATACTTGGCTCGCCAAGTTGATGAATTACGATTATGAAATTGTCTACAAGCAAGGCCAGGAGAATGTGGTTGCGGATGCTCTGTCCATAGTGCAGGGTGTTACTATTTTCTCTATTAATATCTCTAATATTGCACCTTTTTTACTTCAAAGGGTGACCGACAGTTGGTATACTGATCCAGACTTGTCTCGTATTGTTTATCGTTTATCCCAAGGTCAGAGTGTCCCTTCTTACACTTGGGTGGGTAATATCCTTTATAAGAAGAATAAGTTGGTTGTTGGATTCAATGTTACTCTTCGGAATGACATTATTCTTTTGTATCATGCTTCTCCAATGGGGGGACATTCCGGTCATCATGTGACCTTGCAACGTATTCGCAACATCTTTTATTAAAAGGGGCTTTCCAAAATGGTTTGGCATTTTATTCGCAACTGTGATACTTGTAAACAGGCAAAAGGTGAGACTGTCCCTTCTCCAGGTTTACTGTAGCCTTTAACATTTCCAACTATTGTTTTTGCTAATTTGTCTATGGATTTTGTGAGTGGCTTACCTAAATCAAAAGGTAAAGACACTATTTTGGTGGTTGTGGATGATCTAACAAAGTATGTTCATCTTATGGCACTTAGTCATCCCTTTACTACTGCGGTAGTTGCTCAACTTTTCCTTGATAATGTCTATAAATTACATGGGTGTCCAGTCACTATCGTCTCAAATCATGATCCTATCTTTTTGAGCAAATTTTAGCAAGAATTCATGGTGTTACAAGGTGTTACGGTGGCTTTTTCTACTACTTTTCACCCGCAATCTGATGGACAAACAGAAGTGGTTAATCGATGCATTGAAAGCTACTTGCGTTGTATGGTTATGAAAAGGCCAACTTTATGGGCTTCGTGGATATCATTGGATGAGTGGTGGTATAATACCTCCTTTCATTCAGCCATAAATATGACTCCTTTCAAGGCTCTTTATGGCTATGATCCACCTCTGCATGTTTCTTATGATTCGCGTGATTCAGCAGATGTTGATGTTGATCTACTTATGCGTGGTCGGGAAACCACTCTTCAACTATTGCGTGATTCTTTGTTAAAGTCTCAAAACCGCATGAAACAACAGGCCGATAAGCATCGTTCGGAAAGAGATTTTTCAGTTGGGGATTGGGTTTATCTTTGCCTGCAACCTTATATGCAGAATTCAGTTCGCATGCATCGACATTCGAAACTTACTCCCAAGTATTTTGGCCCATTCTTGGTTTTGGAGCGTATTGGTCAAGTGGCTTATCGTCTAGATCTTCCTTCGGATGTTCGTATTCATCATGTCTTTCATGTGTCATTGTTGAAGGGTGCCAATGGTTCGCCAACTAAACTTTACCCTCTTCTATTGGATTTTCGCTTTACTTCTTATCCTGTGGCTATCTTGGACCAACGTTTAGTCAAGCGGAGAAATAAAACTGCTCTACACGTTTTGGTTCGGTGGTCGGGTGTTGATGTCTTAGCTGCTACTTGGGAGTACTTGTACGAGCTCTTAGTTCGTTTCCCTGATTTCCTTCCTTGAGGTCAAGGAAGTTCTTAAAGGAAGGGTTATTGTTACGTGTTCAATTGTAGAGGGGTTAATAACGTGTTTAGTTTTAATAACAGGGGGCTAATTGTAATTGTTGGATATTGTTAGTCATTAGAGTTAGTTACCCTTTTGCATATAACTGTTGTAACGAACTCATTAAAGGGTATGCAATGAATTGATTTGTCTCTCTTTCTCTCTCTCTCTCTCTCTCTCTCTCTTTAGTTTCTCTCTCTACCCTTTCAATTGTATCACTTGATCTATGCTCTTGGATCCTTAGATCAAGATATAAGATATGTAGATCTAAAAATAAAAGAATTTAATCAAATCATAATTTGAGATCAAGGCCTTGGACGGTGGTCCTTGGTACGACAAAAACCGATAAATGAAGAAAAAAAAGTGGCGAATTTTTGGCAAAGGGTAATCGGGCTATGGCGGTTCTAACAGTGTTAATGACGAGACTCAAAGGACGTCTCGAAAAAAGATTTGAATAAGTGGATTAAGTCTTTAACCAATAATGAAACTTTATTGCATGAAAACTAGAAAATAGAAAGAAAAAAAGTGAAACAAAAATAGAGGTAGGACAAAACGATAGCGTCACGTTGCCCTAGGATTTGAACTTGGTTACTAGGTTTTATGTATGTGAGGAAGAAAAAGGAAAATGTTTAAAACCCTAGGTATACCATGGAAAATGATAAAACATTGAATTTTATATTATTGAATAATTAGATTATAGTTTATAAAAGATCACAACCAATCCTAAAAATCTAATTGAGTTCATGACTCATACTAATAAACCCTACACTAATAACAATTACATATCTCCAACTCCTCTATGATAAATTTTTTAAAATTTAGACACTTAAAGTGTCAAAAACAACCCATTTTTTTCTTCCAATTTTTATTTCTGACTTTATGAAATCATATTAATCAAAACTGCTATTATTTCAAAAAAAAATTGAAACACACAGAATTTTTTGCAACCAACAGATGCCGGTGGACAAATTAATATACCTTATATGTCAAAGAATTTTCTTGTAAAAATTAAGCTTTCAAACCGTTGAACTCATGTTGCTTGCGCTAAAAATTATTGTTTAATATGGGTGTTGTATTTAATTATACTTCATTTAATGTTCTTCTTGCTTCAATCCACTGGGTCGACGTTTATTATAAAATTAAATCGCCAACAGTAAAATACATTAAATTAATAAAGTTTCAACCAAGGATTATGTTGTTAAGGATAAAGACAAAATGATGAGAATGTACTCTAGTGGTACGTATAAACATGTGAGATACTGAAGAATAAACATATTATTAATATTAATAATCGTACTCGCTATACATTGTATGTTGACAACTTGACATCTTATAACATCCAGTCGTATCCCGTGTTCTTCCTTCTTACCTTTTTAGTTTATAATAATTAATATACATATATATGCATTTTATAAAAAAAAACAAACAAAACGAAATGAAACTTCCCAGATGTAACCATATTTCTCTCATATTTCCCAACCAAATGAAGCTTCCAACACGTAATTAGATACTTATAAATAATAATACTACTATACGAACATTGATCACCATCAAAATGACAAGTGAAGAAGACATATGTATGCTCTTAGACTCATACTGGTACAAACACAAGATTCTCACCACCAACCCGCCTGTGGTTTCTGTTTCCGACACACATAATGACTGGATGAAGAAACCGAGAGATGAAATCATTGCGTTGATGATATCGGATTGTAGAAATGATGTGGAGGTGAAGGGTCTACTGAGATTTTGGGTTCATTCTGTTGCTTCTAGTGTCTCTTAAATAAGCCTTCATCTTCTACTTTACTGTCTAATTTTCATCGGTTTTGTGGGGTGAAAAGTTGGATTCTTGATTTTGTTTAGCGTAAAATAGGCACATAGTTAAGTATATATGTGAGAAAATGAATATTAAACCATTGTTTTATTTTTCGATAATGATAGGTTTACATGTTTAGGTTGAAATATATCACATTGCACTAACCTTTTTGAATAATATCATATTTATGCTTATGTTTTCTATCCTCTTATCATGAAATTTATATTGTAACTTTCTTACCCCAATCTTACAATTCGATTTTCTCTATTTTATGATGGATGTTATTTTATTGGGTTGTTTTGAACACCACTCACTCTTTTCTCTAAAGTGTCATGATATTCCCTAAGAGTGTGACACGATGAATCACGATAGATTTTGATATGGCTTACATCGGTACATGATAGAGGTCATGACAAGATCGAGTTGGATGGGTTGAACGTGTCAAAGGATATCAGTTTTTAAAATTAGATTCTCGTAAAAAAATCAAGGCTAAAATTAGTTTTGATTAGGGCCGTCCAAATAGCTCGCGGCTCGTAGCTCGCTCGGAAAAAGCTTGATAAAAGCTCGCTTGAAATGGCTCGGTTTTAAACTGAACCGAACCGAGCCGACTCGGTATGAAAACGAGCTGAACTCGGCTCGGTTCGTATCGAGCCGAGCCGGCTCGGTTTAGCTCGCTTGTTAGCTCGGCTCGGTATGGCTCGGATTGTTTTACTTGTAATATATATGTTTTTTATGTATGTAATATATATCATTTTATTTACTTATTTGTTAAGAATATAATATATTTTTAACTAATTTTTTTATCAAAATATTAACTATAATGTTTGTTTTGGATTGTTTCATGTGATGCTTATATATTTTATATATTAGAATAAATTATTCAAACATATTTTTAATTTATTTATTAAAAATATACTACTGGTTGTATGTGTGTTATGGGTTTTATTTCTTTAATTTAGATAATGATAAAGTTATTTGTATTTTGTTGAAGTTGAACTTAATTTCTTTAAACTAATTCATATTTTGTGAAACTTGTTATAAACCGGTAATAAGTTATGTAGTATTTTAAGTTTATTTTGCATTTGTTTTTTTAATTTTTTTATGAAATTAAATCCGAGCCAAAACGAACCGAGCCGAGCCAACTCGGTTAAAAACCGAGCCGAGCTCGAGCTCAGATTTCTAGCTCGATTTTAAATCTGAACCGAGCCGAGTTGACTCGGTTTAAATTCCATCCGAGTTCGAGCTTGCCCGGGCTCGGCTCGGTTCGGCTCGTGAACAGCTGTAGTTTTGATTTTGGTTCTTTATGCATTTATGTCAAACCCTTCTAAATTTTAGATATTTGGTCTTTTCATGATAGGGTTAATGATGTTATATGTTAAGCAATCTTAAACTGATAATGATGTTGATGTCTTCAATTTTCTGGTTAATTGATGTGTTTGTCATCTATTGTTCATTTCAATGTCTTATTATTCACAAAAAGGAATTGATTTGTTCCTAAAGAGAATAATGCCTGTCAACCCTGATTTTAAGACTCTTATAAGGCCAGATGGTAATCTCATGATGGATTTTAATTTAATTTCTTAAATTCATATGTATGCATTGAATGTAACAACAAGAACAACAACAATAATACAATTACTAATAATATTTAATGTAATAATTCTTGCCCTATTTATAAAATATAAATAATTTTAATGATAATCGTAAAAGTAAGAATATTAGTAAATAAAGCATAGTATAAAAATATGTTAGATATAGATGTATTATTTTAATAATAAAAAAATAATACCGATATAAAATAATTATTATGTTTGTTAATAATAGAGTCGCAAATTATATTATTATGGAATAAATAATGCATAATATATTTCATAATCAAATTATATTAATAGAGTCGCAAATTATATTATTTATGCCCCTATCTCTTATAAATTTAGTTAATATAATTTGACTTATATATAAATTTATCGATTATTGGGTTTATACGGGGGCCTCCCCCTACCAATGCATTGTCTACGCCTGCCCTTCAAACAGTTAAGATGTATTTTGAAAATGATAGGACATATTATATATATATATATATACTGGGGGCCTCCCCCCTACCAATGCATTGTCTACGCCCTGCCCTTCAAAACAGTTAAGATGTATTTTGAAAATGATAGGGCATATTATATATATATATATATATATATATATATATATATATATATATATATATATATATATATATATATGTGTATATATATATATACATATATGTATATATACATATATGTATATATGTATATATGTATATATGTATATATGTATATATGTATATATACATATATGTATATATACATATATGTATATATACATATATGTATATATATATATATTTTTGGCTTTAATCTCAGGTAAAAAGGAAAATTTTTTTATTAAATTCTAGTCCAGATCTATATTAATTAATAAAATGAGTTTATAAGTGTCAACCTCCTAGATTATTAGTTTCATAATCAATAGAAGAGGTGTCAGGTGAGGGCGGGCGTGACAATAACTCCACATCTTGATCATGATTGCAAGTTTACATGCAGTCATGCACGCCCCATAATTTAAGTTGATAGGCGTAATGTGACGTGGTGATGGCGCCCTATGCCATCCTGAAAGCTGTCTTTCAATTTTAAACCATAACTCTTAGACTTGGTTTGAACCATTGAAGCGGTTTAGTTAGATATTATACTCATTCGGATTGCAACAATAGAAATGTTTCACTTGAGTTCACTTCAAGGGTTGTGGCGGTTGGGTCCATAGTGGTTCTTAAGTAACGGCGTAGTTAGTTGGCTTCTAGGCGTAACTTTCGTCGTACTTGCATGAGTCGCGCCAGTGTGATTAAAGGTTACATCAGTTTGGTTTGATCATGCTTGATAAGGATTGTGATGATTCAAAGGACCATGCCAAATCAGAGTAAACAACTTGATGAGAGTTCTACAACACTTTAAGTAGTCATAAATTATTTGATTGAGGTAAGGCCATGTAAAAACCATTTAGTCAAAACATTTTACTTCTTATTAAGGTTGCTATAAATAATGTTAAAGATCTGAATATTACTTTTAGTCATTTGAAATCACTGATAATCCAGTGGTTTAACCTGCCTATTACATGAAGTACAATGTTGATACAGGTTTCTAAATACATTGTTCTGTTTTATTGTATCTTCAGAAACGATTCAACACGAAACCTGACGCACAAGGTTTGAATAAATGATGTCCACTTGGGTGACCATACAAAGGCGGCACCAGCACCAACATAACCAGTAAACCAAACACATTCCAGTTCTGTCCACAGATTAAACATAGTATTTGAATATTTTGTTGTCTGTGTGCTTTTCTTTACACTTTGCAATACAATACATATTTGAGGTTTAACCCATATATAGCTTATGATCCAATTCTTTACACTGTAAGGCCTAACAGAACCAAGAATGAAAGAATTTTCTGTTTCATTTCATATTAAAAAGATCACACATTACAAGTTACACACACACACACACACACAAAAAAAAAATGAATACAAGCCTGAAATCATGCAAACAATAATGTTTGCTATATATATTATAACAATAGTAACACGAGAAAAATCCGCTCACAAAATACTACATTATCATACAAGAATACTTGCACAGCAAGCAACATCTATACATAGTAACCAAAAGAAAGTGTAACTTCATGCATTGAGAAGGTTTTTTTTTTCATGTGTAATTAGCAACTGCAATCATCAAGTGGATACCTGAATTAAGATTCAGTGGTCACAAAAGCTCCTTGTCATAAAAAGCAAGCAGTTGCTTCACATGATTATTCCATGCAGCAACGTTTTGACCATCCACAGTTACCCAATCAACAACTGTTGATGCTGGTTGTTCCCACCATTCCTCGAGCTGTTCCCAAATAAACAAAAACAATCTGTTAAAACCCAAACCTGTTTGAACTTAAACCCAGAACCCAACCCACCCGTTTATCACATGTTGAGATGCTAATCTTATGGATGCCAGAAGAAATTACTTACCAACCCTGTGACGTATTTGCAGTCATCCAGACTCTTCTGAGCATTCACTACTCCATTTCTTAACTCGGGCAACCAATTTTCAGTAATTGTTTTTTCTTGTTCTGAAGCCAGTTCTAAACAGTAACTTGTAGTCCTGCAACATACAACCGCAAGTGTCAATAGACGTGTGAAGCAGAAATGTGAGGTGGGTCGGGTAATGGGCCCAAATTATTGAAAAAGCACCGAGGTAATTTTTCAAAAGCCTAAAAAGAGGTGGTCAGGTTTTGAATCCCTTAAACAATTCGATCAGTTTCCCTTTTATCTACAGTTTTCAGTCATACCCAATTTGAAACATTAGCTAATACATCTTAATTTGACACATGTTCATATTAATAGTATCTATTCTTGTTAGTCGATAACAGGGTACCTTTCATATTCTTGTTGAGCATGATAGGCATGATTTAATAATGCATGACCGCTTTCAACAAGATTCCTCCGGATATGAACCAAGTTAATAGCCTTTGCTAAGTCCTCTAATACACAAGCTTCAGAACCCCTCAATTTCAAACAAAATTCCATTGATTCCAGCACGGAGGCTAACCCAGCATCTGAACCATCCAACCCTAATTAGATGAACACCAAAACAATCATCTAACAGTTAGAAAACACTGGTGAGGAAAACAAATATATAATTTTCACTTTTATGATTTAATTTCCTGTAAATATTGCAAAAAACTATCTAACACACCTGCAGGATATTGGAGGGCTGCAGAAATACGGCATATTGAAGGAATTGCAGATGGGTCTCTTGCACCAGCTCTTGCAGTCAAAAGAGTAGCACTCTTTTCAGCAGCAGCAACGGCATCAAGTCCAGTTGAACCAGTGGGACCCATAGACTCCAAAAGTGCCTGGTATTGAAGAGATGATTAAGATGATTAACATAATAAAGATATCAATATTTTACCCAAACAAACCTGTGGGGTTGATGGAAGCATGTAAAGGCTATTATCAGGACTTCGATAAAAGGCTGAAACTTCCTTATCAATAAGATCTTTTGCATTATTTGACATGTCAATAAGAACATTGCATGCTGGAATAATGGTACTTGATGCATACTCTCTAGCAGCTAACGGTTGCTGACTCCAGAATGCAGCAGCATCCTGAATTTTGGAACAGAAAAACAAGTATTAGTTTTACATCTACTGTTTCTGCTTATTACAAAAATGCCATCTTACCATGTTTACTTTAAGTAGAGCACTGTAGATGGACTTGAGTTCCAATCTTCGAGCATCGAACTCTTCAATTTTCTTCCATTTTTTCTTTAAAGAATCTTCAGCTTCCCTTCTCTCTTCACACAACATGTTTAGGCGTTGAACTTCAGAGATTAATGTTGTCAAGCTGGCCTTTAATCCAGCAGCTTCTCTTTCCTTGGTCCAAACATCAAGCTGAACACATAAAAGATCATTCATGAGCAAATGAAGAGAAAACTATATAAAATAGTGTTAGCGGGTCAACCCAGCAGGTTTGATATACTGTTTACCTCTAGCTGTCTGAGACTACTCATAGTCTGCGAGGTCCCACCAACACCAAGAGGATGTGAAGGGTCAAAGTCACCACTTCCATGCAAGCGCTTTAAAAGCTTTTGGCATGTGCTTCTAGCCTCTGCAGCTTTGTTGAGTTCATCTTCAGTAGCAATAAATTGCTGAACATGTGCTTTCTGTGAGAAAAAAGAAAACCACTTATGAATAAGAGTCATAAACCATAAATGGGAAAATACACCACAATCACTAACAAAAGTCACACAAAAAAAGAAAATCATAGAGGTGAAATATAATAAAAACAAAGACTACATAATACTTTGTAGTTTGTCGAGACTTGTAGATGCAAAAATATGACTAGAACAACTGCTCTGGGCTCTAATATAAACATGGAAATTCAAGCCAAATTGAGATAAATTTGTCAAGAACATAAAGTAAAGTAAGATACCTGTCTTTCAAGAAGTTGATTTTGAGTTCCTCTTGAAGGCATATCCATCCCACTTTTTCCATTACCATACAGTTGAAAGGGTAACGGTGAGTTCACATCAGGAGAAGAATCATGCATTACTCTGTTATTTTCATACTTGTACCTGAACGAGCATACAAAATACCATCAGTTTTAAATTATTGTCACAGTTCTTTAACACCGAGCAGTGTTAATTAAATATACCTTAACATATCTGCATCAGCTCTAACATCAATTTTATCAATTTCTTTCAAGATTGAAGATTTCAACCTCTGAGTGTAAGTGGTTATAGCAAGAAGCAACTGATTAGGACTTTTAAGACAATTACGAATCACGTCATGCACATCATCAGGCAAATCTCCATCAACATCAACACCCAACTTTCCAGCTTCTATCTGAGGATTTGAATGTATACCGATTCCTTCATATGCAGGAAACAAATTCTGAATCTTTTCAATCATTTGCAATGCCAGTGACTCACACGCCTTTCGGATATTCCTTTCCCTACTTGTTTCAATAAGAATTACATCATCCGCAGGCTTTGAACCTTTAACAGTAGAATAAACATCCCCTTTTTCATTGTCTATTTGGTAACTAGTTGCTACCTCCATGGAAGAATCTTTATCTACTCTTTGAGAGTCTTTAACTTGATTAACATACGCTCTAAGACGCTTATGATATTCAGAAAATATTCTAGCTGCTTCATCACACTGTTGATCATAAGCATCCAACATCACCTGCTTATGCCTGCACCAAGAATCACTACATGTTATGCTCCTTACAAAATATAATTTCCTAACTATCCTCAGCTCTAATCAACTAATCATATACATCTATGAATCAAAACAAATGCATAATTAAGATCATTCCAACATAATCAATAACAATTTCAGATACAAAAACCTGTAATTCGACCGTTCATCAAGCATCCGTTTTCGTTCAGCCTCTTCGCGCGATACCTCCAGCATCCGAGCTTTCAACTCCTTCCTCTGCCTTCTCACCATATGCCTCAATCTCTCCACCTCCTTCTCCGCCATATCTCTCTCCTGTAAAGCAATCTCTCTACTATTATTATTAACACAATTATCCCCCGAAACCGAATTCGACACCGCTTTCTCCTTCTTCCTCCCTCCTCTACTCCGCCGTCCAGCATCGCCACCTCTAGCCGGATCCCCACCACCACCACCACCACCTCTAGCCGGATCCCCACCACCACCACCACCACCACCGGCGGCGGAGGCAGCAGCGGCATTGTCCTTTTCGCCGTGAACAAGAATATTACGCCGGATACTCTCGACAGTCTTCTCCGATTTGACCCTTTTCAGTAAGAAATTCCACACTGGAATCATGTTCCCTCGGCAAACCCTACGGATCGCGTCGGATGATGGCATCGATGCCTTGCTTGAGGCAATGTAAGGGCCTAAAGGCCTGTAACCCATTTCCTTCTGAAGCCAATCAAGTATGGCATCTGGTGAGTTCTGCATCGTTTCGAGAAAGAAGAAGGAAGAAAGAAGAGATGAAAGGGGTTTTGAAATGTGAAATTGGGGTTGAATTGAAGATTTTGAGTGTCAATTGAACTTCAATTGTAGTGAATCGCTGATTCAGAATCAGTTTGCTAGTGGAACTAAAACCCTAGAATTTGAAAAGAATTGGGGATGACAAAATTAGATCTGCAATTTTTGGTGGGTTTGGCCGGCGATTTATAAATCTTAAGATTTTGAAGTATGATAAAATATTTAAATACTACGAATTAGTATGGAAACAGTGGATTTATATTTGTGTTTAACGTAAAAATAATATACTTTGAAAATATGAGGGTACAAAGCAAAATTGATGTGTATAATATTTATATTATATATAATTCTGGTTGTTAAGTGTCATAGTAATAGTTAGGAGGCAAATATTCTAACACATTTCAAAAAAAAACTACTTGTGATTATTTATTTAGTTTTGAAAGTTGATCTCGTCTCACAACTATAATGGTTTATATAATAGTAGTATCTAATCTTGTTTTCTATTAAACAATCATTTTCCTAACACAATAACATGTTACGACTTGTAACAAAAATACATCATAAGAAAAATTATTAAGTTACGTTGTTTTACGTAATTTGATATGATTTTAGCTCTTACATATAAAAGATATACAATTTTGATCACAAATATATGACACTTTGTCCTGGATTGTTCCAATAATGGCTTTGTTACGTTGATCACATTTTGTACAATACGTAGTTAAACCCGAAGTTTACATTGGGGACTTGATAAAAGTGTCATGTAAGAGTCATCTTTTCATAAACATATTTAGAATGATATTGATTAATGCATAAAAACATTAGAATATGTGACACTAACCGTTCCTTTATATTAAAATAATGAAATTTATAAAATTTTACCACTAACTAGTATTTTACGGGTGATAATGAAAGCATGGGACTCGTCGTTAATGGCTTATTATAACTAAAAAAAAGTTTTCCCGGTATGAAGATAAGTTAGCCACCTGAAAACTTTCCACTAATGAAGGTAGAGTAGAAGGTAACACTACTCAACAACTTAGTATTGAGCGCATACATCTAGCTAAAGGGACGCACATACCTACAGAGTAGAAGCTTTCTCTGTATGTAAAAAACTTATGTTTTTATATAAAAAAAATTTCTTTACAGTTTTACGTTACTCTTGAGAAAATACTACGTTACCTCTAAAATTTTTTTAAACTCAACACTTTATAAAAAATTTCAAATTTTATAAAAATTAGTCTAATATTTATAAAAAAAACATTACATTTTATAAAAATATTAATAACTAATTAACCCAAAATACCAAATAAAAAGCCCAAAATTTAATTAAGCCCAAAAATTAAATAACTTAAAAAGGCCCAAGAAGCTTACAAGCCAAAAAATTAACCCAAATAACTTTTAAAAAAAAGTAAGCGGCTCCCCCCAATCCCCAATTCCCTAACCTTTGAGACAATCCCACTGTCTGCATGCGCCATCCCATCATCCGCCATCCGACAGTCACGAGCCGGCCACCACCCTCCGCCCCACCTTCGAGCTGCTACTGTTGTCACCGGCCTTGTCACCATCGTCCACCGACGTGCGCTGCTTGCTGCTGCTCATCTGATCTTTCTAATTTCACTGAATCAAGTCTTCAAGGTAAATTTTCTAGATGTTTTTTCTTTTTTGCACTATGAAATTATGGATTTAAGATTTATATTGTTCAGTTTCTAATATTTAACTGTTACTTATTATAAAAATTAGTGATTTAAAAGATTCAAGAGGAGGATATTGGTTAATGGTTATTTGATTCAATTTCTAATTTTTAGGGTTTATGTAATTAGGTATATGAAGTATGGATTTGAAATATGAATTAGAGGTTTGATATTGAAATTAGAGATTTGATATTGAAATTAGTGATTTGAATTGTGTTATTTCTGATTGTAATTTGTAACCTTATTGTGTTATTTGTCATAAAATTAGGGATTTGAGATATAAAAAACAAGTTCTTATTGGTATTTTTTTTAAAAAAAAAAAATTCAAGAGAAGGATATTGGTTCTAATAATGATGACGATATTAGGTCAACAACTCCTTTGAGTTTAATCAATTCCTTCGGTTTCAATGCCTTCGTTTTATCGGATAGTGAAGCTAGAATTTATTTAACTGGTTGCAACCGCAACCGTTGAAAGATGTTTTTCTAAACTAAAGCTTATCAAGACAGATCTATATAATCGAATGGGGGAGGAATATTTGAACGGTGTTTTAGTATTTGCGGTTGAAAGGAAAACGTTTGACGAAGTAACGAATGAGGATGTAATGCTTTGTTTTCAAGCTATGAAAAACCAAAGAGGAGAGTTCTGAGATCGATTAGGTATTTGTTTAACTTTCTTTAATATCATGTTTTTTTCTTTTATTTGTATTAATGTATGGTAAAAAAGTTTTATATTACGTTACCCCTGAAATAATCTTCTAGATCCGTCACTGCCTACCCATGACTCACTGACATTTCAGCAACAAAATTGAAGGATATCTATCATGCTTATTCCATGACTTGAAATTTGTTATGCAAGCATTGCTAGATGAGCTACAAGTGACAATCCTCCAGCCACTCATGCTAATTGGTTTACTTATCCTTGCTTTGTTGGTGTTAAATGACTCTATAGATACAAACCTCCACATAGAGAATGAGGGTATTTTTATTAAACCCTAAAGGAATCGTCATGAATCTGTGAACAAAATCTGTTTACACCCCTTGAAATTGTTCTAGATAGATTGACTATAACAGACTTTAGGTTAAAATACTTGGTAAGAAATCATTATCCTTATAATTTGTTTTTTTACTTTGGAATCACTTCATCTTCGTAACTAGTACTATGATAACCAATGATATTCTATCAATTTAAACAAATTCCAGCATTCTTATGACATCCTTCTATCTATCCTTTTTTTTTTTCATTTCACTTACAAAACCACTCTGACCCACAAATGAAGGGTGAATTCATAATTCAAACAGGGTGATCGATCCTGACAAATATGTTATTTTTAAATATATATTATTTTTATGTGATATTTACTTCCTTAAAAAAATATATTGTTTAAGACCTTTGTTTGTTGCAAACTTGCAATACAATATAAAATAAGTTCAAAAGAATGTCAATACTAGAACACAAGGAGTTATAGAAGTTCGATTGGATGTTAACAATGTTTCAGAACCGAATCAGACGTTAAACCGATCGATCGACCGGTCGGATCAGATCCGGTCGATCGACCAGTCGGAACAGATTTAAGAACCACAAGACTTCATATATGTATATATAGGGGGCATTTACATATTTCCCCCTTCTAAAGTCATTAATTACATATTTACCCAAGTTAAAAAATCAATTACATATATCCCCTTGCTAAAACATATATATTACATATTTACCCATTTTATTAAAATTATTTATTGAATGATTACTTTACTCGCATTTTTACAAAAGTATTTTTATACATTTTATTTCTTAAGACTATCAATAACATATTTTCTCAAGTTCGAGTCTTTTATATAAATAGAAACAATAAAACTACATCTCGTTTAAAACTTCATTTGAAAACAATAATAACTGATAATCAAATTAATATCTTCAAATACAAAACATAACTGTTAAAAGTTTTAAAACATTATAATAATAAAACATCAATATGTAAAAAGCCTTATTATAAGCAAGGTAAAATAGTCATTTAACAAGTTAATTTTAATGAAATGGATGAATATGTAATAAACATGTTTTAGAAAGGGAAAATATGTAATTGATTATTTAGCTTTGGAAAATATGTAATTTATGATCATAAATATATAGTTATATATCTAATTCAATATAAGTATTTTATATGTGTATTTTATAGCTAAATATAAAACTCAACAATAATTTTATTCCAACGCTCTAATTCATCGTTCAACCTACCCGTTAAACCCATTAAAATCCAAAAAATTACAAAAATTAAAATTAAACAAACTAAAACTAAAAATACCCAATTCCCGGTCTAACCCGGAGCCGGTTTGACCACCGAACCTATCTGAAGTCCGAACCCGCCAGCCTGATGACTACAAAACGAATCAACTCGATTAGCTCCCCTACTGATTACCGGTTGGACCGGCCAATCCGATCCGACTTTTAAAATAGTGAATGTTAATTAATCCAACTTACATCCACTCTTTGTTATCCAAATAAAATTAATTCACCCATAACTCCTCTCTATGTTGGAGTTCCTCTTGATTGGATGGTGAAAGTTTAATGTTTAAATACTTTGTTTTTATGTTTTACGTGTTGATTTATGAGAAATAGAGTTACTTTGGAGATATTCATGTATTTGTATGATAAACATGAAGAATATAAAGATTATAGAAGAAGTGGGATGAAAATCGGGAGCCAAGAGGTGAAGAAACGCATAAAAGGTGTTTCACGATTGTGGTAACTTAAAACGAGAATAACTTGAGCTAGAAAAAAATTGCGAGACCACCCATGACTTATCAACAAAAAACACTCGAAAAGTTACAAATAAAAATCAAAAGTGCAGTAGTGGTGGCACCACCGATACCACTCTAGGCGCCACCAACGCACCAACGCCACCAGCGTTAGTACATTTGAAAACCTTCTGACCGACGCCACCTCTGATGCCTGGCTTGATGCCAAATTGGAGCCAACCACCGGTGGTGCCACTGATGCTGGGAGATGTGTTTTAATGGTTTTTGACCTAATCTTGAGAGATTTAAAATGGGATTAACCCTAAAATGAAAACCACCTTCTACCACAACAATTTTGGATGAAAAGGAACCATTTTTCATCATTCCAAAGGCTTTCAAACATCAAGATCATCCAAATCCACATGCTTAATTCAAGTTGCTTTGAAGATTCAATTATGAGGCAAGACTAATCTGTTTGTGATTCCCTTCGAGGGATGATTTTATGCAAGTAAATGTTTTTCCTAGTTTGTACTCTAGCTTTGAGATTGGATCTTAAACCCTTTAAGTTGTATTGGATTCAATCTGTGATTTGATTATTTAAACAATTTGAACGTGTTTAAACCTAATTTTTGTTTAATATAACCTGTATTTATTATAATCATTGTGTGACTGATTCTTGCAATTAGGACTACATAAATTGGATTGGTGATTGTATGAACAAAATCTATTAAGATCTGATCTATAATCATCATTTAGATCTTATCACGTATAAGTTCACCATTAATGACCTCTCAATAGGTTTAACTAAGAAAACATAATTTTGCCAAAACGGAATACCGAAGTGGGTTGCTTTTTCCTCAAGATTGTTAAAAACCTCAACTTTACTTTTGTTAATTTTATAATTTTTCAATTCAATCAATCAAGCATGTTCTTTTCAAAGTTTCATGTTTTTAGTTTAGTTGTTACTAGCATTTTCTTGTGGATTCAACACCCTTCTTATCTTTGCTATTAAGGGTAATTAGAAACTGTTTTAAGTATATTTTTGACCGATCACACGACATCAACACCCCTTGATAGATACCATTAATTTCTTCTTATTTTTGCTTTGGTTGGGATGACATAATACTTCTAACTAGTGAAGGTGGTGGTCACCCTTACAAACTTCTCTCCAAAAATGATAGAGATAACCACTATAATGATTCTCCCTTATGTGATATAGATAATTATACCACTATAATGATTCTCCCTGATGTGATAGAGATAATTAATCTAAAGCTCACAAAGTTGGTTGTGGTGACTATTCATACATAACCATTAAAGTGTTGAAAAGAACTATACGAGAAGAACATCCAATGCTTCTTTCTTTTGTAGATATATATATGGTCTTTCTGATATATGTAGTAAGTTTTTAGAGTAAGAGGTCACTTAGGTGCTGTTTTTTTTTCTGCAGCAAAATGTCTACAGTCTGCGGACCACATCTGCAGACATCTGCAACAGAAGAGGTGGACCAAATGTCTGCAATCTGCAAGAAAAAGACTATTTGTTTTTTAACATCTGCAGATTGTAAAAATAACCTGTAATTAAAAATGTCAAACTCATCCACCAATGTATACATAACCACCGCATCCACCGGCGCCCACCGCCTCATCACCGTCACCTGGCGGCGATCCGCCATCGCCCAAGGCCTTGAAATCACCTTCGGCGACAACCCCACCACCGGTCTCCGATTACAAGCATACATGATTTGTTTAACATAACTGCAAATGATATATTGAATCAAACAGCACATAAAACCACAAACAAATACTTCTGTAATGAAAACAAACACCAACCTAAACAATCTCATGAGCAGTTTTCATATCTCTAGCCAACACCTCATGAAACATAAGCCTAACCAACTCCGACCTCCTCCACTGATCATGAATCTTCTCAAGAGGCATTCGGGATCGTTATCCTCTCACGTATCATCATCCCTAACGTCCTTAACCTCCTCAACTCCACATCTTCAAGTGTCAATTCAGCAAATGTAGGAGCCTTCATCCTTTTCTTCTTCACCCCTTCCAATTCCCTCTGTTCATCCTCATCACCTCCATCATCTTTCTCCCATGGCAGAACACTCTTAACATCATATCATCATCGATTAACAATCTATCAGGATGGACCCAATCTCTCCTTAACAAATCCCCCAATTTCTCTTCTCCCGTTAAACCCATTTTAGAATTCGAATGATAATCAATGGTTTCTTCGTCTTTCTCATCGTCATCGGAGCCCAACCCTAAATTACACAACCGGAGAACAATCCGGTCGATGACGGTGGTCTGGAGGCTGTGAACATGAGGGGGGAGGTGGTTTGGGTCGAAGTTGAAGGTGGAGCGTCGGCCTTCTGGAGGAGCGCCGACTGCTAGGGCAGCGGTGGCCGGAGGTGGGTGTGGGCCAGCGGTGGCCGGAGGTGGGTGAGGGGCCGGCGGTAGGTACGGTGGTCGGTGGAGACGAGGGGGAAGGAGGGTAGTGAATGAGAAGAGAGAAGAGGTTAGAAGTATTGGGTAGGGTAGTGAATGAGAAGAGAGAAGAGGTTAGAAGTGGCAAGAAGTGAATGATCCACATCTGCACCAAGAAGACTCCGCGTAGACGTTTTCTAATGAAACGTATTCGAAAAATCAAACAATCTGCAGAAAGAAATGTCTGCGCGTGGTCTGCGCGACGCAGACATAAGAGCTCAAGAAGAGCTTCCTGAAAAAAACAAACACCACCTTAGAGTTTGTCTTAAAAAACATTAGTTTAAGCGTGCAAATAGGCATGTCGAATTTAGAAAGAAGACTTGTTTAGATAGTGTGAAAAAACAATTTCTGGAAAATGACAAACTCTCCGGCGGTTGCTACAATTGGATCGCTCCTCCGATGTATATTGACAACACTTTGTCTTTTTTAAACATGTTGCTGCTTTTTGTTTTTTGATTTTACTTAAAAGGTAACCTCAAGGTAACCTTAAGTTTGAATGGTTAAGAGGTACCCAGTAAGATATTATCTTTTAACCATTCAGACTTAAAGTTAGCTGTTAACTATTAAAAGACTAAGAACCTCTTAATATCAAACGTACAGTCTCTAAGTCTTTCCTAAACTATTTAACTGATGATTGACATATTAGAAAGTACTAGTTGGTGAAACCCACGCGTTGCAACGGGGGTATATATAATTTTAGGACTGTGTATTTAGCTAACTCTCTTTATTGTACTAACTCATATTTTGCTTTTTTATTTGATTAATGTGTGATATTAAACATATATATATTACTACAAGGATGAACAAATTTGTAAATAACAAGTTGTTTATGCATAATCACTTGTATCAAATGTAACAAAATTGTTCTTAAGTAACTTAAAAATGAATTAAAATTACAATATTATCTAAAAAGTTGTATTATATAGTAGTATAGGTATAGATATTAATATAACCTAATATAATAGTCATAATTTAAATTTAATTAGAAAATGATAGAGTACAAATATTTAAAGCTTAAAAGGGTATATTAAGAATAAATCTTATGATATTACATATTAAAGCTTGCAACTCTTCATATGTCATCTTAAAAATGATGTAAAATTACAAATCTAGCCATTGTTTATGTATTATATAGTAGTTAAGACTAGCGGGAATGCCCGCGCGTAGCTATGGGTGTTACGCCTTTCATATTAGGGCAACTTGTGTGGCATTCTCAAATTGAAAGTTTCTTCTTCACTAAGCAAGAGCTATTATACCATTTGTTGTTATTTTGGTCTTTGTGTTAATAGAATACCTAAAATGAAGTCGTGTGGTCTTGAAGTTTTGAAATTGCAAGTTTGATAATTAAGGGTGCCTTTGGAATTTCAACAAAAACGCTTGCAGCTCTAATTTAAATAGTATACTTGTAGTAAAACTCTTTCATATATCTGAAATTCGTATTTTAAATCTAAAACTTCTGTAAGCGTTATCTTTCAAATACAAGTTTTATTGTTTGATATGCCTCATTTGAAAGCTAAAACTGACATGGATAAATTCAATATACCTAAAAATATTTATGGAGTACTAAAGTTGTTATGTATGAAATAATAGTTACCAAATCCTCAAAGGTTTATTATTTTTTTTCTTTGAAAGCTCAAAATCTCATAGTTGATCCTGGATAATTTATTTAGTTGCAATTAGGTTAGATTGTACTTTTTATTGATGAACAATAATGGTGCACATTGGTCACTACTAGAAAGTATTTTCAAAGATTATTCAATATCATATTTGATGATTAACCGTTTAATATAAAATATCTCATGTTATCAAAATACTCATAACTTGGAATTTCAACTTATGAATTTTTAGTGAGCAAATAATTAAAAATAAAAAAGCGATTTAATAACACATACCTGATTGTTATGGATCCTATCAAAACATGTAATTTTGTTGCTTTTTATGACCTATACAAAGATGAGGAGAATTTTTCATATATGAAACTCTACTAACTTTTTTTTATCGTGTTTACTTTTTTTTTTTTATAGTCAAGTGATATTATAAAAAAGTTTACACTTTTGATCCATTTCACTAATAGATGTTAAAATCTTTGTTAAGTTTTTATGAAATTACAAATATATCCTTACATTTAAAAACTAACACTTACATTTAAAAACCCAAAGGCTTCTAAAATATATAAAGACCACAAACTCTTAGAGGTGGAAATTTCAAGTTAGTTACTTCTAAATAGGTTGTTTTGGTTTATGTTTTATATCTAACAATAGATGGTGAACTCAAGCAAGCGATCTAAAAGAAAAGGACTCAAATGGGTTGAATGAACCAAATGGAATAAAATTACCCAAATTAGGTTCTCGATGCATAAAATATCCTACATCACTTTATTCAAAAAGTTGTTTTTTGTGAAAAGATATAGTTTTGTTTTCATATTTGACACAACAGTAAATTAACAAAACCCAATGCTTTTAACAGAAAGTGGTTTCCTTACATGTTTTGATCTAGTACTAAGAACTACCTATTTTACTTAATAACTAAATAACCAACATGCCCAATGCGTATATTTTGTCACCTCTAATATTAATAGGTTCACAATCTTCATTCGTGTAAGCTGATCTAAAATGTTATTCGTGATTTTACTCCTTCTACAGTAAATGAAACTGTAGCTCATGATTAAAACCACTTAATACATTAGGTTTAAGATGTTTATCCCAATTAACACAATCTAGAAGGAACTCATTGTTGATTACTAATTGAATACAAAGTTAAAAAATCTCTACATGACTTGCTAAGTGTGCTAATGCCCTTATATTAACTCTTTGTTCAACAAAAGTCAACTTACCCCCAGTGTTGGAAAAATCGATGCTAGGCGCCGATTAATCGGCTAGGAATCGGGAATCGGAGGGCAACCGTGGCGATTTCATGTAATCGGAGGCAATTATCGGTAGTCGGTCCAAGTCGGTCAAAGGCGGTCCTAATCGGTCAAAATAGGACCAAATCGGCGAAAATCGTTGTAACCGGTCAAAGGCGGTCAATGGTTTATCATTTAAGAAAAACAAGCATATCAGTAAAAAGAAGACCCGATCCATGGATTTTAAACTTCATTAAACCTAGCCGTCAATCACCAAACTGAAGCTTTATCACCAGATCGAAGCTTTTACACCAAATTGAAGAAGAAAACTAAACAAGGCGCCAGACCTAAACCTGTTTCACAAATCAAAGAAGAAGATTGAGGGTGTCGACGACCGAACAACAACTTATCTTCTCTGGAGTTGTCGACCGAACTTGTTTCACCAAATCGGTATGTTGTCTTGAGTTCTTACCTTAATTTGTTATCAGTGGGTGCTGAAATAGATGATTGAGGGTGTTGTTTGTTCTTATTTGATGGTTGTTTCTTCGATTAGTGGCAGATGAATGGACTTATCTTCTATGTTTTTGTTGACATCTATTGTATTGCATTATTGCTTTATAAAACTAAATGAGTTTTTTATATGTTTGTTAATTGTTAGTAATGTATTTATATGTTTGTTAATTGTTATAAAACTAAAACAATGTTAGAAATCTTTTAATTTAAGTTTTATGTTTGAACAATATTTATATCATTAGCAATACGACTTTTATATTAGATGGCATCAATGAAATCAACTGCTAGTCAAAATTTGAAATGAAACTCGGATTATATTGGATGGGAGTATGGAAAATTAGTGGATGCAACCAAGTTAGATAAAGTTCAATGTATTTTGTATGATAAAGTTATGTCCGAAGGAGTTTATAGGTTAAAGCAATATATAGCGGGCATAGCGGAAAATATTGCAATATGTAAAAAAGCAACAAAAGATGATCAAATGAGGGTTCGAAATGCTCTTGGTGATAGCAAAAACAAAAAAAAAAAAAGCTAAACAAGATAGTGACGAATCTTTAAGAGCCGAGGTGAACATTAATAATGAAACAATTGACCTTGACGATTGTTTTGGAGATTTGAAGGAACCTCGGTCTTTTGGTCCCATGGATAGATTTGCAACTTCCAAGGGTGTTAAAGAAAATAGCAAACAAAGTAATATTAGCAATGTTGTTTGAAAAGAGCAAATGATCCGTGTAAAAGAATAGATTTGTAAGTGGGCTTATGAATGTGCAATGCAATTTCATGCATTTGAAAGAGACAGCTTCAAAACATTATTGGAGGCAGTTGGTAAATTTAAACCTAATGTCATGTCTCTTACTCGATATGAAATGGGAGATACTTATCTAAAAAAAGAGGTTGAAAGGACTAAAACCTCTTTAAGAAAATATAAAGAGGAATGGAGATTTATAGGATGCTCAATTATGACCGATGCATGGTCAGATAGAATAAGAAGAAGCATCATGAATTTGTGTGTTAATTCAAAGTTGGGCACTATTTTTTTATCTTTTAAAGAATGTTCGGACGAAGCACATACAAGTGAAAACATATTTGAATATGTTGATATATGTATTGAAGAGGATGGTCCTGAAAATATTGTTCAAGTTGTGACTTATAATACATCTAATAATATCGGTGCATCAAAATTGCTAAAGGAGAAAAGACCAACAATCTTTTGGACATCATGTGCAACACATACCATTAATTTCATGCTTGAAGGTAATAAAAAAAACTATGTTTTTCTTTTTATATTTTTGCTCTATTATATATATTGTTATTTTGTTAATTGTCTACTAATATTTAGCTATTGGAGGATTACCAAGGTATAAAAAACTCTCGATCAAGCAAAAAAAGTAACGATCTTTATTTATTCGCATCACAAAACATTGGCTATGGTGAGAAAATATACAAAGAAGAGGAATATTGTGAGACCGGGAGTAACAAGATTTGCTTTCGCATTTCTTACTTTACAAAGTTCGTTGGAGAAGAAGTCTCAACTTAGACAAATGTTTTATAGCGAAGAATGGGAAAAATGTAAGTTTGCTAAGACTGTTAAAGGGAAATTCGCTTTTGCAACAGTTATATCTCCCTTATTTTGGAGTGGTGTTACAACATGTTTGAAAATTTTTGCACCATTAGTCAAAGTTCTCCGAATGGTCGATGCGGATTGGAAGCCTTCAATGGGTTTTATATACGGTGAGCTTCAAAAGGCAAAAAAATAGATTATCGATGCTTTGAATGATAATAAAGTGCATATGAGCCTATTTTGGATATAATCTCAAAAAAGTCATCAAAAAGGCTTGATACGTGCCTACATATGACGGTCTACATTCTAAACCCATATTATTTTTATAATAATCCGGAGGTTCGAGATGATTTAGATGCTAATGATGCGGTGGTTGATTGTATTGGTGTTTTATTTCCCGAAGATTATGAAATGCAAAACACTATCTTGTCGGTTGAGTTGCTAATCTACAAGTGTAAACAAGGAAAATTTGAGCGTCCAATTGCACTAAAAGCATGTGTGGTCAACAATGATAAATTCGATCCGAGTAATACTAATTTTAATAAATAACAACATTCTTGTTTTAAATTTCTATATTTTCCTTATTATAATATGTTTGTTTTAACATTATAGCAAATTGGTGGGAAACGTATGGTAATTCAACTTCAAATTTGAAAAGAATTTCTATGAGGATACTTTCTTTGACTACTAGTTCGTCAGGATGTGAAAGAAATTGGAGCATCTTTGAAGGGGTTAGTGATTTAAAATGTTATACAATTTATGTTATATTTACTCAAGCTTAATATTGAACTTATTGTTTATGTTGAACTTCTTAGATACATACAAAGAAAAGAAATAGGCTAGAGGCGAACAAAATAAACGATGTTGTTTTTGTTTAATTTAATGCAAATTTGATGGAGAAAAACAAGAAATGAAAGTTGAGAAATTGTGAAGTACTTATAGCGGAGGATGGTAGCGGGGGTAAAGAATGGATTGTTGATGGTGTAGATGAAGAACTTGAGTCGGAGCTACCTTGGGAAGTAGTTAGTGATGCCGCGGGTCTTGATGAAGTATTGTCTAATCGAACAAGTGCTAGGACAAGTATGAAGACAAGCGCCTCAAGAGAACTTTATAATGAAGAATTTGAGTCAGAGGATGAGGAGGAAGTAGATGAGGAGGCTGAATGAGAGTCGGATGATGTTCAAATCTTTGAACAATTGGACAAGATGATGATGAATTTTGAACTACTTGATCTTCTATTTGAACTAATATGTTAATATTTGAATCTCAATTTGTTATGTTTAAGCTTAATTTTCTATGTTTAAGCTTAACTATTTGTGTTTGACCTATGCTATATATATTAGTTATAAAAAATTACATATAAAAATTCCGATCTGATTAATCCCGATTAATCTCTAGGCCCACCTTACCGCCCGACTAGCGCCTAGTGATTTTTACAACACTGCTTACCCCTTAAAAGTTCAAACAAAGGTAGGATTACCCTAGCATCGACTGTAGTTGCAGCAAATTATTCTATGTTCATGGTGTATGATCTAATTATATGTGCAACAAATATGGTATGTAGATATTTTGATCATGAGACAGCCAGCAACGATTTTTTAAGCACTTCCAAATAAGTGTGCTGCTATACCCAATCTATCATAACAACACAATGGCTAACGGGTTCCTCTCCCTTCTATTATACTTTGACCAAATATACAAGTAATTTTGATAACTAATTTTGAAAAGAAATTATGTACCAAAAAAACTATTATCCCAAGTGGTTGTTATTAATTGTGCTAACTATTCAAGGTAATTAGAACTTCTCAACTATCAAATTCTTGAAATGCATTCAACTTGTTTGATGATAAGCTCATGCAAGACATTCAAGAATGGAAGGAAACATGCGTTACCATGTCTAAACCAGTCCCAATAAAGAGTGCAGATGATAAGAGATTACACCATTTTCTCATTACTCGCACCAAAGTATGCCATCTCGTACCCCTTGAGTACAGACCACTCACCTTCCATTACTAAATAAGCAAATATCAGCAGTTGGATTAATATAAACTCTAATAACAGGAACATTATTTAGTAAGTTCACATGGTTTTTCAATCCACATCTCTAAACTATTACAACAATCATCGGGATTAACACTAAAACAACTAAATTTCAGTGCAATTAATGTCAAGTTTACAGTTAACAACCATTGCTTTGTTGATATCTTCACAATGTTTTCCATGCTCGTAGAGTTGATTTCTCAAAATCCTAAAACCATAAAACCAATTTCTCATAAACCATCAATTTCTCAAAATCCGAACCCACTTTTGTTACCTTAAAAGCTCATTTTGCTGCCTGGCAGTTGAATTAGATCGCTTAATCATATGATCAAGCATGGCATTGGAAATTTTGTTGCAATTGTGCAGTACACTTAGGTCAATAAAAAAGAAACAAAAATAAAATGATTCTAATTTTACTATGTGCACGTCTTTAAGAACATTGGATGTTGTTGATTCATCAACTAAAAATATCATATGTCTATTTTTTGAACCTGAAATATATTCTTACAAAAAGTCTTATAGTTGCATAAAGAAATCATACTTAAAGCATATAAGAATGAGGAAAATAAATAATACGTCATATTAGTAATAAAAAACCTTTAGCATAAGGGTTAAATGTCACTTTAAATTTAAGTATGTTAGTGTTACTCGTAAGTAAACAAATGTTAACTCTAATTAGCTGACAAGATCATTGATAACTTTTCATAAACAAAATAAAGACAAAAATTCCAACTGATCTTAACAAAAAGAAATAACTCCAATACGATTTCTTGAATGTTAAAGTTAGTTAAAAAAGAAAGGATAATTAAAAGGGTATTGATATTTCACTAAACCTGTGGTAAGATATAGAAAGAAAATACAATATGTATCAAAAGTTAAACAATTCATATATCAAGGGCTGTGAATAGAATAGATGTACCTAAAGCAAAGGGTGGAGACCTTTGTAGGAGTTGACTCCACTTCTAACAAATGGATTTCAATTCCATGATTGGAAAACCTTATTCAAACCAAATTATAAACAATTTAAGTATGTAAGGGTTATAAATCAAATACAAACACAATTTTAAATTTATTTTAGGTTTAGAAGCACTATAAATCACACAAAACTGAATGAGCATGCAATCACAGATGCATTAATTGTATAGTTCTGTTTAATAATCTATAGAGAAATCAGAAAGAGATGCTCACCTAGCGATTTGAAACTAAATGAAAAAGGATGTTTGACGAGAAGTACGGATGCAGGCACATATTTACACTTGTGTTATCATCTAGTAATAACACTTTTGTTTTCTTCACTATAGTTCTTGCTATTACTATCATTTATTTTTTACCTCCTGATAATTGAATCCTACTCTTGCCAACCTGATAATCACAATAAGATAATCAGTTGAAACAATAAAGGATGTAGAAGATAAGATTTAATATGTTCGTGTTATTTAGAGTTTTGAGTGCTTGATGTATTCTTATGATTTAAAGCATATACATACACGCGTCAGTTTCATAACCTTGAGGGAGTCCACAGGTGAAACTTTGGATGCAAGCTTCTTTAGCAGCTTCTTCAATCTCTGACCATGAAGCATCAACTAATTCTTTCTTTCTTCCTTTCTGCACACAAAACAACTTTATTAGTTTTTCACCAGTTCATGCAAGTTCTACCAAATGTAAAGCTAAACCTTCCCTCTAAATTATAGGCACCTAAATGTTCTCCACTAATCAATCCACAAATCCTCATTAAATTATGGAATCTCCTATTTCTGTTTGAATATGAATTTGATTTACATAAAGCTTTTGTATTGATACATTTTCACTTCTCAGTTCTCACACCACTAATTCCACAACTGAATGCACCAGCATACCGCTTTGGCCTAACTTTAAACCTTCCTAATCCTCAAACAACACCATCCTATTCAATTTTAATAGATTGTCACTGTTGTGTATTTGTGAACAATTTCAAATCAATAGTCATTAAGACGCAAAATATCTATATATGAATCAATTCCATACATGTGAATTGCACATTAGATAATAATAGTATGGTGCATTGTGAATGATTTGTGAATTTCAAATGAATAAAGGAATAGAATCAATAATCAATACTTGTCTGGTCGAGCAAGACTGAAGACTAAAGACCCATGTCTGCTTCTGTAGTAAAATGTATTCACCAAGAGCATTGATAGGTCTCAATTCAGAGAGGAAATGGTGGTGATTGCAGGGTAACGGTGGTGGGGAGAAGGAGAAAAGGCACGTCTTACAATAGTGATGAAATTACCATACTATCCATTCTTTATGTATTATTTATATAGTAATAGTAATAGTAATAATAATAGAGATAAGAAATAACTAGCTATTTGAGAAGTAATTTCAACCATTATAGTATGATCTTGAAATGAAAATTAGTGTTAAAACCCCAAATAGATAGTTCTTCTATCGAAATGCTGTTGCTAATACTTAAAACATATTGGAAGATTTCTTCTTAAAGCACTGTGTTTTCCACTTCAGTTTCATAATAAAAATTTATCTTTTATAAGCTGGAGTTTATAAATAATTTCTAAATATTTGATTTGTTTCATAAAGATCACATTTGAAAAAGCTATTTTATAAACTTTTTTTCACAAACCTCTGAATCATTTTATAAAACATTATATTAGTTTTGAACTTCATTTGTAAGCTGTATAACAACGTAGTTTATAAGTGATGTTAAGCTCAATATAAACTCACATAGAGATATCAAAATAATTATCTTGTTTGAATTTGCCAAAACTGGCAGGATCAATACCATGGTTGATCATATTGCTTTCATGCTTTGTCAATCAATTTGGTTGAGCTTTTAGCTTGTCGATCCGTTCATCGACTTTGGTTCTTTTGTCCTCAGGTTCCTCAAGTGTTATCTTCTCCGAGTTGACCATCATTGACGACTCTAGTGTTATTTCATATACATAATTGTATTTGGCCATATGCTATTTTATCACTATCAATATTAAGAAATGCATTTTATAGCACCTGATCATGTATTTTCCAAGAAAATCCTAGTTATGGCAATTTGGCTAGTAACAAGTTCATTTATGCATGACCACCTACTCCGGTTTATTGGATATGTGTCAAGCGAAACACACAATAACAATCAAGCAAATGATTACTGATCAAACACAAAGAATTTACGTAGTTGGGCAAGATCTCTTATTCTCGACGCTACATGGAAACCTAAAAGAAGACAAAATAGGTTTTTAGAGTCGGATTTAAGCAGTAGCAGCCTCTCTAGCCCTTAAGAATAGAGGTAATATTTGCACAAAAATTCATTCACATCACCATACAATTGCAAGTCACGATTAACACGATAACGTCACCTAATTGGCAGTCTTAGACTAGGATTTGACATGGTATTAGATTCAAACCCATGTGTGGATCATGATGTCTCTTAGCAAGAAGGCATAAGTTTTTCAGAACTAAACAACTTATTGCATGGACTATATGCAACTTCTGGTTGTATCATTGTAGCACATTTCTATCTTCAAAATATTATGCAGAAGCATCTATTAATGTAGTGGTAGAAAGTCACTGATAACCGTATAAATAACAGTGAATGAACGTACATCATGATAGGAATCCAAACATTTGAAAGTACAAAAGTGATTACTCATATATGCCCCTTAATTTATAAACACACTTGAGTGCAGTTTGTCTTATTGGTTAAGGTGACGATACAGCCACGGGGGCATCATCGCAGCAGCAATGGTATGCATCTGAGCCGAATCATCCTCGCTTATAACTGCTGCTCCTTGAAATGATCCACTACACAACCACATATATTTAAACCCAATTGAGTCCTTAAGCTAGTTAATTAATTAACCGCTTAATTTCCATGAGGGAGTGAAACAGAAAGAAAAGAGAGTGTATCTACCTCCCCATTGGAAGAGAAACTAAGCGCGATGGTTGAGGTGGCGGCGGCGGTGGTAGTGGCACTGGCTGAGATGACAGAAACCCTGCATTATGTTGCTCTGTGGTCTTCTCACTCTCCTTCAACTGTTTCCACATTTAGAAAAATACATGTGACAATTGTTAATTATCATCAACTAGAAAATAATAATTGTTCAACTTCTTTTGTTTTCGATCCACAAGAATCGAGTATGTTGTTATTATCAACACGATCACAAGTGTCAATGATCATTTATCTTTGATCATTGACGGGTCGGGTTGGGTCGGGTGCCAGGTCAGAATGGGTTTGGGTTACGATGGGTTTGGGTCAGAATGTACTAATTTAAAAATGAGTTAGAATGGGTTCGGGTCAGGATGGGCCAGGTCAAAATGGGTTTAGACTCAAATAACCACATCGATTAACAATTCTTAATAGATAAATCCCAAGGCAGTGGGCACCCACGTTCTAATGAAAGAAAAAATATAACTAAGGGGCTATTTGATTGCGTCTGACTGATCCTCTGACTGCTGACTCAGTCAAGCAGTCTGCGCGTTTGATTTGCAAAAAATAGGTTCTGACCGAGTCAGCCCTTCTGACCCACCCTTGTTTTACCCTCTGACCCAGTTTTTTTGAGACATCTGACCCAGTCTCCACTGCTGACCGCATCAAACAGCCCCTAAGTATTACTCTAACACCTTAAGGTACAACTAGACAAACACATTTAAAATTAAACTTTAAGCAAATGGTAATAAAATAAAAATAATAAAATATAAAATGCATGGTGATTGTGACGTGGGTTGTGCATTTATATTGTGGTCTTTTACCCTCATCATGGAGCTCCAGTTTACGACGCCCGGTTGCCGACCCGTTCATCTCATGTGACCCGTAAACGAATCTTGACCCGTTGATAAATCCAACATGTTTATCGCTATCATTTAGATGTGAGACTGTGTGGATTTTAGAGAAAAGATGAGGTGGAGAAAGATGGGTGTTGTGAGAAAACCTAATCAACCCATCTTGACCCGTTCTTTGTTTTTTATGATCCATTTTGATCCGTTGATCACTTTTTCTAGTTTTAGAGTTACCCAACTTAACCCTTTTAGAAATATAGCTTAATCCAATCTAACACATTACTTCATTATTACTACCCAAACCAACCCAAATATACCCACTTGGGTCAAAATTGACAGGTCTAGAGATAAAAGATGAAAAGAATATAGAGTGCATAGAAAACTAAGATTTGCCATAGAGAAACCTTCTTGGAGAGTGTATTGTTTTGCTCTTGGAGGGCCCTCTCCTGCCATAAAAAGGAAAAAAAAAGTAGAATGAGGTTTTTGAAAGATAACAAAATTTAAAGATAAAGATGAATTTTAGGGATGAAGATGAGAAACCGGATGTGAATGCTTTAGAATATAGTATTAGAGTTCATGGATTACCTTTTTGTGAAGTTCCGAGATGGATTCATGCATGACTTGGTTCTGGATAAAAAAATTAGGGTTTATTAAGTAATACTAGACCGTAATTAAGCAAGTAACAAATATGAATGATAGCGCGATTAATACCTTTCTTGTTCGTATACGTTTGAGAGCAGTATCAAGTTGTTGTTCAATGCTTTGAAGCTCTCTAAGGTTCAAAGGCTCAAGGTCTTCCCCACCATAGTGCCTAGAATGCACAAAATAATAAAATTTAAGACAGCCCTAAACAACTAATATATATGTATATGTGTGTTATTTCAACAAAGCTAAGAAATAAGATATAAAGAGAATGATTTTATATAAATGAAAGCAGATAACTTAAATTGATGTGTAAACTTTTTTAGAGAAAGAGATTTATGATAAACAAGGTTAAACTATATATTAATTGAAAAATTGGCAAGTCATGACTCATTCTGATCGATAATCTATTCAAATAAATAAACTAATATATAACTTATAATATAAACATAAGAATATCTGATTCTATTCATATATGATAACCAAAACATAATCCACAAATATTAATTTAAAATTTAATTAATCCTAAGTTAGTGTATTTAATTGTATAATTTTGTATATCATAGGTTTTGGCAGTTATGGTGGTTATACACCAACCGTTGCCTCCAAGGGAAACACCCTTCGGTAACTATATATATGGACATAACCTTCGATTTGAGATCGATGATCCTAATGAAAGCATGTGTTTAGTATGTGAATCTCTCTCTAATCCCTGCAAGTTTTAGTGATCATCCAACTCTTCATTCATCCCACAACAAATTGTTAACAATGATATTTTTTAAAAATGATCAAACTATTTTTCAGCAAGTTCATAATCCTAAACTGCTAAGATAATCACAAATTGAGATTAAACATAAGATGAGATTTAATTCAGCTAGTGTTTATAAGTAATTCAATCTTCCTGCGGTGAAGAAACTATTTGAGTATTTAACCACGAAACCATGTCAAACTTGATCAAAGTCAACATTTTCAGTTTGGTTTAAAATATCACCATAGCTTCTATCTTGATGCTACTAAAAGAATCACCCTAGCATTGTTAATGTAAGTTCCGTGAATTATTCTTGTATATTAAAAAATGTCTTTAACCCAAATAGAAATATGAACCCAAACACGATATGATTAATATTCACAAATTGACACAAGCACGATCCGTTCAACCCCTATTTTCTTAATTTTTAATATCACTACGTTAAAATTTCAATTTACAATAAAAATACAAAAGTATATGTAAAAACATTTTCCTTTTATTATGAAATCTTATGTCAATTTCTCTTTAACTTTTATTTTTTGGCATAAAATACCCAGCCAATTTAATTTATCACATAAAATATATTTAAAAGTATAAAATAAAAATTAAATGGCTTAAAAAAAGTCAATTCTTGAACCCGTTAGGTCAAAAAGAATATGACCCGTTTAGCTAAACAGTTTGTGGGTTTTGACCTAAAATTGACCCAGACAAGTTTAACTATAAGAAGTTATGTCCGTTGAGGGGTTCTTGCTAATGGAAATTATGTTAATTTAACTAAACTACTATCAAGTATAACTGTTAATGTTGGTTTGATCTTTTCTGACAATCAAACCTAAAGCTAGTATGTCTTCACTATTGTTTTGAAAACACTATTTCTACGATTTCCATAACAAATAACACACTCGTTCTTGATTTCTATTAGAATTAGATATTTGATCAAAACATCTAGAGTACATTAATACTTTAATTTTAAAGTAATTAGTTTATCATTATAAGAGATATCAACAGTATCGTCAACTGTAAACCTATTTCTCTTAATTAGTGTTAATTATTTGATCAAAACATCTAGAGTATATTAATACTTTAATTTAAAATAATCAATATATGGTTATAAAAGATATCAACACTATTATCAACTATAAAACCTACGATTGATAGAGGTCCGTACACAATAGCAAGATTGGGCTCAACCTAATTTTTCTTCTATTCTTTCTATTACTTTATCTTTAGTTGTTAACATTTTGTTAATATCATTTAAATTTGTGTAATTTTTATTATGTTTGTAAAAATTTGTTGGAGATAATTCTGAATAAGAGGATAATCAAAAAAAGAAGATAAAGATCAAGTATCTAAGTTAAAGAGATAATTTCAAGTACTGGAAGAATGAGGTTAATAAAATAAAGAGAGAAAAGAAGAATAATTATATAATTATTAGTATTAGTTTTATTATCAGGTTATATTAGGATTTTGAGTTAATTTAGAAGTTTTTATAGCATAGCTTGGTTTCAAGTAATGTTTAGCATATAAAAGTGATACGGTTATTGTATTTTTTGGTTTAGTGTTACAAGTAATGTTTAGTATATAAAATTGATCAGGGCGTATTGACGCATCAAAAGCGCACCAACACATCAAGGGCGCATCATGAAAACGCAACATATCAGATGTTTACGATTGCATCAGCACATCACACACTATGCGTGGAGTTTAAATCTAAGTAAGGACTTGATACAACGTAATCATGTGTGGAACGTTGTACTTAAAATTAGAGACAAGCTATCAATCTGTGTGAAGGGATGAGAACTATTATTGTGGAATTGTGTAATTCGATTAAGGAGGTGATCGAATCTATCAAGAGCGGAGTCGTTAATCTGTGTGAACAACGACGTTCCAGTCCATGCCGAACATGAGTGGTTTGCCTTACCTGTTTCAAGAAATTGTATGTAGTTAATGAGCAGTTGATCAGGCTTGTGGGGCACGATCATTCGACTTGGTATTATCACGGTATGTGTTAACAGGTTGCGGGTATTATTGGAAATTAAGGACCTCAGTAGTACAATTCAGATTTAGAAGCAGAATACTAGAAATAGTTTTAAATAAGAGGATAGTCAATAAAATAAGATAAAAGCTAGGTTGATAGTTGACGACATAAATCAAAGCATTTGAAGTTTGAAGTTAAAAGAATAAGAAAAAGAAAAGAATAACCATCTAAGAGGTTGTTTGATAATTTCTGAATGATTAATTGTTGAATCAATAAGAGGTCTGAACCATTAAGTGCTTAACCATTAAGATGTCTGAACCATTAAGTACTAGAATATCGCTTAATTATTAAAAGACAAATGTCTAACCAATTCAAATAGACGTCTTAACTATTCAGTATTAGACCTCTTAACCATTCAGCATTAGTATAATGCTTAACCATTCAAAGGCAAATCGCGAAACAAACAGTTTAAACCATTAAATGTTGAACCATTCAGACATCTGAACCATTAAGAGGCTGATTCAGATGTTGTCAAACAGCCCCTAAAATGTTAAGAATAATTATTAGAAGAATATTTATTATTTTCTTTATAGGTTAGTTTGGTTTTCAAGTAATGTTAAGTATAAATATAGTGGTAGGGTTATTGTATTATTTGATTTAATGTTATCTTTTCATAAAAATAAAAGAGTTGTGGTGAGTAACCACAAAAGGTTATGTGTGTGAGTTGCTTGACCTCTAATCTCAACATAACAAACACTATATTCCTAAACATAATAGTTTTTTTTAGGATTCAAATTTCTTGATCTCCATAGACATATCCCTTAGTGTTTTGATATTGATTATGCCTAACTTTTGGTATTTTCACCAAAAGGATGTTTATTTAAACTATAGTCATCCAAATTTGATTAACTAAAGTAAGACGAGCTGTTAAGATTACAACAATCATTATAAGAATCCTAAGCTACTGCGGTGACACATCTCAATTAATTGAAACTAGAGAAGTTGGCACAATAGAACTCTTATGTACCTTTCCAACTAAGGGTCAGTTTTGCTTTGGATTTGAGTTAAATTCATGATTTTTCCAAAATTACAATAAACAATTGTTGGTCTAGTGTGCATGCCCCTTTTATTACTTATGCTACCAAGGAATCATATTGGAATCATGAATGTAAATAACGTCTAAGTATTTTCACTTATATATATAGAATGTTAAATAGATTAAAAATCTATTAATTATAAAACGATATGTTAAGATAAGATATGATTAAAATTACGTATGAGTATAAATAATAAGTAATAAAACAATGATATCAACTTTTGAAACTTTTTTTGTTTAAAAAAAACTACACAATTTGTTTCAAAAGAAACAACAAACCGTTTAAATTTTATTTGTAATTATAGCTCCCAGTTTTAATTATTTTTTATTCATAAATATTTTACTTTTTTAAAAGCACCAATTTTAAATATTTTGTATTTTAAGAAAATTTTATGTTTTAAAAAAATTCTTATTTTATACTAAAATTTCTTTCTTTATAAATAACATCAATAAAAAGAGCTTTTTCTTAATTTATTAAAAATTATTTTTGGTTTATAAAGAAATTAAATAATATTATTAGTAATTATAATAGCTATTAAATAGAAGGGAACTAAAAGAGAAATTTTTTATAAGAAATGCGATGTTGCCATATATCCTTAAGGGTTAGGATCAATACAGAATCACTTTTTATTTTCAGAACCACGGAACCATTGATTTAAATAAGTGTAAATTAAGTTTGGTGATACTTAATCTATTTTCATATGTGTATATCTGACATGAATAATAAACTATGTAAAACTACTAAATCATCAGTTTTAACTTACATTTATGTAAATCAATGATTCGTAATTTACATTTATGTAAATCAATGGTTCTTTTGATTCTGAAAATAAAAAGTGGTTCTGTAATAATCTGACCCATATCCTTAATTACTCTTATATTAGTACTAGTAATGTGTCCGCGCGATGCGGCGCGTGCGACACTTTTTATTATGGTACTCGTCTCTGGTTAATTTTATATTTAAAAAACTGAATTCCTTCTTTTAAGCATATTGTAACAAACATGAAAAAAATTATATATACTTAAAGATACAAAGGTCTAAGTGTAAATAAGTTTAAAGTTTCACTTTTTTAGTAGCGTTAGAAAGACATAGTTACCCTTGTTAAATTGATTTTTTAGGTTGCACCTTGTGCTTAAAATTTACAAATCTCTTAACTTTGGCCAGAATCTTCATTCGTGCATTATAATATAGTATAGATATAAAAAATAAAGAGTTTAGTACAAAGACTTGTAATGTTTATTTGAATATATAATCTAATCAAACTAATATATGCGTTGAATTTATTTGTTTCCTTTAGCATTCTTGGTATTGAACAAAAGTTTTATTTACATTTTTCTATGAGCTTTTAGTGAGATTTTGTTAAAGAGCAAGTCTCATCATTTTAGATCTTGGTGACACGAGCAGTAGCGGAACCAGAAATTTTTTCTAGTGGTGTCATTTTTTTCGGTGTTATGAATTCTATCAACTCGACATTACACATTTCGGGTCAAGTCGGATTTTTAACACTAACGTTTCAAACAACAACTAAAATCATTAAGCACAATGTTTGTTTCACAAAGTGTTTAAAGTTAATTTTCATACCAAAGCTGCAAAAAACTTGCAGATCAAAAAAATCTAAACAAACAAAACTTGTCAAATATTTTATTAAACTAAAAACCATCAACTAAACTAAAAATCTTTATTAAAACTAAAATTTATTCACTAAACTAAAAGCCTATTAGAAGAAAAATATTAAAACTAGAAAATCCTCCATTAAACCAAAAGCAATCTATTTAAAGCGGGACCTTCAAATCAACGAATCATGATGTTTTAATCGATTACCTTGAAATCAAGAAAGATTTCAAGATTCTCCTTCCTAAATTGATATATAAGTCACCAAGCAAAAGATTTTTTTTTTTATTTATCTTCTTTCAGTAGTCAACCAAAGCAAAAGATGGATTAGAATAGTACAATGGCGATTAAGGGAGGGTTAGAGTTAAAATAAATTAAGGAGAAAATAGTAATTCAGCTTTAAAAAATATGAAAAAAGCAAAACTTCGAGAATAGAAGTTGCGACTTGGAGCAAGTTAATTCCCGTGCCCAAGAAACAAAAACCAATGAACCAAGATTCTTTAATGTGCTTGTCTTAGAATAAATAATGCTAGTTATTCAAACTTACGACCTGAAGCAAAAGAAAAGTGTGAAAAAAACATGTTAAGGATTCGAACATGGGGCCTGTAACATGTTCCTACCCGCGTGAAAGAAGAGAAACCAGTGAACTAAGATCATTCTTGTGTATGATGTAGAATTAATAATACTAATGGGTTTACTTTTATAAAAACTATGGGTTCTGTCTGATTTTTGATACTATAAGATCCACTACTGGTTCAAAACTCAATGGGATGGTTTGACCTCGTATCCCAAAGGGTAGTTCCGCCCATGGACACGAGCAAGTAAACCCTTCACAACAAGCTCCATTTGTACCATCGGCTTCATCATTTGCCAATAGAAGTGACCCCTTTGCATGCCGTACATTACTTCAGAGTGATATATATATTACTTGGTTACATCATCCTATATTAAGTTATGCTCTTATCAAAGTACAACCATCATCACTTATTAATTAGCTCACTCTCCTAGGAGTGGTCTATAATACAAGATTACATCAAATTAACATTATTCTGCACATGATGTCATAGCTAGGCCAATGACATATATATTTCTTTCCTTGTTACATCATTACTTCTAACTCCTACATGTTGAATATCCAACGAAGGATTCACATATTATATTCCCATCAAATTTTATCATTTAATAGAAAATTTGAATACTCTTTAATATATTAATATATAATATACTAAATCATAACTCAGTAATAAAATGCCCAGTATGTGAATTCAGAATGAAATGAGCATAAAATATGCATACCTTATGTTCTTTTCTAGGACATCAATCTTTGTCCTGAGCTTAGAGGACTCAAGAGTCCAGCTTCCCTGTTCACAAAAACCCAATAAAAACAAGCCACGTGGAATAAGATTTAATTTCTCAATTTTAATGGCTAGCTACATGCAATAATTTTCTTGTGTCATACAATATTGAAAAAGTTTCTTTAATTTGTAACAAACCTGCAAGCTGTGAGTTTTGCAGATTCTTCTTGTGAATCTATACTTATATTCTTTTTTTACCGACGAATACACTATATTATTTACTCGATCTACACATGTTTTACTCCTAAAATCATCACACCATCACTTTCCAGGAGTTAAACGCACATTTTACAACCATAATGTCCCCTTGGAGACATGCAATCTTCCAAAACGTGTTATGAAACTAGCTAATACTCATACATATGAGACTTTAATCATCGAATTTCAAAGCCATCATATTCCGATTTTAGTTAGTTGTGATTAGCAAACCACTTTTTTGAAAGTACATATGCCAAAAAATATGCTTCACTTGAATAAGGGGTTTGAACAGAAGATGCCAAGTAGTATGGTATTATTATGCATATTCATTTGGATAACATTGTCCAAAAATCAGTTTGCTTCATAATATAAGGCACTTTTTGACATTTGAACATGAAAAAGATTAGTTCAATTAAAAAAAATTAAATACAATCCTAAAAGACTTGAGTATGTCTACGTATAGTATACGTATGTATACCTGTGTTTCTGCTTCAGGTCCAGTAAGCATCTTTTCTGCATACGAGTATCGTTCATACCTTTCAAGAATTGCATCCATACTGTTACAAACAAACAATTGTCACAATTATAATCAAAGGGAATTACACATGAAGGTATTTATATCTGGAAAAATACTTATCATTAGTACTTAATTTAGTTATATATGCTAAGATATTCTGCACTGACGTTCTCTGTATTCTAAGTATTTAATCTCTTAAAACAAATAAGTTTACTTCAATAAATATAATAAATTTCTATTATTTAAAAGTTGACAATTAAATTTATTTGTGAGTCAGATTAAATATGACAAGTAAAACATAATGAAGAGAGTATGTTAGGATCGGTTAATATCAAGAGCCTATTTTAACTATGCAAAAAGTATCATTTAAATCATATTAGAACAAAAATAATATAAACATTGGTGGTTTTTGAGTTTTTTGTTTAAGATAATTAAAATCAGATTAATAAATAAAATGAAATTTCAGAAGCAACGATATTTGATGCATCCAATCGTACTAATAGATTAATATAATGCATACACACATAGATAGCTAAATTTATGTTTCATAGTTTTTTTTTAAGTTGTCTTAAGGACACTTCAAAATATAAAGAAAAAACCTCAATCTAAAAAAATCTTGATATATAATAACCACCCTATATTTCTTTCATTAATTTTGTGAGTACTAGGTTCTTTGATGCTTGCGTACGGACACGTTCAGCTTTTTGCAGACATTATTTATGTATTAGAAAACAGAAAATCATAAGAAATTAATTAGGAAACGTCAGAAAACTCAAGAAAGTTCAACAATACAAGTTTTATAGATAGTTGAATTAATTACCAGCTCAAAGAAAGAAATTAAATACTTTTTACTTCAAAAAATACGCCTTTATGATTTCAAAAGACTAAACTTTATCAGAGGGGAATGAGTCATACATTCTTCTTGTTATTAAATACTTTTTTTCTAATTATCTTCGCTTCTTTTGTTAAAAAACCACTAATACAACTTAACTCTCGTTTAAAATTTAGGAACACAATGTAACTTTTTACTTCCTTTCGTTTCTTTCTTTAAAAAAATTTAGGAACACAACTTAACCCTCATTTAACCTAAAAACTGCTCCTTATTTCCCTCATTATTTCTTTTAATATTTAAATATATTTTAAAACTAATTAAAGTGAATTAGACGTATTCTGTTTTCTACTTGCCGTATTTGTGACCAGGGGCACTCATTCACTCGATCTCCCATGTCGTTTTTAGTAGGCCAGATGGTTTTCACTGTGCAGCTAAGTTCGCGTTGTCGTGTCATCCCCTAACCCACTCCCCACTCGTAATAAAGAAATATTATTTTCTATTAATTTGTTTACAAGGTTTGAACTTATTTAGGATCAGATTAAGTTGTTCTTGTCTAATCGGGAGGCAAAGATTCACGGAGATGGTTTGTCGAGTCAGGGCAGACACAACGTTTTTAAGGGCCTAAATCAGGCAGTAAAAGCGAAGGCCTTATATTGAGGAAAAAAATATTTGATTGATGAGACTTATTTTTTTATGATTTTTAAAGGGCACAAATCATACAATCCCCTACAAAAAGAATAGAGAATGAGAGTTGAGGGAGTTGTGAACGCATTGAAAGATTATTAAAATTTGAATCAAACATAGTCAAATCCTAGAAAATTTGGAGTCCATTAAATATAAAGGCTTCAAGCTTTAGCTTATTGTTTCAATTACCTGAGGTCTCCATAAACAAAGCAAAAAAGAAAAAAAAAATCTTGTTAAAATGGTAAAAACAACAAAAAACACTTGTCGTATAAACATGCGGTGTTATTTTGGTAATATTTTGTGATTTTGTTATAGGTTTATCCCTAATATTTTCCCTAAAATCATCAAACCTTAACTAAAGATTAGGTACATATGGAAACACAAAGATAAAGGCCTTAGTAGTACAATTCTACTACTTGTGTTTTTTGATTTTGTAAATGATGATTTTTATGTCAAAACTGATGGTACCTTCATAAGAAATCAAGTACATAAGGAAAGAAAACACCCCTCAAAAACACAAGATTGATGGAACAGAAAGGTGGACTGAAAGTAGATAAGGAGGTCGTCACACAAGATTTGAACTACAACTTATAAATTGAAACATGCAAAACAAAGATTTAAAAAAAATAATTAAAGCAAATCAATGAACTTGTGTTGGTATTTAAAGAAACAGACACAAATACACTCACACACACTTGCAGTAACACCCTGAAATTATTAAGAAAAAGAAAAGGGAAAATACCCTAAAAGTAGTGATTTTGAGGTGGGTTTGACCAGATTTCAGTCAAGATTATTGTTATGAAGTTGTAAACAACAAGAATTAAAAGATTTAAAACATAAAAGAGGACCTGGAGTGAGTGGAGTACTCAAAGAGTTTGCCTTTAGTAGAGAAAACAATAAGAGCAACATCAGCATCACACAACACAGAGATCTCATGAGCTTTCTTCAACAAGCCTGTTCTTCTCTTGGAGAATGTCACCTGTCTGCTAATCTTGTTCTCAATCCTCTTCAACTGCACCCTCCCTCTCCCCATTGAAAATAAACCCTAAAAATAATAAAAACAAGAACAAGATCCTAACTTGATCTGAGCCCTAAAAGAATAAATCAACAAGATTTCTTGATTCACATACCTTTCTTGATTTAGGGTTTTTTTTTCAAGAAGAAAGAGATCTAGCTCTTGATCTTGATGTTTCTTGATGTGCTTGTTACTTTTGTTCTTGGGTTTCTCAGAAAACCCTAAAGAGAAAGAACAAGAATATGATGTTTTTGTATGTTTACAAGAATGGAAGAAGCAGCAGAAGAATGTTTTAGTTTCTATATTGGTGTATATCCATTATTTGATGAAGAAATCTGTTATTAGTGTTTGGGGGAAGAAAGCATAATTTGGGTGAGAGAGAGAGAGATAAAGAAGACTGTGTGGTTGGTATATTATCTTCAATAAAGTTTGATGATCCTAAAACCAGAGTGGTTTTAGAAAGATGAAGAATGAGAGAGAGAAGAGTGTGTGGTTGGTATACACTCTTGAAAAAAGAGTTTTGATTATCTTGAAACCACAGTGGTTTTCAAAGGATGTGTTGTCAAGTTGTGATTGATTCTTTGCTTCTGTTGTCTGCCTTTTGGGCGCATGTATTTAGGTTCTTACATTGGGTCCGTAGATTTTTTAAGGTTGGGTTTAAAGGGTTGGATCGACATATATCCAAGTTACCAGGAGATGTAACAAAATGATCAAAATAAAAAATAATTGTAAGATAGATATGTGCAATAAACGTTTTAAACAACTAAAGCTATCTAATAAATTAAAATTTCTGTTGTCACTTTTTATTCTTCTATACATTCTTATATTATTTTTATTTTTAAAAGGTTATTATAGTAATTTGAACACTCAAATTAATTTCTTACATTTATTAAAAATTAATTTTATTAATTGTTATATTTCTCTCTCTCATCTAAATTTTTTTAATATCAAGCTATCATTTTAAAAATACAATTTATTAAAGAAATTAAAAATCATTTTTTTTATTAAAATATAAATGATAAAAAAATAAAACTTATATATAAATATAAAATTTTCTAAAACACTAAACCTTTTTGAAACAAAATATATTTTAAATCGGTCATTTCTAAAAAGAAAATATAAAAAATGTGAAATTTTCTAAAAGTAGTCTTATTAAAACAACCAGAATAATTATAAACCAAAGTTTTTAATCAACAAGATTTTTTATAAAAAATAAGTTTTTATAAAAGTATCTTCAAACGAATGTTTAAAAATAAAACTATTTAGATAAGAGAGTTAAAAAAATAGTATAATTATTTTATTTCTTGAACTATTACGTATACATAATTTTAATCATATGTTATATTTAAATATCGTACTGTAACTATTCGTGTTTATTACTAACTATAATCTGTTTAATAAATGGGTTTTTAACCTATCTATTTGTAATCTGTCTACCTATCCATAATAAAGAAAAACTAAAATAAGACGTGACATAATTGTAATTCTGATCATACTAATTTTATCATTTTTTTCTATTATTAATAATAATATTGAATACTAATAACATTACTCATACTATTTTTAAATTAAAATTTATAATTTAAGAAATTAAAAACCTATTTTTTAAATCAAAAATACACTTTTTAAAAACAAAACTTTCATAAAATACATAATAGAATGAACTTTTTTAAAGAAAATTCATTTTTCTTAAAACAAAATATTTAAAAACCATAAATGTTTTATAAAACAAAAGTTAAGAAAAATACATTTTTGTTTATTTACTTAAACTAGCTATTTATACGTAATTATAATTATATTTTATCTTCAAACATGGTTTTGTAATTCATAAAATATTAAAACTAATTATTTAATATTTTATTTATTCAACTCGTGTAATATACAATGTACTAACTTAGTTAGGTTATATAGAAGAATAGTAATATGCAAAACGTATTTTTCATACGAAACGTATATGGTATTATGAGTTATCGTCTTATTTATGTAGAAAATCAACTATTCATATTTTAAGATATCTATTAATATCACGTATGAAAAAAATATGACTGGGTAAAAATAGAATAACATATAATTGTTAATATTTTTTCAGATTATCTTATTTTCTACAACCTATATATTTTTTATATATGATAATTATTTACAGAAACGTTATATAATAAAATTAAACATTTATTTTCTTTATATCAAATATAATCTTGTTATACTTTCTTTTAAATAGATCATTAAAAAGACGTGTAGTAGTGTGTGTATAATTTGTGTGATCATTATTTAGTGATTATAAACATAACTTACGTGTATATATATATATATATATATATATATATATATATATATACCTTTTATAATTATTGTTTAACATGCGTAATTATTTTATAAAAGTTAAGTTATTTTTATTGCTCATAATTATAACCATAGCATACGTAAATGTAAACATAACTTGCATTATTATCATATAACTTATATATCTCTGATTTGTTATTGTCATATGGACAAAATCACCCCTCAACCCCCTTTTAGGGATACGTATTAAGTTACAATGACTTTATAGACTTTGTATAATAACATCTTCTATTATTTAAATTAATTATATATAGGAAAGGGAATAAATGTTAAAAAAAATTTATTGTGATAACTGAGTTAAGTAATCAAGATCAATTAAAATCATTACCTTTTTGTTGAAATTACATCTGTACACATCTATAATGTTATGTTTTTTTATGTATATATGTAAATTAATAATAGTAAAAAAGTTAAGATCAGATGTAAATTACACTTACACCTATAAATATTTGTCATGTATAAATAACTTACATATGTCTTAACTAATTTACACTTGTAAATTTACAAATAGATATAAAAGAACATAAGGTTATATATGTGTAATGTTGTTATTACAATAAAATATAATAATTTTGATTTATTGATTATCAGTCGCAATGCGTGATTATCTTACCAGTTCACATTAGTTAACACACACACACATATATGTGTCTGTGTATCATTATTTTTTTAAAAACTATATTAAGTGATTAAATAGAAGACAACTATTAACCTAATTAAATTTATAAAAAATCTAATTTTATTTTAACCACTTTGCATATTTTATATGAAACTAGTGGGTAATCACGCATTGTGGTGGTAGGGTTTTGAACATTAAAACATATATTGAAAAGCACATCGTAACGTTTCATTTAGAAATCATGAAAATTTTATAAACGTTGAAGACGGAGAGACTGCAATAGAGAGAGAGTGTGTGTGCGATAAAGAGAGATTGAAGGTGGCATGAGATGGCAAGGTAGTGTGGGATGGCGCTTTGGGTGGTTTCTAGCGGTAGGAGTAGTACTTGTGTGCTTATAAAAACCAATCAAAAACTGAACGACAATTTTTGGTGGTTGGAATGGAGGGCTTGAGTTGGTGCTAGGCAGATCTTGGTGGTGTAATGTCATCAGGTAGATAGAGAAAGCTGGGAAAGAGATAGGGATACGATCGGGAAGCTAACAACGACGGTGGTAATGTTTTGGTGGTTCAATAAGTGAGCAACATATATTAAGATGAAACGGTGGTATCTCATAAAGGGAGAAAAGATGGCAATCACCTTTTATATGTGAACGGGTGTATAACCAGGGGTGTTCAAAGTCGGATATCCTTAAATTTCGGATAGTAGATATCACTTTCCATATCCGTATCTGAAATTTCGAATATCTGATCGGATATCCGAAATTTTGGATGCGGATAAGGATAGTGATTCGGATATCCGAAATTCATTTTTTATTTTTTTTTTTTTTATTTTTGATTTTTTTTTTTTTTTAGGCTTTTTACAATAATTGGACATATGCTATTCTAAAAATAATATAAAACCAACTTATATCATAAAAGTCTCAACATTAAAAAAATCTCAATCTAAAATAAAAATATGTTTAAAATTTAAAAAAATAAAAAAATATATTTTTTAGTTTTCGGATAATTGGATATCCGAATATCCGAACTTTTCAAAATCACTATCCAAATCCGAATCCGAATTTTTGAATATCCGAAAATTCGGATATTTCGGATATCCGAAAATTCGGATATTTCGGATATCCGAAAATTCGGATATTTCGGATTCGGATTTGGATTTTCGGATCAGATTCTCGAATTTTGATATTTTTGAACACCCTATGTATAATTAAGGGCTGTTGGAGGGTTAAAGGGAGCTGCCAACAAAATGGAGATGGTTCACATTCATCATAGTGTATAATTGAATACAAATGATTATAATTAGATCATAACTAACATATGAAGTTGACGCTAATCATCAAAACCAAACATATTTGATATTATTTGATACTCATTGCTCATATTTAAGTATAAACAAACTTAACTTACAGTTAATAAACATAATATTCCCATAAAGTATTATCAACAAGTATAATTTAATATCGATAATCATAATTGGATCATAGTTAACCTTTAACGTATGTAATCGAAACTAACTATTACAACTGAACATATCTGATCCTAACTGAAACTAATAATTTATAATTATAATTAATATATATAATATTTATTATAATATTACTATTATAATAAATAATAATTATGACTTATAATTATAATAATACTTGTAATAATAATAATAATACTTGTAATAATAGCAATAATACTTTTAACAATAACAAAGATATGTAAATAAATTATTATTAATAATGGTATTAATAATTATAATTATTATATTTATTAATATAAAATTTTTAAAATTTTAAACACCCTATGGCGACGATATGTCGTCGCCATAGATGTTTCATAAAAGACGCGTTTATTTCCCTCCAAGTTATTTAGAGGAAAAAAAGAAAAAAAAATGGTTTTTACCTATGGCGACGACGACGCCATAGGGTGGACAGAATTTTTTAAATTTTTTGTATGATTAAAAATAAATTAAAATTAAAATAAAATGACTTATGACGACCACCCTTGGCGACGATTTTTTGTCGTCGCCGATAGGTCTAGTCGCCATAGACTCATTTTCTTGTAGTGGACAGTGGCAGTATTGACCTAAAGTAGTCCGAACGAATGTGTGGAAACAAGCCAAGTGTACAAGTACTTGAGGATGGTTATATATGTTATCTTTTAAGATTTTTGATGTTCTAAGTTGATTCATGTGCATATGTGTGTGTATGTTAGATGATTGTAAAGTTGGTAAACGTGTGGTTTGTGTGAGTTATATCTAAAACCGACAAAAGGATTAAAAGTAGATTTTGGGGACATGTTAATGATGATTGATCGGATATGATCACATTGGTTATGGTGATGATTAGTATTGTTTATATGTTTATATGATACTTAATTTGTGTATTAAAGTAGTGGTTTGGTTATACGAACAAATGTGCTCATGTGTGATGTTTTAGCATGATATATGTGAGGTATAGGTGTGGGGTTTGGGTTATGATAGGTGACCTTTGTTGAGGAAATAAAGTAAGAGATTACATGTGAATTAATCTTTGGATGATAGATATGATATGCATAGTATGTTAAGTGTATGTACGTTGCATGTGAGGTGAGTTGTATGTTTGACAATTAGAGTGACTTGGGTAGAACTAGTGTTCTAAGTGAGTATATGTTGATAGGTTATACTAATAATTTGGTGTGCACAAAACTTGTACAAATGACTTTAAATGAACCTGTTAATGTAAATAAATCTATGCGAGAACACACAAACAGATCAGTATAGTTATATTCACATAGACGAGCTAAGATAATCATCTCTATGTAAGTTAGCTACCAAGGGTGAGGGGTTGTGTGTGGGTGGCTAATATATGAGCTAATCATCAATTTGTGAGTTTTTTTTAAACCAGTAGCTAAGGGTAGTAAAATGTTGTGGCTTAATAGTAGGATACGTACGTATTGACCAGTATGTGTGTGAGTAAAAGTGGTAAGTCCATGTAATATGGCAAGGTGTGTGTGTGTGTAAAGTCTATTTCAAAGGCACATAGTACATTTATGTGGAAAACAACATGGACCAAACATTGGATGATATGACATGCACAATACATTTTAATTCGTGTGTGCAACTAACATCGGAGTGGGGACAAGTGTTGTTTTCATTAATATGTGCAAAAAATCTTTTTTTAAAAAGAATGAGTTTTAAACTGTGGGATAGGATAAAAGCATGAAGAATAGATGTGTGGTGTGTATATAATGTGTGAATAATGAGACATGTGAGAATAGTATGTTTGTAAACATAATAACATGTATGTGTAGTATGGTTGTGAAAAATGTCAGTGTTATGGTGCAAAAAATCTTAAATGATCATTTAACGAGTAGTTTTGAAAATTACATATTATTTTGATAGTAAGTGTTTTCTATAAACTTTAAACTCACCAGCAATGACATGTTTAGTAGGCTGGGTGTCTAGATTAAGAGTGACAACGCATATCCAGGCTATATAACATGGATAATATGCATCCTAGGATAACGCATGTGTGCGTTATGTATTTTTAAAATGAGAAATTAATATAAACTATATAATGTGTAATGGAACTAAGTGTGATGAGTAATCCAACAGAGCCGTCACGCTTCGAGTTATAGGTGGTGTTTGTTTTTTTTCCAAAAAGGTCTGCGTGACCTTTTATGTCTACGTCATGCAGACCACGCGCAGACATAAGGCTCTGCAGTGTGTTTGTTTTTTCGAAAATGTTTCATTAAAAAACGTCTGCGCAAGGTCTGCGTGAAGAAGACATAACCTCAGCACTTCTAACATCTTCTACCCTCCTCCTTCTACCCTCCTCCTTTCCCCTCACCATATTCCAGCAGCCACCGTCGGCCCACCCGCCACCGCCAGCCCACCCGCCACCGCCGGCCCCGCAGCCACCTCCGGCCACCGTCGCAGCCCTCCCTTCGCAACCCCCCGTTGCAGCCCTCCCGTCGCCGCCGCCCACTACAGCCTCCAACACCCTATTCCCCTTCAAACCCACACCTAAAACACTACCGGAAAGACCGTCACAGCAAGGTGTGCACCGCTAAGGGACCACGAGACCGTCGTGTTCATCTTGCAACTCATACCACCATTCAATGTTACGACGTACAGGACCGCTTTGGGTTCAATCGTCCCAGTAAAGTCGTCGATTGGCTCATTAAGAAAGATCAATCCGTCATTGATGAACTTGTAAAGCTTCCGCCATGGAAACCCACCGATGGTTCAACCCCAATTGTGTATATTGAGTAAAACCCTAATGATAAAACCCTAAATTACCATCGATTGAGTCAATTGGAGGAGCACCAAGATGATGATATTATTGGTAATCACATGGGTGATGTTCAAAACTCGAGCTTTTTGCCTGCATCGATTGATTCAATCAAGTCTTTTTTTCCTTCATCTTCGATGAACAACAATGGTTCTTCAGGTCCACAATTTCATCATAGTTTCAATAGTTAGAATGAAGATTTGAAGCTTTCTCTTCAATCGTTTCAAGAGGGTTGAGAAGAATGTTAGTGGGGGAGAACACACCATACTTTTTTGTCTTTCATGGCATCATTCATGGGTTTGCAGGTGCTAAGCTTTGAGGAGTATATGATTTTTGATTTCTTCTTGTAAATACCAGAAAATATATCATTTTGCTTTCTTTAATCCACCGAGGTGTCGAAGAAAGCTCAAGAAGCGATTTAGAGCTCTGGGTTTGATACTCAGCCTGTGCAGTCTGTAGATGTTAAAAAACAAACAATCTTCTTCTTGCAGGCTGCAGATGTTTGGTCCACCTCTTCTCCTGCAGATGTGGTCCGCAAACTGCAGATATTTTTTCTGCTAAAAAACAAACAGCACCATAGTGTTTGATAGGGTCCATGTAACGTTATACATGTTCTTTATTGTCAATTTGTTTAGTTCCCAATAGTTTATGCACATTCTCATACTCTTATATTCTTCTTTTCTAGGAAAAACACTAGTGCACCCAAGGTGATTGTGATAACGACAATTTTTGGTCAATACCCGGCCCGACTTAGTCATAATTATGTATATTACACACGAGTTTCATATATAACATTTCATGCATTGGTGATTCGGCTTAATTACCATTTTTACATGCAGTACAATCGGCACACACGAACGTTGATAATAATTAATATGTAATACTAGTAAATGCTTTAAAATGTTACAAAGTATTTTAGAACCTAAATTATATATGTGGAAAAGTCTAAATTTATTAGTAGACCAAACACGCAAATTGATAGTTTACCCGGATAAATCTCGTTAACGCAACTACTCAATACACGACGTATTATTAACATATCATCAGTACAAAAATATATGATAATATATGCTATCATAACATCTGAATATTTTTTTTAAAGTAAAAAAAAAATACCTCATCTGATCACGTGTTTAACCGTATGTATGTGTTTTGAATATTGTATGCTCAAAAAGTTAGCTTCATGAATTCTTAGAATAATAATAATAAAACAAACGAATTTAGCTTATATAAAAATAATATATATGCATAACAACCCTACCCATTTAACCATCTAACTAGCAACGTTTTTTTTATTTTTTCATCAACTTTTCTTTTACATCAAAATAGTCATTCCTATCATCCAATACAACCCTTGACCAAGATGCCTATTATTTAAGAGCTACTCCACTCTCACCCTCACCCCAACACTATCACCACCTCATAAAATCCCCCTCCTATCTTTCTTTCCTTTCTTTTTTTGTCCGTAGCCATCACCCACACACAATATTATTTTTGGAGTTTATTCCAAGTAAAACAAGCTTCATCTAAGGTGTTCTTAAGTGCTAAAAGCTCCCTAGTTATCCAATCATATCCTTATTTGTGTTTAGTGAGCCCACTTACCCTTTTTAAATCTTAGTGTTACTTTAATTTCTAAGTTGCTATGTGTAGGATGCATCCAAAGATTGTAGTTTGGTTAAAACTAATTTTATTAATTAAACTAATAGTTATTTGTTTATTTATTTTGTTATAAGATCTACTTGTTAATGTCGAGCATCAACTTAACATGAACCAATCGTAATTTCTAAACCAGTGTAAGCCAGGGGATGTCACATCATTAACCCATTCTAGGGGTGTTTGGTGAATTAAGTTTGGTGACAGGAGGTTGCATGTATACCTGTTTTAAAACTTAAATATCTTGAGAATAGTCTTAATAATTCACTACAAGAAAATCACCTTGTCGCGACCAGATCTATGACGACGACAAGTTGTTGTCGCTATAGGTCACCTATGGCGACGAAATGTCGTCGCCAAAGAGGTAGTTTGACTCTTGACTATTCTTCCACTATGGCGACGACTTGTCGTCGCATAGGTCCTTTTTTTTCTTTTGATTTATTTAAAATAATGCTAGACTGATTAAAATAATGTGTGACCCCTATGGCGACGACATGTCGTCGCCATAGGTCCTTTTTTTTCTTTTTGATTTATTTAAAATAATGCTAGAATGATTAAATAATGTGTAACCCCTATGGCGACGACATGTCGTCGCTATAGGTAAAAACATATTTTTTTTCCTTTTTTTTCCCGAAATAAGTTGGAGGGAAACAGTCCCGCCAATATGAAAACTCTATGGCGACGACATGTCGTCGCTATAGAGTTTTATGATTTTCTTAAATATTATAATAATTAATAATTATAATAATTATTAATTATAAATATTATTATTAATTATATAATTATTAATTATAATTATTAATTTTAATTATTATTAATAATTATAATTAATAATAATAATAATAATAATAATTATAATTAATAATTATAATTATAATTATAATTATAATTATAAATATTGTTAATTAAAATTATTAATTATAATTATTATTAATAATTATAATTAATAATAATAATGATACCAATAATAATATAATAACAATACTATAATATCATTCAACACCTGATCAATACTATAATCCTCTCTCGTAGGTCTTTTGAGTCTAGCTAGTAGATTAGCAGCTTCTCTGATATGTAGTCTAGCAATGTTAGACATGTAGCAGACACTCTATTGAAGGCAGTTTCAGGATCTAAAGGCCATATTGCACATCACCTCTTAAGCTCACTTGCTGAGTTGGCATAATTCCATGATTGCATGGTAATTTATGGGAAATGATGCTTATTAATTTACGGGAAATTATGCTTGTTAATAGTAGATTAAGTTCATTTATACTTAGTTATCATCAATGAGTGTCAAATAAGTTCGGTTATGATAATTAGGGTGGATTGCATACGTCAAATGCTAACTATGATCCAATTATGATCATTGGTAATTTAAGTTTGTTTTATATAATTAAAACAACAACAACAATAATAATAATAGTAATAATAATAATAATAATAATAATAATAATAAATAAAAAGTAATAATAATAAATAATAATAATAATAATAATATAATAATAAATATAATAATAAATAAATAAATAAATAAATAAATAATAACCATCATTATAATAATTATAATAAAAGACTAATAATAATAAATAATAATAATATAATAATATCTTTAATAATAAAAAACAATAATAATAATAATATAATAATAATAATAAATAAATAATAACATCATAATAATAATTATAATAAAACACTAATAATAATAAATAATAATAATATAATAATATCTTTAATAATAAAAAACAATAATATAATAATAATAATAATATATAAATAAATAAATAATAACCATCATAATAATAGTTATAATAATAATAATAATAATTAATAATAATAATAAATAAGTAAACAATAATAATAATACACCATATGGCGACGACATGTCGTCGCCATAAGGTTTTAGATCCGCGGGTATGCCCCCGCCCAATTATTGCCAAAAAAAAAAAAATTAAAAAGACCCTATGGCGACGACATGTCATCGCCATAGGGTTCAGACGGATTCGAGCCTTACAAAACGATCTGCTTCGTCTCTTTCATCCAAAACACCAATTTTCTTCTCTAAACGTCCAGGCGACCCACAAGCTGCAATCCTTCAAGTTGAACCCGTCCACCACCATAATTGCACCTCCTTTTTTGTCTCGTTACCCTCCTACCCCAAGATTGAAGCTAGCCACCACCATAATCGTTCTTTTGCAGTCCACAAAGGCGACCACCGCCGCTCAATCAGCCACCAACACCAAGATTAGCAGTCCACACAACGTTTTTGGGTTCTAGCCACCATCATTGTTAAACTTTTAAGGTTTGATTATATATTTTTTACGATTTACTTTGAATTTTGTTGGTTGTTAGATGAATGTTTAATGTTTGGTTGTTTGGATAGAATTAAGTTGTAGGTTGTTAGATTTGGTTGAATGATGTTGTTGGTTGTTAGATTTATAAGATAATGTTTGGTTGTTTTGGTAGAATATAGTTGTATGTTGATAGATTTATATGATAAAAAGTGTAATTAGATTGTTTTGGTTGAATGATAATGTTTGGTTGAATGATTTTGTTGTTTGTTAGATTTATAAGATAATGTTTGGTTGTTTGGATAGAATGTAGTTGTAGGTTGTTAGATTTATATGTTAAAAACTATAATTGGATTGTTTTGGTTGAATGATAATGTTTGGTTGAATGATGTTGTTGGTTGTTAGATTTATAAGAATAATAATAATATGGTTGTTGGGTAGAATGTAGTTGTAGGTGTTAGATTTATATGTTAAAAACTATAATTGGATTGTTTTGGTTGAATGATAATGTTTGGTTGAATGATGTTGTTGGTTGTTAGATTTATAAGAATAATAATAATATGGCTGTTTTGGTAAAATGTAGTTGTAGGTTGTTAGATTTATATGTTAAAAAGTATAATTGGATTGTTTTGATGAATGATAATGTTTGGTTGAATGATGTTGTTGGTTGTTAGATTTATAAGATAATAATAATATGGCTGTTTTGGTAGAATATAGTTGTAGGTGTTAGATTTATAGGTTAAAAAGTATAATTGGATTGTTTTGGTGAATGATAATATTTTGTTGAATGATGTTGTTGGTTGTTAGATTTATAAGATAATGTTTGATTGTTTTGGTTGAATGATAATACGTTAATGTTTATGTATGTGTATGAAACAGTTATAACAATTGATAAAAGTTGGATTAAAATAAAAAATCGGACGTCTCCGGTTTTCTTAGAAGGTCTTAAGAACTTTATGGAGTATGTTAAGAAATTTGTCGACAGTGACGGCAAAACAAAATGCCCGTGTAGAGATTGTGTTAATGTTTTTCGACAGAATTTAAAAACTATTAATGCTCACATACATGATCGTGGCTTTGCTCAACATTATACGAAATGGGTTTATCACGGTGAGGTCTCTAGTTCTTCTGATGCTGCAAAACAATTTGCTACAATAAAACGTGCTCATCCAGCAAGTAATACATCAAATAATGAGATGTTGATGCAATCGAAGATGTTATCGCAGAGAATGAAGAAAACATAGATGAGGATGGAAATTATTTTGGACTCGGAATTTGATGAACTCTATAATGAGATCAACACTGAGTTATACCCCGGTTGTAATTGGATGTCTTCTTTAAACTTTCTAGCCAAACTGATGCATATTAAAGTAATCAACAAGTGGACAAATAGTTCGTTTGATCAACTTTTAGAGTTTTTAAAGGTTGCATTCCCAAAAGAAAATCACATTCATCCTCACACTATGAAGCAAAGAAGAAGTTGAAAAAGATTGGGTTAGGATATGAATCCATCCATGCTTGCATAAATGATTGTGCTTTGTTTTGGAAAGAGAATGAAGAATTGCAAAATTGTCCGGTTTGTAAGGAGAGTAGATGGGTTGATAAAAACACAAAAGGAAAAAAAAATACCACAAAAAGTATTACGGTACTTTCCATTAACTCCTCGGCTTAAACGAAGGTATAGTTCCAGGTTCACAGCAAAAGATATGATTTGGCATCACACTGGACGCTCAACAGATGGTATTATGCGTCATCCGGTAGATGGGAAGGCATGGCAAGAATTTGATAAAAGACATTTTGAATTTGCCAAAGAGCCTAGGAATGTCCGCTTGGGTCTGGCTGCAGATGGCTTTAATCCATTTGGTAACATGAGTCAAGCTTACAGTATGTGGCCAGTGGTGTTGACAACGTATAACACACCACTGTGGCTATGTATGATAGAGTCTTCTTTCATGTTAACTCTGCTAATTCCGGTCCTAAATCACCTGGAAAAGACATAGATGTTTTTCTAAGGCCTCTGGTAGATGAGTTGAAGCAGTTGTGGAATTATGGAGTACAAATAAAGATGCCTCGACAGAAACTATATTCACGATGCGTGCAGCATTATTATGGACCATTAATGATTATCCTGCTCGTAACAGCTTGTCTGGATGGAATGGCCAAGGTTATCTTGCATGTGCGACGTGTAACATGGACACACCTTCGTGCCATGTAACTAATAAGATATCATTTACCGGTCATAGAAGATTCTTACCTAGAAGTAATAAATGGAGAGAAAGTTTGTTGTTTAACGGTCAGATGGAGTTAAGAAAGCATCCAAAAGCATTAACTAATTCAAAAATATTAGAACAAATTAACCGCATTCCCGATCATTTTCCGGGTAAACATCCAGTGAATTTGAACTTGAATTCCCTGGAAGCGATGTAAAAAATGAATTTTCTTCATGGCTTAATAATATGTTCAATACGTCTCCTTACAAAGAACTCAAGGCATTGGTTCATGGCCCCGTGTGCGTATATTCTTACACAGCTTGTATTGTCAATGGTGTTAGATTTTGTGGTACACAGCCGTGATATCAGACGCACTACACAAAATAGCAGTGTTGTTACAGTAGGAGAAGATGGTACACGATTTTATGGTTAATTAGAAGACATCTACGAGTTGAAGTATATAAATGGCTACAGCGTTGTACTATTTCGTTGTAAATGGTTTGACACGTCATGGAAGGGGTCCGTTATAAAAAGAATAACATTGTTGTTATCAATGTTAGTCGTGAATGGTTTGGTGACCAGCCTTGCATTTTAGCAACACAAGCTCAACAAGTGTTTTATCTTGAAGATCCTTCTAAATCCACTGGCAATTGGAGGGTTGTGGAAGATGTTCACCATCGAAAACTTTGGGATCATCCAAGTATTAGTGTTGCTAATGAGATAGATGTATTGCACGACAGTCAATCATCTGATTATAACTTGGTTGTCGATAGTAATTTTGAAGTTGGTGAATCAAGTGCACGAGTTATAAAGATGAGAGAGATGCGCATGATAATTGTGAATTAGTCGTAGACTTAAGTTGGTTGCCTGTTGCTCCGCTTGTTCAAGATGAAGATTTTATTAGTGATGATGAAGAAGATGAAGATGCATATCTCTCAGATGAGGAAGAATTTATTAATGATGATGAAGAAGATGAAGATCCATTAGATATTAATGATAGTAAGGACGAGAGCGATGATGATCTTGTAGATGAAGATGAATATCTTTATAGTGATAATTTAGATTGATGTATGTATTAAGAACACTTTATTCTTTTTCTTATTAAAATGTCACATGAATATATTTATAGTGATAACACAAATTGATTATTGCAGGTTATGTCTTCGTACGTAGCAGGATCACACGGGGGTGACGGTGGGGTCGGGACCCCCACGGACATGGATATACTCTTCCTTCTACTTGCCAATCATGTAATTTAATGTTTTAAATATATATCTTTTAATTGAATATATTTTAAATGTTACTAACTTTTTAATTTTTTATATCAATATAGCATCAGCTAAAAAAAAAGATCAAAAGAAAAAAATCTAAACTTATATGAGAAATGGGCTGCAAACAACAGCCAACCACTTCTTGTGCAATTTGATCATACAGGAAAACAATATAAAGCTGTTGGAGAAAACAGTCAATTATTTATCCGAGCTTTATCCAATCATGTTTCCACTACTCCTTTTCATTATCCCATTTGGGATAAAGTTCCTGATACGTTCAAGATATCCTTGTTCAATTTTCTAGAGGCGAGTATTTATGCAGTGTTTTATTTGTAATTTGATAATCATAACTTTTATATGTTTCTAATTATTTTATTTTGCAGGAATATTTTGATCTGGAAGCTCATCGTTGCTCAGACCACTGGCAAGGTATACAACTTGGAATACATATGGATTGCCAACGAGCTTTCAGAGACAGGAGATATGACATGAAACAATATTTTTTAAATCAAGGAGGCTATGATAACATTGAGCAGTCTATCAATAATCCACCTGAAGGGCAAAGTCAAAAGTCTTGAGAGCAGGTGGTTGAGTTGTTCTCAAGTGAACAACATAAACGTCTTTCTCAAAAAGGCGTCACGAATAGAGCTAAACAGCTCTATCCAAGTCTGTATGGTAGTCAATCATATGCTCAAAGACGATATATTCAGGTAAGAAAACATATATTATACATCCTATGTATTATTAATTCTTTACAAATATTATGAATATTGTTTTTAATGTTTTTAGGAGCAACAAACTGGGACCCCAAGTCACATCAAAACGTGGAGGAGGGCGCATTACAGTGAAGGTTCAGGATGGGTGAACCAGAGGGCAGGAGAAGATTGGATAAGTTTTATATGTTAAGTATGCTATTATCATGTGTTCATGTGTTTATAATATATCGTGTTGGTGATTGACCCAATATGATCTATATGCTATCCATATTTGAGAATTATTGGTTTTGATGAGTTGTTAGTTTATATATTAAAACTTAGGAATTTTATGTTAGTTGTGCTTATAAATTTAAACTTAGGAATTTTATGATAATTGGGAATTTTATGGTATTTTGCTTATGACTAAACAACATAGTTTGTATTCATTTTATAATAGTGATGCTGTCAAAATTTATAAAAATCCTAATACCATTTCATTTTAATTCTTTATAATTGCAGGCAAGAATTGAAAATCAATACGCCCTAATGCAAATGGAGGCGGGTGAGTCGCCCGTTAATGAGATGCAATGTTTAGAGTTGGCATTAGGACAAAGACGTGGTCATACGAGAGGTGTTGGACGAAAAGTAAAAAATCTCTCTCGTTATGAGCCATCAAGCGGTCATCATCACATCGGGATGAAGAAATGGAAGAACTAAAGCGCCAAATGCAAGAAATGCAAGAAAGAATGAATCAATTTGAAAGGCAAAAGCATCATCCCGATAACGATGGAGATGATGAAAACGACGACAATTAAATAGTTTGATTGTTTGGTTTGTAAAACTTAAAATATATTAGTTTGGTATGTAATTAACTAAAATTAGTTGATTTTCATTTAGATATTTGATACGTTAGTTTGAATTTCTGTGAATTTGATTTGGGATTTTGTTTGGTTTTTAGGTAAAAAAACCTGGAAAAAAACAGAATTTTAAAATTTTAATTTTTAACCAGATACCATATGGCGACGACATGTCGTCGCCGTAGGATAAATTAAATAATTAATTAATAATTTTTTATTAAACAATTATTAATTAATTTAATATTAAATAAAAATAATTGCTTACCTATGGCGACGACATGTCGTCGCCATAGGGTGCATTTTTTTATTAATTTTGGATTAAAAATATTTATTGCGACGAGTTTGTCGCGACAACATGTCGTCTCGACAGGCTTTTATGGCGACTATGTCTATCGCGACGACCAATTTTTGAGCTATTGCGACAAGGTTGTGACTACTCACCCTATGGCGATGACATGTCGTCGCCATAGGCTATAGCGACGATAAATATAACCTATGGCGACGACTTTTGTCGTCGCGATAGAGCTGTTTTCTTGTAGTGATTTACTATCTATAATGTTAGAAAGATACAGTTTACAAAAAGGACATATATTATTTGGACTTATATAAATGATTACATACATTTATATATACATATATTATATTTGCACTGAATGGGATAAATACAACTCGAGATATAATATTAAGTTATACTTTAAATAAAACGCATGTGTTACCATACACGAACACAAGGGCGAGTGACGATAATTATAGAAATTATACATATATATATATTGTGTAAATATATATTTTTGTTTAAGGCATAACATCAAGGGTCGTCAAGTAAACATAATTAGAAACCAAACAAGTATATACATCATGCTAGTTGGATGAATTTGCACACATGACCAACTTATATGTTTGAATCATTCCTTAAACCTTAAGGTGTCTTAAATATTTTAGGGCACGAGTAGGTCGGGGTTCACTCAGACTTTGCTACGAACAGTGTTCATTTTACTTATCAAGTGAGTTTTACGGCCCCATTTTTACTTATTTTCTTTTCAGAAAGATTACATGCAAATTACTATTTTCGTGGACATATTTACTTGTCAATGATTTCACATGTTATATAAGTTGCTACTTACCGTATGAATTTCCCTGTTATCGGACCGTTAGTTTATTTTCCAAAACGAGGTAATCATGGATAGTACTATTGGGTTTGACCACCCCACCCGGGTTATTTATCCTAATCTTGATTGGAGGTCTAAACGGGTGCATTATTAGCATGTTCACCCCTGTGCTTACGGTAGGCACATGTAGAGGCAATCTATTACAGTTACAGTCTAGCTTCGGTTGCGGTGCTTATATAATGTTATAGTATTGTATAATCGACAATCAAATCATAGAAAGACTTGTGGTCTATTACACCGTTTCCTATTACTTTAAAACCTGTGAACTCACCAACTTTATGTTGACATATTTCATGTATGTTTTCTCAGGTATATATGTAATATTTGCATCAAGTTAAGCTAGCAAGGATCACATTGCATTTAGGGTCATTCATGTTGTTAGGGATATTTGTTTCTGTATTTTTTGTGTTTTGAAAATAATTTACATTACTACTACTACTTCTGCTATCTAACTCTGAAAAAAATTATGTATTTTAAACTTATTTGCAATATATGTTTTACCAAATCATGTAGTGGTCAATCAATGCCTATGATTCCATGACGACCACCCCTGCAGGAAACCGCTGTGGGTTGGGGTGTGGTAGTGATATACTTAGACGAATAAAGCTTTTATCGATTAGATCTTGTAACCACGTTAGCAATCCTTGCATCTCGGAAAGGGCTAATTGTTGGGTACTTTTATGATAGGTTTAGCCCCAACACTAAATCAATACAAAATTGCACATCACTTTCACGTGGACCACAAGATAATTCACTAATAAAATATTAGGATAATCACACAATAGTCTCCTAATACCTTCACTTCTTTAGTGGAAACAACAACATAGACGTCTCTTGCGTCAAAATAATCCTAATGCAACCTTTTTGAAGCAACTTTTCAAAATGGTTGTATTTGCTAGTTAAAAAGTTACATTAGCTAACCAAAAGGTTGTATTGTGTAATAAAAAAGTTGCTTTAGATTTAATGCAACTTTTGATAATTGTTTTAGGCTAATGCAACTTTTATAAGGCCTAATGCAACTTTTTTAAGGTTTAATGCAGCATATAACACTCATCGCAGGACATCAAAAGTGGGAAGTTTCTTGTTGGTTTTTCTTCCACACTCTCGAATAGGTAAACTTGGTTCGTTCAATTCTTAGGAAGAAGAAGGATGGGAATGAATGGGAAGACCGGAGTAGTCTCAGGAATTAGTGTTGCATTAGCTTTTTTTTGTGATGAATGGGATTACTTTGCGGTTGCATATATGTATAATATTAGCATGATAAGGGACAATGAATTCATATCTCTACGACTTTAAACTCACCCATAAGCATAGAACTAGATCTAGTGCTCTACTAAAAATGTTTATTTCTATATTATATGTATTGTAATAAAAATTAGTTTTATTTATAAGTTTATAAGATTTAAATATTATAAAATTAAAGATTTAATTATTTTAAATTTTAAACATAATAATTTATAAATTTTACTATAATGTTATAACTTTTAAATTTCTGAAATTTAAAATTTCATATTTCAATTCTAGATTTTATTTTAATTTGTAGGTTCAAAATTTTCAAATTCTAGATTTTATTTTAAAAATTTTAATTTCTAATTTTTTAATTCCTCCAACAGAAAAATATTTAAATACTTTTAATATATTTTACTAAAATAAAAACAGATAATTAAAGATAAATGTCAAAAGTGATGATGATGTGATAATATTTTCCTGATGCATTTGGTCTTTTATTGGTGAGATTTTTTGTGTTTTTATAAGTATGAATGGATTTTTTAGCGCGACTGTCGATGCACGGTCCTAAGTGTTTTATGTTACGAGCCCTATCAATCATTATAAGACAGTAAGAATTTAGTTACTGGATTTTTACTTCATATCTCTATGTTACATAAAGTCTAAAACAAGCAGACAACTTTAGAGGCTGATTTGACATTTTCCTTGTGGCGTGCCATCTTAATCATAATTCGTTTTCTTTTAAAATTTGATTACACTGCAAACTAATATGTAAACTTTAGAAGAGTTAATGAAATTAAATGAGTTAGTATTATAATAAGAAACTAGTTAAACTAGATTTGATTCTGCTGTTATTCAACTAAAAGATCGATTATACATATTTGAAAATATATGCATAAATTATATTTTAAGCCAAGCATGACAAATTCTGCCAATATCAATACATATAAAATTTTCAGTTTAAATACGTATAAATTTTTACTACTGAGCGAAAAAACAGTCAGGTCGAGGGCCCCAACAAAGCTCCGCCCTTGACCACGCGTATCTATGCGTTTTTTGTTTAGTAGACGCAAACTGCATGTGCAACAAGGTTGTTGATGTTGGCAGGATTTGTAATGCTTGCCTTAGGATATAATTTATTACGAGTCGTAAATAAAAAAAAATGTTGCAACGATATATTTGGAATTTTATAAAACAAAAATAATAAAAAATGTCGCTTGAAACAAAAAAAAAACATTAATAGTTTTATTCAATTGTATGTTTATGCTTTAATTAAAATTTATGTCAGATAACAGTTGTTAAAAAGTCTCTCATATTGCAAGTCCTCTAAGTAAAGTTGTGTGTGCTAAACGTTTATTTTAAATTTATAAAAGAACATTTGTGGCCAAACTTCAAATTTAGTGGTCAACTTATAAAAAATGAAAACTGTACTAATCATTATTTTAAATAAAAAAATAAACATTGTAATCAAATTTTATATTATAAAACTTTGAATAAATTACATTTTTTTTCATTTAGGTTTATAGTAAATTCAAGATTTCGTTCTTAAACTAAGAAAATTCCAGTAAACGTCTTTTTCATTTAAAAAAGCTTGCACGTTTCGTCATTTGCTCTAACAAATGTTAACTCTATCCGTTTTGTCCATTAAATCAGATCATATGCCATGCATGTGAGAGCAAACTGGTCTTTTTACCCCTATTAATAAAAATAAAATATTAATTAAACCGTATCCCACCCAACCTCACCGGCAACTTTCTCTCTCCATCTCACTCTCTATACACAAAAGCAACCGGCCATTGTGTGACGTCGTCACTTAGCACCTTCACCGATAACTCCGACCATCTCCGGAAGCCACCCATTTACCCAACCTGAGTTTGTCCAGTTTCGCGGGTTTTGTTATGATCGGCAGGAGGTCAACTTTCGCATAAATTAGATTCCAACGGACTCCGGCAACTTCAATTTCCGGTGGTATTGAGCTCCGGCAACACTACTTTCCGGCGAAGTGGTTTCCGAGAGGGTTTCTGGCAAGACGTTTCATTTTGAGCTCCGGCGACACCAATTGAAATGTTCAACCCATTGACACATTTCTGTTTTGGCTAGAAGTTCCAGTTTTGATGAATTTGAAATAAAACAAGAACCAAGTCAACCCTTTTACTTATCAAAATGCCACAACTACCGGATATTAGAAGTAATTTGCAAGAAAAGATTGATGAAGATAGAACTAACGTTTTGTTATGCTCATGCTAGTCAGCGTCGGCACGGATTTTGGGCTTGAAACCACACATGAATGGTGGCGATTCAGACAATTCTAAGAGGGTGTTGTCGTGTTGGAGATGGTAGCAAGAGGGATTCATGCAAGGAGGTAAGAAGAGCATTCACAGTTCATTCTCTATTTTTATTTTTATGTTAGTGGGTGTACTATAATATAGAGGATGGTTGTGAGTGGGTGTGAGCGATGGAGAAAAATTTTTATGGGGGTTGTTCCATATTTGGGGAATCACGATACAAACTTCATAAATTTTTAATATTTATTAAATGTGGTTGTGAGTGGATGGAAGAGAAAATAATGATAATAATATGAAAAAATATTATTTAATTGAAAAGTAAGGAAAAAAAATAAAGATTTTTAATGTAATTATAAAGATAGGGATGGGGGATGGATTGTGAATGCTCTAACACGAAGGGGTGGTGCCGGAAATGGTAACGGACGTTGGGTGATGGTGGTCGCCGGAAATAAGTTTATGTCGCCGGAGTTGGTTAAGTTAGCATATCAAGAACATGTAAAAGCATAAAAAATTTAAGTTAAAACCAAACAATTCCAAGAACATGTAAAAGCATAATAAATTAAGTTGAGGCATATCAAGAACATGTAAAAATCACACCCAATTACATTTTAGAAACTAAAAGCATAAAAAATTTAAGTTAAAACCAAACAATTCCAATTCATCTTTGGCCTTTTAAGATATGTGTACATCAGTAAATGCTCTTATATTAACCGTCTTGTGTTTCTGCGTTTACCTAAGAATTAATTATCATATCAGATAAGAATCAACAAAATTTAGATAATAAAAAGTTGAAATTTAAAAAACGTTGAGTGGAATTCATGAAGTCACCATCAAACTATACTTGAGAAGTGAACATCTCAGTGGCAAAATTCATGTTTGTGTTCGTTGTATCACTCTGCTGAATTTCATGATGTTGTGTTCCAAAGTTTTGAGAAGACAAATATCAAAATACAACTTATGAAGATCTTCAGGACCTCCCGAATTCTAAAGCTTCATACAATCATACTCATCAAAACCCCAAAAAGCCTTCATAAAAAACCTGAAAAGCCTTCATCATTGGAGAAATTGCGTCGGTGCAGTTAAAATTGTAATCAAAGAAGGGGAAAAATGGGCTTACGGATTTGTAGTTCGATGAAGAGCCTGACGCCTCTCTTCTTTCATGTTGTCTTCATCGGCGAAGATAGGAGTAGACTCCGGTGGAGAGATTGAGAGGATGAGAAGAGAATAAAATGGCATGTATTATTAGTCACCTTTATGTCACTTGAACCAATGCAACATAAACTTGTACATTCTGTTCAGCCGTGGTAAATTACTGTTAATGGTACCATGAATTTCACTAGTGACCGATTATCTAATGAAGCATTTTATGGTAAAAACCAACCAAAATATGAATATTCTAATAATAACAAAGATGGACCCAATTAAATTATCTTTTCACATCATAGAAAAGTTTTATAAGTAAAAACTTTGATAAAAGTTTTTGTGTAGTTTTAGTAAAAAACAACAAGATAGGTAGTCAGGATTACCCCTTTTGTATAATGAATTAAACAAGAAATTTTGAACCGCGTACTACGTCGAAGTTGAGATAGTATTGATTCAAACAGTTAAATGATATTAGGGATTGGGCTTAGAAATGCAGGCCTTGTGGTGGGTGGAATGTGGTATTGAATTTGTTTGTTGGGACTAGAGATGGGCATAAAACCCGGGTACGGACCTGACCCGGTGGACCCGACCCGGACCCGGGTACGGGTACGACCCGGTAGAGGGTGTACCCGGTTTAGACCCGAAAAAAACCGGAGGGTTGGAACCGGGTTTAGTTTTATAGATTTTTTAAGAACCCGACCCCATTGTACCCGGGTCCAACCCGGTTTTTACCTTTTTTTTTTTTTCAAAAAACTAGCCGTTTTAACGGTTATATAGCCGTTACCTTTGATTTGTGACCGTTTTTTTGGTCATTTTTGCCTTATAAATTAGTATAAATAGGCGTGGGTTGATATGGTTGAGTACCCAAGTCCCAAACGCAAAAACATATGCAAAAAACGCAAAAACTACTCTCGTTTACTCTCGTTTTACACTTTCACTCTCTCGTTTTACACTTTCACTCTCTTCAATCTTAATATGGCTCACTCACAATCTTCCGTTGGTCAAGATTCGTCCAACGCTCCAACGTCGTTCGTGTTCTTGCACACAATCTTAACATGGATGTTTGGTGCAATTGGGATATGGTTGAGTTGAGTGACGGGCTCGTTGCAAGTTTTGTGGAGCTTTGCTTGCTAAAGATTCTAACACGACTTTAAGCAAACACATTAGCAAGAAGTTTTGTAAGTCGTTGAAAAGTAATCCGGATTCGCAATAAACATAATTGGGTGGAGACGGTGGAATCTTTAATTACGATATTAATACGGTTCGAGATCGAATGGTGAAGTTCGTGATTCAAGAAGCTTTGCCTTTTAGTCACTTCGACAATCCTCGGTTGACCAACTTAATTCGAGAGACGCTTCAACCTCGTTACACCCACGTAAGTCGTACTTAGACGTTATTGTTTAAAATTATGGAAACAAACAAAAAATGATTTAATTGTGTTATTTGAAAATTTAAATATCGGTGTAAACTTAACTAGTGACGTTTGGTCGGCTCCACACGGAAAATGATGAAACGTACGATTGCATTTGATCTTTTTCCGTATCCACACACCGGAGAATTTTTGTTTTACTTTTTAGATAATGTAATAAGTACTTTTAAGTTACAAAATAAACTTTTTTCAAATGCATTTGATAACGCCTCCAACAACACAACCGCGATTGAAAAACTAAAATTAAAATATCTTCCGATTTCAAATAGTGATTTTTTTCATAGTCGTTATGTTGCATATATTATTAATTTAGTAGTACAAGATGGGCTATCCGTGGAATTTATTGATAACTTTATTAAAACTTTTCGATTTATGTTACATGACGTTTTTAAAAAATAGAAAAAAATATCAAGATTATAAACAACTTTGTAAGGATACGGAATCTATATTTTTAGGTCCTAATTGGGATGTTCCTACTCGGTGAAATTCGATTTGTCACATGTTTGATTGTGCTTTAAAACAAAATGGCACTTTGAAAGCTTTTCATAATAGTCTTTCGGACAATGGTGAAGCCGACCCATTTCCGGATGCGGGTTGGAAGAACGTTCAACGTCTATCCGAGTTTCTTGAGGTGTTTAAAAACTCAACAACAAAAGTATCGGGAGTTTATTATCCCACTAGTTATTCGATGCTTCAAGAATTATATTGCATGGCTTTGAATTTTAAAAATTTTCAAAATAAAAATTATATGTTTAGTCAAATAATAGAACCAATGAAAAAAAAGTTTACAAAATATTTTAAGGAGTTACCACCTGCTTTTACTTGTGTCGCCTCTTTAAATCCGTTTTTAAATGTTGTGGGGGTTGAATGTTTGATAGACGAGATAAATGACAATTTGGATGCGCATGACGAAAACCCTAAATTTTCAAACGAGGCAAAAACAAAATTTTAATGCAAGTTTGAAAACAATTTATAATTTTTATTTAAATAGATATGGGCCTAATATAAACATAACCATGCCAAAGTGCTAGTACCTCTGTTAAAGACCCGGTTTTGACTATGTTGAATGTTGTTCGGGATGTGACGGCTAAGCGACAAAGGGGTAAAGCCCCAACAAGTGAGCTCGGCAGATATAGTAAAACGGATTTTATTTCCACTATGACTACCGAAGATTATCATGCATTCGATATTTTGGCTTGGTGGAAAGGAAAAGAATCTTAATTTCCGATTCTTTCTGCCATGGCCCGTGATTTACTAAGCGTCGAAGCTTCTACGGTAGCTTCGAAATTGACGTTTCTCTTAGTGGCAGGGTAATATCATTACGGAGAACAAGACTAACTCCAGAAGCAGTGGAGATTTGCATTTGTTTAAAGGATCACTTAGACGCAATGGATCGTATACAAGACCAAACAAGCCTCGAAGACGAAATTACACTCGAAGCTAAAGTACACGATGAAAAGGTAGAAGAAGGAGTATCTTCTGGCATATCCGATGAAGAATTAACATTTGATCAAGCATTTCGTAGAAAATAAAATTAGACGATAACTTAAATAAAAGTTTTATGTTATTTTTTATTGATTCATTTATGTATTTTAAGTTGTTTTAATATTGTTATGGAAATACATGACGATTAATCTGATGTTTTTTTTCGGATTATTGAAGTATCATTCAAACATACTTAATCTAAATTTATACGAAGATATGGAAATATAGAATCATACATATTCAGTCTACATAACCATAACCATAATCATATTCATTACTAGAATCATACATGACGAGTAATAATAAAACAATAACAAATAATAATGATTTATATTAAGCAGTAAGTTTTATTAAAACGTAAATGATGAAAACTACCAAGTGTTGAATATATATAAGTGTAAAAAGTCTTAGGCGCATGACAACTGTGAAGGCACATGAGGCTTAGACGCATTGCACACTTAGCTGCATGACAACTATGAAGGCACATGAGGCTTAGGCGCATTAGCACTGTTCAGGCGCTTAGGCACTGTTCAGGCATTGGAACTGTTTAGGCACATGACGCTCAGATGCATGAGCACTGTTCAGGCGCTTGGGCACTGTTCAGGCGCTTGGGCACTGTTCAGGCGCATGGCTAGACAGGCTCAGATGTATGAGCACTGTTCAGGCGCTTGGGCACTATTCAGGCGTATGGCTAGACAGGCCTACACTTGGAATATTTTCAACATCACCATACGCCTACAATAAATCTTCAGATGCAAGAGCTGGTTTTAACAACCAAATTAAACAGGTTTCGACCTAACTATATAAAAAATTAATTTCTACTTGAAATCACATATTCATATACTTATACAAATGCCTAACAGGCATAATAAAGTCTTTAGAACTCAGAGTTCGACCTAACTATGCATAAAGTTTGCATAAGATGTATACATAAGTTAATTTGAAAGTAAAAAAGTAATGTTTAATAAATCATTAACATGATTACAAATAATAATGATTTATATTAAAAAAAAACCCGGATAGTACCCGGTTATGGACCCGACCCGGACCCACCCTAACCGGGTATATTGGGTAGGGTTTGGGTGAATGTAAACCCGACCCGGGTTCGTACCCGCGTATAAAAAAACCCGATTGGGCCCAACCCGGTTTGTACCTGGGCCCGGTACGGCCCAAATCCCGAAACGTGCACCTCTAGTTGGGACATTTTGGTGCGTCTGATGTAGATTTGAAAAAATGGTTTGAGAAAACACTGGTCTAAACAACCAGTCTGGTTTAAAAAAACCAGTTCTAGCTAAACCGGCTCCAGTACGATTCGAACCGGCGGTTTGTTTACCGGTTTGGAAGCCCGATATACAAAACCGGTTCAAATACAAAAAACCGATTAAACCGGTTATTAAATAAGTGGTCAAAACCGGTTTGAGGGGTTTACATGTTCAATTAGGAAAGCTGGTTTATAAACCGAACCGATCCAAAAGAAAACCCGGTCCAGTTTATAAACCGAACCGGTTTGGGAAAAAAACCGGTTTGTACACCTTTAGTTCGAGGGCTGCGACTCGACTTAAGAATAGATTTTCTTGTTCGAGTTCGGCTCGTTTATTAATAATTAAAATTATTAATTATATATATATATACTTTTATTATAACTATTTTATATATTTATGTTTATAAAATCAGATAACATACTATAAATTATTTAATTATTTCTACTATAATTTTATATGTAATAATCACTATTCTATAAATATAATACATAAGTAAAAGTTTGAGATAAGAAAGTTTTGTTTAGATTCATGAACCCACTCAAGACCCGGGTAGACGTGCACAATCGATACAACTTGCAACGGAAGCAAACTGAGTTTACATTCAAAACTTACAACATTGCGAGTACAATATATTATTAATTACGATATCAAACGACTAGAAACTTCTATAGCTTCAGGTTCCACTGTCTCTTCATTGTTTCTAGACTAGTCTCGGTGATTACCTGTGATACATATACTCAAAAAGAGGTCAGGTAATGCTGGTGAGCTCATGCAATACAGTTTACAAAATTAATCTTGACATGCATACAATATGGATTGTGATATTTGGGTCCATAGGCACAGTGTCTTCCCTAGTTTTACCACAACCACCGACAGCGGGTTTCTCAGACCCTCACAACCGTCAAATAGGTATGAGACTATGAGCGTGTGCCTGATGCATACGAGGAACCCTATCCTCTTTTCAGCCAGTTCGACACACCCCATTAAATATATCAGGATCCCTTATACCCGTATCGACCCATGCATATTTGTAAGCATTATAATTATTACCAGTTCAGACAGAACGAGTATATTATCACAGTTTTGAAACAACATGATAACTCACTTGTTTAACAGTTGCTCAACAGTTGATAATCAATTTCTAGTACAATCTGGTGATATCTCAAGGTCCTGATACAATTTAAGTAATCTTGGGTTAGACGATGGTACAACTAACTAGTTATTGTCATGGTTGGATATTAGCTAGCACTGTCTTGCTTAAGTATGGGTGATCAGCTCCTGCCTATTTAAGGCTAGGCTACCTAAAACCCAACCTAAAATTATAATACTATGCTAATACTAATCCTAATAATAATACTAAAATAAATAATAATTAACTTGACATAAATTAAATGAGAATATACTTTATAACTATCTACGGCACTTTGATGTAGAGTGTCCTTACTCGCTCTCCTACTCGAGCTCCACAATTAACTAATAACAACACCAGTAGGATATCGAGTACTCGGGATTCTCTTTATACTAGAGCGTTTCCCAGAAAACTTATATTCTAAATTCAAACTTAAGTTTTATATTTATAACTAAGCAGGCAGACATCTAAAATTATATTGTAGGCGATGTGGGATAAAAGCAAGTAGTTTGGCTGCTTGCTTACTTACTGATCAACCTGCTTTCTTGCTTACTTATAATTAATTCAGTTGTTTCATTCGTTTTTCTCTCATAAATTTTACAATATAACGTTCTATAAAATTTCGAATACATCGTTGGGACGAGCTAGTTTTTCTCTACGAGTCGACCTAAGTTTCGTTAAAAACGGAGTAAGGTCGAATATAATATATTTTATTATTATTAGACAATTTCTTAAAACTATAAACGTTTTTCGTCATATCTTATCCCTTAAATAGTCATTTTACTCGTTACTTACTCATTCAATGATATATGAAAGGAAAACTTCATATTTCATAACTTTGTAACCATTACATTAAAATTTGGGGTGTGACATGGAACTAGTTTTTATACATTGTGCCAGTTCAATTTTAAATATTTTTTATTGAAACATACATAAAAGTAAACACGTCGCAATAGTATATTCGTATTAAATAAAACATTACATTATTGCACGTGTTGATTGACCTCGAAAAGACATATAATATTGCGTCTCACTAATTGATATATAATAGCCTGGATGGTAGAGGTGTCCCTAGGTAGCACACAAACATAATAAAAGATATGTATGACAGGACCCAAATCAGGATTCGTTCGCCTATGAAAGATACCCATCCTTTTTATGTCAAGGTTGGACTCCACTAAGGGTATGCGTTGAGTTTGTTTATGTTTGCGATAGTATTGGATGAGTTGTTGAAGTCCTTGCAGGAGATAGTTATATGGTGCATGCTTTTCACGGATGATATTTTGTTACTTGACAAAAGTAATAAATCTGGATGCATGATTGGAAGAGTGGCGAGTGGCTTTAAAAGGCAAAGGGTGAAGATTAGTCTCTCTAAGGCTGAATACCTTTATTGCAACTTTAGTGGAGCAGACGAAGACACTCAAATAACCTTTTTAAAACCAGGAGGTTCCACAACTATCAAAGTTTAAGTATTTAGGATCGTATGTACTATGGAATGGTGAAATAGATAGTGATTTTACATATAAAATTCAAGTAAGCAGGTGTAGATGAAGGCGACATGAGGGTACTATGTGACAAGAAATTTCCACCAAATTAAAAGAAAATGTTACAGAGTTGTGATCTGACCAACTATGTTATATGGAATTGACTGATCAAGAAGACACAAGCACACGAGATGGAAGTAGTAGAGAGAGGATACAAAGGTGGACGTGTAGGCTCACAAGGTTAGATCATATACGAAGTGATGTTTTTAGAGATAGACTAGGATTAGCTAGTACAATGTATAAGATGAGGAGGAAAATTAAGGTGGTTCGAGCATGTTAAAAGGAAGCAAATGATAGCACTTGTTAGAGTAGTCGAGACCCTTACGATAGACAGAAGGATGAGTAGAGGCAGACTCAAACTGGCTTGGGAGGAGAGGATTAGACTGGATTTATTAAAGTTGCATCTCTCTAAGAACATAGTCAAGGATAAAAGTACCTGAAGATGTAAGATTAAGGTTAGACATTCAAGTGAGGGTTAACACATCTTAGTATGTCTTAGGGGATTAGTATGGTTTTATCACTTTTTAGTAGCATTTACTTGCTATCACTTGACTGCCTACTTTCATTATATGTTGCTCTTTAACCATTGTAGATGATTTATGCTCCCATTTATAATATTGTTTGTTGTATGTTTCATGTTGCCTACCGTATATTGATCACCCATAATATGCTGCATGTTTATTTTTAATCATTGTGTGCTCCTTGCCTATATTATGACACATGATGTGCTTTTGACGATCTATTGTATGGTTAAAATAAGTGTTAAGGAATACGAATAGAAAAGTTAAATAATTAAGAACTTTAAAAAAGCCATAAAGAGTTATACATTATTACTCATAAAGTAGTGATGCAATAGGTGTAAATTAAAAAACACAAAATGTTTATCTACAGAGGATGGGCCTCATCTCTAGAAAATATACAGGGTTAGGATGCGTTTATCAAACCGTAGATTACGTTGCATCTCTCAACCCTGCTTATACGAGAGTCTTGTATATTGAGTTTGCTCATGTTTTATATTCAATCTTAACTCATATTGTTTTTAGAAGAAAAAATATAATATATTTGCAATTATGGATGTTTTTGAGAGTAGTCTCTGACAAAGATATATATTTCATTCAGCCCACCCTCCACAGATCTAATCAATAGTTAGTGCGATGAATAACAATTATTAGTTTGGTTACAGTATAGTTATGGTTATGATAATTGTTTATGTTTAATTTCCTTAATATATACAATTGTTTTATTTAATATAGTAATAAAAGAAAATTTCCAATAGCATTATGTATGCAAAATTATAAATTGAATATGAATAAATAAGAAAAGAGAGAAAGAGGCAAGAGAAAGAGGCAAGTGTAGAGAAAGAGAGGAAGCAGGTTTCAAACTTTTGATTTCACCCTTTTTTAACATAAGAGACTAACCAACTCTTCTACGTAAAAAATAATTGTTATTAGCCAAACACTTTATTAATATGTTGCAAGATTATTCTTCTACTATGTAATTAAAGATGACGGTTTTTTAACAAATTCATTAAAAAATATATAATAATAATAACACGATTTAATGGAATATGAGATGAAATGTTTAACATCATAGGTTTTGTCTGCATTGCCCATATACTGTATGATGAAAGTCCGACAAGAACCGAAAGTTCTACATATATTTTTGTAATAATGTGCTAACGTACACTATATATGTGATGCTTAGAGCATGTAATTCTTGATATATTTCTTAAAAATATGAACTAAATGATTGTTCCATCACTGGTTGGTTTGGATGTTCATTACCCATATTCCACGAAAACTCACTCCATAAACTGTCTTCGGAGACAACGTCCCACCAGGATGCAGCATCTTGAGCCATCAAAGACTGGTTGTGTTGCTGCTGGTCGCTGGTTGCGCTTGAACTTTTGACCGCGATAGCATCATTTACTTCGCCTATGTTGTTATCTTCTGTATAAGGTAACGCAAAATCGTTCATCATTTTGTTTACTTCGTGCTGATGTTGATCCCGCCTGAATGCAGCTTTGAGTTTTTGCTTTACTTGGTTTTGTGATGGTGGTCGTTTCTTCTTTAAGTTGGTTCTCCAGTAGTTCTTTATCTCGTTGTCGGTTCTCCCTGGCAAGTATCTAGCTATGGTAGACCATCTACACAAAGTAATACAACTATTTTAAAAAGCTAGACGATACAAGCGCGTGTGTGCACACACACACAACTAACAGTTGAGAGATGCATTACTTGTTGCCCCATAAAGCATGAAGTTCAATAATGATGCCTTCTTCCTGAGGTGTTAATTGGCCTTTCTTTAGACCCGGTCTTAGATAATTTACCCACCTTAGCCTGCAACTCTTCCCGGTTCTTTTCAATCCTGAAAATGAAGCCAAATCATGTTAACTGATAAGGCACTAGCAAAATAATAATAACATATATAAATGTTCATTCATTTGAGAACCAATAATATGTTAAGTACTACAACAACCAAATAATGCATTTATACTTATTACTTTGAATGTGATACTTATGTAAACGCATCTGTTTCTATCTCCCATTACTTCAGATTAAAATTATGCACTATTACATGTGTAGTATGCAGTTCTTGAAGTTCTCAACATATTATTGGTTCTGAAACAAATATGTCTGTGTATGAAATCGCGAATTCTACCTGAGCAACTAGCTACCGAACTCCATCTTCCTTCTCCATGCACTCGAACATATTCAATAAGCAACTCATCCTCTGCTGGTGTCCAAGGCCCCTTCCTCCATTCTTGATCCTGCAATCTCCAACCCATCATTTCTGCCATTTTTTTATCCTTTAATATTCACTTATTCTTGTCTCCAAGTTTTACAACACAAACTACAAGTAAACTTGAAGCAACTTCTATATATACATCATCCACCAGTCACTTTTTCGATATGGTGATCTCACTCCACAAATCATTTTGTTCCAAATGTTGATATGTAATCTTATATCTTCAAAAAGCATGTTTATCCAAGCGACCACTCACGTTTTCCCAAGTGTCAGAAAGTAGCAAATATTCATTCCCCCTAACTGCATAAATCTCAAACAAAATATTCCTTAGATCATAATTCTGTAACTAGGCTTAACTCATGTTTCCATTAACAACACGAAATCTAAAAGAAAGCACTAAGTTAAACAATTCAATGAAAACGACGTATGCCCAATCCTTATGAAACATATGGTACTATGCGTGATCTATGTTTCATGCCTTTATCAGCTGTTATATGCTGTTTCGGGTAATCTTGTATTAGAATATGTTAAAGGCGATGAGTGGCTAGTGGACACGTGTGTGGTGGCTCGATTATAAGTATTGTTTAATGTGGTTTTTAGACACTTATGTGTAACACTAAACCATTAACTAATCAAAACTTTTTGGATGTTGACAGATCATTATGATTATTATTATCATGTCATTAACTGTAGCTGATGTTGATTGCCTTTTGATCAGTTTTCAACAAAGAAGGTGAAGTGAATTTGGTAATCTTTTGCAGGCATTCATAGTTCCCATTCAAACTTGAACTGTCTTTAAAAAAATTGATATTGATCTTGCACTGTTGTAACAAATATCATGCATCTAAAGGACTTCTAGAAGTTTTTTCATCATTTAGATCAAAAGATATCCAAAAATTAAAATCTATTATTTAGTTTTCACATCAGTTTCTCTTCATGGGGTGTTACAGACTCTGTAACTAACTTTAACCAACTACAACTGTAGATTTTTGCTTGCTGACGGATCTTTTCTTTGTTAATGATTATATTCGAGATCCATCACCAGCAACCTCACTTGATATTCATCTTTGTCTATAGTTATAATTAAAGATTTGCTACAAGCATCATGTTATGGTGCAGATATATGCATAATATTATCTATCAAATTGACTGAAAAACATTGCAACATTCGAATAACATCATCACTTGGCTAGGGGTGTCAAAAAGGTCGTGTTTGTGGGTTGACGGGTTGAACACAAATTTTATAGAACCAGAATACGATACAAGTTCTTAAGGTTGACATAAACAAGAAGCGTTTAACCCAAAATTTTATTTTATTACATATCGATACTTTAAAATTCCAATTTTCAACCAAAAACACAAACGGTATATAAAATAGTTACATCTAAACCATCTCATATTTTATCTTTATAATTATGACATAAATACACCCAATCACTTCAAACTCAAATTATGACATAAACGGTCAACACGTGAAACATCACGTGGACCCGAACAACCCACTTGACTAATTGTGTTTGGCTTCGACCCGAACACGTTAAATTAAACCAAAGCCTTGCAAATTTTATGTTAGGTTAGTTTCATATTAGAAATTCGCATTCCTACATTTGGCATGTGTTAAAAAACAGATCACAACATATTTGCACGTGTTTATGGTATGCTATACAACCCAAATAACTGATCATTATTTTTTACTTCCACAACGGAAAACTAGAGTTATACATGAGCACAACTATGTTTGTTCATGTCTGTTTATTCAAAATTAGCTGACAAACTAAACAACTTCACACATGATAATAGTATTTGTTTTTATATAACATACAACATAAAGTCGTTGTAGTATAGTGGTAAGTATTCCCGCCTGTCACGCGGGTGACCCGGGTTCGATCCCCGGCAACGGCGTTTAATTTTTGCATCTTACATTTCTTTTGGGCCTTTAGTTGCTGGATTCTCACAGCATATTTTGGGCCGACTGTATTACATAGAGATAGAGTTACCGGTTATTGGAGTATTTAGGGCCCTTTAGAATATTCATATCATAAAAGGTCAATGGCATTTGTGAAGGTAATGATAACAGTTATCTTCAGGGCACTAGATCATGTAGCTTTGCAGTGTTTTAAAAAGTATGGTCTGATCGATTAAGAAGGCCGGCCGACGGGTTTATAAGATCATGTGAATTTGGCAATAGTGAATTGTCAAAGACATGGGTTCAACTTCCGGTCTAGTTTTCAAAATCTTACAGGGACTCGATCTGGTTTGCAAGTCATGTCCATGTAGGCAGTCTTCTGGAGATGCACAAAAAACCGGTTCGCAAGATCAAACATAAACCAGTTTGGTTCCAAACTGTCCATCACATGACCGGTAACCAAACGTATTCAAACCCACGCTTCAAGACCGGTTCCTCCTCTCTAGACACAAATTAGTTTTAAAATTTTGGCCTGGAACCGGTTCCAATGGTTGGACTCGTTTTAACCTTTTTTCTAATGGCTATGATTTTAATGGACCATTTTGTCATCATCTGTTCATATAAATAAGTATTATATATATTGGTTGAATCACAACACTTTCAAAAAAATAAAAACACACTAAAAAAACTCTCGTATATGTTTAAAGCATTCTCGTAGAAATGTTATGGCTTTCGAAATTGGTCAATTACAATCATTAGTGGTGTTGGTGTATCCTCGAGTGATGTTACCATTGGGAGGGTTTTACCAACGACAAGGAACTCAAAAGTTTGGTCAAGATTCGACTTATGTGAAATGTTAAACAGAACTCAAATTGTTTAGAGGAACACTTTGATACGACGAATCTCGAAGGCGAACAAAAGTTGAAGATTGAATACATAAGGAAGAGGTGGAAACTAGAATGCCTTGCCCTTATCCCACACAAAAGTTGTTTTGATAAAGAATAAACACTAAAGCTGAATAAAATGAAAAAGTAAAATGTATCATTAACATTGTAATTTCTAAATTATGTTTTTCTTAGTCGTTTTCTATTTTCGAGTTTCTAAACTTTTAAAAATAAAACAAAAAGTGTTAAATTTGTTTTATATAATATTATCTTTTAAACTGAATTTTCTAAAAAAATATTTTTTTTTCAAACCGGTTTCCGTTCACAAGAGAAGTCGGTTCATGAGAGCAACCGATTTAGAAACCGGTTTGAGAAATGATGGAATCTGGATTGTTGTTTGATTCGGGCCCAAATTGTGACACCTCTATAATCATCCTTCATCGACCCACAGTAGAATTCTGAGCGAGAGGCCCAAATTACTCTGCGTTAGCCCATTAAGAGTTGAAAAAAGAGATTGATCCCAAAATAAATTCACATTCCACTTTCAAGTTTACAAGGAAACTAGTCACATCACATTGATGAGATCTTGGTCACTTAATTGTTTGTAATTGTAATTCTAATCATTTAACATAAGTATATATAAAAATGAAATTCTAACCTATTATTCATATTAGAACAATAGTAATAGAGATGACAATAAGAGGGAAGAAACCAGGACTCAAGTATACGCGTTCCTGCAACGCCACGACACATATTTGACCTAGCAATGGGTATCGGATCCCATCACTTCAATTGTGACGAAAACTCAACGAGCTTTGGTTGAATGTATGCTCTGGTCACGAGTTTGATGGTTACATACTCAAATATGCAACGAACAATAATCTCTTCTTACATAAAAAGTTTACGATGGTTAATTTCTTCTAACTTTTTATATGTAATGATCTAGATCAAAACTTTTAAGAATCACAACTCTAAAAATTAAAAATAAATAATGTTTATTATAATATCATATAAATGATGGAATACAAATCTCGTCAAACAAATATATGGACTTGAATACGAAAAAAGATTAATAATTAGATCAACAGATCATTAAAAATTTATAAAAAAAACCTACTTCGTTAGAAAAATAATTTTATACATTGTGGTCAAAATCTACTACTATCAATCATTTGTACATGTACACCCTTGGATTTTATAATTATTATTAATATTCTTTATGTACATAAATCCGAAACCCTAATATGGAGTCCATTTGGTGCTTCAACTCTTGGGAATTTCATAAGCTTGTCTCCTCCCACCTCTTCCCACCTGCATTAGTTAATTAAAATACAAATTTAACTACTTATAATTTAAAATTTATACTTTTTAAAATAAAAAATAAATTAATAATTAATTTATAAAAACACCAAGTACCTGTATTTTGTTACAAAGTAATGAAGAAAAGTCGATATTTCTGCAATGCCAAGTTCTTTTCCAGGACATTGTCTCGTTCCACCTCCAAATATGAAAAAATAATTTTGTGCCTCCAAGCTTCGATCCTACAATTTATGACCCAAACACGAATTATTATTTCTTATTTAGTTAAAACTTATATATAATTAGTTTTTATCCATTTTATTAAAACTTGATGTATAATAGTAGTGAAAAGGAAACGAACCAGCCATCTCCATGGGTTGAAGGTATACGGGTCCGGGTACAAACACGGGTCGTAATTTATCTCTCTTGTATATACGTATATCCTCCATCCTTCGGGAATCACAAATCCTGCAAAAAAGATGAAATTTGAGTCATTAAAACTTAATGATACACAAACATTTTTAGAACAATTTTGAATTCTCTGACATTAAAAATAGATGTCATCATAAGAAAGTAACCACGTTTCAATAATGTTCTAATAAATTCAATAGTATTTTTTAGCTATAAAACCATTGAGTTCAGTAGTTAAAGTAAAAAAAATTATCAGAAGGATATAGTTTAACAATAAGTGATAATAGTAAAACACAGGTTTTAAAGTAGTTATAGTTTAAAAAGCCTTAAAATAAGAAGACCATATTAAACTTTAGTGGCTTTTGTAGTTAGAAGCTTAGTTAATATTAAATATCCCATTTAAGACACACATTCATGTGTTGTCAAGAGGATCTAGGTTTAGGATTTTGTTTCATTTTATACAATATATGAAATAACTTTAGTGTGATGATAGTAAATAAACAACATTAAGATTATATTACAAAATTAAAAAAAGAAGAGAGGGGTCATGGTCTCAAGTAATCCAAGCTGGAAGGGTACTACACCATGTGGATTATGATGTGTGGTAGGGTCCATAGTTAGATGACGACACCATTTACAGCCAAAGACCCCTTAAAAAACCCACAAATTAATCAATCCCAAATAATATATTCACTTTTATCATCTACTTTTAAACTATATTTAATTCCTTAAATAACATAGAATATAAATAATTTAATTAATATTTGGAACAAAAACAAAAAAAAAAAAGTTTATTATATAAAAAAAACACTCACCATTGAGTTCCATTTCCTTGGTAGTTTTCCTCAAGACCCCATTAACAATGGTTGCCAATCTAGAGGTCTCAAAGATTACCTGCACTCACCCAACATGATAATTTAAATTAATAAAAATAATAATTTTAAGATAATTATAATAAAAAAAAACATTCTAAAAAGAAAATCTACATAAATTCCCTAAATTTAATGCTTTAATTAATAATCAAAACCTACCGCACGAGTGAACCTCATGGACTTGTAGTCATTCCAGTCAAGTGGGTCCTCTGCCATTTTTCTCTCTCTGATCCTAGATGTTCTTTCTACAAGAATCATAATTTTATAAAAAAAATTAATAAAATTCATAAAGTTTTAAAATTTTGAAAATCTTCTCAATTTCAAGAAATTAGAAAACTTACTCTAAGTTCTTCAAGAACTCTTGGATGATCATGAAGATATTTAACTGCCATCATTGAAGTAGGAAACAGTTTCATACCCAGAATACAAAATTGTAATAATTTGATCAATAATTTCTTCATCACTCAATTTATATCTGTTATCCACTCCACTCATCAAAGAACTCAGCATATCTTGATGGGTTTCTTGAGAATTTCTTCTTTCATCAATCAATTCTCCCAACATTCTCACAACATTCTTCCTAGCCTGCAACAAGTTTCAAAACTTCGAATCAATTTCCCTCAAGATTTTGTTCAAATTAAACGAATTTGAACATGTTTTCAAACCTGTAATCCTCTATGATAGTTAGTCTTTGGGAGGTTAATCGGAAGAGAAAGTGTTCCCAACACCAATTTGGAGAATTCAGGCATGAAATCTTTGGATAATGAGGAAGATTCAACACCAGAAATCTGTTTGAGTGATGATAGAAGAGCCATCTGCAATGGGAATTTGAAAAAGATTGAGAAACCTCAGAAACATAGTGCAATAAAGAGTTGTACTTTACTGTAAAATGGAATGATGCAGACCTCTTTGGTTTTCTCTTGGATGTCAATGATTTGATTAGTCCAGTTAGAGAGATGAGATCTCATGAAATGGTCAATTTTGGGGAGAATTTGCTCTCTGATGATTGTGGGGCTTACAAGTGATAGCAATGCACCCCTCATGTTCTTGTGTGCAGGCCCATGAACTGCTGCAATGTTTGATTTACCCAAGATTTCAAGCATTGATTGAGGGTAACCTGGGAGGATTCCTTTGCCTTCATTCATGAGTATGTATCTGTTGAGCTCTGGATCCATTGAAACAACTGTTGGACATCCTAAGATATGTGATTTGAACACACTTCCATACCTGTGTGTTGATGAATAAACAACACATAAAGAACTTGAATCAGTAACATACCTAGATTGGAATGGTGTACTTGGTTTCAAGAAATCAAGAAAAAGAGGGGAAAAAGGTGTTTTTTTTTTTTTTTTTTTTTTTTTTTTGTCAAATCAAGAGCTACATGTGAAGTGGCTAAAACAATCACAGTGAAATGATGCATTTTTGAGTTGGGGTTTCCAAGAAAATCACCAAAAAGGTTTTGCTACTTATCAAAGTGCATTTCTGAGATGGGTTTCTCAAGAAGGTCAAGAAAAAAGTAGCTTTTCATCAAGAAACAGTAGGGAAATTACCAAAACGCCCTAACTGAGATGGAGCATGTTAACAAGATCAAGAAAAAGGTGACCTTTAGAGTGTTTCTCATAAAAATGTTACGTCTGCATATATGTTTTTTTGAACGGCCTCTGCATATATGTTATATGTAACAGTATCATCAAGACTCAAGAACAAAGTGAAATTACCAAAACACCCATGGTGAATTGACACATTTCTGAGTTGGGTTTCTGAACAAGATGAAGAAAAAGATTGCTTTTTATATGTATGTTTTTAACAAAACAGAAAAAGAAAGCACCTTGCTCTCTGGTTTTTCATGAAGCTGGGGCCTTGTTTGAGGAAGTCAGTGGTCTCACCAAACAGTGGCCAACCCATGGTACCAGGGGGTAGCCCTTTCTTCCTGTATTTCATCTCATTCCATCTCAAAATAGCACTGCTCAACAGGCAAAGGCCCAATACAACACCAATAATCACAGTCAAAACAGCCATAGGTGATGCTCTCTCTTTCAACTTGTATGACAGTTGATGTATGTATGTATCTATAGAGAGAGAGAGAGAGGAATAAGCAGAAGAAAGAGAGGGTTGCTCAAGGTTTTTGCTGATGAAGAATGTGTATATATAGGCCCTGGTGTGTGGGTGGGTTGGATGGATGGATGGGGGGAGGTGCCATGTGTTGAGGCAAAGGGGTGACTTACTGTCTCAAAAAAGTGATTTCACCATCTTTTTACAAAGTTTCTAGTTTCACTTTGGTCATAATTTATTTGTATAACAATTGGATTCTTTTTATCGTTGGCTGTTTGTTAATCTTTATTTTATTAAATAAACTTTTGTGCTGTTTTTCTCTTTACTCTAGAGGCCCAAACTAATGAGTTAGCCCACTAAAAGTTGCAATAAAGGGATATATTGATTATATTCCCACAATTTGGCATTCCTTTTGAAAATTACCCGCGAAACCAGTCTCATTGATGAAATTTTGGTCGTTTGTTTGTTCTATTGTAATCCTACTAATCTATGAAAGCTTGTTTAGGAAGAAAAAAGTATGTTGAAAGTTTTAACAGAACAATGATTATTTACTAATTTTGGGTACAAATAATTTTATGTAATTATTATTTATATAAATATTAACAAACTAAAGCATGTCCAACTAAAGTTAAAATAAATGAATCGTCAATGTTTAAAGCAATGCGTTAAAAATGAGAAAACTGTGGAAAGATGAGGGGGAACTTGTCCGGCATAGAAGAATGATGTAACATTGAAGTGAGATATAATCACTACTACAAAAATGAGTCTTATGCAACTTTATAAAAAATTTTCAAAAAAAGGTTGTGTTACCTAACAAAAAAAATTCCTTTAAATCTAATGCAACTTCACCTTTATAATATAACTTTAGGCAAAAATATTAATTTAGGTTAATGCAACCTTTTTTTAAGGATCAATTCAACCTTTTCAAGGCCTAATACATTTTTTTCATTGCTATTATAAACGTTTTTACAAAACTTAATTGCTCCGGTTTCATGGTGAACTCTATTTGTACAAAGTGTTTCTCTTGTTGAACCTTGCTAAAAAGAAACGTTCTCAGTAATGGCATCGTGTCCAACATGTGGCCTTCGTACAATTCTACACATTCTTTGCATTTCCTTTCTTACATTTGTAACTTGTTTTATTTTCAACTTTCTTTCATTTGTTTTTGTTTTCCATTTGCATCGCAATTTTATATTTAAGATTTTGAACGATATCATAGAAAAATAAAATAAAATTTTACAGAATACTAATACATAAGACAGATGTATGGACTAATGTTGGTTTGAGTCAAACAAACGACGGAACATGTTGATCCTGAAGCAAACCAATATCGCAATGAGCAATCCAATTGCACACCGTGGTCTACATCTTTTACATATCCTATAAACATTCTCAATATGTTTACAATGTATGCAAAGACATCTATTTTACACTTTACTCAAGAGATTAGGTTATATGAAATGTTTTCTTCATTTTCGGCAAGTATTAAACTTTTCTTTCTTTAAGAAGTTTTGTTAAAACATGATATGATTCTATAGTGATTTGCAATTCACATCATTTTCTTTGTTTTGTTTTTCATCCAATAGTTTTTTTAATTGTTTTTAACGTATGTCGCATCTCCCAAACACTCTATAATAACTGGTAACTAGCTTTTTGAACGACTTCAGAGTTGAGGTTGTATCTTTCAAAGTTTAACATATACAATAAATTATACAATTTGATCATACTATTTCTTTCATAAAAGTAGTATATATTTAATAATCATGCATTGAAAAGTAACATTTTAATATTTTTTTTTTACATCTTTTATCTTTGTCATCGAAGAGACAAATTGAAAATATTATTTATGGTTATTCTTTCAAGGCATGGAGCCATGGACTACGTTTAACTGACTTTCTCTGCAATACAGTGGTCCATGTTCTTTTTTATGTTGTGTTGATATCCTTTTAATAAGAATATTAATATGCTATCTTCTGTTAATTAGATATTAAATGTTAGCATTATCGATATATTGTTGTACTAAATATTACATAAAAATATTAAGAAATACATAAACGTACTGTTAGCCGTAAATCTGACGGATCGCATAAGCTTTATATCGCAACTATGGAGATTGACTAGCCAAGTAGACTGATTCATAGTTCGGTTTGAACTTCGAGCAGCGCATGCGATCCATCGTAGAGACAGCCGTTGGCTAAGCGGAAAAGGGTCAAGACACCCGGCTTATTAACACTTTCAGCAGGATCATAAACAGCAAGAAACGTTGATTTGTTAATAACAAAACCACAGTTTAACACACACTATACCATCTACTTATAGTAAACCTTTTGTTGGAGAATTTCTTAATAGAGCAATGACCGGATGATTTTGAAGTCGTGTGATTTCACTTTCAGATCAAATAATTGGAGTGTATACTAATAATTTGATCGGATAAAATCAGAATTGATTCAAGAATTCGTATGAATTTTGAATGTTGTTTGTAATTCGATTTTTTCCCTGTTCTATCTCTTTTGGACCACCAATCCCAACATAAACGGGATTGAAGTTTTTCAAGATAACTGCTATTGTGGTTTTGAACAAACTACACCTTTAGTACCTTAAGTTTAATTAATACAATTTTGGTCAAAAACGAATTTCTAATGTATTTTATATGAAGTACTTTTGTTCAAAATAAAAAAATTTCAAGCTGACCTGGCAGCTATACCCCAGCCAGGGGCTCTGCCCCTTGGACCCCGCCAGGGGCTGCTGCCCCTTCTACCCCGCCAGGGACTTCCGCCCCTTGGACCCCGCTTCTCTCGGGGGCTCTGCCCGTACCCCGTTAGTCCCGATGACATTCAAACAAGCATGTATTCTTGTTTGAATGACACACGCAATCTCTAATTACACTAAAATATTCAACAAACCTCCTTCATTTTAGTGTAATCTTTGATTAACTAACTAATTCACAGCAACCAACACAAACTAATGCTTAAATGAAATATCGTGACAATTGAATTTCACATTAGTATATTACACATTCCAGATATTCCAATATCAGGGTGTCACTTAGGATTGAACCCTTAATATCAATATTGAATGCATGAAGATAATATACACATCAGTTTACATACATAAATCTTACTTGACATATTCTTTTACTAGCTTATGTCCCTATCCTTCATAAGCATATCAAAGCCAAGTCCCAGCTTATTGAAGCAGCTAAACTTCATGCTCATATAGGTAGATCTTTTATTCTGCACCTGCAAATGCAATTTTCCAAAAGAACTATTAAGAATATATACTTCAACCTTCCTTAACTTGCAGATTTGAACACATACCTTTGGGATAATTTAATGTTGTGTTCCAAACTCTAGATGTAAAGCCTTCCACATTAAATTTTGCACCTAATGTCATATTAGGTGGGAATTGGGTATCTTAACATGAGAGTTTTAGATGGACTTTAATCCCAATCCCATAGTTGATCCTTTCACGAGATCTCTACTTAACCCTTTGACTAAATGATCAGCTAAGTTATGCTGAGTTTTAACATAGTCAACAGATATGACACCATGCATAATGAGCTCACGAACTATGCTGAGTTCTAAATGGTTAGCTCGACCCCAGCCAGGGGCTTTGCCCCTTAGACCCCGCCAAGGACTGCCACCCCTTGGACCCCGCTTCTCTCGGGGGCGCTGCCCCTGAACCCCCGTTAGTCCCGATGACATTCAAATAAGCGTGCACTCTTGTTTGAATGACACACGCAATCTTTAATTACACTAAAATATTCAACACCTCTATTACTTATAACCCAACTCAATCAGTATTAACTAATCAAATAAATAAACGATATCAATCCTAGTTAATATATACTCGATAAATAAACGACATTGTAAGGTTATATTTGAAAGGCTGATGCAACCAAAGAAATCAAAGCAACCAAAGAGCTTCCAGCTTGCATGCACATTGTGCAGAGTAGAAGTCACTTCGGAAGTTTTACACTTCTCATAGCAAATTAGTATAAGTATAAAATTTTCCGAAGCCAAAGATGAAGTCTTCCGAAGCTTCAAAGACAAAGTCTTCTAAAGCCAATGAAGTGAAGACTGATTTCTTCTGAAGACAGAGAGGACATGCTTTCTCTGATCTACTTTTGTATAAAGCTGACCAACTTTTCGCTGCAACTCTGAAGACTCACCAACTTACTTGAGTTGGTGAAAAGGTCCATGCTTTTGTAACTATAGATTATGGTCTAGAGTCTGTAACTTTCTACTTTGTACCTTTTATCATTTTTGCAATATATTAGGATGTGAGCTATGGCATGTCATAGTCATTAGTCAAAAAGCAATCTGTCTTTTGACTTTACATTGATCTTGTTGTCTAGATTAGTGTTTCCAGCTGGCCTTAAAACTATGGCTGGCTGTAGGATGTAGTATAAAGTATCTCAGGTTCCTGTATTTTTTTATGCTTTATAACACTTGTAAAAGAACTTGAGAGCAATATACAGCATTCTTGAAAACCATACTTATCTTGTTCTTAGTTTTGTTTACTTATGTTTTTAGTATCATTCATATAAACCCGGTTCCCTATTTGATCCGTTAAGTGTTCTAACACTCTCCTCATTGTGAGACTGATTGTATTGACCATCCCTTAACCGGTCCTGCAATTGGTATCAGAGCTTTTTAGGTTCTTGATTGTAAGATCTCACCATCTTAAATCCCTTCAATTTCACAAAACACTTAACAACTCAAATGACAGCTATCACAAAGGCTGATATGGAAATTGGTACCATGACAAAGTCTTCACTGATCACTCCTGATGATTTTGATACTTGGTGCCAAAGAATGGAAGGCTTCATCAAGTTTCAAGACTCCAGAATGTGGGGATCTGTTGTCTTTGGACCTCATGTACCATTCACCTCTTCAGTTGCTGCTGGTGGTGGTATGATACCAAAGGAAGTGGCTGACTATTCTGAAGAAGACTGGAAAAAGATAGATATAGATCAGAAAGCTATGACCGCTCTCCAAACTGCTCTTCCAAACTCGATCTATAGAGGGTTCATGCAAGATCGGGTAAGGGTGCTTAAGTTTGCAATTAGCTTCACAGGAGGAGAGAACTTTAGATCACTTAACAATTCAAATAGGAAACTGATAACTATTTAGAAGATACTAAGCCAACACAAGTAATGAAAGTGAAACAAGAACAAAATCACAAGAACACAAGATAAAGTTTCCAAGGAAGTTGTATATTGATTCTCTAGTTTTATTACAAGTGTGTTCAAGTATATCTTAGTTACAAAAACTTGAGACTCTTATATACTACAACCTACAACCGTCAATATACAAAAAGTCAGTTGGAATTTGACTAATCTAGACAACAAGATCAATCTACAGTCAAAAGACAGATTGCCTTTTGACTAGTGACTATGACATGCCATAACTCACTGACTTTATCTAATAAGACAAGTCTACAGGAACAATTATGGGAAGTTACAGGCAAAGATCTTTTTCTACAGTTTGATAAAGTATGGAAGTTTCACCAATTAATGAAAAGCAAGTGAGTCTTCAGAGCAACAGCGGAAGGTACAACAGCTTTATCAAAAAGTAACTCAGAGAAAGCATATTTTCTCTGTCTTCAGAAGAAATCAGTCTTCTCATCAAAATGGCTTTGAAAGACTTTGTCTTGTGAAGCTTAGGAAGACTTCATCTTTGGCTTCGGAAGAAAGGGTCTTTGGCTTCGGAAGATTTCACACTTGTAATATTTTCTGATAAGTGTGAAACTTCTGAAGCAACTTCTTCTGAACTATTAGCTTCGGAAGATCTTACACTTAGACTTATTTGTGAGTGTAAGACTTTCGAAGCTAGTTCATCCTTGTTCCTTAGTGTATGCTGGAAGACTTGGTTGTTATGGTATCCTTTGGTTGTATCAGCCTTTAATCTTCAGATGTTCCTTACAAACTCCCCCTAGGCTGATGCTACCAAAACAGAGAAGTTCTTCAGATTTTGATAGTCCACATCAGGATCTTCAGCATTCCTTTCTTCATCATAAGATCTGGATCCTTCAAACTGACATAGAACCTTCTCATGTCAAAGAGATCATGCAGAGGAAGTTTAAGCATGTCATTTATGAAGTAGACATGTTGTTCTCCCTGATCTCTTATGACATACCATCTGTCTAGATCTTCAGCAAAAGTCCATGATAGAATTTGTCTTCTAGTAGCAAGAGGCTCTACTATGATTGGAGTTTGTTGAGAGACCTCTTCATGCACTCCCTCAGGATGCTCTGACTCATCTTGGGGTTAGGAGGTGGATGCCTTTCTTCTCTTCTTCTTTGAAGTGAATCTTCTTCTGGCCATCCTTTTTCTCCTCCCAGATTTCTTCAACTAAAAGGACTGGTCTTGAGTACCAGTTGGTTCTGTTGTGTCTCTCTCAGTTGGGTTCTCCTCTCTCATAGGTTCAGAAGGAGAGAGAGGAGAACCCTGCTGTGGGTCAGAAGATGAAGTTGGCTCAGATGCAGCTCCAGGTTCAGGTTGTGTTGTCTCAGTAGGTTCAACCTTCACCTCAACTTTAGGTTGAGCTGGACTTGGTGGAGAATGCAAATCCACCAGCTCTCCCCTTTTTATCTTCTACTTGATCACCCTAATATGCTCATCCATTATGGATAGAGGCATAGGACCAAGCCTCCTTCCGGAGAACCCATACAGCTTCAAGAAGCTCATCATCCTTTGTCTGTCAGCAGACTTCTTTTGGCTTTTGTGGATAATGGCCCTTGACTTTGCTGCTTCTTCCCTTAATCTTTTCCTTGCAGCTTGCCTTTCCTTTTTGGCTTATTCTTCCAGCTGCTTGTTGTATTCAAACATTATGTACTCATATGATAAGGGAAGAAGTGCAACTGCCTGATAGAGACCTGTGGCACTCAGGTAGTTGATCATCTTTAGTCTTTCTTCTTCATTAACTACCTGAGGTTGTTCAGTGGCCACAGTCTCTGGCTCAGGACTTTCTTGAACTAGAGAGAGGACAGGAGCATCTTTATAGAGTCTTTTAAGTCTCATTTCTTCTTTGATTTTGAGGAGCAATTCTACATCCTCAGCTTCCTTCTTCTCTTTTGACAATTCAATGTCAGCCAGTTCATTCAGCTCCTCTAAGGGGAGAGAGATGAGTTCATCAACATTGTAGTTTCTGGTTCCCAGGTAATTCAGCCTGGCTGCCCTTAACTCATCTTCCTGAGTGTTTAGCCTAGGGGCAGCTCTGATTGAAGCTTCTATGAATCCTGGGGAACCACTTGAACTCTCTCCCCTCAGCTTCCTCTTCATCTCTCTCTTCTCCTCCTCAATCTCCTCAGGAGTCATTTTCCTTTTGCCTTTGTCAACCACAGGCCTTAGTGACTCAGGCTGGAGAGAGCTTTGGCCTTCATTGCTTGGTTCAGCTATCAAGCTCTGGCCAGAAAGAGGTTGTGAAGCACCATCACCAACTGGTGTTTCACTGAGGGTAATAGGTGCAGAGGGAGATCCTATCTCAAGGTTCACAGGTTCAACCTCTAGCCTTCAGTCAAGGCTTTCCCTTCAAAGCTAATCTCCGGGTCCACCTTAACATCCAGTTGACCAAAGACCTCACCTGCTAGCCTCTGTCTATATAGTTTTGATCTCAATTTGAATTCCTCTAGCACCCTGTCTTGGATCCTTTCTGCCAATCTTATAGCTTGTCTGTTGTTGCTTGGGTTGACAAGTGGCAGATCCACCATATTTATACTCTCATAGTAGCTCAGTTATGAAATGTTGAAAACTTCTAGTTGACTCTAAGCTCTAGAGATCATAAGAGCTCTCCTGTTACTGTCATACCCCCAACCCCTGATTGGGTTCTCAGAAGGGGCAGACATTGCTCTTGGTATTCCTTCCTCAAACAGTTATTGGATGAGCAAGTCTAGATTACTGTCATGAGGAGGTTGCTGAGTATGGACAAGTTCAAGAGAGGGTGGTGAATCCTCAATGTCCATACTCTGGGAAAAACTCCCAGGTTTTATGGCTGTCAAGACTTTCTCCCCTTTTTAGTAGCATCACCCTCTTGACTAGGTGAGCTGGGGAATTGGTGCAAGACATCCACGGGTTCTTGTGGACCTGGTTGAGTTGTCCTCCTTAGTCTCTCAGCTAACTGGCCCTTAAGATCGATGATCTCAAGTTGCTGGTCATTGTCCCTCTTCTGTAAGATAGTCACCTGAGATTCCAGGTGAGCTATCTTTAAAACTAAGTACGTGCATGTTTTTGTCAGTTTGAGCACCTTTTGTTTCAGACTCCCCTCATCTTCAGTTGAAGAATCACTGGGGGATGAGAGAATTGGACCTAAGTCTTCTTCTTCATCACCAGCAAGGTGTTCTTGGCTGCTGGATTTCCCTTGCCTAATGACAGCTTCCAGAGAAGTGTCAGGAGGCTGGGTTGCCATGGTTGAGGTCCTATTGATGTTATCACTTGCAAAAGTGAGAGCCTCTTCCATATGGATCTCCTGAATAAGTTCAGGAACATCCACCTCAAATGAGGGTAGATGATATGGGCTAGACCTGGGTGAGTCAGAAATACTCATTTCTCTTTGAGCAGGGGTGGAGAAGAGAGACTCATGGTATTCACTGACATCCAAGTCCTCATCATCATAAAAGTCTAAGCTGGGTATTGGTTGGTTGAGATGTAGAGGTTGGGGATGGTAGCTGTCCCCTAAAGGTTGATCACTTGATTTTAGAGACTCGGAGTGAAGGCTAGAAGCTGTTTGGGTAATGAGCTCATCAGCCTGAGCATAACGAACCTCAGAACTAATTATTGGAAAGATGGGAGTGGTCTGCTCCTCAAGGGAAGTGGGAGCTCGAGATTCCACTTCCTCCTGTATGGGTTGTGATATGGGAGCCTGCACATGCTCAGTAGCAAGTGCATGGGTTCGTTTGGATTTTCTTTTATAGGTGATGGTGATAGTAGGTTGTGTTTGAGGTGGTTGAGAAGTGGAGGGTGTGGGATCAACACTAGCTGGTGCTGCTAGGTTGTCACCCTGAGCAATGAGCTCAAACATTTGTGGGACAAGGGTTGTTTCTACCCCTGAGAAGCCAACAGTTGGCTTCTTCAAGATTTTGAAAATGCCAGGCCTCATTTGTCCCAATTTAAGAATATTTCTTGTTCCCCTCAACTGTGGTCCCAATTCACAGTTGAGAATATGTTGAACATACCTGGGGAACATGTAATATTCTAAGGAGTCCAAGTTAGCAAGTAAATTTGTATAAAAAAACTGAGAGTACCTGAACTTGACCCCTTGTACCATCCCATGGACTATGAAGGAGAGGTCTTCTGGAACTTGATCCCATCCTCCATGTTTGTTAGATAAGCTGTGTATGATGACATGGAGGAGGTACTTCCATTGGGATGAGACCTTCCCCTTCCTGAAGGTTTTGATTGAGAAGTTACCTTCATAGCCCATCTGCTGGAAGGAATGGTTAACAACAGATTTTGGAAAGGACAGTTCACCTGCTTTATCATCCAGCTACAAATGGGTGTTTATGATGGCCGGAGTGATGAAAATTGTCCTCCCCTGCACCGTAGCAGACAGTGCCTTCTCCCCATCCATGGTGACCTCTTGACAGGTCCGCCAGAATTCAAGCAACTGATCCTTATAGAGAGGAGGATCGATTGTAAGGGAGGTGAAGTAGTGAGACGAAGAAAGGTACCTACAAACATCTGAGAAGCTTGGATCCTTCTCAGAGTTCAAGAGGGAACTTGATTGTGTTGCTTGTGTAGCTGCATGGTGAAATCAGGGTCGTTTCTTCGATCGATGTTGGCCATTTGGTGAAGCTTATCAGTGAAGAAAGGAAGAAGAAAGTGAGTTTGGGGTGAAATTAGGTTAAAGATTGTGAGAGTAGAGAGAAGAAATAGAACCATTGAGAAGATATATGCAGTGGATTTGAGACAAAGTTAGAACAAAAAGGTAAACTTTGAAATCCGCAAGTGGGTCCCACTTCTGAAAAAGCGCCCAAAAAGTTAGTTTTCTTGGAAGTTGAAAATCTTCCGAAGGTATTTTTGCTTCGGAAGTTTTTTTTAAGAAAAGCTTCCGAAGGCAACTTTGCTTCGAAAGATATTTCAAAGAGTTGTGAAAATTTGGCTTCGGAAAGAATATACCTAAAGAAATTTCTTCTGACATAAATTTTGCTTCGGAAGAACTAAGTCAGAAAATTATTATCCGTAGATAATAAATCTTCCTAGACGAAATTGCTTTCAGAAGATATGTGTTCTTTGAATACATTTAAGTACTTATAAGTACATTTAAGCTTCGGAAGATATTCTAAGAATTTCTTCCGAATGTAATCTCTTATAAGTAGTTAAATGATTTAAAGACATAAATTTCTTCTGAAGGTAATTTGAGTTCTTCCGAGAGAATAAATTTTCACAAATCTAAGAAATATCTTAAAAAAAATTGATTTACTTCCAAAGAGAACTTGGCTTATGAAGATGATAATATAGACAACTTAGGACACATAATTTTTAGAAATAATGTTGATTAAGTGTTTAAAGAAAAATCTATTCAAAGTTAATCATCTCAATAGATGATATAAGATATTTAAACCTCTGTTCATCAAAAGCTTTAGTGAACAGATCAGCATATTGTTCATTTGTGTTAACCTTGATTAGTTTGATTAATCCTTTCTCAAAGTTATCTCTAATCAAATGATACCTGATGTTGATGTGTTTGGTTCTAGAGTGCTGCACAGGATTCTCTGTAATAGAGACAGCACTGTTGTTGTCTATATGGATGGGAGTCTCCTTGAAATTGAATCCATAGTCCAGCATCTTATTCTGAATCCAAAGCACTTGAGCACAGCAGCTTGCAGCAGCAATGTATTCAGCTTCAGCAGTTGATGCAAACACATAGGATTGCTTCTTGCATTGCCAAGAGACTATCCTTCCACAAATGAATTGACATCCCCTAGATGTAGACTTTACAGTCATGTTACAGCCACCATAGTCACTATCTGTATAAGCATACAGATTAAAGTCTGAATTCTTTGGATACCAAAGGCCTAGTTTAGGAGCACCTTTGAGATATCTGAGAATTCTTTTCACAGTAACTAGGTGTGACATCTTGGGGTTGGCTTGATATCTTGCACATATGCATGTGGCAAACATAATATTAGGCCTGCTAGCAGTGAGGTACATAAGAGACCTAATCATAGCCCTGTAGAGATGTTCATCAACACACTCCCCCTCGAGATCAGGACCAAGGGAGTGGTTTCTGGCTATGGGTATCTTTGCAACCTTACAATAAGTCATCTTGAATCTTGTAAGTATGTCTTGTACATACTTTGATTGACTAATGAAGATGCCATTTTCAACCTGCTTCACTTGAATTCCTAGAAAGAAGTTGAGTTCCCCCATGGCACTCATTTCAAATCTATCCTTCATTAGCTTCTCAAAGTCTTTGCAGAGCTTTGGATTAGTTAAACCAAAGATGATTTCATCTACATATATCTGAACTAGCATTATGTCATTCCCTGTTTCTTTGATGAAGAGAGTCCCATCAATAGTATCTCTTTTGTATCCATGTTGACAAAGATACTTTGATAGTGCCTCATACCACTTTCTTGGAGCCTGATGCAGTCCATATAGAGCTTTATCAAGCTTGCAGACATAATCAAGATGATCTGGGTCTGCAAAGCCAGGTGGTTGTTTGACATAAACTTCTTCATCTATCACCCTATAGAGAAAGGCATACTTTACATCAAGCTGGTAGACCTTGAAATCCTTGGATGCAGCATAAGCCAGGGATATTCTTACAGCTTCAAGTCTTGCTACAGGAGCAAAGACATCAGTGTAGTCAATTCCTTCTTCTTGAGTGTACCCCTGGACAACCAGTCTAGCCTTGTTCTTGATGACAATCCCTCTATCATCAGTCTTGTTCCTGAATACCCATTTGGTTCCTATGATACTTTTCCCTTGAGGAAGAGGACATAAGTTCCACACCTTCTGTCTTCTGATTTGAAGCATCTCTTCCTGCATTGCCTCAATCCAGCTTCCATCCTTCAAAGCCTCATTAACTTTCTTCGGCTCAATCTAGGATAAGAAACAAGAATGCAGACAAACATTGCTCTCATGTGTTTTTCCTCTTGTTCTCACCCCTATGTCAATATTTCCAATGATGTTTGTGGTGGGGTATGACTTGTGGATCCTAAGTTGAGGGATCATAGCAAGTTGATTTGAGAGATCTAAGTTAGAGAAATTTAGATCTGGCAAAGAAGTGCTACCCACCACATCAACACACTTATCAAGAGAAGCTTGATCCAATGAGTGTGTTACATCATTAATGTTGTCTTCTATGGAGTGGTTATCAGCATCAAGAACTTCCTGATCACTGTCACCACCTCCATTTCCTTCTGCATTTGAAGTTCCTTCACCTGGATTTGGAGCCTCTAAGTTGGAATTTGTAGGCATCTTAGATGAATCAGTAGTATTTGTCATGCTTGTGCTGATAGGAGCTTCACTTGCAGGGTTAGTTACCATTGGAGCTGAAGTAGTATTCTTGTTTGGTCTTCTCAGCTCAAATCTTGGGTCAGGATCACCTGTTGATATATTATCTGTAGATCCTGAAACATTCTCACAAGACTTGTTAAAACAGTTGGTAACTAAATCAAGATCAAACAGCCAATCCGGACCAGAACCTTTAAAACTGGGAGTGTTTTCATTGAAGGTCACATTGGCTGACTCCTCAACTACTCTAGTTTTGAGGTTGTATACTCTATAAACCTTAGCTTGAGAGGAGTATCCAATAAAGTGTCCATCATCTGATTTCTCAGCAAACTTGGCTACTTGATCTTTGGTATTCAAGATGGTGCATGGACATCCAAATGACCTGAGGAAACTAATGAATGGTCTCCTTTTGTGCCATAGCTCAAAAGGAGTCTTACTATGAGTCTTAACTACTAAAACTCTATTCTGCACATAGCAGGCTGTGTTGACAGCCTCTGCACAGAAGGTGATAGGCAGTTTAGAGTAAGACAACATGGTTCTAGCAGCCTCAATAAGTGTCCTCTTTCTCCTCTCAGCAAAACCATTTTGCTGAGGAGTCCTGGGAGCACTATATTGTCTTGAAATACCTTTTTCATCATAAAATGTATCAAGGATTTGGTTTTTAAATTCTGTTCCCTGATCACATCTTATGGTTTTGACCTTGTGATCACATTGATTCTCAATTTTTAGAATGAAGTTCTTCAAGATCTCAAGAGTTTCATCCTTAGTTCTAAGGAAGAAGACCCAAGTAAATCTTGTGAAGTCATCTGTGATCACTAAACAATAAGAGGTCCTTCCTAGACTCATTACACTGGTGGGGTCAAACAGATCCATATGTAACAAGTGTAGAGGAGTAGTGATGGAGTTGGTTTCCTTTAGCTTGTGAGACACTTTATGCTGCTTTCCTTTCAGGCATGCAACACAATGGTCATCACTTGTAAACTCTTTCTTTGGCATTCCAATTACCAAATCATTTTTAATCAATTTATTCATGTTTTTAAAGTTTACATGGCACATTTGTTTATGCCAGAGGAAAGACTCGTCACTATTTGCTTTAGATAGAAAGCAATGCACTTCTCCAGAGGGAGTTGTTTCTTGCAGATCCATCTTGTACGTGTTTCCCTTCCTGGGGGCTCTGAGCAAGATGTACTCCTGAGGAATAACCACCCCAGGCTTGAGAATAATGCACTCATGCTCAGTGAAGAGCATGTGATGTTTTTGGTCACAAAATTGGGACACACTCAAAAGATTGTATCCAAGCTCCTTGACAAAGTTTACCTTCTCAATGCTGAGCTTACCATTTGAGACCATGCCCCTACCAGTGATGTAACCTCCTACATCTCCTCCAAAAGCAACTGGCCCTCCATCAAACTTCTCAAAGTTTTAAAGCAAGGAGCCATTGCCTGTCATGTGTCTCGAGCAGCCGCTATCAATGATTCATACATTCCTGTTGGTTTTCAGCTGCCCCTGCACAAAAAGAGATGATTTAGTTACATTTGGGAACCCAAGCCTTATTGGTCTTGGGCTTGTTAAAGTGAATAGAAGACAATGAAACAGTAAGTGATCCTATGTTCAGGCTTTGAGGATCATTTGCTATTGCTGATGATGAACTTTCAGTCACATGGTCTTCCTTCATCTTCCACACCACCTTCGGAAGATTGGGCTTGACCTTCAAAGCTTCGGAAGTTTTAACAACTTCGGAAGATTTGGAGACTGGCCCTTCGGAAGATCTAGTTTTCACTACAGCTGGCTTTGGTGCTTCGGAAGTATTCTTTTCTTTCGAGACCATTTTTACTTCCGAAGGCAATTTACCACCTACTTTCCTTTTCACTTTGGAGCTTCCGAAGGAAACATATTTTCCTTCCAAAGCTAGCTTTTCCTTCTTCTTCCCAGAAGCTTTCTCTTTGATCATGTGGATAGTGCTTTTGGGATTGTAGATGCAATCCTTAGCCAGATGAGAAGTACTACCACACATGATGCAGTCCATTTGCTTCCTTCTGGGAGTCTTCGTCTGAGAGCAAGACTGAGCTTGAACACTTTCTTTCTCCAGCTTCTTCTTCACAGATGATGCAGCAAGCTTCTTAGGGAGAGACTGGCTCTTAGAGGAGGATGGTTCAGACTGTGTAGCAGTGGTACACAGCAACTCAGTCTTCTCTTTGCTGGAATGAGTTGGAACTGTACTAAAACTCCTGGTACTAGAGTTTGTAGTTGATTCCTCAGCCTTTACCACTTCAAACCCTGCAGAGATGAACACTTGTTTCTGCTTGGAGTTAAAAGTAGCCTTGATCTCTTGAGCCTTCTTTGATATTCTCTTTGCTCTTCTGATCAAGTTCTTCCTCTTTGTCCTTGTCATACCAGCCTTCTTACTCTCCTCAGGAGCATGGTGACCCTTTTTGGATTGACTCTCTTCACTTATTTCAGAGTCATCCCTCACCATCTCTTCTTCATCCTCTTCAACACTAGGGTCTATGAGGGGAAGCTCATTTTCACCACTTTCACACCTTGGAGATCTTACAAATAATAGAGTGTGTGGAGGAGCTATCTCAGTAGATCCCAGTCCCTGCTTATTCTGAAAACAAACTTTTTCATGCAGAGATGAGGATATGATGTTCTTGAAGGTCTCTTCTTCAAGAACACATTTTTCAGCCTAGGCTTTGCTGATCACAAGCTCAGCCTGGCATTCGGTCAACTTGGTAATGAGATCTTTAATTTGAGTCCTGTAATTTCTTTGCTCATGTTTAAGAGTTGAAATTGTTTTCTCTAGATCTTCTATCTTAAGTTTATAGTCATTTTCAGCTCTTTTAAAATCAGCTTTTAGGATATTCAAAGGATTCAATATTAGATCTCATTTCCAAGTTGTAGGACCTGTATCTTTTCACTTTAGCAATACATTCAGGAGAGCAAAGATGTTCTAGTACCTTAGCCTCATCATGGTCAGACATGAGTGCTTGATTTGGTGAAACATCTTCAGCCTGAAAGCTCCATTCAAAGCCTCCTTCTTCAACGGCAACAACAGCTTGCTGTCTTGGCTTCTCATTCTGGTGCTCTCCATCTATGTAGTTTGGCCTGGATGATGCTTGGCCACCATTTGACTTAGGTGCCTTGCATTCTCTGGCAAAGTGACCCATCTGATTACAGTTGTAACACTTCACTTTGCTCTTGTCCAGTCCAAACTTGCCGCTGGCAGCATTGCTGGGAAACCTTCTCCCTGTCCTCTTGTAGAACTTCTGGGCCCTGTGAGTGAGAAGAGCCATCTGCTGGACTATCTCCATGTATTGCAGATCATCTGGATGGATACAATCCAGGTCTTCAAGAGTGAAAAGAAAGTTGCCTGAACTTTTATCAGTAGAGACAAAGGCCTGAGAGGTGCTTGTCTCTTGGAATGGACTTCCTTGGATGTAGCATTCTCTTGGTGTCTCGGGGAAGGTGATGAAAGGACCCTTTTCTGAAGTTTCAGGGTAGCAGATAAGATAGTACTGTGGTTCTCTGCTATCCCTTTCACCCACATGAAGGGCAGAACTCTGGTGAGTGTTGGAGTTACCAGATGGGTTTTGCATGTTCAACACCTCTATTGCACTCTTGTTTGAATGAAACAGGTAATCTCTAATTATACTAAAATATTCAACACCTCTATTACTTATAACCCAACTCAATCAGTATTAACTAATCAAATAAATAAACGATATCAATCCTAGTTTAATATATCCTCGATAAATAAACGACATTGTAAGGTTATACTTGAAAGGCTGATGCAACCAAAGAAACCAAAGCAACCAAAGAGCTTCCAGCTTGCATGCACATTGTGCAGAGTAGAAGTCACTTTGGAAGTTTTACACTTCTCACAGCAAATTATTCTAAGTATAAAATCTTCCGAAGCCAAAGACTAAATCTTCCGAAGCCAAAGATGAAGTCTTCCGAAGCCAATAAAGTGAAGACTAATTTCTTCTGAAGACAGAGAGGACATGCTTTCTCTTATCTACTTTTGTATAAAGCTGACCAACTTTCCGCTGCAACTCTGAAGACTCATCAACTTGCATGAGTTGGTGAAAAGGTCCATGCTTTTATAACTGTAGATTATAGTCTAGAGTCTGTAACTTTCAACTTTGTACCTTTTATCCTTTTTGCAATATATTAGGATGTGAGCTATGGCATGTCATAGTCATTAGTCAAAAGGCAACCTGCCTTTTGACTTTACATTGATCTTGTTGTCTAGATTAGTGTTTCCAGCTGGCCTTCAAAGTATGGCCGGCTGTAGGATGTAGTATAAAGTATCTCAGGTTCTTGTATTTTTTTATGCTTTGTAACACTTGTAAAAGAACTTGAGAGCAATATACAACATTCTTGAAAACCATACTTATCTTGTTCTTAGTTCTGTTTACTTATGTTTTTAGTATCATTCATATAAACCCGGTTCCCTATTTGATCTGTTAAGTGTTCTAACACTCTCCTTATTGTGAGACTGATTGTATTGACCATCCTTTAACCGGTCCTTCAATTGGTATCAGAGCTTTTTAGGTTCTTGATTGTAAGATCTCACCATCTTAAATCCCTTCAGTTTCACAAAACACTTAACAACTCAAATGGCAGCTATCACAAAGGTTGATATGGAAATCGGTACCATGACAAAGTCTCCCCTGATCACTCCTGATGATTTTGATACTTGGTGCCAAATAATGGAAGGCTTCATCAAGTCTCAAGACTCCAGAATATAGGGATCTGTTGTCTTTGGACCTCATGTACCATCCACCTCTTCAGCTGCTACTAGTGGTGGTATGATACCAAAGGAAGTGGCTGACTATTCTGAAGAAGACTGGAAAAAGATAGATATAGATCAGAAAGCCATGACCGCTCTCCAAACTGCTCTTCCATACTCGATCTATAGAGGGTTCATGCAAGATCGGGTAAGGGTGCTTAAGTTTGCAATTAGCTTCACAGGAGGAGAGAACTTTAGATCACTTAACAATTCAAATAGAAAACTGGTAACTATTTAGAAGATACTAAGCCAACACAAGTAATGAAAGTGAAACAAGAACAAAATCACAAGAACACAAGATAAAGTTTTCAAGGAAGTTGTATATTGATTCTCTAGTTCTATTACAAGTGTGTTCAAGTATATCTTAGTTACAAGAACTTAAGACTCTTATATACTACAACCTACAACCGTCAATATACAAAAAGACAGTTGGGATTTGACTAATCTAGACAACAAGATCAATCTACAGTCAAAAGACAGATTGCCTTTTGACTAGTGACTATGACATGCCATAGCTCACTGACTTTGTCTAATAAGAAAAGTCTACAGGAACAATTATGGGAGGTTACAGGCAAAGACCTTGTTCTATAGTTTGATAAAGTATGGAAGTTTCCCCAACTAATGAAAAGCAGGTGAGTCTTCAGAGCAGTAGCGGAAGGTATGGCAGCTTTATCAAAAAGTAACTCAGAGAAAGCATATTTTCTCTGTCTTCGGAAGAAATTAGTCTTCTCATCAAAATGGCTTCGGAAGAATTTGTCTTGTGAAGCTTCGGAAGACTTCATCTTTGGCTTCGAAAGAAAGGGTCTTTGGCTTCGGAAGATTTCACACTTGTAATATTTTCTGATAAGTGTGAAACTTCCGAAGCAACTTCTTCTGAACTGTTGGCTTCGAAAGATCTTACACTTAGACTTATTTGTGAGTGTAAGACTTCCAAAGCTAGTTCATTCTTGTTCCTTAGTGCATGTTGGAAGACTTGGTTATTCTGGTATCCTTTGGTTGCATTAGCCTTTAATCTTCAGATGTTCCTTACACTTTAAGAAGTGCAAGACTGCTAAGCAACTATGGGATGCACTGTAGCTTATGTATGAGGGGTCCACTGAAGCAAAAGAGAACAAGAAGGACCTCTTGAAGCAGTAGTTTGAGAACTCCACCTTTAAAATAGGTGAAACTATGACTCAACAATACTTCAGGTATGTTGAGATTATGGACACTCTAATGGATGTTGGAGTCACTTTTGAGAACAGGGACATTGTGAGGAAGTTTATGTCCTCTCTTCCCAGACAATGGACACACTATTGTGTGGTCATCAAGAGGACTGAGAACCTTCTAGACCCTTACTCTCAGTGAGTTATATGGTATCCTCGGTGGCTACCAAATGGAGATGAACATGCAAAATCCATCTGGTAACTCCAACAATCAACAGAGTTCAGCCCTGCATGTGGTTGAAAGGGATTGCAGAGAACCACAGCATCATCTCATCTGCTACCCTGACAACTCACAAAAGGGTCCTTTCATCATATTCCCGGAGACGCCAAGAGAGGGCTATATCCAAGGAAGCCCATTTCAAGAGACAAGCTCTTCACAAGCCTTTGTGTCTACTGATGAAAGCACAGGTAAACTTCTCTTTACCCTCGAAGACCTGGACCGTATCAATTCAGATGATCTGGAGTATATGGAAATAGTCCAGCAGATGGCATTTCTCACTCATAGAGCCAAGAAGTTTTACAAGAGGACAGGGAGAAAGTTTCCTAGCAATGCAACCAGTGGAAAGTTTTGGCTGGACAAAAGCAAAGTAAAATGTTAGAACTGTAACCAAATGAGACACTTTGCTAGTGCAAGGCACCAAGAACAAATGGTGGCCAAGCACAAACCAAACCAAACTACACTGATAGAGCTCCCTAAAATAAGAAGCCCAAGCAGCAAGCTGCAGTTGCTGTTGAAGAAGGAGGCTTTGACTGGAGCTTTCAGGTTGAAGATGCATCTCCAAACCAAGCACTGATGGCAGATCATGAAGAAGCTAAGGTATTGGAACATCTTTGTACACCTATATGTATTTCTAAAGTTAACAGATATAGGTCCTATAATTTAGAGATGAGGTCTGATCTTGAGTCCTTAAACATATTAAAAGCTGATATCAAAAGAGCTGAAAATGATTACAAACTTAAAATAGAAGATCTAGAAAAAACCATTTCAACTCTTAAGCATGAACATACCAACTACAAGACTCAGATAAAAGATCTCGTCACTAAGTTAACAAAATGCCAGGCTGAGCTTGTGATTAGCAAAGCCAGGGTAGAAAAATGTGTTCTTGAAGAAGAGACGTTCAAGAACATGATATCCTCATCTCTGCATGCAAAAGTTTGTTATCAGAATAAGTAGGGACTGGGATCTCTGTAAGATCTCCAAGGAGTGGAACTTGTGAAGATGAGCTTCCTCTCATAGACCCCATTGATGAAGAGGATGAAGAGGAGATAGTGAAGGATGATTCTGAGAAGAGTGAAGAAGATCATTCTAAGAAGGGACACTATTCTCCTGAGGAGAGAAAACAATCTGGGATGACTAAGTCTAAGAGGAAGAACTTGATTAGAAAAGCCAAGAGGAAATCAAAGAAGGCTCAAGAGATCAAGGCCACTTTCAACTCTAAGCAGAAACAAGTGTTTATCTTTGAAGGATTTGAAGTGGTGAAGGCTGAAGACTTAACTATGAACTTTAGTACCAGAACTTCTAGTTCATGTCCAACTCATTCCAGCAAAGAGAAGAAGGCTGATCAGCTGTGTACCACTACTACATAGCCTGAACCATCTAGTTCCAAAAGCAAGCCTCGTCCTAAGAAGCTTGCTGCATCATCTGTGAAGATGAAGATGGAGGTGGAAAGTGATCAAGCTCAGTCTTTCTTTCAGAAGAAGGCTCTCAGAAGGAAGCAAATGGATTGCATCATGTGTAGTAGTACTTCCCATCTTGCTAAGGATTGCATCTACAATCCAAAAAGTACCGTCCACATGATCAAAAGGAAAATTTCTGAGAAGAAGAAAGAAAAGCTAGCTTTGGAAGGAAAATCTTTTCCTTTCGGAAGCTCCAAAGTGAAAAAGAAGACAAGGGAAAACTTGTGTTCGGAAGAAAAGTTTGCCTTGGAAGAAACGAATGCTTCCGAAGTACTGAAGCCTGCTACAGTGAAAGCAAGATCTTCCAAAGGTCCAGTCTACAAAACTTCCAAAGTGTTGAAGGTCAAGTCTAATCTTCCAAAGATGGTGTGGAAGATAAAGGAAGACCAAGTGACTGAAAGCTCTTCATCAACAACAGCTGATGATTCTCAAAACATTAACATAGGAACAATCACTGTTACATTGTCTTCAAATCACTTTGATAAGCCCAAGTCCAATAAGGCTTGGGTTTCTAAATGTAACTAAGCATTTCTTTCTTGTGCAGGAATAGCTAAAGACCAAGAGGAATGTATGGATCATTGATAGTGGTTGTTCTAAGCACATGACAGGCAATGGTTCTCTACTTCAAATTTTGAGAAAATTGATGGAGGGCCAGTTGCTTTTGGAGGAGATGCTGGAGGTTACATTACTGGAAGGGGCGCGGTCACAAATGGTAAGCTCGGCATTGAAAAGGTAAACTTTGTCAAAGAACTTGGGTACAATCTACTGAGTGTATCCTAATTTTATGATCAGAGACACAACATGCTCTTCACTGAGCATGAGTGCATTATTCTCAAGCATGGGGTGGTCATTCCTTAAGAGCATATCCTGCTCAAAGCCCCCAAGAAAAGAAACATGTACAAGATGGACCTGCAACAAACATCTCCCTCAGGAGAAGTTTCTTGCTTTCTATCTAAAGCAAATAGTGATGAGTCTTTCCTCTAGCATAAAAGAATGTGCCATGTAAACTTTAAAAACATGAATAAATTAATTAAGAATGATTTGGTAACTGGAATACCAAAGAAAGAGTCTACAAGTGATTACCACTGTGTAGCATGCCTGAAAGGGAAGCAACACAAAGTGTATCACAAGCCAAAGAAAAGAAACTCTATCACTACTCCCTTACACTTATTATATATGGATCTCTTTGGCCCCACCAGTGTAACGAGTCTAGGAAAGACCTCATATTGTTTGGTGATCATAGATAACTTCACAAGATTCACTTGGGTGTTCTTCCTTAGTACTAAGGATGAGACTCCTGAGATCTTGAAGAACTTCATTCTGAAAATTGAGAATTAATGTGATCATAAGGTTAAAACCATAAGATATGATCAAGGAACAGAATTTAAGAACCAAATCCTTGACACGTTTTATGATGAAAAAGGTATTACAAGACAATATAGTGCTCCCAGGACTCCTCAGCAAAATGGTGTTACTAAGAGGAGAAACAGGACACTTATTGATGCTACAAGAATCATGTTGTTTGACTCTAAACTGCCCATCACTTTCTGGGCATAGGCAGTCAACACAGCCTGCTATGTGCAGAACAGAGTTTTAGTGGTTAAGACTCATGGTAACAATCCATATGAGCTGTGGCACAAAAGGAGACCGTTTGTTGGTTTCCTCAGGTCATTTGGATGTCCTTGCACCATCTTGAATACCAAAGATCAAATAACCAAATTTGCTGAGAAATCAGATGATGGACACTTTATTGGATACTCTTCCCAAGCTAAGGGTTATGGAGTATACAATCTTAGAACTAGAGTAGTTGAGGAGTCAGCCAATGTGACCTTCAATGAGCACACTCCTAGTGTGAAAGGTTCCGGTCCTGATTGGCTGTTTGATCTTGATTTAGTTACAAACTGTTCTAACAAATCGTGTGAGAATGTTTAGGATCTACATGTAAGTTATTAACAGGAGATCCTGACAAAAGATTTGAGCTAAGAAGACCAAGCAAGTATACTACTTCAGTTCAAGTGGTAACTAACCCTATAAGTGTAGATCTTATCAGCACAAACATGACAAATTCAGCTGATACATCTGAGGCGCCTACAAATTCCAGATTAGAGGCTCAAAACTCAGATAAAGGAACTTCAAATGTAGGAGGAAATGGAGGTGGTGATAGTGATAAAGAATTTCTTGATACTGATAACCACTCCATAGAAGACAACATAAATAATGTCACACATTCATTGGATCAAGCCCCTCTTGATAAGTGTGCTGATGTGGTGGGTGATACTCCATTGCCAGATTTAAATTTCTTAAATTTAGATCTTTCTAATCAACTTACGGTGATCCCTCAACTCAGGATCCACAAGTCACACCCCATCACAAACATCATTGGAAATGTTGATACAGGGGTGAGAACAAGAGGACAAACCCATGATAAAAATGTTTGTCTATACTCTTGTTTCTTGTCCCAGATAGAGCCAAAGAAAGTTGATGAGGCTTTAAAGGATGGAAGTTGGGTTGAAGCAATGTAAGAGGAGCTGCTTCAATTCAAAGACAAAAGGTTTGGAACCTATGTCCTCTTCATCAAGGGAAGACTACCATAGGAACCAAGTGGGTTTTTAGAAACAAGAAAGATGATAAGGACTTGTCATCAAGAACAAGGCTAGACTAGTTGTTCAAGAATACACATAAGAAGAGGAAATTGACTACACAAATATTTTTCCTCCTGTAGCAAGACTTGAAGCTATTAGAATATTCCTAGCTTTTGCTACATCCAAGGATTTTAAGGTCTACCAACTTGATGTCAAGTGTGCTTTTCTATATGGGGTGATTGATGAAGAGGTGTATGTCAAACAACCACCTGGCTTTGCAGACCCAAATCATCCTGATTATGTATGCAAGCTTGATAAAGCTCTTTATGGGCTGCACCAAGCTCCAAGAAAGTGGTATGGGACACTATCTCAGTATCTCTGTCAACATGGCTACAAGAGGGGTACTATAGATGGAACTCTCTTCATCAAAGGAACAGGGAATGACTTAATGATAGTTCAAGTCTATGTAGATAACATTTTCTTCTGGTCAACTAATCCAAAGCTCTACAAGGACTTTGAGAGGCTGATGAAGAATACATTTGAAATGAGTGCCATGGGGGAACTCAATTTCTTTCTAGGAATTCAAGTGAAGCAAGTTGAAAATGGCATCTTCATAAGTCAGACAAAGTATGTACAATACATCCTTACAAGATTCAACATGACTGATTGCAAGGTTGCAAAGACTCCCAAAGCCAAAAACCACTCCCTTGGACCTGATCTTAAGGGGGAGTGTGTGGATGAACATCTCTACAGGGCTATGATTGGGTCTCTTATGTACCTTACAGCCAGCAGGCCTGATTTCATGTTTGCCATGCATCCATGCAAGATATCAAGCCAACCCCAAGATGTCACACCTGGTTGATGTCAAGAGAATTCTTAGATATCTCAAAGGTGCTCCTAAGCTTGGCCTTTAGTATCCAAAGAATTCTGACTTCAATTTGTATGCCTATATAGATAGTGACTATGGTGGCTGCAACATGACTGCAAAGTCTACATCTGGGGATGTCAATTCCTTGGTGGAAGGATTGTGTTATGGCAATGCAAGAAACAATCATGTATGTCTGCATTAACTGCTGAAGCTGAATACATTGCTGCTGCAAGCTGCTGTGCTCAAGTGCTTTGGATTTAGAATCATATGCTAGACTATGGAATTTTGGAGGACCTGTCAAGAGGTCACCATGGATGGGGAGAAGGCACTATTTGCCACAATGCAGGGGAGGACAATCTTCATCACTCCATCATCCATAAACTCACATCTAAGTTTGGATGATGTCGAAGGTGATTTGTTCTTCCCCAAGTCTGCTGTTAACCGTTCCTTTGGTCAGATGGGCTATGAAGGGGATTTCTCTATCAAGACCTTTAGGAAAGGGAAGGTTTCCTCTTAATGGAAATACCTCCTCCATGTCGTCATTTACAGTCTATCTAATAAGCATGGAGGATGGGACCAAGTTCCAGAGGACCTTTTCTACATAGTTCTTGGGATGGTTTAGGGAGTCAAGTTCAGGTATTCACAATTTGTGTACATTAATTTACTTGCAAACTTAGACTCCTTAGAATATTACATGTTCCCACGATATGTCCAGCACATTCTTAACTGTGAACTGGGCTCACAGTTGAGGGGAACAGGTAATGTTCTAAAATTAGGACAGAAGAAGCCCGACATCTTCAAGACTATGAGAAAGCCAACTGTTGGCTTCTCAGGGGTAGAAACAGCCTTTGTCCTAAAAATGTTAGAGCTTATTGCTCAAGGTGACAACCTAGCAGCACCAGCTAGTGTTGAACCCACACCTTCTACTTCTCAACCCCCTATACAGCCACAAATAACCATCACCTACCAAAGAAAATCCAAACGAACCCCTGCACATGCTACTCAGTTTGTGCAGGCCCTTATACTACCACCCACATAGGAGGAAGTGGACACTATAGCTCCTACTTCTCTTGAGGAGCAAACCGCTCCCATCTTACCAATGATTAGTGGTGAGGTTCCTTATTCTTGGCCTGATGAGCTCACAACCCCCCAAGCCTTAAGCCTTCACTCAGAGTCTTAACAAGTGAACAACCTTCAGGGGACAGTTATCATCCCCAGCCTCTTGATCTAAACCAACCTATTCCAAACCTAGAATTCTATGATGATGAACATAGGATTCAGTGAGTATCATGAGTCTCTCTTCTCCTCCCCTGCTCAAGGAAAGATGAGTACTCATGTTTCTCCCATATCTAGCCCACATCATCCACCTATTACTAAGGTGGATCTCCCTGAACCTGTTCAGGAGGTCCATATGGAAGAGGCTCTCACTTCAACAAGTGACTACATCATTAAGACCTCTACCATGGCAACCCAGCCCATTGACACTTCACTTGAAGCTGTCCTGGTGCAGGGGAAATCCAGCGCCCAAGAACAAAGTACTGGTGATGAGGAAGAAGGATTAGGTCTTATTCTCTCATCCCCCGTGATTCTTCTGATGAAGATGAGGGGAATATAAGACTAAAGGTACAAAAGCTGACTCAAACATGCACCTATTTAGTCTCCAAGGTTAGTCACTCGGAATCTCAGGTGACTACCTTGCTAAGAAAGGTCAATGATCAGCAACTTGAGATTTCTGATCTCAAGGAACAACTAGCTGAGAGACCTTTCAGGGGGGCTCAACCAGGAACACAAGAACTTGTGGATGTGATAGACCTAACCCCTAGCTCACCTATACAAGAGGATGATGCTACCAAAAAGGGGGAGAAAGTCCAAGCAATCACAGAACCTAGGAGTTCTTCACAGAGTATGGACATTAAGGATTCATCAACCTCACTTGCAATTATCCATACTTAGCAACCTCCTCAAGTCCATATTAATGTGGACTCATTCATTCAAAGTCTGTTTGAGGAGGGTATTCCAAGAGCTATGTCTACCCCACCCCATGATGTTAGGAATGAAATACTTGGGTGGAGGTATGATACTGACAAGAGAGCTCTTATTTTGCATAAACTTCAGGGGTAGCAAGAGGTTTTCAATTTTCAAACCCTGAAGTTCTATGATAGTCTTCCACTAGTCCACATGCCACTTGCCAATCCTAGTCAAAACAGGCAAGCTGGCAGACTGGCTGAGAGGATTCAAGACAGGATTGTTGAAGAGTTCAAACAAAGAAGAAGACAAAGGCTAACATGCAATGTCATTGGTCAACTGGATGTTAAGGTGGAACCTAAGATTAGCTTTGAAGGGGAAACCTTGACTGAAGGCCCAATGATAGACCCTGTGAACCTTGTTACAAGAACTGCTTTAACACCATCAACCTTCAGTGAGGCACCAGCTGGTGAAGGTGTTTTACAACCTCTCTCTGGCCAGAGCTTGACTGCTAAACCAAGAAATGAAGGCCAAATCTCACTCCACCCTAAGTCACCAAGGCCTGTGCGTGACAAAAGGAAGAGGAAGATGACCTCTGACAAGATTGAGAAGGATGAGAGAGAGAGGAAGAGGAAGCTAAGGGGAGAGAGTTCAAGAGGGTTTCTAGGGTTCATGGAAGTTGCTATCAGGGCTGCCTCCAGGCCAAATACTCAGGATGATGAGTTAAGAGTAGCCAGATTAAACTACCTGGGGACCGGGAATTACAACATAGATGAACTCATCTCTCTTCCCTTAGATGAACTCAATGAACTAGCAGACACGAAGCTGTTAAAGGAGAGGAAGGATGCAGAGGATGCATAATTGCTCCTAAAAATCAAGGAAGAAAGGAGACAGAAAAGGCTCTACAAGCACGCTTCTATCCTCTCCCCAGTTCAGGAAAGCCCTGAGAAAAAGGCTGGGGCAACTGAACAACCTCAGGTAGATAAGGAAGCTGATAGACAAAACATGATTAGCTACCTGAGTGTCACAGGTCTCTATCAGGCATCTGCACTTCTTCCCTTATCATATTAATATGTTGAATTTGAGTATCTTAAGCAGCTGGAGCAACAAGTCATCAAAGAACGAAAGGCTGCTAAGAGAAAAATAAGGGAAGAAGCTGCAAAGTCAAGAGCCATCATCCCAAAAAATCAAAAGAAGTCTACTGATAAGCAGAGGATGATGAGCTTCTTGAAGCTGTATGGATTCTCCGAAAGGAGGCTTGGTCCAATGTCTCTATCCATTATGGATGAGCATATTAGAGTGATCAAGCAGAAGATTAAAATGGGTTGCATTCTCCACCAAGTCAAGCTCAACCTGAAGTTGAGGTAAAGGTTGAACCCACTAAGACAATACAACCTGAACCTAGAGCAGCATCTCACCAACTTCATCTTCTAATCCACAACAGGGTCCAAATCCATCTCCTCTGGATCTTGTGAGGGGAGAGGACCCAACTGAGAAAGACACAACAAGTCAACCTGGTACTGAAGGCCAGTCTTCTTAGTTAAAGACTTTAAAGAGGAGGAAAAAGATGGCCAGGAAGAGTGGTTCTAAGAAGAAGTCCAAGGCATTCACCTCTACTCCTTAGGATGAGTCAGAGCATACTAAGATAGTTCAAGAAGAGGCTACTCAACCAACTCTAACTCAAGTAGTGCCTCTTGCAACTGGAAGGCCCATCCTGTCCTGGACCTTTGCTACTAATCCAGACAGGTGGTATGTCATCAGAGATCAAGGAGGTCAAGATGTCTATTTCTGGCAAGACATGCTTGATCTTCCTCTGCATGATCTCCATGACATGAGAAGGTATTATGAGAGTCTCGGGGATCCTGATCAATTGATGAAGAAAGGAATGGTCTTGATCCTGATGAGGACTGTCAATATCTAAGTATACTTCGCTGTTTTGGTAGCATCAGCCTAGGGGGAGTTTATAAGGTTATACTTGAAAGGCAGATGCAACCAAAGAAATCAAAGCAACCAAGGAGCTTCCAGCTTGCATGCATATTGTGCAGAGTAGAAGTCACTTCAAAAGTTTTACACTTCTCACAGCAGATTATTCTAAGTGTAAAATCTTTCGAAGCCAAAAGATCAAATCTTCCGAAGCCAAAGATGAAGTCTTCCGAAGCCAAAGATGAAGTCTTTCGAAGCCAAAGATGAAGTCTTCTGAAGCTTCAAAGACAAAGTCTTTCGAAGCCAATGAAGTGAAGGCTGGTTTCTTTCAAAGACAGAGAGGACATGCTTTCTCTGATCTACTTTTGTATAAAGCTGGCCAACTTTCCGCTGCAACTCTGAAGACTCACCAACTTGCATGAGTTGGTGAAAAGGTCCATGCTTTTGTAACTGTAGATTATGGTCTAGAGTCTATAACTTTCTACTTTATACTTTTTATCCATTTTGTAATAGATTAGGATGTGAGCTATGGTATGTCATAGTCACTAGTCAAAAGAAAATTTGCCTTTTGACTTTACATTGATCTTGTTGTCTAGATTAGTGTTTCCAGCTGGCCTTCAAAGTATGGCCGGCTGTAGGATGTAGTATAAAGTATCTCGGGTTCTTGTATTTATTTTTATGCTTTGTAACACTTGTAAAAGAACTTGAGAGCAATATAAAGCATTCTTGAAAATCATACTTATCTTGTTCTTGTTCTTAGTTCTGTTAACTTGTGTTCTTAGTATCACTCATATAAACCTGGTTTCCTATTTGATCTGTTAAACGTTCTAACACTCTTCTCATTGTGAGACTGATTGTATTGACCATCCCTTAACCGGTTCTACAGACATCAGTCACTATCTCATTTATTTAATGGAAGATTAAAACTTCATTCTTCCCCTATAATCTGGATACGCACCATCTAGATCTTGAATTTCTAACAAGACTTATAAGTCATCCACTTTAAACATTGGACTATCTTCCTCACACTTTCATTTTTTTCAGTCGCAACTCGCAATTTCAAGAACTTTTCCTCCTTTTTTTCTCATTTCCGATGTTGTCTTGGTCACACGAACTTAAATGATTCACATAGAATCTCCTAAGTTTTCTTTCTCCTCAATTCAACTCAAATAGAATTGTTGTTTTAAACACCGATCGATTTATTTTTTATTCTTCTCTGGCTCACTCAGAATCACTCTCCTTATCTCACTCAGAACCTTAGTCTTATTGGCTCATTCGAAACCTTAGTCTTTTTGTCTCACACAGAACCTATTCGGTGATTTAGATCTTTAGCTCGCCCACAAAAGCTCTTCAATCTTCCTCTTGATCGATCTTCACATCTTCTTCCTTCGTTATCGTATTCCAAGCTCTGTTATCGGTTATTGTAAATATTGTATCGAGTAAACATGATATACATTGACTTATTTATAACAAAACTATGCTTTTACACACACTAAATCATCTATATATACTAAACATCTAATACTTATAACAATTTTATTTTACTTTTTAGCCTTCATTTTATTTTCTTTAACTATTATTAAATACTATTTTTAATTTTTAATTGATTTGCTTAATTTTTAAATTAAATTTTTGGATTTTATCTGATTTTATTAAATTTTTAATGAAAATTGCACAATCAGCCCATATGGTCTGATCATATTAATATTGCAGATTAAGTCCACATATCGTTAAAAACTATCGAACACTAACGGTAGGACTAAACTTACAACCAACTCCTAAATATTTAAATTAAATTTGGAAATTCTAAAATATAGAGACCAAACTTGTAATTTGATCAAACCATAGGAGTCATTTTTCTAAATTTCTCTAAATAAAATAAAAAAAAATATCTAATACCTAAAAACAATTACAAAATAACACGAAATAATTTAAAATGTAAATTCTTAACATATTAAACAAATGAACTGGTTTTGATTACCAAAACAATAAAAGTAAACATGTCGAGTCCTAGATACTTCTTAAGTCCTAGAATTTTTAAACGTAATTTTTTTTATTTGACCCTAATCCTATATGTATAAAATACAACAAACTTAATAAATGTTTATGAAATAAAGTAAATATAAAATCATATAAAACCGATTTTGAGAATTTAGTTAAGCGGGAAATTGATTGATTACAAAATAAGATTTTTAAATAAATTCGATATTAATTGTAATAACCATAAAATTAAAGTTGTAGGCTAACTAATTTATGATACTTATAATCAATATTATTAGTAATTAATCATATAACTAGCATTGCATGTAAAAATAGTAAAGCTAGCCAAATTGTTAATGAAAATTCTACCCACTTAAACTATTAAAATTAATATAAAAACACAATTTCCTCCTCCTCAAATATATTATAATATAGTATAGATATATATATATATGTGTGTTAAAAAAATAATTTTCTTAATCATATAAACGTTAACAACCAATCTAATTTGAGAAATGATGAAGTCAACGAAGCAACCACCGTAAAATCCCTCCCAGAATTACCTCTCAAATCCCTCATATAGTTACCTCTCAAACCCTATTATGTTTGGAGGGGTGTTCCCCATCCTGATAGGCATCACACCTAGGGCCTCACACCCACTACTCATAGCCTAAGAGTGTTGGTAGCGGGCATGGTTAAGGCGTGTTTATGCCCACTTGACACCCGTATTACAGTGCTAAACCGCCCCTTTAAAATTTGGGGGGGGGGGGGGGGGGGGGGGTGATATGGTGGGGCGCGAAGGATATCATGGTGACTCCCTTCAAATTTTTAACTGTTGAATAATATTTGGCTAGTCGCCGTTCATCGAAAAAATTAACCCAGTTCTTATACACAATAAATACTAACTTATACCATTCACATTGTACCCTAAAAAAATACTAATTTCTACCTTACACCTTCTACTAAATAAATGTACCATGAATGCTCCAACAATCCTTTTAACCATTCCTGCAATCCTAACTTGAACCAACGCAATAACCCTAACACTAACCAAGCAATGGCCCCTAACCAATTAAACATTTGAGATCCAAATATGTGATACTGTCCCCAAATGCTAGCACACACTTCTCAAGTGACCACATTCGCTAATTGGGAACGTCAAACGAAAAAGACGAATAAAAGGCAAGCGTTGACGTTTTGGCCGAGAAAATGCAAGTGTTCAACGTTAAAAATGTGGAAAAGTTAAAAACAAGACATCGAAAAAAAAGGGATGTAGTATTTATTTTTATGTAATGTTTTAAAACTTGGAATTTTATGTAATGTTTTTATTTATCTGTTATTTATGAAATGTTTTATTATTTAAGTAGTGTTTTTTATTTATCTAATATTATAAAATATTTACTTACTTTTTATTTTAATTTAGTTTGTTATATTGATGAATCTATTTAATAAATATAATAATTAGTAAACAAAATAGTTATCTAATCATTAAATTATTTTTGATGGGTATAATAGCACTAACATCTTTCTCTATCACAATGTGTTAACGTGACTGCTTGTGTAGTAGCACTTTTTCCTATCACGCTCAGTATATTAACGCCCTAACTATGATTCAAAGCATCTCATATCTAATTATAATTTAAAACTGAAAATTTAATAATTAATAATAGCTTATTCTATAGTTCGGTTGATAGACACATACATGCTGTTAGAAAAAAAGAACGACACATGCAAACACACTTGGTTCAACCCTATCCGTTATAGCTAGCCTTTGTCTCTTAGATCGAAGGATTTAGGTGTTCATGCATTACGTAAATTAATTTAAAGTAATTTAAGAAAGCAGGGTAAGTATATAGTTAAAAATATATTTCGGTTAAAAAAACAAATACACACACTTGGGTATGTAAATAATTAAGTTGAATGTAATATATTGGTTATGGAGGTAGCTAGCTAGGAAATTATACCAAATTATACAAGGGTGAATCAAAAAGTCAGTGGGGTTTCACATGTACTTTGTGATATAATTAAATTATATACGTGTGTATATATAGTATACACATGCATGCATGCAGTAGGATTAGATCTTGGGATACTACCCTCAGCTAGTAGTTACTGACCTCCATCTGCATGAAGAGGGTTGCAGGTACATTAATGGGGGATAAAGACTCATAGGAGTAGAAGTTTGAAAATTATTGGAGTTATTCACTCTTTTTCTGATCCCTTTTGACTTTTGGTCGATCTCCTCGTTCTTCTATGTTTTTTTTTCTTTTACGGTAAATGTTTGATTATCTTTGAAAGAACATGTTTTATTTTAATTGGGTCCGGTTATTTATTTCTCAGTCGGGATTGTATTCTTAACTTTCCTACAAGAAAATGTTATTGTTGAGAATATTCTTGACTTAACTTTGAGTATTTTATTCAAAGTGAAACTTAAACCCATGATCTTTTAATATTTACATATATGTGTACCTTACCTTAACTAGTTAGAATAAGGATAATTGATCCTCGTTCTTCTATGTATTGGACCCTTTGTTCAACCTCATGTCTATTTATTCGCATAATAAAATCTTGAGTAAATTACTATTTGCATCGCTGACGTTTTTTCATTTAACCGTTAGCATCTCTATAGTTTTAAAATTGTCATCTGCCCACTAACGTTTTATGTTATTTTTATTTGAATGTCTGTCGTTTTATTTTTATTTCAATTTGAGTCAAGATAACTAACACTGTTAGTTTTTCTAGTTAAAGTTATTGTTGAAAAGACTAAACTACCCCTAAAATTAAATAAATAAAAAAACTTGTGTGACCCATTCATCAACGTCTTCTTCTTCATTACCAACACACCCATCACCACCACCACAATCTCATCATCATATCCACAGCTTTCAATACCATCTTCGCAACCCTCATCACCACCACGACAGCCACTCGTCACCACCTCGACATCCCTCATCACTACCACCACTAGAGGTGTGCAAAAAACCAAAATAACCGAACCGTAACAAAAATAACCGACGCAACCGAACCGAAATAACCGAAATCGCTAAGAAACGGTTTGACGATTTTTAGAAACTGAATTTTTCGGTTCGGTTTTGGTTTTGCTTGTAAAAAAAATCGATAAAACCGAACCGAAACCATACAACCAAACTTATATATTTAGAGGTGTAATAATACACTTATAAATATTAGTAGCCTATTAGTTACTTATTTAACTTATGTTATCTAAAAGAAAATAAATATTTAGGTTTCAAGAATAATATTAAACTTTTTTTGTTTGAATTAATAGATTAAAATGTTTTATTGAATTTCATGTTCTTATATTTTATGGATTGCATTGAATTTTATTGTCAACTAATTTATAAGAATATATAGATTATATTTAAATATCAACACAATTATGTAAGGCCAAAGTTTTTAGTTTAAATCATTACTTTAAAATATTTTTTTCTTTAGAAACTTGAAGCCCACACAGTAAAACCGAAAAAAACCAAAACCGAACCGAAACCGAAATGAAAACCGAAAACCAAAAAAACCAAAACCAAACGGTTTTAAAAACCTAGAAACCGAAATATTGGTTTTTGGTTTCGGTTTTATGCTAAAACCGAACCAAACCGACCATGCACACCCCTAACCACCACAGTCCCTCCCCCACACACACTTTCTTTTCTCTTGTCATCTCTCCTCCCACTCTTCCCCCCTTTGATCAACTCCACCAGATCCCATTCAACTTCATCTTTCTCCATCACACATCTCTCAAACGCTCAGACCAACTCTCCAGCCTCCACCACCGCCGCCTCACCGTCAACAAAAACCCTCCCTCTCTTCAGAGCCTCATCATCAAACTCCCTCATCGACGGCTTATACGACCCCACCAAATCCTAATGCGCCCCCGCCTTCAACCACTTCCCCAACACCAACAGCGTTTCAGAGTTCATCGCACAGCTCACCACATCCGCCACAGCCACCACCGGCTCTAAATCTTTACAAGCCTCAAACCGCAACCCCTCCATTCCCTTTTCGCTCCTCAATTCCTCCACCAGATTATTCGATTTGCCAGCAATTTGATTCCAAATCATGACACGTTTGATGCTCGGTCGCGTTGTTAAATGAGCTTTGATCAGGTGCGGAGTTAACGATCGGCGAAGGACGGAGGCGGAGCACGACAGAAGTGAGCATGACCGCTGTGGTTCAAGGTGGAGACAGCTCGATTGAAGCTATCGGACACTCCAAAATCGTGATTTTTCAACTGAAACATGCGATTGAGGTGTTCTACAGTTTGAATTCCGACGAAATACCGCCATTGTTGCAGAATAAGAGCTTTGAGTCAGTGATTAGGGTTTGAAGTTTGAATGTTAAAGATAAAGAAGAATTGGGGATGTTGAGGGGTTATAAGGTATAAAGAGGACATATTTTATTTAGTTAATAAGGGTATTTTTGTCATTTTATAAAAATTAACGGAAAAATCTAACGACGTTAGTGTGTTTGACTCAAATGGAAATAAAAATGAAACGTCAGGGGGCAGATGACAATTTTGAAACAGCAAAATGCAAGTTGTCAAAATGGATAAATATTAAGGATGTAAATGATAGTTTACTCTAAAATCTTATTTGCTGGTTGTTAAAAAAATATATTTATTATACATACCGGGCATGCATTTGGTATTAGGGTTGTAAACAACGCGTCAAGTTGAGTAAGGGTGGGTTTAGGCTCGGCTTGTTTAAAAAAAAAAACGAGCCGACCCGTCCCCTTTATCTTTACTAGTCCAAAATGTAAGCTCGGACTCGACTCTTTTATATAAGAGTCGAGCCAAGCTGACTCGCAAGACAACTTGTTTATTTAAAAATAATAATTTAAATTTTTCTTACCAATATTCATATATATAAAAACAAAATAATGATTTTTTATATTCGTTTATCTTAACTCGTTACAATAACAGTAAGATATTGATATTTCATCAACTATGATCATCCTTTTAGGTTCTTTGTTGAAAAGTATCAATTTGACCATATATTTATGATCATATTAAATAATATGACATAAATTTAAATTTTAATTTGCATAAAATAATAATGTAGCCTTTAATTTAAATGAAACAAAGAACGACCCAGCTAATGACCAAGTCACAAGCCAAGCTGGCCCTGGCTTGGGCTCGGTTTGCTTACAAACCAAGCCGATTTCAAAATAGCTTTTTTGAACTATTTTCGAACGAGCTACAAGCTGCAAGCTTGTTGAACATCATTATTTGGTATTAATGGTATTCTAATGTATAATTAGTGTTTTCTTCTTTAAAAATTGATGATTCAAATACTTTTGAGCATTCACAACACTATCTTCTTATTCATCGATCTCTATAATATACTTAAATATCATATTTATTTATATTTATCTTTAAATTTCATTTAATATTCTACATCTCATTTAACGCTTCTCTTTAAACCACATTTTGGTTTCTGTAGAAAGCTTGGAATGAGTTGGTATTCAATAATGATATGCATTCTCATTCAAAGATAACTGAAGATATTGTTCTCCGTGTGCTTGATTTTAAGGTTTCAAGTTCTATGTTTGGGACTTTGGGGTGTTCAAGTTTAGTTTTTTTTTTTTTTTTTTTTTTTTTTTTTTTTTTTTTTTTTTTTTTTTTTTGTAATAATGAGTGTATCTATTTTGTTCTTTCTATTTAGTAAGTCCATGTTTTATATCGTCAAGCTTCCCGTTAGCTCATGTTTTTCAAAATTTATCAGCTGTTAAATAAGAAAATCAAATCCAATAACAACTCACATAATTTTCTTTCATAGGGAGCTAGTTAACTCGCATCTATAGAATATAGTTTCTAGGCGAGTGAGACCTCAAATATGCATAATATAATTGTGTGAAAAGTAAAAACATCCATTCACATAATTTATAAAAAGGCATTCATCATATCAAAAACTGATTTATGAAGTCATGATCATCATATGATTTTGTAAAGATATATCATCTCATAGTAAGAAAACACAATGTTCACAATTAATTACATGTAATCATGTATATACGTTCTTCCACTTGAGATGACCACCAAGTTATATTACATACTAATTTACGTGCATTATGGTAACTCACAAACTCAGGATCTTGCCATGTGTGATATTTAAAGTTTAAAATTTTGACAGATTTATACAAGAAACAACCGTTTAGACAAAATTGTGTTTAATTTAGTGTAATTATCTTACTATTTGTTCACTTCTTCATGCATAATGAAGAAGCTAGATTGTTTTTCCTCTAATCAAAAATGGACATTTGGTCCACTCATATTCTTTATATTTATTTTTGTTATAACTTTTAAAATATGATGTTTTATTAGATTTCTAATATATCTTTACGACGTGTTTATTTTTATCTACTTATTAGTGTAAATTTCATTCAAAACTAAATTGTATGTGATAATATATAAATAACCAAAACACAAACGTGTACAAGTGATTAAAGCTGCTTGAAGATTTTATGTTTATAGTGTTTTTGTTGTACTCTTACGACCTTTAACATGTAAAAGTGTATTTTTCACTACACATTTTACTTTTATCAAGATTATGATTGTAAATTTTATTCTAGAGATTAATATATATACATATATATGCGCATCGTTAAAATGAAGTCTTACAAAATTTTCCAATTCTTTACACTAGCCTTCCACACTAATTAAGGATGAACATTTTATTTTGGATTTATGCAGAAAATTAGAGCCAAACATTGGTCACACAAATAAAATCAATTTGACTATAAGGAAAATGTTAGCTTTTTGATTCTCGTACATCAACTTATAATGCTAATCATCGGCGCAGTTATACTTCGTGAACAGAGTGTAGAAAACTAAAAATTAAATCCTGGATAATCTGATAGTCGTGTGATTAATTTTAGACCAAAATTATTCGGTGGTTCACCTGAATATCTCAATCGGATACAACCTAGATGTTGATCAAGATCAAATTATGTATTTATGTGTGTGTTTTTGAACCAGAAGAAGAAATTCGAGAGATTGACCAAAATTATAAATCAATTTGATTTCAGGAGAATGGAAGAAACTGTCGTTTGATAGTTTTTATTCTCAATTCAAATGACTAAAAATGCACATTTTTCCACTTAAAATTTCATATCTGAAATTCTGGAAAATCAATTTTAAATGCATTTTATAATGAAACTATTTTTACCGCACTAAGAAACTGCCATGGACCCCGCTAGGGACTGTCGAACCCTTGGACCCCGCTACCAAGGGCGCTACCCACGGACCCCCGCCAAAGAGGTGTTGCCCCCTTGAAACCCCCATTGTTTAGGATCTTCGCCTGTAAGAAGTTTTTCAATCGAATATCACGATAAACTCAAACAAGTGTGCACTCCGCATCTACTGACTTGTTTGATTGATATTATGATCACATTGTTTATCAGTCAATCCAATTACACAATAATATCTAACATGTGCGTTTCCAAGTAAAAACCTCATATTTACTAAGATAAATAACAAGTTTATACCAAACAAATAAGTAACATGTAGCGTCACTTGCTAATATTCTGCAAGTCCACCATTATTTTTCTTGTTTTGTATTTATTATTAAATACTACGCATAAACTAAATTATTAAAATGACTGTTTGTATTAATACGTAAACTAGTTAAAAAACAAACCATGATACCCTATATTATTATTTTAAATCCTTAGTTCTCAAATATGATTTTTTTATAAACCAAATGAAGTGTAATTAAATCTTTATTTGCTTGCATGGGTACTATTATCATGTGAAATAGTTGGTCAACAATCATGAGTTTATTCATTTTGTATTACATAGATAATTGCGTATTGTATTATATATTAAGTTATGCTCAATATTGAGTGTTTTTTAAATATAGGAAATTAAATGAAAATGATAATTATGGTTATTTTAATAGGATGAGTTTTAAAAATATACAACACGAGTTACTTCAACATTATGGTGATATGTTAGTTTTAAACAGAAACACAATTTAATCCAATTTGCAAACTAAACATCATATAGGTATGTTTACTTATATGTGGCTTTAGACACGTAATACATTGTCTTTGAGATAAATAATATAAGGAATATTATATTTAGTTTTCGAGATTTGCTAAATTCTTTTCGAAAATTGTAGGTGCAGTCGTGGGAACCTTGATTGAGAATATATTTAATAAAATTGTCAAAATCAAAACAATAATCATGATTGGAAACTAATCATTTCTAAACTTCTTCCTCAATTGTATAAACTTTGGACAATGTTAGGCCACAACAGGGATTCCTAACATAAAACGTCATTATTCACTTGAATTATAAAAGCAAATGAACACAAAACACAAGATTTATCACGATTGGAGTGAATACATCCAATCTCACTAATGATGGTGGTGATCATCCTTACAACTTCACAAATCGTCTTACCAATGATGCTATGATAACTTTTACAACTCCTCCCACTAATATGGTGGTGATCATCCTTACAACTCGTGTTACTAATATAGGTGATGATAACAGTCACCTTTTAAAGTATAACAAAAGCTCTTTTTTTTTGGACCAGCAAAAAGACTATATATTAATAAGCTAGCAAGAAGCTAAAAGAAATTCAATAAAAAGGAAATACTAAAATTACACTAAAAAAGCCAATCCAAAGTTGAGAGTTCTGCCTTATGCTTAACTCAAATCAAACATCATAAGTTTTTATATGTAGAGAGCATATTTGACGCTGACATTAAATTCATCCAGTTTTTATGCATATAATAAATTTGAGTTAATTTTTGAATTTAATTTGAAGGACAAAAGTGCAGCATCCACGTAAAATTTGAACCAACTTTGTAATTTTATATAGTTTGGGGATCAAATTTGCATTGATTACACATAAAATTTGGATTAACTTTACAGTTTTAAAAGTTTGGAGACTAGTAATTTAATCAAACTATAGAGAACGTTTATGCAATCTTCTCTTTCATCAAATTACTTAGAACATAAGCTTGATGAATGGCAAAAAAAAAAAAAAAAAAAAAAAAAAAAAAAAAAAAAAACAACACATAATATTAAAGAGAGAGGGGTTCAAATGAAAATGGCTTTAATACTAAAAATTATAAGAAATAATCTCAATCTTCACTTTTTCTGATCAATAATTGAAGTCAAATTGCAAGAAATAAGTTTGTTAGATGTGTATTTTAAGCATGATCACTTTGTTGACTTTTTTCAACCCCGCAACATGGGTTTATTTTAAGTTAATAACATTTTTGTTATAAAAGTTACACCATACAAACAAATATTTTTTTTAATCTTTAAAACGAGTATAACATCGCTATATAAAAATTTTATATTTTTATGTTTTTAAGCTTATATGATTTATTCTTGTCATTATGTATTTAGTCCAGTTTATTGTGTTTTTTTATTAGTTGTTGTGTTTTTCTGAATAAAATAGTAATTCTAAGAGAATATAATGGCGAAATAATACTTGTTGTCTGTTGTATATTTTTTGTATGTAAAACACTATAATAAATTAATAACTAATTAATCTATGCATAAAAAAATGATAAAAACAACCCAAATGATAAAACAAAAAACATAATGATAAAATGGCTTATTTTTGTTCGTCATTGTGTTATCCTAAAAACTATAAGATTTGAAAAATACATTGATAAATAACATAATTATCTACTTCTAATTGTAAAACATAATAATAAGATAATAATAAATTTACATAATATATAAAACACAATGATAAAATGACTCATTGTGTTTTTTGCTCGTCATTATACGTTATCATAAACATTATGAGTTTTGAAATACATAATAATAATTAACATAATTGAAAAACACAATGATAAAAATAACATGAAATGGTATAAAATGTAAAACATAATGATTAAACATATTCGATATAATAAACTGATATTTAACATAATAACCTAACGTATTTGACACAATGACTAAATTTCATCCCATTGAAAAACAATTGAAGGACACATGTCAAACTTAAAAACCTTCTTAAGCTTTTTGGATTAAACATATTTTTTTACTATAACCTCGTCCTACTGTAGAATCTTTTAACCAATTAACCTTATAATAAAGTTAAATTGGGGTTATGATTATCGTTACTATTTAGTGTGATTCCTTAACTAAAAGTAGCTAAGTAAATAAACAACAAAGATTACATAGATACATACATGAAAAGATAATATTTTTTACATCTTAACTTGATCTTCCATGGATGTTGTGCGAGTGTTCTCTGGCGGTTTGCAACTTCCTCATTAGTGGGGAGGTCTTTAGTAGTAAGTTGTTCAACAGTTGCAACTTGTGTTTTGAACGTTTTTACTAGTAAACTTTTCAATTCGTAGTTCAACATTGAAGTAATGTTTGATATATAGGAATGACACGTGAAAGGAATGGATCACTGTAAGAGAATTTTTTTTTTTTTTTATCTTCAGTACTAACATTCCATCAGCAACAAGTTAGTTATTCTCATCGGTATTATAAACCATTAAACCATATTAAAAGCAAACCCTTTAATGTTAACAACTTGTCATGAGTAGCAAATTTTTTTGGCAATTCAAGTCTAACATGCTATCAACAACAAGTTGGTTATTCTTTGTAGGATTACTTCATATCTGTATAACCTCATATGTAATAAGCCTATTGTTGCCGACAGAGGCTTTGTCAGAGTTACCTACTTCCTCTATCAAATCTTAGATTCGTAAGATCTTATTCGCTTTTACTCGCTCGAAGAGATGTTTGGACGCACCGGACCCTTATCAATATATATTGGACTTATACGGAAATATACATTTAAATGTTGATTACCCAAATCAAATCAATTTGACTCTAAGAAACTTGTTAATTTTGGATTCTTCTATACTAACTTCTGATGCCTGTCCTTGCTCCAACTATATTTCATGAAAACGAAGTTCCAGATTTTTTTCAAGTAACCCATTAATCCAATATTTTCCAACAATCAAGATCAATATGAATAATGACTACAATAACATTTTTTGTGGTAAAATGATGTATTTTTTAAATAAAGGATTAATATAAGTTTGAAGCCAAAGAAAATTTGATTAAAAAAAAAAAATTCTTCCTTAGATGATTCAACTTTGATTGGTTATATGGATATAGATTCTGTTATATATATTCTTTGCATTTATTTTGCTAGAATTGATATCATTTGAAGTGAAATTAGTGGTTCGAATAATTTATATACGAAAATTCGTTATTAATATTATTTGGTAATTTGACCATTAATTGGAGAGTTAAAAGAAAAACTTAGGGGAAAGTAATGTTTCAATTATCATTTTGGATATCGTGGAAAATAATATCATCTAAAAGGGTCCACCTTTTTCCGTACATATAGTGTACAAACATGAAAAATCATATCTATGATTAATTGATACCAAACGTATCTTGTTTTATAATTCGGGTAGCTTCGGTACAATATTTGTACCGAAGTATATCATACGAGGGTCTTATGCCCACGCGATCAAATTACACTATTTTAGATGGGTCCGTGCTAGAAAACTCCAAGTTGGATAGTAAGCAAGTTTGGTTGGTCTTGGAAATTTAAATTAATATCTTTAAGCATCATCTTGTTTTCTTTTGGCTTCTTTTTGTTGTTGATGGTGATAGATTGTCTTGAAGTGTCACAAAAGATAAGAAGAGATGGTGACCTAAAGAAAAGTGTGAATCAGTGAGAGATCCTTAGAAAGGGATTTGACACAAAAAGTTGCAATTCCCATTTTGGTATCAAGAGAAATGCATCAATCTCACTTACCAATTGAAGAGAAACCTATGCCATTCATCACTATTGCCATTTTTGTTTCTTATTTCCGAGATAAAATCTTTGTTGGATTTACTTTGTTTCTTCAAATGGTTAAAAGATTTTCGGTCATTAAATAATGTACCACTTTTAAAGCATAACATACAAGTCACAACTTGTTCTTTTTTTATTTGTGCATGTTTTAATTTTTAAAGGAAGTGGTTGTACTTGTGGTTTAGTAGTGGAAGTACCAAGTTAATACACAAGATAACATCATTGTGAGATTTAGATTCTGTTTGGTTTTCAAACGTAATTAGTTTAGGAAATGAGGGATTGGTCTAATAGTAAGAAAGAAGTCCTATAATTAAGAGATTGTAGGTTCTAACCTCACCAAAAATAAAAAAGTTGTTAAAAATTGTTTTACGACCTTGCACACTACGTCGTGTTATAGCGCGAGTCATTTAATTGTTTTATATGTTATCACTTATCAACCCAATTGTTGTTTAAAAAGTTGACATTTTCATTCATTTTTGTTAATTTAATTGATTGTGTTTGTTAAGTTACAATATTTAAGTCATTATACAAGTAATTTAGTTTAAAATTTTATTTGTATAATGACTTAAATGTCCCTAACTTAACAAACATAATTAATTAATTTAACGAGAATGGATGAAAATAACAACTTTTTAATAAGCTAGGGACCCAGAAGAAAAGAAAAATAATTTTAAATAAAATAGATAAAACAAACAAAAACGCAGGGACGAAAATAACAATTAACTCTTATAGAAATTTAAGAAAATAAAAATATTTTATGTGTGGTGTGAGGTATGGAGAGTGTGTATGGGGTACAAAGTTATAAAAATATACGAGAAAAATACATATATTATGTGTGTGTGGAGAGGGTGTGGTGTGTGAGGGTGAAAGTGGGGATCCAAAATTAACTAGCCAAGATATGAACCAGACAACCAGTGACCACCTGGTTGATGAGGTAACACATTAACCAACCATGCTTTTTAACATTTGTGAATGTATTTTGTAATTGGAAAAAAAGTTGTTTTTTCCATTATAAAATTAGTGATAGTATAATAAAAGTATAAAACTAGATCGGCCATAGAAATAGATTTCAAACAAAACGAAGGAACGTAACAAATAAAAAAGGAAAAAAGTACAATACAATTTCTTAAAAACTACAACGTGTAATAGTAATCAAGATGTTAACACGTATTTTTATTATCAAAATTTGGTTGAGAAAATTTTGGTAGTGTTCATCGTTCTCAACTTCCATCTTTTTTTAAAACACTCATCACTTTTAAATACAACATTATTATTTAAAAAAATTATACCATAAAGATAAGCATTTTTATCTTTGTAACACGTATAATGTTGATATAAAACAACAAAGTTTTTTTTCATGTTTCTTAGCTTATTGTGTAATTTCGTCATGTCAATATGTAATCTTCTGAATTGACGATGATTACGTGATTAACTGATAAGAATTACATAATAAACTGAAAACGTAAAAAATTATAATTTTTAGCATTGTGTTATTTGAAAATCACCATTTAAAAAAAACAAAATACATAACATAATGGTCAACATTAAAAACAATGATCAACATTATACATAATAGATAACACAATGACCAGCACTATATTTGATTATCAGTATAGAAATAATGAGCTGATTGACAAGGATTACACGATAACCTGTTCAAAATTACATAACAACATGTTCAAAATTACACAGTGAACTGGAAAATGTAAAAAAATTACATTTTCAGCATTGTGTTATTTAAAAATTATGAGTTTATAAAAACATAATGATTAACATTAGACACAATGATCTGATGAATATTATATATTGAGCTGAAATAACATGAAAAAAAACTTTGTTTTTTATATTCAGCGGTGTTTTAAAGATAAAACGTTTGTTTTTGTGATGTTTTTCTTAAAAAATGATGTTGTATGTAATAGTTATGAGCATTTTTTTTAAAAGATGAAACTTGAAAAAGTGACTAAGACGAAAATATACATGTTCAATAATTTAAAGTTTTAATTATTTACCATTTTGCTATCGAATTTTTTTAGCATTTGGTTCTAAAACCTCATTGTTAATAATCCTCTCTCCTTTCTTATTTTTTTCCCCTTTAGAATAACTCGACCCCATAAAAAGTTTATATATGATATGAAAGGTTCAAATAAGAACTATATTTAGCCTAAGCATCCTAAAAATGATTTTTTTTCACCTGAAAACCAACATAAACAATCTTCGTTTGAACCTTCTTCTATTTACGATTGTTTTCTTTATTTTGTTTTTGAGTTAAAAGATTGAGGTTTTGAATAAGCATCAGCTGAAAATGCATAAAACAAAAATATATTAATACATCTCGCTATATTATTTTGTTTAATGAGTTCTATTAAACCCTTTGATTTCATTTCATTCGTATAATGTTTTTTGATCGAATTAACTATAATCTATCAAAATAATTAAATTTTAAGGAATCTAAATGTAAAGAATTAAAATATGTTAAAGGTATAGTTGTAGAATCAAATAGATGATAATAAAATCAATAAATAATAATAAGTATAGTTTTAGAATTAGTATAACAATAAACTAAAATAAAAATTGTACAAATTATAATTCTAGTATTATACAACAATTATGATAAAGCTTATATTATAATTATCACTAGAGAAAAGTACTTTTGTATAGCCAAAATCCTTATATTCCAAAACAATATATACTTTTATGAAAAGGAGTTGGATTTTGCTTTCTAGGTTACCTTGAAAACAATGGTTGGAAAGCGAATAAAGATAATGTATGAAACACATTTTGTTAAGGGGTGTAATGATGAAACTAATAAAAGTTGTGGGGTTGAATTGAAAGTAATAATGAAACTTAATTAATTAATCAATTGAAAATGGGGGATACGATCAAGAAGCAAGTGCACGGAACCGAATACACAATAACTGAATGGAGATATCGAAATAATTATGCAACCACATCTATCATTTTTTTCGTATTCAATATAAGTTTATATAAAATACAATTATTTATAAAATACTTTTGTTTCTCTAAATAATAAAGTGTCGTTTATCAAAGTTTAAACTGTGTAAAAAGTGTTACAAACCCGGATTCGTTAGAGGTTCCTTGTCTTTAATATTTTGGTTTATACATATTCAAGAGTACTATAGTGATAAACAATTTATCCCACTCTAATAAAAGTCTTGATTTTACTGATTTCTTATCTTAACCTCCTGAAAGAAACTCTGAATCTATGATATTTTAGAAACGCCCTCTTGCACTTCTGAACATGGGACTGTAGTACTAAATGAACATTGTTGTGTCATAGTATGTGTGTATTATCACAAGGACTTGTCTCTATTTTAAAAATAAAATAATAAATAAACATAAACACGTAATGGGTTCAGGTTCGAACCTTGATGTCACCAGATCTACAAACTGTAGCTTTATAATCTGTAGATCCTGTTAGTTTGCAGGATATTTACAAGCTTTATGAGTCGACGGGAAGAAACATGTTTATTAATCGGTAAACGTGAATAGAAAAGTACGGAGAAAGAAGAGGGAATGTTTAACAACACGAAGCAATAGAGACCACAAGATGTTTGCCTTCATTTATTTATTTCTTCAAAAAAAGACAAGTACTTGCATTATTATCGTGAATGTACACGTACTACAACACAACAATGTTCATTTAGTACTACGGTCCAGTGTTCCAGAGTTGCACGAGGGCCTATCTTTTGTACTCTTCTGTTTTGGGCCCTTTAACTTTCCTGTTTCTACATTTAATGCCCCTGTTATTCTCTTGTCTCTCTATTTAAGTCTTTATCCTTTTCTAGTATACTATTAGTACCAACTTACTATTCATAAGGTTTGACCTAAATATATATATAAATAATCACTTTAATAGATTTGTTTTAACATAATAATAATATTATTAGACGAATACTTAAAAATCTTAAAGATATCTATCATCCACTTGTATAACGACATGTGACAGCACAATAGAAATTTGTATGAAATTGTGCGACTGCACACTTCATTAAATGAGAATATGACACGTGATAGTGCTAGTAGAGATTTTTCAAAATATTTGAGCTCAAATTCATGAGATAACTCTTCAGCCAATAATGAGATGTCACATGACATAACTAATCGTGACTTCTGATAGCGACGAATCCAGAAAGACCCAAGGGTTATATTTTTACAAATTTGATAGTTTTACTTCCTTATTTCCATCCTATTCTAAACAAGAAATTGATACTCTTTTGCATGCTTATTCTTAATAATTTAAGATAACTTTATTTTGTATAAAACCATTTCAATTACCTGTTAAATTGAAAATTAAAATAATGGTCAATAAGTTGCATAAAATATTATCTCTGTTTTAAAAACCATATTTACTAGAAGACATGGTAAATAATGTAGAAAAAATTGCTAAGGGTGAAACAGTAGTGTGACGAGGTATGATGTATGTCAAAATTAGGATTTGGTCAAATTTGGAGATATATGAAAAAATATAAATAAAAATTAAAAATTATAAAAAAAAGGTTGCGTAAATTATTAGGAAACCAATGGATGATTGATTGCACGTGTGGGTACGTGGAAAAGGAATCCCCGTGCAACTGTCTTTTTCATTTACAGGAACGCCCAACATGCTTTATTTAAATAAATTATTATTTAATTAATCACATAAATATTAGAAAAAACTAAATTTGTAGATTTATAATTTTGTTTTGTGAAACAAATATTCAAGGTAAATAATTTTTAGAAATTCTGACAACTATTTATTAACGCTGTATAACATATGCCATGTTTTGTCTTAGCTACTTTATTTTTGTGTTACCACATCTACCACACATGAGAGTTTTCTAATTATTTTGCATCCTTCGATTTAAAACTTAAAAGTAAAACAAAAATTCACTTTCTGCATCTAATAATATTCATCTATAATTTTGAGGATCAACGTATAGTTCATTATAAAACTCCGATTGAGGGTTTATCATCAAAAAACTTCGCTTAAAGTAAGAATACATAAAACATAATTTTTAAATATGCGTAACTATATATATTCTTTTTGTACGGCCCTAATATAATCCTAAAATACACTAAATTAAATCTATTTTATGCTTTAAATGAGTCTTGAACCTAACATCTTATAAATGAGGGGCATGTACCTCTGTCATTAGACTATATTAGTGGTTGTATATGCGTAAATATATATTATTAAACATTAAAATACTCTTATAAACGGAACAATTAAAAGAAATATCTAAAAAAAAGCTTTATTCCTCGTCCTCATCCTCATCTTGGTTTCGTGGTAAACTCTAGTTTAAATTTCACAAAATATAGACGAGTTTTCTAAGTAATTCTTAATTTTAGTTATTAGTGTTTGAAAATATACATTAGTAAAGTTTAAAGTGTAGCCGGAAGAAGAGGACCATTAATTATTACATTGTACGACGGGAAACTTGGTTTGGGAGGAAGTGTGGAAATTGAATAAAGCTAGAAAATGTACACTTAAAGAAACACGGGGATTCTCAAAAGATTTAAGGGGCAATTCACATTAGAGCATTCACTGATTGTTTTCTATATATATATATATGAGTATGAGTAGATATGTTATATTATAAGAATGGTTGTATGTGACTATAAGTAGAAAAGATAGAAAATTTATAGGGATTGTATCGTGTTTGAAAAAACACGATACAAAAACACGATACAATCCCTATAAACTTTTTAATATTTTTGAAAATGGTTATGAGTGTATGAGAGAGAAAATATAATGATAAATATATAAAAAAATATTATTTAATTATAAAATAATTAAAAAATAATAATTTTAATGTAATTATAAAGAAGTTCATTTTCAATGGCCACGTTGTGTTTATTTGGAAATCAAGACATGAGGTGATCGATGGGGATCAAGTGGAGAAATATATATGTGGTTGATGACATTAAGTCTAAAGTGTTTAAGAGCATTCACAATTTATCTTCTATCCCATCCTTATAATTACATTAAATATCATTAATTTTTCTTTCTTATTTTTAATTAAATAATATATTTTCATACATTTATCATTATATTTTATCTTCATCCACTAATAATCACTTTCAAAAATATTAAAAAATTTATAAGAGGATCAAGTGGAGAAATATATATGTGGTTGATGACATTAAGTCTAAAGTGTTTCAGAGCATTCACAATTTATCCTTTATTCTCATCCTTATAATTAAATTAAATATCATTAATTTTTCTCTCTTATTTACAATTAAATAATATTTTTAATTAAATAATATTTTTTATATATTTATCATTACATTTTATCTCTCATTCACTAACAACCACTTTCAAAAATATTAAAAAAGTTTATGAAGGTTGTGCCATGGTTTCTTAAATATGAAAAAACACGGTACAATCCTTATAAATTTTCTATCTTTCACTCACAATCACTTACAACCATCCCCCATAATATAGAGCATCCTCTCATATATATAGGGAACGGGTTGTGAATGCTCTCTTTTTCTTTGTAATTTTATTTTTTTTTCTATATATATATATTAATATGCCTCCAGCAAGATAGGTATAGTGCAGGAGCGCTCACATTTTTTGGCTTACTCTTGCACTTGAATTTTAAAATTCGGATTTTGTACCCTTGGCCGCTTAGAAGTGGATTCGAACCACTGACACAAGGATTTTCAGTCCTTTGCTCTAACCAGCTGAGCTACCTGAACCACTTTCTTATAAGATGTTTTATTCATCGAATAACGTCCTACCTTACCACTTGACTAGTAAAAAACTCTTGTGCTAAAAAAATAAATAAAAAATCAAGAAAATAAAATAGAATCTAATTTATATACAGGCATTTCTTAAGATCTCTTCGATGGTTGAATGGTGTGATTTTAGTTTTGCTTTTAATTTGTTTGTAATTTTTTTTATTTTTAGCAATTTGCTCGTGTCTGTAATACAATATTCCTTCTTTGCGGTTAAGACAATTTAAGTTTATGGGAAACAAAAGAATAATGAGTCACTAAAAAGAGACACTGAACTCGATTTATTAATTGAAATATCATAAACGAAGACAAACGTGAAGACAAATGTAAATTAAATAACTTTTTACATACAATTTATTAAAGGAGATTTGTATGACCCAAAACTATATATTTTTGTCATGTTAGATGGACTATTGCATAGGAATATCAAAGTGCTCTATAGTTATACACATACGTCCTAATTGTTTTTTGCATGATTTTGGAAAAAAAAAAGCACAAAGTAAATAAACTACACACATATGTATTATAGTTCTTTACATAACATGTATGTAATAAAGGCAATTTGTAGCTGTCGCGGGTTCTTGCAATATTTAGAGTTCTTAACACACAAATTCCCTATATATCAATACATACATACATACCTATATACATATATACGTATGTAAATACATATGTTGTGTGTTTGTGTGATAAAATTACATAACACAAAAGAGAATGACATATATATTTAAGAACTAAATTGCAAATATGTAACAACGTACTTATATTGTATATTCTACTATATAAACATAAAAAGTAGACAAACTTGTAAATCAACATTAATTTTAAGACTTCTAAAACATCTTTTTTTACGTAGAGTACAACTGTTGTATGCATGTATATCTAAATTGTCATCATTTATGATGAATGCATTGAATGTGAAAGTAGTAATTATGTTAAATAAATACAACCATATATCTAACTTCCTATTTTATACTAACTAAAATTTTACATTATTATTTGTACATATTTTGTTTACTCTTATACTTAATACTTAAGTGTGTTTGCAAAATAGACACAAGCTTTAAAATGTAAACTTACACCATGACCCTTGGTCTAATTATTTTAACCTTCCTCTACGTTTTAACCGTGAAAATGACCATACTTCTACATCTTCTAGAACTTCCTTTGCTTGTTGTTGAAGATCGTAAGATTTCTTTCTTTCCAAATACATCACATGGAGGTTGATGAACAATAAATCGAAATTACGGGTGAAACAATAACAAGAACTCTCAAATCTTATTATGAAGAAAAGAATACAATGAAGAACAAGAAACAAGAATCATCTCTCAAATGATCACCTCACAACTCATATATATATATATATATATATATATATATATATATATATATATATATATATATATATATATATATATATATCTTTCGAAGCTAAACCCAAAACTTTCAAAGCCAACATAAAACTTCCAAAGCCAACTACCTCTAACAACTATATTACAACTAACACCTCATAACTAAACATTAACATGTTTAGTCCCTGTAGTTATTAATAGATATAATAACCCAAAAAATAATCACTTTGAGTAAATGACATATTCAGTCCATGAAGTTTAATCCACATTTCCAACAATCTCCACATTGGATTAATCTTCACTCAATGTTTAAGATCTCTAAACAATACTCAAACTTAGGACCTGGTAATGATTTTGTAAGCATATCAGCATCATTATCAAGAGTATCAACTTCTTTAATCTCAACCACTTTAGCCTTCACCACATCTGTAATGAAATACAACTTCATTCTTACATGTTTAGTCCTTTCATTATGCACTTGATTTCTAGCCAGCTGCACAACACCTCTATTATCACACAAAATCACATTACTAGTCAAGTTAATGCCCAACTCAGTAACTATACCCTTTAACCAAATAGATTCCTTGACAGCTTCTGTAAGGGCTACAAACTCAGCTTCAGTAGTTGATAAAGCAACTATTGATTGCAAAGTTGCCTTCCAACTAATCGCACTTCCAAATAAAGTGAAAACATACCCTGTCATAGACCTACCATTGTCTAGATCCTTGGCAAAATCACTATCAACATAGCCAAGTAGAGTAGTTTCAGCACTATGATCCTTTCCAAATACTAACCCAACTTCTTTAGTACCATTAAGGTATCTAAACATCCATTTCACTACCTCCCAGTGAAGTTTTCCAGGACATGCAATGTATCTGCTTATAATACTAGCTGCATAAGCTATATCTGGTCTTGTGCAGACCATCAGATACATCAAACACCCAACTGCATTAGCATATGGAATTTTATCTATCTGAATTCTTTCTTCCTCAGATGTAGGTGAATCCCTTTTAGACATCTTAAAATGTTGAGCTAGAGGTGTAACCACTGGTTTAGACTTTTCCATACAAAAGCTCCTTAGAACCTTGTTGATATAACCAGTTTGAGTCAACTTCAACTGTCTCAAACCTCTATCTCAGTTTATTTCCATACATAAAATCTTCCTAGCAGCTCCAAGTTCCTTCATATCAAACTCACACATCAGCAACAGCTTCGTTACTTGGATCTATCCTTGCTTTTACAAGCCAATAACATATCATCAACATACAGGAGAAGATACACAAATTCTCCTTTAGTGTACTCTCTATAATACACACAATTGTCATAACAACTCTTTTTAAATCCCTGACTGACTGTGTACTCATCAAACCTGAGATACCACTGCCTTGGTGATTGCTTAAGTCCATACAATGACCTCTTAAGCAAGCACACCTTGTCTTCTTGACCCTCCACCTCAAACCCAGGTGGTTGCCTCATATAGATGATCTCATCCAATGATCCATGTTGGAATGTTGTTTTAACATCTAATTGCTCCAATTCAAAATCAAATTGAGCAGTTAATACTAATAACAACCTGATGGATGTATGTTTAACAACTGGTGAGAAGATTTCATTGTAATCCACACCTACCTTTTGTGTGAACCCCTTTGCAACAAGTCTTGCTTTAAACCTAGGTGGTTCACCCTGCACACCCTCCTTCAACTATATAACCATTTGCAGTCAATTAACCTTTTGTCTTTAGGCTTATCAACAAGGACCCATGTCTCATTCTTATACAGAGAGTTTATTTCATCCTTTATAGCCTTAATCCATCTTTCCTTATCCACTGATCTCACAGCTTCATGGAATGATAAAGGCTCTATAATGCTCTCTTGCTGTGCAGACATAAACACAAATGCGGACAAATCTTCAGTATTACTTGATCTATATCTAACCGGAGGAATGATAGACCTTCTAGTTCTATTCTTAGCTAAGCTATATGAAACAGAACTAGATGGTCCCTGTGTAGTAACTCCTTCGGCATTGCCATCAGAGTTACCACCTGACTTGTCGTTGTCAGATGAACCAGGTATTGAGTCTCCTCTTGACTCATCATTCCCCACCTCAATTATAACCACATGATCATCAATACTTTCACTATTATTACCTGCATTCTTCAATAGGTCCTTATATAATATTTCCTCATTAAAGGTTACATCTCCACTCACCAATACTTTCACCTCTTCTTTCTCCATTGACCACAACCTATATCCTGTTACCTCATTTAAGTACCCAAGAAATATTCATTTGATAGCTCTAGGCTCAAGTTTATCCTTTTTAACATGAGCATAGGCCAGAGAACCAAACACTTTCAAGTTGTTATAGTCAACGTTAACACCTGACCATTTCTTCGTAGGAACCATCATGTTTAATGCTGATGAAGGTGATCTGTTAATCAAGTATGCTGCTGTGCTCAATGTCTCTGCCCAAAATTTCTTAGGCAGTCCTGACTCATATAACATGCATCTTACTTTATCAAGTAATGTCCTATTCATCCTCTCAACTAATACATTCTATTGAGGGGTACCAGGAACTATCAAGTGTCTTGTCAAACCTTGTTCTCTACATAACTGATCAAACTCACCATTACAAAACTCTAAACCATTGTCTGTTCTCAGTTTCTTACTTTCTTTTCAGTCTGAGTTTTTATCATGGTTTTTCACTCCTTAAACTTTGCAAATGTTTCATTTTTATGCTTCACAATGAACACCCAAAGTCTTCTAGAGTAGTTATCAATTATTGACAAGAAGTAATGACCTCCACTTAATGATGCAGTTTGAGTAGGTCCCCATAGATCAGCATGAACATATTCCAAGATACCCTTAGTAAAATGTTTTCCTTTAGTGAATTTTACTCTATGAGATTTACCCAGTATGCAATGTTCACAGAACCCAAACTCACATCCTTTTAAACTAGTGACTACATCTTGTTTGATTAACTCAGCCCTAAACCTTGACCACTTATATGGCCTAATCTTCTATGTCACAACATAGATAGATTTCCAGTCTTAGCTGCCACCATAGACACAAGGCTACTACTAGCATGACCATCTAGTAGATACAGGTTATTACCAGTCCTAGACCTAGTTAACACTACCATAGAACCTTTAATGACCTTAGCCTTGCCTTTTCTCAAACTAATACTGTTCCTAGCCTTTTCAAAGGTTTCTAATGAAATCAAATTTTTAGTTAGTTTAGGAATATACCTTACATTCTATAATTCCACTATGGTGCCATTGTTCAGACTCAGGACTATTGAACCATAGCCTTGAATTCTACATGCTCTATCATCTCCCATCTTCACTTCACCAAGATCTTCTATCTTTAAATCTTTGAAGTGATCTTTATGAGGACTCATGTGATATGAGCACCCTGAGTCCATTATCCATGACTCATTATCAACTCCCTAAGACACCATTAACACCTCAGAACTTTTATACCCATCTGATGATGGTTTTGGGGATGAAATGCATTGGTTCTTATATCCATGACTTTCATTTTTCTTGTTCTTTCTTTTTGGACATTCCCTCTTGAGATGTTTCTCAGATTGACAGATATAGCATCTTCTTTTGAACTTGGACTTTGACCTGTGTTGGCTCTTGGACCTACTTCTTTGTTTAGACCTTCCTTTGACTAGAAGTCCACTGCTGCTTGTTTCTTCTTGGTTTTCTGATCTTTTCTTTAACTCTCTTGAGTTAACAGCTGACAATACCTCTTCCATTGTTAATGTCTCTCGTCCATACATAAGGGTATCAACAAAGTGCTCATATGACTGGGGCAAAGAAGTCAAGAATATCACAGCTTGATCTTCCTCATCTAAAGTAACATCAATGTTTCCTAGATCCGGTATCAACTTATTGAATTCATCTGTATGATCTTTAATTGTTTTACCTGCGGTCATATGAAACATATACAACCTCTTCTTTAAGTACAGACGATTGGCCAATGACTTTGTCATGTAAAGACCTTTTAATTTCACCCAAACTCCAGCAGCAGTTGTCTCTTTCGAGACTTCCCTTAACACCCGGTCTCCCAAACTCATGATGATTGCACTATGTGCCTTTTCCATCATCTCTTTCCACTTTTGTTGAATCTCTAGTGCCTTTTCAGGAGTTGTGTTTGCAGGGATCATCGCTTCACCGCCTTTTAAAGAATCTACAACTCCCTGATGCACCAAAAGGGCCCTCATCTTCAACCTCCATAATCCGAAATCATTTCTACCATCGAATTTCTCCAATTCGAACTTAGTAGACACCATGATGTTCACCGGAATTCTTCCAATCAAGCAATTTCACCCTTGATTGATTTCGATTGCCTTTCACGATTTGGATCGCTGAATTTTGATTTCGAGCCGTAGCCTTGGCTCTGATACCAATTGATGAACAATAAATAGAAATTACTCGTGAATCAATAACAAGAACTCTCAAATCTTATTATGAAGAAAAGAATACAATGAAGATAAAGAAACAAGAATCATCTCTCAAATGATCACCTCACATTTCATATATATATATCTTCTGATATATATCTTCAGAAGCTAAACCCAAAACTTCTGAAGCCAACATAAAACTTCCGAAGCCAACTACCTCTAACAACTATATTACAACTAACACCCCATAACTAAACATTAACATGTTTAGTCCTTGTAGTTATTAATAGACATAATAACCCAAAAAATAATCACTTTGAGTAAATGACATATTCAGTCCCTGAAGTTTAATTCATATTTCCAACAGAGATCATAAGTGATAAGAATAGGTTTAAGAGTTATTTTCTTCCTGATTGCAACTGCTCATGTATCCTTGGTCCTCATTGTTCCATTCTTAATCCACAGTTCCATTCTAGAAGCTTCCACCATGACAATACTCCATTCTAGTAGTCCCAAGGTGTCTTCTAGCCACAACAATATTACAAACTATCTTTCCATCCTAAATGCTCACAATGAATAGGCTTATTTTCCCATTAATATAGCTCCATAAGTTCATTTTTTGTCCTAGAAGCGTTCTTCCAAGCCCATTTCTATGTTGGATTATTACCACCAATTTGAAATATTCTTTCTGCCTGTTTACACCATCTATATTCTGACTAGCTCAAAATTAATTCATGAGGTTGAAAAAAAGTCTTAAACCCTAAACCCTATTTAAGGTTCCCATAATGTGTCCAATTAACCGGCCAAGACAATATGTTTTCTTCATTTCCAATTGAGCTCTTTAACTTACAACACATATCAGTATTAACGGCATTAAAATTAGATGGAATGAATGAATAATAAACTTTTCCAGACGCTTATAATGCTCTTCTTCACGGGAATACATTTTGCTACTTTGTTACTATGATAAACCGATTTAATTCATTTGACCCGTATATTTTTGGGAATATTATATTTATATCTACACATGCATTTTGCTAGAAGCGCCATGTTTGTCGATTTTAACCCACTGATGTCGAGATCACCATACCCATTTACGACCAATAGTTTCTACATGCTGTCCAACAAATTTAAGATGTTGTATTAGCCCCTTCCAACAATAATTCCTAGTGAATACCTTCAAGCTTCTTGATAAACCTACATTAGAGCTCTAAATATTGATAAAGTAGTAACTTCTTAAACTCCTCAAAATATGTTTAGTAATAAAGGTTAGCCTCTAAGTCACAACGAGCTTGCTTTCCATGTTAGAAGCTTAACTTCCATTTTTTCACCACCGGCCTTTAATTCTTTGCAATATTCATGTTGGCTTCGATGGAAAGACCTAGATACGTGTACTAAAGAAAGCCTTTTTGACGGTACATAATTTGATCTACCTCCTAATTAACCCCAAATCCATAGAGTCAAAACTTATTTTAAGACCCGTAGCAAGTTGGAAACATATGAGTATGCGAGTCAAGTTGGCAGTTGACCATTTTCTAAATAAAAATCACCAGGTGTGTTCAAAATCAGATATCCGGACTTTTGGATATGTGAATTCTAAAAAATTATGCATTTATTTAATAATTTTTATTAAAAAGTTTTAGATATCTGATTTTTTAAGAAAGAAAATGAAAATTTCTAAGCTTCCAATTTATATTTATTAATTAGTAACTTTATAAAAAATTAAGATCATTCGACCATCCGAAAATCCAAAATTTTTCAAAAACACTATTCGAATCTAAAAATTTTAGACATTTTGAGTATGGATTTTTGGGTACTTCGATTTGATTATTTTTACACACCCCTAAAAATTACATTGATAGCGTAAAAGATGAGATAATAACGCACCATTATCAGGAAGAACTATTCCTTGAAAAATGGCCATATTACATGCATTTTCATTTACAACATGCAACACTTCCATAGCCAGAATGAAACACAGGGTAATAATTGGTCGCTTGCCTGACCCCACGGTGAATTTGGAATTCTAAAGTTAGCGACATGTTAATAATGATGGAGGAGCGAGCATGAGAGACAACCGCTAATTAATGATCTACAAACTAGGAGCCAAATCCAGAAAATCCCAACTTAATGAATCTAAGGATATTTTTTTTTTCAAAATCAACCTAATAAGTGACTTAAGTTCGTATGTATTTAACTTTTCTCTACTTACTACCACTAAAGAGACGTTTGATGATATTAAATGAATGCAAGGATGATATGTGATATGGTGTTGCGTAAAATTAGGCTTAACTTTGTATTTATGAAAATGCAATATGATACATGTATAAAGGGAGATATATGACTATGATGTTATGTATCTCGTTATTATACACAATTTTAAATAACTTATAAATGTTTTATACCGTTAAAAATAGACATTCTCATGTCCTTTTATACATGTAATGGTTACTTCATTATTTCCCATTCAAAACTTCAAATAGAGTGGAGTAAGACTATGTGTATGGACGTAAGTGAGGGGTGTGATGGGTGTCACATCAGCTGGACTCAAGTGAAACACCCTCCCCAGGGCATGAGAGGGGCGTTGCCACGATCATATGATAGTGAGGGCTCTTGATTGAATTTGTCATCCACTCAAAATCATTCGTGCGTCCATTTCTCTCTTCATATTTTTTGATTTTAATAATTAGTTAGTATTTATTTGAATTGGAGGGTCTATAGAGGAGGAATTCTGAAATTTTTGAGTGGAATGAAAGAGAAAACATAATGTTTCACATTAAAAGAGGGAGAAACAACTAACCATGGGCTATCTTCCTCTGCGAGCCTCCTAATTTCTAACTTTTTTCCTACATGAGCCTCTAATTTTTTACATCTAAATCAATCTAATCTTATAAGAATTTAAACTTGTATTACTTTTGTGGTAAGTAAACATCATATCACTAGATAACTAGGTTATGAGTTCCTAATTTTCTAAATCAATCAAAACCTATTAGGGTTGTATTAAATTACCTCCAACATGTTAAATTAGTGACATAATTTTTCTACTTACTCACAATTTGTTGGTCAACCCTCTACTAAAATTGTCACATTGTTTCTCTAGTTTACTCAACGAAGGGTACGTTTAGGATATGTTTATCACTCATGTTTCCACCTCCTCTATGTCTTATTTTTTGTTTTTGTTTTATTTTTTGTTTTGTTTCCTAATTCTTTTAAAGTCGTATGTTTGTCTCTCTTCCATCAAACATTCTATCTAATAATACTCTCATAGAGGTGCATACATAAGACTTATCGACCAAGTCAATTAAATTAAACTCATAAAAACAAATATGATAGAAAGTAACCTATGACTTAGGGAGGAGGGGGCACAACTCTTACTACCTTAAAACTCTATCAGTCCCACACAACCATATCATTTTTACTTTGAACTACCTAGAAACACCCAAAGCATTGAAAATACAACCCTAGACTAACCTGAAACTTTTATTTTCACTCAGAACACCTAAAACCACCACAAACCGCCGAGATTACCTCTCAGCTACTAATACCTGGACTTCACTACCCGCGGGGTACCCGCAATGGATGATGGCGGTGTACCCGTGCGGGTAAATGCATACCCGAGAGGATACCAATGCGCCCCCTCCTCCCTTAAATTAAAAGTAGTGTAGGTTTAGCATTATTAATTTTTCCTACATAAGCAACTGTTAGAAAAGTAATAATGTTCTTAAAAGATCAAATGTTGACTCAAAATATATTATATCAATTAGCAAAATATATCAATAATCTTTAGCTTAAGTGGTTAAGGTGAGGTATTTATGCCATGTATATAAAGGAGATGTCACGAATTTAAGTCTCAGTATGAACAAAATGCTTATAGTTGAGCCAGAGGGTTTTTTTAGCAATGAATTTCCTCCTGAGGGGGTTGGGGGTGCTGTCCCGGCTGGAAAACAGATAGGTGGGCCCGATTTAAATAACACCTATCATCCGAAGCAGGGTCGCATATTTGTCGTTTAGAAAAAAATTTAGCAAAATGTAATATATATAACTAGTTTTCTTTCTTTTCATATTTAAATTTTCATATTTTTCATGTGTATACTTAGAAATAAATAGTTTCAATGGTATATATTACTTTAGTAGTAAAACATAAGGTAAAATATGACTCTTTTTAACTCAATTATTTATCTAATAATAAAACTATATGGGTATTTTCATTTAACGTGCATGTCGTCTTCGGGTCCATATTTGTAATATGGTTTTTGGGTTCATGTAATTGCAATGATCTATCTAGCTACTAAACCTTGTCGAAGAAGTATTCATTGTCATCGATAAACAACTCCTAAGTCGTTGACAAATGGTTGAAATCTTGATCCAGCAGCGGTATGTCACAGGTGTTCCAGAAGCAATCAGAATGCCCAGAACGGTTTGATAACCATGTTCATAATATGAAGGATTGATGCGAACATTATGCGGTAGACTAGGTTGTGGAAAATCTATGGAAGGTTGGTAAGTCATAGGTGGCGGAGAATAAGGTGGATGATTTGCAACTTCTTGAAACGTACCATAATAATAAAACAAGGCGGGCTAACACAATGATAGAGGTGAAACCGGATTAAGAGGATGATAGACACTAAAGATCACTAACGAGATGAATGAAAACAAAAATCAATAAAGATTACGAGAGCAATCTATTAAAGCGTAACATAAAAATACATAAATACGTAAAAGAAACTCACATCATTTATATATTTCTATACAACACGAAACCCAAACGTAATATATAAATAAAATATGATGGTATACAATATTTTTATTAATAATCACTTAGAATAGGGAGTCAAATTGATGATAGAGGATTAGAGGCACTTGAACCCACATGAATTTTGAAATCGACAGATTTTTCTATTACTATAAATTACAAATGGGTAACATTTTTTATATCTCATAGCCTTCAATTCAGCACATGTTGTTGCTTGTAAGACTTAGTTGGAAGGGTGGTAAATGTAAAGTATTTGAAATATAGGGGTCTAAGATGAAAGTAGTTAAAAAGTGAAAACGAAAGAATGGGGATGCACAGCAGAGGTCCACAGCTACATCTGAAAGCATCAGATTTGTCAGTGTCAAAAAAAGCCCCCCGTGCGTTACCCTAGTAGTTACTGTCCTTTCTCTTGTATAATATGTTACTATATTAATATTAATATTAATTAAATCTTTGTCTGATAAACATAAAAAAGTGATGACTCCCAAAAAAAATAAAAGGCTATCAGCTTTATATTAACTGTAACCGTATTAACTTATCTCCAACAAAAGGTGATTTTACTCGGTTTTTGACTTCAATTTGTAGGGTCTCATAACAAAAGACAACTTGTAGGTGGTATTTACTAACAATAATAAAACATTTCAATTGCAAAGAAAATGTAATGAAGAAAGACACGTTCTAAGAGTTTATATATATACCCTTACAAGTGATTGATTATCTTAAATTCAAAATGCAAATGTTTCTAATACTAAAGATAATTATCTATCTTTTAATAACAAACGAATTATTATCTCGCTGGATCTCCTTCATTCATCCCATAACTCCATGAGATCAACCAAACCAATCTACAATTAGCTAACATTGTATTAGTTTGAATATATTTTAACTCAACGTTACATCAACATATTACAATCACAACACCCCTCAATGTATCAATTTATTTTTATTATTCTCTTTATAAATAATACTAATAAATAAAAAACGATACTCGTAAATTATAAAAAGCACATAACATTATGAATTTTGATGGTTTTTAAAAAAACTTCAAGCCTAAACATGATAAAAAGTTATACTGACTGTGGATCACTATTGTTTATGAGTCGTACTCATAATTTCCATATAATTCCATACCGTATCACAGTTGTCAAATAAGTTGTCGTATATACTGCTACCCTCGAGATTCTTACTAAAATTAAATCACTGTACGGTATTTGGAACGTAATGAAAATATGTGTTGGCCCACTCCGAAAACACTGATGAGTGGCTAATGGATACAAGATTTTCTAAAACCTCAAGACAAGCTTTTATTAATACGACCTCCTCTTTAACCGTCCATAGGATTGAGTTTTGTGAACTACTTTGGATTATTTTTTGGAAGAGTGCAAGAAATTAAATTTAAAGGGTTTATATAGGTATGATAATAAAATAAGTAATAAATATATAAAACTTTATGTTGGAAACAGACTACAAAAGGGGAGGGGTGCATAGCAAGCATCGACGTGCCACCGCTAAGTGTTACCGTTCCGTCTACTAATTAAAAAACTATATTGGGTGTCTTAAATTTTAAGTAAAATTATAAGTGGTTACTCATCAAATGTTTTATATAATAGTATAGATATACAGATATAGATTATATTATCATTATTTTTATAAAGGTATTTAGTAATTATATAGTTAAGTATTCAAATAAGATAATACTTATTTATAAATTTAATGGTAGGGTTATACTAAAAAGAAGATTTAATCTAAAAAATCTAAGAAGGATTGTACGCTTGACACATGTCCTATCATTGTATTAAATTAAGAGGATGATATTTTTATCATTATGTCAAATACATTAACTCATTGTGTCATATATGTTCATTGTGTCATATATTTTACAACATTCGTCATATGTATTAATCGTTGTGTTTTACATTTTATATCATTTTGTGTTATTTTTTGTCATTGATTTTATAGATTATATAAAATTGTTATCTATCATTATGTTTTACAGTTAAAAATATTTAATAATATACTTTCATCAATATATTTTTCAAAACTCATAGTGTCAAAGATATCATTGTTTTTTGTAGTTTATAGAAATTTGTTGTTGTCTATCATTGTGTTTTGCAATTAAAAGTACACAATGATATTATTTCACTAATGTATTTTTCAAAACAAATAGTATTTAAGATAACAAAATGATGATCAAAAGACACAATAAGATATTGTGTTACTTTGTCATTGTTTTTATTCTATTAGATTAATTAGGTGTTAATTTATTATTATGTTATACATATTAAAAATAACAACAATGTTATTTCACTATCATATTTTTTTACATTTATCATTTTAGAAAAACACAATAGTATTCAAGAAAACACAATAAACAAAAAAATACAAACGTAAAAAATATTTATTATTTTTTCTATATAACAATGTTGTACTCGTTTTAAAGAGAAAAAAATACTCTTTTTGTATGGTGTAATTTTTATAAAAAAATAATGCTATACATAAAAGTTATGATTGTTTAAAAATAGGGGAAACTTGCAAAAAACCAACAAAATTAGCTATTTCTAAATTACCCTCTAACAAAATTTTTCCTACAATTTGATCTTAACTATTAATTAAAGTGATTGATAGTTAAGATTACTTTTTATATTTTTTTAGTTTAGAATACTTTTTATTTAAACCTTTTCCTAAATTTAATAATATTTATAATAATAATAATAACAGTAATTATTATTATTATTATTATTATTATTATTATTATTATTTATTATTATTATTATTACTATTATTATTAAAGTATTTAGTAATTATATAATTAAATTTTTAAATAAGTAAATTACTATTTTAGTCCTTGTGGTTTGACGAAAATTACGGTGTTAATATAATATATAATGTAGTGAATTATCTCATATTATTAAATAATATATTAATAATGTGAATTAATTAGAATAAGTTTATCAAATGAAAGGTAAAATATAAATGACTGCATAAAACACTTGTATCTAATGCTTAAAAATTTATATTAAATGTCTTAATTTTTTTGTGAAATTTTATTTGTGTATTAAAATTTTGATTTATATAGTATATAGATATTTTTGTTTCATAACTCTGTTTTCCTTTGGTATACCAAGCTCCCACCCCTGAAACTTATCAAGGCTTTTTGTATTTCTTATAATGATATTTGTCAATAAGGTGACATTTTGATAGTAAAATGATATACTTTTCAACCAAATGATTGTTGGTTTGGAATCCTATAAAATACAGCTATGATAATTTTAAAAGTATAGTTGCTGAAGACTAGAGATTGTGAATAATTATTGGTAAAAAGAAAAATCAAACGTATATATATTTCTTAATGAAACTACAAAAAAACATAACACGTAAATGCATTAAATTTGTGTACATACAGGGCACCATCATATTCGTCGTTGCTTTTGGTGGTATTAACTAGCTCTAAATTCACATTTATCGGCATCATCTTCTTCTTGTTGCATCCTAGTAAACTGAGCCTTCATAACTCCCTTTGCTCGTATAATTTATGGAGCTTGCATTGGTAATTAGTTTGGTCTCTTTTTATATTTAAACAATCAACTTAACATTATTTAATTTGTCATCGAAAAAGATTATCCCTGTAACGGTATTGAGATAGATGCTTGTCTCAACAATTAATTAACAACTATATTGTAACATAAACAAAATAGAATATCTAAAATAAGAAGAAGCATGAGAAAGTGGTTCATGTTATAATATCACAATAATTAACACAAGATTAGTGTTATAACCTTAAGAACTTTAAAGAAAATTGCAAGAGCAAGAAGAAGAGAAATGTATAACTTATGAAAGTGTATACAAGAGGTGCATCTTTTTCTCTACATTGAGGTGGTATTTATACTACAAAGATCAATCATTTTGGTAGACAAGTAAAACTATTTAGCATAGTAAACTTATCTACAAGTTTGACAAAGAGTTCATCCACTTGCTATGGTAATAATTCATAATACTCCCCCTTGGATGACACTTTTCAAACTTCAAGAGTTTAAGTACTGCCTCATTAAAAACCTTGCTAAAAAAAACTCAGTGGGAAAAAACCTTAGCTAAGGAAAAAAGAGTGCAGCTTATAACTCCCCCTCAAATTGTCTTCTGTAGATCATCACATTGTGTGTACGTGCACGAATGCCAATATCATTAACATGTTTTCTGAAAGTTGTTTTTGGAAGTGCCTTTGTGAAAAGATCAATTGAATTATTGCTAGATTGAACTTATCTCATTTCAACTTGTTTATCTTTAATAAGGTCTTGAGTGTATGAAAAGAATCTTGGTGGTATATGTTTTGTTCTGTCACTTTTGATATACCCTTCTTTCATTTGTGAGACACAAGTTGCATTATCTTCATAGATTGGTGTTGCATTTCTTTCTCCAATCCACAAGAAGTTAATATAAGTTGTGTCATAGATCTTAACCATACACACTCTCTTGAAGCTTCATGTAGTGCAATGACTTCAGCATAATTTGAGGATGTCGCAACGAGTGTTTGTTTCTGAGAGCACCATGAAATCGCAGTTCCTTCATTCTTAAATATGTATCCCGTTTGAGATTTTGGTTTATGAGGATCAGATAAATAACCTGCATCTGCATAACCAACCAACCCTTCTTTTCAATTATTAGGATAAAACAAGCCTAAATCAATAGTACCTCGAAGATATCGAAAAATATGTTTAATCCCATTCCAGTGCCTTTTAGTAGGGGCTGAACTAAATCTTGCTAACAAATTAACTACAAAAGAAATGTCAGGTCTCGTACAGTTAGTAAGATACATAAGAGCTCCAATTGCACTGAGATATGGTATCTCTGGACCAAGAACCTCTTCATTATCTTCGCAAGGACGAAATGGATCATTATCAACATTGAGTGATCTAACAACCATCGGTGTGCTTAAAGGATTTGCTTTGTCCATATTGAAACGCTTTAAGAGTTTCTCAGTATAAGTAGACTGATGTACAAGTATTCCATTATGCATATGTTCAATCTGCAAACCAAGACAATATTTGGTTTTTCGAAGGTCTTTCATTTCAAATTCTTTCTTTAAAAGAGCAATTGCTTCATTAATTTCCTTTTACGTCCCAATTATATTTAGATCATCAACATACACAGCTATGATCACATATCCTGATGTTGTCTTCTTAATGAAGACGCATGGACAAATAAGGTTACTTGTGTATCCTTTACTTGTCAAATAATCACTAAAATGATTATACCACATCCGTCCAGATTGTTTGAGTCCATACAAGGATCTTTGTAATTTGATGGAATACATTTCCTTAGGCTTTGAGTTTAATGATTCAGGGAATTTAAAACCTTCAGGAATTTTCATATAGATGTTACTATCTAGTGATCCATACAAGTAAGCTGTGACAACATCCATAAGACGCATCTCTAAATTTCTAGAGACTGCTAAGCTGATTAAGTATCTAAAGGTTATTGCATCCATAACAGGGGAGTATGTTTCCTCATAATCAATCCCTGGCCTTTGTGAAAAACCTTGAGCTACAAGTCTAGATTTATACCTTGTAACTTCATTTTTCTCATTTCGTTTTCGTACAAAAACCCATTTGTACCCTACAGGCTTTACGACCATAGGAGTAATAACAATAGGTCAAAACACCTTTCGTTTGTTAAGTGAATCTAATTCAGCTTGCATAGCTCCTTTCCATTTATCCCAATCATGTCTATTTTGACAGTCACTAACTGATTTTGGTTCAGGATCATCATCTCCACTCATGATGTCACTTGCTACGGAATAAGAAACTATTTCATCAATACCTTCCATTTCATCTTGATTCCATAAGATATGTGTGTGACCATAGTTAATTGATATTTCTTTGTTAGTTTCGTCCAAATCCTCCTTATGAGTGGTTTTGGTATTAAGTGTTTCATCAAGATCATTCACTTTATTGTCAACTTCCTTTTCATGAGTTTTTTTTTTTCGAGGATTTTTATCCTTGGAACCGATTGGTCTTCCTCGTTTCAAACGTCTCTGAGATTCATGAGCCATTGTGTTATCTATTTTCTTATTTGGAATCTCAACTCGAGCTGGAGCATTAGCAGCTGGTATATGAGACTTAGTAACTCTGTTTGTATTAGTAAATGTATCAGGTAATTGATTTGCAATTTCTTGCAAGTGTATTATCTTTTGAACCTCTGTCTCACATTGTTTAGTTACTGGATCAAGATACAATAATGAAGGAACATACCATGATACATCATTTTCTTGTTTTTTCTTTTCTCCCCCTAATGCCGGGAAAACTGACTCGTTAAAGTGACAATCAGCAAAACGTGCTGTAAATACATCACCCGTTAAAGGTTCAAGATATCTTATGATGGAAGCTGATTCATATCCAACATATATTCCCAACCTTCTTTGAGGACCCATTTTTATATGTTGTGGTGGTGCAATAGGGACATATACAGCATACCCAAAAATTCTAAGATGGGAAATGTTTGGCTCATTGCCAGAAACAAGTTGTAAGGGAGAGTATTTAAGATTTGCACTTGGTCTCACACGAATTTGTGATCCAGCATGAAGAATTGCATGACCCCAAATAGACACAGGGAGTTTTGTCTTCATTATTAATGGTCTAGCTATTAGTTGTAGACATTTGATTAACGACTCAGCTAAGCCATTTTATGTGTGTACATGAGCAACAGGGTGTTCAACAATAATTCCTACAGACATGCAATAATCATTAAAAGCATATGATGTGAATTCACCAGCATTATCAAGTCTCACCCTTTTAATAGTATAATCAGGAAAATGTGCTCGTAATTTGATAATTTGTGCAAGAAATTTTGCAAATGCTACATTACGAGTTGATAACAAAGAGACATGAGACCATCTACTTGACGCGTCTATCAAAACCATAAAGTATCTGAATGGTCCACATGGTGGATGAATTGGGCCACATATGTCTCCTTGAATTCTTTCAAGAAACAAAGGTGATTCCTTTTCAATTTTCACAGGCGAAGGCCTTGTAATTAATTTCCCAAGAGAACAAGATGTATGCAAAGGAATTTTATTTGATTGTGAAATCTTTTGATATTTCAATGGGTGCCCATGACCGTTTTCAATTATTCTTCTCATCATTGTAGATCCTGGATGGCCTAATCTGTCATGCCATAAGTTAAGTGTTTCAGGATCACAAAATTTTTCTTTAACTGCCATATATGCCTGAGGCACATTAATGTGTGTATAATGTAAACCAGACTGAAGCATTGATAGTTTTTCTAATATCTGATCTTTGCTTATGATATGCAAATATTTTTCACTATCAACAGTCTTTGACTGAGTATCATATCCGTTATGATATATGTTTTTAGAACTCAACAAATTTCTTGTTGATTTTAGGGAAAATAAAGCATTTTCTATTATAAGCTTTGTACCATTTGGTAATGCTAAATTAGCTTTTCCCACTCCTTCTATCAGGTCTGTAGGTCCTGATATTGTATTAACGATTCCTTTTGTTGGTTTAAGCTCAAAAAAATATTTCTTAGACCTAAGTATAGTATGTGTGGCTCCACTATCCGCTATACATATATCTGCTTTATTTGTTTGATCTTGCGCTCCAATGATGTTCATTTTAATCTTGAAAGTATAAAAAAATTAATAAGTGAATAATGACGATATTGTTATATTTTAACGAGAACTTTATTTAATCGAAAGAAAACATTACAGAAGAAAAATACATAATTAAAGATATGAAAACACTTAATTGTTGCATATAACTATTATGGTCAAGCAACATGTGTTTCAGAGTTCCATGTCAAAGTCTGCAGTGTTCAACTCAACGTTGAGATTATCAAAATTATCAACATGGTTCACTTCCTTCTCTTTTCTTTTAAGAGAGGCTTGGTATAGCTCACATAAATATGGAGCTGTGCGACAAGCCTTTGACCAATGGTTTGTGCTACCACATCTAAAACAGGAAATGTCATTTTTTTCGGACCTACCAGCTTCATTCCCTTTGTGTTGGTTAAAATTGTTATTTTGTGGAGCGTGGTAATTGATTGTTCTTTGATTTCTACCACGGCCATATCCACGGCCACGACCACGTCCACACTATAAAAGTTACCTCGGTAATTATAATTACCCTTGAAAGAATGGTTGTGACCATTAGGGTAACTTTTATCAACAGAACCATGACCACGACCTCTTCCCCACTTTCTTCTAGAGTTTTTAGTATCAACATTAACTTCTGGGATTGCTAATGATCCCGTGGGACGAGCTTGATGATTTTTCATCAAAAGCTCATTATTTTTTTCTGCTACGAGGAGGAATGAATTTAAATCAGAATATCTTTTAAACTTTTGCAACCTATATTGTTGTTGCAAGTTTATATTTGATGCATGAAATGTGGAGAAAGTTTTCTCCAACATATATCTTCCTCAGTAACATTTTGTCCACAGAATCTGAGGGTCGAGCATATCCTGAACAAAGCAGAGGTGTACTCGTTTACCTTTTTGAAATCATGGAACCTGAGATTGTTCCATTCATCTCTAGCAGTGGTAAGCAGAACTTCCCTTTGTGATCAAATCTGCTTTTTAAATCTTTCCATAAAATATATGGATCTTCACAATTTGAATATTCAAATTGTAACATTTCATCAATATGCTTATGTAAAAAGACATAAGCTTTCGCTTTGTCTTGTTCCGAGCAAGCATTTCCCTCTTGTATAGTTTCTAAGACACCCATGGATTTAAGATGGCTTTTTACGTGGGCCGTCCACGACATATAGTTTTCTCCATTGATATTAAGAGCCGGGAATTCAATTTTTGCAATGTTTGACATTTTTGTTTGCTAAACAAGAATTAAGCAAATAGTAAGATAATTATTAGAATCCATATATATCAATAAGCATTGCGATACAATAAAGCGGTAGAGCTATAAACAAATATAGAAATAAGAAAAGTTTAAATTCTTCAGGTGGTAGTTCAGCAATGGGGATAAGAATTAAAATGAGCATTATGGTTACCAGTACTAAAACCGGGTGTATCATCTTTGAAAAGTTTTCTTGGATAAACTTGAGAAAAGAGATAATCTGTTTATTGAAAATAGGTTGATAGTGGTCAATTTATAGTTTAAAATTATAACCGTTTTGTAACGGCTATGTACAACGGCTATATAACAGTTTATAACGGCTAATAACCGTTGTGTGTGTATATATCGACAACAATTTTAAATAAAATAGATAAGTATAATATTATGTTATAAAAACATGTATGTAGTTTATAAAAACAATAGAGAATAAGAACGACAAGTTAGAATAAAACATTAGTACGAATAAACATAATCAAAATGTTAGTTGTATAAAGTTAGTTGACATATAAAGAAATGTTAGTTGCATAACTAAAGATTAAGTAAAAGTTAGATGCATAAGTAAATATTAGTTGCATAAGTAAAAGTTAGATGCATAAATAATACGTTAGATGAATAAGTAAAAGTTAGTTGACATAAAATAAAATGTTAGTTGCATAATCAAAAGTTAGATACATAAATAAAAGTTAGCTTGTTAGTAGTCCCATGGTTATCAAGATGTCCATAATATGATCTCCTTTATGCTTATTTTATTTATCTTAGTTATCTTCTCAATATAAGATATTATATATTATTACTTAATGAAGTCCTTACCTTGATTAATGGATGATTTTATGCTTTATTGATCTTCTTGATTAGAGTTTAAGAGCTCTCGTGCTGATAACGTGTTATAATATCACAATAATTAATACAAGATTAGTGTTATAACCTTAAAACTTTAAAGAGAATTGCAAGAGCAAGAAGAAGAGAAATGTATAACTTATGAAAGTGTATACAAGAGATGCATCTTCTCCTCTACATTGAGATAGTATTTATACTACAAAGATCAATCATTTTGGTAGACAAGTAAAACTATTTAGCATAGTAAACTTATCTACAAGTTTGGCAAAGAGTTCATCCACTTGTTATGGTAATAATTCATAATAGTTCACAATATAAAACAAGATGCATTCAAAAGTAAAACAAATATAGAACTACTGTTTAGTAAGAGTCACAATAAAAAAAATTATATAAATGGTCAATGTGATTTAATCAGATTATGTGTTAAGTTTTTAAATTTTAAAAATTATAAAGTTAGTTTAAACTTTTGTGTACTCGTTGACAAGTTTGGTCACTGATATTAAATCCCTTCAAATTTTATAAATTAAAGTTTGAACTAAGCAGGACTGTTAACGAGCCGAACTGAACCGAACGGACCTTTGCTCGTGTTTGGCTCGTTTTCAAACTGAATTGAGCCGATTGGCTCGTTTACAACCGAGCGAAAATTCGAGCGAGTATTTTTCAGGCGTTAATTTTTCGAGCGAGCGCAAACTGTCACACCCTGACCGACGGCGTAATCATCGAGACGGACGAATGTGAATCGATTGCTCATAACACATGGTAGTAATTGCGTTGAAATAATATTAAATATCATTTCATTGAATTAGTCAAATCAAATAATTCATTACAATGCAATAAAGATTCAAATAACATAATAAAGTCTCTTATTAATCTAGGTCTAAGTCCTATATGAGCATGAAAAAGTCCTCTAAACTACATCCTGAAATCATTTAGAAAATAACAAGTCGATTAACGAATTAGCTAGTGAGTAAACACAGGTTTGAATACATATATAGATTGATTAAATATATTGAGAATAATTCAATTCATATGGCAATGTCAAGACTTATAATGTAATAGTGTAACATAAAAAACAAACCAATACAATCAAACCTAATGACTGAATTGACTCGGTCCGCAGACGAGCCTTATAAAATGAATGATTCTGGTTCCAATCACCACGCGACTAAACAAATGGGGTAAGTTTGTTAAACTAATATATCTATCATTGTTACCGTGGTTGCATGAATTAATGATTGTGTTCTCGTCTAGTTTATCTAACTATGACACATAATTGAAAGTAATAACATAGCATGTATAGAATTGAATTTTGAATAGAATAACAATGAATAACATTTGATTATATAAGTGTCACATGATTTCCTCAAAATATAAAACATGAAAAATGAACTATGAATACTCACTTAGTATAATGATGGTTGTAGGGCTCATAAGAAAGCTTGGATGTTCAAGAGTCAAGGGTGATGTACTAAAGAATAAAAAAAAACACTAACTTGAGATTGGAATTCATTACAAGAAGTTAAGACGTTTAAAGAATGCGAAAAGACGAAAGCTAGATTGAAAAGGGATTATTGCACAAATTTTAGATTTTGGACAGAATGTTTGGTACGTGTTTGAACAGGTTTTAAAAATATCAAACGGTTTTGTAAAATTATAAAAATTTACAGATAACTATTTCAGAGTCTCCCGGACAATTTTTGTTCAGGAAAATATTTATGAAAAGACCCGAAAATAGGTCAAAACAGCAGCATAAGACAGAAGGTGCTGAAATGCGCATTTATCTTGTGAAGGCTGTTGTTGAGTCATCCAATTGAGTTTGAAGACGTATAAACCATCGTTAAAAAGGCAATTCAATGAAATTAATATTGGAGTCTGAGTTTACTCAAATTTAGTTTGTTATGACCAAGTTATGATTAGTTGAAGTTAGACTACATTCTGCTAAAATTTTAGTAAGACACTTATGTGCACTTTTAAAATTGTTAAAGCATGAAACGGGTTAGATCAAATCTTAATAGGTAGATATATAGTATATTAGACTCCATTTGAGTTATAAAGAATGCTCCAAGACTTCAACATAGCCATCATTTAGAGAAACAATCTTGTGGAATAACCAAATGCGGCTGCATAGCCGTCCATGTGCAAGCGGCATTCTTTGTTTACGTTAGCGTGTTGTTAGCGTGATTTAGGAATGTTAGTGATTGTTAGAAGGTTAGTGAATGTTAGAAGGTTAATGATCATGATTAAAATAAAAAGAGATTTATTAGAAGAAAAAATAAAAGTAAGAACATAAAATCATAAGAACAATAGGATGTTAGGATGATTGAAACAATATAGATATGTATAATATAAAAGTAATATAAGATTACCTTAGCATTAAAAAATTATAGAAATTACTTGTAAAAGAAAATTTTTGAAATTGATCAAAATCAAAGAATGAAAGAAAGGTTTGTGAGTGAGATTTTTAGAGAATGAACAAGTGAAAAGTAAGGCCTAAAGCTTGCTTTTATAGTTGAGGTTAGGAGGGGGTTATGAATAATTTAATGGTAAGTCACAAGTATTTCAAAAGTATGTTATGATTGGAATTTGAAATAAATATAAACTTAAATAAAATAAATAAATAAAAGAATAATTACAATTTAAACTTTAAATTTATTAAAACCCTAATTTTAATTTAATTAACTTATTTTTTTATAAAATCTTTATAGACTTTTTAAATCTCACAAAAACTTTGCAATTTGATTATTTATTTTAATTGAATATTTAAAATCTTATAAATATTAATAATCTTTTAACATTTATAAAATTTATTTTATAAATTATAAAATTATATTAAATTGAATAAGTGACACATTTATTGTATTTGAAACATAAAAATATATAAAATGACTAAATAATGAAGTTGATTTACAAGATTTACTCAAACGGATTTGGGTTTGGGTTTGGGTATATAGTTTAAAAATGGGTCAAATGTTACACAAACGAGCAGCGAAAAAATTGCATAACCCAACTATCTTGTGTGTTATACGATTTATATTGTGGCGAACATGTGTTAATGACTTAAAAAGAAGCACATTTCATAATATAACATTTTCATGGTTGACAATACGTTTTGGCTGACGATGGTAAGACTATAGCCGATGAGGCGGATAACATATTGCAGAGAACAATGATGGTGAGAGCGAGAGATAATCAACAAAACTTCTCTGTTAGCTGCTTGGGATTTCACTTTTATGCTTAGTTTAAATTTTTTTATTAGGTTGATTGATTAAGTATGTATAATATAATTTTATATATATATATATATATATATATATATATATATATATATATATATATTGGGTCAAATCTACTAGAGTGCTATGTATAAACCATATATATGCATATGTATATATATTCCAGCTGAACTAAGCCGAGCGGACCTTTGCTCGTGCTTAGCTCGTTTACAAACCGATCCGAGCCAATCTTCTCGTTTACAACCGAGCGTAAATTCGAACGAGAATTTTTCAAGCAAATTTCGAACGAACGTCGAGCATCGACCGGTTTGAACTGCCATAGAACTAACTTTTGAGGTTAACTTTAAGAACCAAAAGTACAACATCTACATAAAAATTTAGATTTGTAATTTTTAAAGTTCAGGGACTAAACTTACAATGCTACGTAAAAGTTTGAACCAACTTCGTAACTTTCAAAGTTTAGGGACCAAACGTGCAATCTAGTTAAACCACATGGACTCATCTATGCAAGTTTCTCCAATTAAAATAACTAAAATTAGAAGAAAATGAAGAAAACGATTATCCAAGGCCTTGTGTTTAACATGGTTCCTTTAAATAGATTTTTTGTCTCCACTTTGAGATTGCGCCTTTCTAAAGGTATGTGCGAACACCGTTCATAAAATAAAGATAAACACCATTATTGATTGATTAGTCAGATTACAATACATATGTAGAACAAGAAGAAAAATCTGATTACAATTTGAAATAACATATAGTGATAAAATAAAAAAGAAAACATATATGCTGGCTGAGGATTTGTTTTTAACAGAAGTCTCTTAGAACAGATTTCAAGCCACCCAAATAAACCTATTTATATCACAGGGTACAATAGCCTAAGCATAATCTACTACTTCGATTAACCAAGCGCTTGAAATAATACCTGAAACAAGAGTGGTAAGGCAGAAAAAACTAAAAACTCTTCAGAATGTGTGTGTTCCTGTTGAAACATATATTTTTCAAATGTCTCTTAAACAAAACACACACGCCTTGTATATATATTTGAAGGTGTACATATGAAAAGTTATGTTTCAATAGAATCAATATACGAATTACAGTGATTTAATTGGTGAATTAATATTCTGAAATTGGAACAGACAAACTATTCTTTTGAAAAGCTGAATCAAGTGCTATGGAATATTAAACTGAAAGCTACTAAACCAAGTAGCAGGAATCAATGTAATCAATACACGAATTAAAATAGTATAATTGATTAATAATATTCTTGAACTACAACAAACAGACTGTCCGTTTGTCAAGCTTAGCCAAGTAGTGGAAATTGTTGAACATCAGCAGCTGCCGAGCCAAGTAGCAGCAACTAATGAACCATAACAGCTTCAGAACCGTTTCAACTTTAACAGCTGCTGAACCGGAAGCTGATGGACGACTACCGAGCCATTTAGAATTCACTAGAGCAAAAGTTGCCGAACCCCCAACAATTGTTGAATCATCTGCATCTTTCGAACCACTGCTGAACAGCCATCTACGTGCCACATTACGCCCATCTCCCTAGCCCTATGCACGATCTCAGTCCTGTGAAAGCTCATCATATAGGAACATATTCCTATATGTTCCTATAGGAAGTGGGCACATTGGGTGCTTCACACCCATGTGGCTGCCAATGGGTGTCACTCATCATATAGGAACATATTCCTGTGAAAGCTCTCACTTATAAACCCCTTTAAGTTTTGTCTCTCTTCCTATGTGAACAAACTTGATTTATACAACTTTAAAGTTTTAACAACACAACTTAAAGCATTGATATATCATTTATCTTAACTTCATTTTAGGCGGAGTTTGATTCATCATGATCCTCTCGCATAATAGAACACAACCCATTGATTAATAATTATTTTAGTAACAAATACAAATAATTATTTCTCTAAAATAAGTGAAGAATATTTTTTCACTAATTTCCATTTCCAATAGGGTATAATAGCCATAATGGTTAGATGTACTGTCGAAGATTACCAAAAGCATATGTTGAATAAATTGGTATAAAAGGTGTGCTTCTCCTAATTTTGAAATTTTTGTGGTGCCAAATATTTTTAAAATATCCAACTAGGAGGATATGGCCTGATGATGCTGAAGTCCTTATTATCAAACTTTTATAAATCAACCTCAAATGCATTTCTCTTGGAAGTATTGTAGAAATATCTAATAAGGTCAATGTGCCAATATTACATGCTCATGCACCATGTTTCACAAATTTTATCGTCTAGAAAGGGATCCCACTTACAACCCTTGCACATATGTGCACTTAGAAAGCATTTATGACATAAAATTAAATTAAGCGTATATAACGATCAACGTTAATATTACGTATACAAAAGCGATGGTTCAATAAGCCTAATGATCGTGAATGGACTCTTCAATATCTTTATTGACTGGTGTACAACTTTCTTGTTATTAAATATGCAAAAGGTAACATTTTTTTGAACAATAGATTAATAATAAATACAAGATATGGTGCATTTGTATGTAGACATTTATCACATAAGGTAACATTGTTTTTCATCATCATACATACATGTTATTATGGGGCAAGGATGTCCGATCAAATAGAGATTGTATGGAGGAAAGCAAACTTCCCTGATTTCTTATAAAAGGTTCTCTTATCCTAAGGTGGTTTTGGTATTAGTAGTCTTGTTAAAATTGGTAACAAATCCTTGAAATAATAGTATTTATGTATTATAATCAATCCAAAAAAAAAAGCCAAAACAATACAAGAACAATCGCTAATACAAAGGATCGGATCAATATTACGATGATCTAAGGAAGACAAGAACGACAAACACAGACTGAGATTAAGAACTCAGGACATAGGGTTCATCAACTCGATGAGACCCTAGATGTAGAGAGATCGAAGAGAGTGCATGTACGAAGTAAATGAGATCAAAGATGAGATAATAACCTCCAAACACCAACACTCCAAATATATACCTCCCACAATGAAAAAATAGGTAGATCCATACAACACAACCCGCGTGTGTTTTTGAGAGAACTCGGCTCGAGATGGACCTTCAACAACAACAACTCAGAGACCAACGAACAACAATAACACACCTAAATAGAAACCCACATCAACACCTCATGATCATAATAAAAGCACAACCCATTAGAATTTTAGAAATGAATAAAAGGTGAACAAACTTCAACACCCTCTTCCCCCCCCTCCCCACACAACAAAAAAAAAAAAAAAAAAAAAAAAAAAAAAAAAAAAAAAAAAAAAAAAACATTTCTAGCCCTAAAATGATCAAACATTTGTAGAAGCATAGACATTTGAGCATGTTGACCATCCAGAAGACCTTTTGTAAACACATCGGCCAACCTTTTTTTTTCAAAAATAGTACTTACAGTTTTAATAATACCAACATATAGTTTTTCCCTTAAGGAAAAACGATCTACTTCAAAAAGTTTTGTATGATCGGGTAATACAAGATTAGATGCAATTGATGTCGTAGCACTGTTATCACATACAAGAAAAACTAGTAAAGTTTCACTTTTAACTCCTCTAACATATTCAAAATCCACAAAACTTCACAAGTCAGGACACACATTTCATGATACTCAGGTCTGAGGACCAAAACATTGTATAAGTTTTTTCTCCACAAAATAAGTGAATTACCCAAAAAAAACTCGATACCAAATAATAGACAACCTAGAGCCAGGGCACTTAGCCCGGTCAAAGTCCTCATAGGTAGTAATTTCAAAAAATTTACCCTTATTAAACAAACACCATTGCCAGTTGAATTTTTAGATATTTTAACAAGCGCATTACAATATGTAAGAGACTAACAATAGGCTTATGTATAAAATGACTCAAGTATTGCATAAAATATGCACTACAAGAGTACAAGACGTGTATGAGACAAGTAGATAAGCTTACCAACTAATTTTCAATAACCAGTAATGTTAGCTAAAATCTCACTAGCTATCCCTTATACAAGAATTCTCAATTACAAAATTTTACTAACTAGGTATAGAAGCTTGTTTACAACCAGTAAGATTAAATTCTTGAACAAGTTCTAGACAATATTTTCGTTGAGAAAGACATAGAACTTTATATGTTTTTATGACCTTTATTCGAAGAAAGTATTTCTTAAAACCCAAATCTTTGATTAAAAATTTTATTATATGTTTTCTTTAGTATTAGAAATGTCATACTCATAGTTTCTAGTAAGAATCAAATTATCCATATATACCAGCAAAACCATAAACAAAACCTTTAGACAAAACAAACATAAAATGATCATACTTACTTTGGAAAAAAGCCAAGATCAAATAACACACTAAATAGTTTCTCCTTCCGCATTCTAGAGCTTGTGTTAGCCCATATAACAGTTTCATTAGCTTACAAACCTTAGTTTCATTATATGAATAGCACCCTTCGGGTAGTTTCATGTACACATCTTCATGAAGCTCACCATATAAGAACGTGTTATTAACGTTTAATTAAAATAAAGACCTATCCTTTTTTTACAGCAAGTCTGATGAGACACCTAATAGTTACCATTTTAACTACGGTTGAAAAAGTTCATTGAAGTCTAGATCCTCTTTTTGACTAAACCCTTTGGCTACAAGTATAGCCTAGTACCTCTCTATTTATCATGTATACTAATACTTTATCTTATACATCCATTTGCATCCTATTTCCCCTTCTTCCTACAGGCAAATCAACCAGCTTCTAGGTGTTATTTCGACTCGATGCTTCCATCGCCTCACTCATAGCTACAACCCAGTTTTGATCGCTTACATTTTCAAAAAATGACCTAGGTTCTACACCTTTATTTAATGCAGAGGCAAAACACAAATTATCCCAAGATAATTTTGAGTAGTTCACCATTATTACTAATTTGTAGTTAATATTTTCTTCTATTATGAAATCATCTAGTTTTTTTTTTTTTTTTTTTTTTTTTTTTTTTTTTTTTTTTTTGCAAAGTTTGAAACTAATCGGTTCAGGTTCAAAAGTGGTTTGATTAGTTCCCTCGGGAGAATTCAACTCATCATTATTACCATTACCAATCTTTGCCTTGCCAGGTCATGATTCAAAACTACCAAGTTGCTAGAAAACAACCTCACTATGGACATGACTAAAACAACCACCTTGCTGCTTAGATTGAGAATTAGTATCAGACGACACTCTCCCCTCATCGTCGGATAACAATGTATCCTTATGACCAATGACTGTACTTGGATTATATAATTAAAAAACTTAAGATTATTTATGCTCTCATTAGTGAGTGGAACTCACTGGGTATGTTTGTTATATTCTCATCGATATGAAGATTAGTTGTCACAAGAGTATTTTCTTTAAATAGAAATATAGTTTCATAGAGATTAACTTCTCTGGAAAATATAATTTTTTTTGTTCAAAATCTACGGTTTTTATCCTTTTTTAAAACTAGAATAACGCATAGGAACACCTTTTTCAGCATGATTATCAAATTGATTTTGATTAGATAAAATTATAGTAACGTCCTTTATGTTTATCAAAAGTTGCAGATATCATCCTTTATCTTTAAAAAGCTCACTCTCTATCGTTTATGTATAGAAAACGTTACCCGTTACGTCCTTTAAACAAACACCCTTTAGGTTTTTGGGTTAAGTCAGTTCACGTGAGAAGCACACGAGGGCAAAATGGACTTTCCATAACCCATCAATCCCTTCCTTTTCAAATAAACAAAACCCTACCTGTACACACCATGTTTGAAGCTTGAACCCCTCATAATGGGAACTTTTCATGTCCGTTGTGAACAAGATGCTTACGACCTTGATGAAATATACGGTATTTTCCTGGTCTTTGTTCTTTATTAACTGATCGAGTTTCATCAAGTAGGTTTAATACATGTAATACAGCTTTGAAAATGAAGGTACGTATCCAGAGCTTTTCACACTCAATCTGCATCACGGTGGTTATTTCACCCAATTCCCAGATCGTAGGTATGAAAATGACATGTAATTGTGGTGGATTTCTATGATAGAAACAGATTTTGTATGGAAGAATTAGAAGAGATCAAAAAAGAGATAGGTTTTGATTCGAGAAATTACCTATAGCTATTACCTGGAGGTGATTTTCAAACTGGAATTATGAATTTGAATAATGATAAAGATTTTGCAAAACGCACAGATCATGTGTCAAAGGGTGTTAGAGGATTTGATGTTTTTCTAGAATATAATCAAAACGAAGAATAAAATGATAATGAAAGTGAATTTGATGTAGATGGTATTGAAGATGACAGTGAATTTGATGTAGATGATGAGGTAGATGACATAGAAGCTGACATGTTGTCCTACAAGTTAAATGTTGATGTTAAAGATGAAGTACATGGTGATGTAAATGAAGCTGATATGTTGGAGGTAATAGACAATGATGAATTTAATAGTGGGTGTGAGTCTGATGAAAACATTAGGAGTATAAGAAAAAAAAGATTGAAATATATTCAAAAGGCTAGTGGTGATGATAAAAGTTTATTTATGGGGAAAATGTTTGATAGTAAGAGTGGAGACTTGGAAGAATGTCTATAGTTTCAAAATATTTCCCATTAATGGAATGCACTTGTGGGAAAGAACACAACTACCAACCACAATCACCCCACCAACACATCACACACCTATGGGAAGACCTAAAAAGAAAAGAAAGAAGCCTATTGTTGAAGACTTGACACGAGGTGGACGACTTTCCAAGAAAAATAGTACTATTAGGTGTGGTAAGTGTAAGAATCAAGGGCACAATAGTAGAACTTGCAAATGGCAATCAGAGAATTAAGGGGTTTGGACTATTAAGGGATGAAGCTCGAGGTCCAATTTGGTAATTTATATGTTTGGTTTGAAAAGAAAGTCTAATTTAGAACTTGTGTTTTGAATCTATGTATGTTGTGTGGATGTTTGATAACATGGATTTTATGTCCTTTTGAACTACTATTATGATTCTACTTATGTTTTGAACCACTTTTATGTATGGTATTTATATCATGAAATTTTGTCTTTATAAACACTTATAAGTATGGTATTTATATATTGGAATTTATGTCAATGGGAAATACTTTTATGTATGTTACAAGTATGGATGTGAAAGGTTATGGATGTTAGCTGCCATGGATGCTTTCGATGAATGAGGGCGGAAGTTTTGATTCATTTAAATCTGCACAAAACAACAGTGGGTTCATTTATAAAAAGCTATGTTTCATTTAAATCAATCTGCACAAACTGTTGTGCTTTATTTAGAGGCAATCTGGACAAACAAACTGCATAAACTGCACAAATAGTGCATTTCATTTATAGATATGCAAATGTCAAAACAATGCACAAAAAGCTATGGAACACTTTATGCATTTCATTTGGACAAAGCTTTAAATTTCACTTAAATTGCATTTTCAACAAACTATAACTTTGAACAAGATATGCAAATGTAAAAACAAACTTAGATAATTTCATTCCATTCAACATGATGAAACATATTACATCATCAACTTCAACCACCATTACATGAACTTCAAACATCCAACAAACACAAAAAAAAAACCAACTCCAAATCAACCACCTTCCGAGCCTCTTTGAATGTTCTTCACTTGTTTTCAGTTGAGCTTCTACCTTCTCTTTTGACCTAATAAGATTTGGTATAACCTCTATGCATCTTTTACATGTCTCAGGCTCATACCATTAAAAGAACCCATATTCTGAACCCTAATTCAAAATTAAAATAAAAATAAGGTTTCTTGAGACATAGATCATAGATCGTCATAAGTATTAATGGATGAACATACCTTCTTCCCTGGACATGTAAAGAACCGACGACCTGGATTTCGTGATGTCCGTGATGTTCGAACCAATGCTGCTTTTCCACAATAGCAATTAAACTTATTCGAAGCCCGATTGAACATTATGTGACTCGATTCACAATCAATAGGATTCTTGCGACTGACTTAGACTCGATTGAGGTCTCCTGAGATCCATTTAGCGAAGGGTTGTTTCACCCAATTTTGAAATCCATTGACCATATGCAATCAGATGGGGATTAAAAAGCAGCGGGTATCCATTAATAAAATTGGGTTGTGGAAAGTCCATTTTGCCCTCGTGTGCTTCTCACATGAACTGACTTAACCCGAAAAACTAACGGGCGTTTGTTTAAAGGACATAACGGTCAATGTTTTCTATACATAAAGGACAGAGAGTGAGCGTTTTAAAGATAAAGAACGATATCTGTAACTTTTGATAAACATAAAGGACGTTTACGGTAATTTTGTCTTTTGATTATTTAAAACAGTAGAAAAGTAAAGGCAACCAAAGATATGAAGGTGAATTTAAGAGGGTCCAACTCATATGGAGTTTTGTCGACTAAGAGTATTTATAGTGGATTCTTTATCTTTATCAATATTATTTACACTAAAAATTACTATTTTTTTCTCTCTTTTTCAATTAAACAACCCTAGAATAATCATCAACTATAATTAAGAAGTACTTGTATCCCTTCTTACTTTGAACTCTATGTGGTCCCAAGACATCAAGGTGAACTAGTTCTCCTATTAATTTAGATAAGTGATCACTTAAGAGAAAAACCGAAAAGGAACTCTATGTTGTTTTGCTCATAAAAGACTTCACATGGTTTATTATTTCCTAAAGGATTAATCTTAAGATATTGTTTCAAGAAATTTATAACTTGATCAGATGGATGCCCTAGTCCAACATGCCACAAGTTAGTTAAATTTAAACAATTAATGCACACCTAATTATACTGAGAACTATAACCATAATACAATCCATCAAGTTAACTATCGGTCACTAGAGCATTCTTTGAGAGATAATCCTGAATATAACAGTCTTTGTCATCAAACGAAACAATGAAGTTACAATCTTTAGCTAACATGTAGATAGACATCAAGTTGACACAATAATCATGGACAACAAACACATTGTTTAATATTACTTTGTTCCTTATTTTTATATTCCCAGCTTTAATAACAGTAGCACTAGTTTCATTTAGGTAATTAATTATAATATTAAACTCAGACATCATTTAATAAACTAATGTCTAATATAACTATATGTTTGTTTGCCCCTGAGTCAATTACCTAACTATTTTCAGTTATAGTTCCACTACTAATGCAAAATGATGAGAATTTAGACTTGTAGAATAGAAGAAGCAACAATAACTACCTGAAAAAATGGAATATTTGAAACAAATCTTACATTGTCAAAAGGACCTTTATTGTCAAAAGGAATTATTTGGATTAGAAACAAATCTTACACATTGATTTGATGTTTTCCGAGAATAAGTTTGAGTTTCTATGATATTCTTCTAGAAACTATTGAGAAAGCTTCTTTAATTGTAAGGAGAGGTTCTTGTATTATTAAACTTGATCTCACTGGTTGGTAGACACTGTCTAAGCCTATAAGGAACTACATCAACTTAATCATGTGATTAAAATCATTAAAGACTTTTAAGGCTAGGCAAGTACATGAATGGATTTGAAGCATTTGATCAAGTTGTTTCCACATTATATTAGCCATATGATAATATTTCGAAACTAGTGTTCCACTTTAGGTTAATGAATTTTTTTATATATACCAAAAATCGTCAGAGCCATCAACTTTATCACAAGTTTCCTTTAAATCTTTCCAAAACTCATAAGCAAGTTTAGAGTATTGTAAAGATTACACTTAGAGGCTGATGCACCAAAAGCTCTCAGCATGCACATTTGAAGTACAAGGAATTTACTTCATAAATTTTGATACAACTCAATGAATTATTCTAAGTATCAAATCTTCCGTAGCCAAAGGACAAAATCTTCCGAAGTCAAAGATGAAGTTTTCCGAAACTTCAAAGACAAGTCTTCCGAAGCTTCAAAGACAAGTCTTCCGAAGCCAAGAGACTGATTTCTTCTAAAGACAGAGAAGATATGCTTTTTCTGAATCACCTTTTACAAAAACTGAATCACTTTTCGCTGCCACCTCTAAAGACTCACCAACTTACATAAGTTGGTGAAAAGTCCATACTTTTGTCAAATTGTAGATTAAGGTCTTATGACTGTAACTTTCTACTTTTGTATTTTTATCCTTTTTGTATTAGATAAGGATGTGAGCTATGACATGTCATAGTCACCGGTCAAAAGACAATTTGTCTTTTGACTTTACATTGATCTTGTTGTCTAGATTAGTGTTTCCGGCTGACCTTCAAAGTATGGCCAGCTATAGGATGTAGTATAAAGTGTCTCAAGTACTTGTCATTTCTTTTCAAGCTTTGTAACACTTCGTAAGAACTTGAGAGCAATATATATCATTTTTTAAAACCATATTATCTTGTTCTTATTCTTGTTCTTTATTTGGGTTCTTTGTTTCATCATAAGTCGGTTCCTTATTTGATATGTTAAGTGTTCTAACTCTTCTAACACTATGAAACTGTTGCATTGACCCCCTTCACCGGTCCTTCAAGTATACTTGACCCATGTAAAACTAATAAGAAGTAAGAATCCAAGTAAAGATAAAAGAGTTACATCTATCCAATTTGTTTGGCAAGAACGTTTGTTGTAGACTTAGGTGCCATTTATGAATCCTATCTTATTTTTAACATCTAGAGAAAGTTTCATAACATTAGACCATTTTCAGTTCCTTTGTGTTTAAGTTTAACAATAGTTAGGTTACTACAGTCACTTGCATGAAGATACAGGGGTCACTTGCATCTAATTTACTAACTAAGTTTTTACAAGTAACCAAAGGACTAGATTCAGAACCAATCATATTCAGGCAAAACTATGAGGAACACAAGCACACACATAAACACTTGGCCATGACAAGCGCCAAGTTTTAACACCTCTTAAGGAAACGGATCAAGGATTAGTCAGGGCCATGAATGCACACACATAGATAATCAACAAGCAAGTGATGCACGCATAATTAAGAAAAAGAAACATAAGACTAATATAGCAAAGAATGCAACACAAAGAAACACGAGATGGTTCTCCCTATATTTTAATTACAATAATGGTATTCCTAACCTAGCCAAAAATAACAACTAAAAATCACAAAATCATGATACATGAAGATTAAAAGAGAGATATAGATCGAACGAAAGACTTTTCCAAGTTAGGGTACTCCTATCCAGCACTTTGACCCATAGCCTTCACTTAGGATACTCCTATCCAACATTTTGACCCATAGCCTTCACTTAGGATTATGAGGTCAGAAGATAAACAATCAACCTTTGGGAAATCGAAAGACTATACAACTAGGGTTCCATGTTAGAGCCCTTAGAACACTAGATCCACATGCACTAATAACCCAAAAATGATGCAAGGATTTTTACAATAGCGAACAAACCCTAGATCTTTGACTTTAGATAAGCAGCGAAGAATCAACTAGTCAAATAGACATGATCAAAGCTAGAGGGGCTTTGATACCATGTTAATTATGGTAGAAGATCCTCTAATGAACTAATAGTATGTATGTATTAGAATCAATCCAACAAAAGAGTTAAGACAATACAAGAACAATTATTCATATAAAAGATCAGATCAACAATATGATGACTTGAGAAAGACAAGAACGACAAACACAAACTGAGATCAAGAACTCAGTTAACAGGGTTCATCAACTCGATGTGACCTTAGATATGGAGAAATCGAAGAAAGCGTATGTACGAAGTACATGAGATTAAAGATGAGTTAATAACCTCCGAACGCTAGCTATCCAAATATATACCCACAACGAAAAACAAGTAGATCCATACCCAACACAATCACACGTGTTTTACAGATAAAGCGGGTCGAGATGGACCTTCAGCCGGGGCAAGAAGCTCCGATTTACATTTCAACACAACCCAACCTTAAAGGCCAAGAAACAACAACTCAAAGCCCAATGAACAGCCCATCGAACAACAACAGCGGGCCCAAATAGAAGTCCATATGAACACTTGCTAGAAATGAGTAAAAGATGAATATATTTCAACATGTCTTCAGGTACATTGTTTCACAACATCGGTGTAAATTTCCTATTGATTCCAAAGCCCATAGATGGGCTATTATTACGTACATGTACGTTCAAATTTGTAGTATTTACCCCAACCATCGATTGAGTAATACTTTCCTAATTGAGCTTGTCACATGTTTGTAACACCTCAAACTCGGATACAATATTTTAGAACATTATATCGAAAATTAATAAAGATATGAAGCTTATGAGTTTATGTATTGATAAGCTTTAAAATTTTTTGGTGCAAAATTGTAGATTATGGAAACTTTATGAAGAAAATGACTAAGTGATCACTGATCACACAGCTATTCCAATTGGATAAGAACTCAAATCGAACACAGCTATCTATTATTCTTCTATATAGTCTGTGTCTTTTTTTGTAAAAGTTGACGGACACGATTATGTAAAAGTTTGATTTTAATCAAAACTAGTATTAAGCCCCTGTGTTGTGGCGGGGACGTAAAACTGTGCCAAATAGCACCAATGTCACCACTATCAGTGACTACAAACACCGAAAAAGCTTGTATTAAAAAAGAATTAAAAATGAAAAAAACCGAACGGAAAGTAGACGTAAAAATGTTGAACCACACATGTGAAACGTAATACATTAAAAACAATAACTAAGTTGATCTAAGACCACCCGCATGTTGCGACGGGGTCGTTAAACATGAGAAAATAGACATAACAACGTTGAAACACACGAGCACGTGACGACGTATAACTTTCAAAATTTAGACTGAAATGTAAAATGTAAAATTTGTAAAAGATGAAAAGTATAAGAGAACAAAATTGAAAATGTAATTTTGCAAGGTTAAATTTTAAAAAATGTAAAAGTATTAGGTTTTTTCAAAAAAAATTTAAAAATTAAATGGTTGTACTATATGCATAAAAACATATACATTCAAGTTAGTAATTAGAATATATATAATCGTCCTTTATCAAACAGCTGAAGTGAGGAGTTCTAATAGAAGTTAATTTTCTGGAATTAGAGCAAAGGGGACTTCTAAAACATGAAAGAAAATAATAGATCTTTGCAACAACTTGCTCTCTCTCCTCAACCTTATGGATTGTAATCATGCTAATGTAAAGTGCAATAACTTCCTACATGTTGAGTTTCAAACGACCTTTTGGGTTTTATGGAGTCATTCAAATTGCATTATTTTAATAAAATAAAAGCAAATTGGATTTTAATTATCCAAACTATTACCCATCGGCCGATAATAAATTCATACTATTGTTTTGGTCTGTAATAATCTTATTTTTTATTTTTATTAACAACAACAGTCCCAGTAGCATAATTATCATACATTCACATTCGATTTGTACTTATTTTAAACTTGATTTAGCTTGTATGTTTTTTTCATTTCGTTCATAATCATTCTTGTGAACGAAATCGAGTCAAAATCAAGCGTAACTTTTTAATAGTTATGTTACTAGGATTGTTTTTTATAATAAAAATAAAAGTTGGGATTGTTACCAGCCAAATCAATAGTATGGATAATTATCGACCAATGATTAATAGTTTGGATTATTAAAATCCAATTTGCCTAAAATAAAAACCTTTTGTGGCTCTAGCTCCTTGTCTTTTTTTCTTATTGAAATTAGGTTAATAAAAAGAGCGCAACCGTTGTTTTTACTTAGCTCATGTTTTACGCAGATGCCGGGAAAAAGTTGGATCGCTTCGTGATTTGATGTGTACAACCTAAGGATGTTAAAAGTAATAATAATGCTAACCTAAGGATGGAAACAAGACCATAAGTTTTAAGCGTTAAATGATTGTTTTTTTTCAATGTAGTTTGGGGTTTTAGCGAGTTCTGTTAAACACGGTTAATATTAAAAAGGTTTGGGAGATTCACAAAACTACATCATATATGTACATGGATATGTGCATTTGAGAATCCTATGCTCATAATACTTAATAATATCATCCGAATAGGAATCTGATATTCCATGATTATTTATATGAAAAGGAATATAAACTACACATGCATATTATTTTCATTTTAGACAAACTAATTTAATACCATCTAACGACTCAAAATATAAAACATGATAGATATTGATTGCCACCATATTACATTATTAATGGAGAGGCTCCATAGTATACATGATGGCATTCAAAGGTACTTTTTTTTTTAACGACAAAGCTATTCTACTTCTACACTACATCAAATTACATCATTACTTGGGTATTATAAATTTATTTTAATGTATCTAACCTAAACATGATCCCAGTAAACAAAACCATGATCGCATTCGCCTGGTATTGTAACATATGAAACCCGATATCAATGACATGAAACCAAGCAAAAAAAACTTTCACTAGCCACCGGACATGTCCTTGTTATCAATCATCCAAATATCGCATTGACCCGTACATATTTTTTATGACTTTTAGACATCCATTGTACATGTTATTATGTTACATAAAACCTATCATGTTATCATCAGAATTTGGGGTACCCTATGCCTTTAACTTTATGCAACACAAATGGTCAAAACACTATGATTATGTTTTATTGATTGTTATTGCTCCTTCTTTTATTTGAGCCTCCCCTTTGCATTATTTTGAGTGATAAATTAAGACACTTTCATCATTTCCTATGTTCACTTCAGCTAAAAGTATTCAAACAAAGCATTAAGTATACATATGATAAGATATTGCAACTTTTTTTTTGAACAGCAACATATATTATTAAAAAACAGGGAACTAACAAGAAGCTAGAAAACCCAAAATACAAACGCCAAAAGAATTAAAATACATACAACGCCAAAAACATGAAAAACTAGAACAAAAACTTAACGAAGAACACGGAAAGCACGCCATTGGATCCAATCTTGATTAAAACCTTTAGCTCTATTTTTGATCCAAAGAAAGGATAAAATCTTGATCTCCTCCACAACTCCAATAATAGAAGCCTCAATTTCATTATGAACCTTATCATTTCTTGCTGTCCAAATGCTCCAAGCGGTCACAAAAAAAATGGCATGAATTAATTTTCTTACGACTTTATTTCCAGAAACATTCTTATGAAGCTGGCATAAATCAGAAGGAGAAAAAATGAACAATGGAGGCACTTTACACCAAGATTGAATGATGGTCCAAATTTGATTTGCAAAGGGGCACGTGAATAAAATATGATCAATACTTTCAGGAAGCTCATTACAAACTGGGCACAAGATGAATGTAAGAGTAATGTTTTGCTTACATAAAGCCGTTCGAGTGGGTAACCCCATCAACCATGCTCTCCAGAATAGTATGTTTATCTTTTAGGAAACCCAATTGTTCCACTCATGTATAGATTCCAACCTCATATTGTTCCATGAATCCAATTTTGTTTTAATATTTTGCACCAAAAAATCCTCCTCTTTTGAGTTCTGATCCAAGTGAATGTCATATTTTGTAAGCTCAACCCCAACTTTATAAATAGCTTTCCAAGTGCCTGGGAATTGGTTGGCGATTGGGATCACATTCCAAACATTAGCTTGTTTATGAATGCCAAGGATTACATTTCTCCATAGTTTTCCGTTTTCCTCCTTAAAACGCCACCACCATTTAGTTAGATGACCAAGATTGGCCGCATTAAGAGAGCCAACTCCAAGCCCCCCATTTAATTTAGGAGAAGTAATTTTCTTCCAAGATACCCGGTGTATTTTCTTTTTACCATCACCACCTCACCATAAAAATTCCTTCCTATATCTTTCAAGTCTATTAATAATCTTTTTTGGAGCCTTGAACAAAGAGAAATAATATAAAGGCAAGCTAGCAAGTACCGACGAAATTAGTGTGAGTCTACCCCCAATAGATAGCGTGCGAGCCTTCCAAGACGATAATCTTCTCTCGAATGCATCATAGACCGGTCTCCAATGTCTTTCTATGTTCATGTTTGCGCCAATTGGGAGACCAAGATATGAAAAATGGAAGGCTCCGCTTTTGCAACTAGAAACGCCCTCTTTGGAACCCAATTATTAGATGTAAAACAAGAACCGTTAAAAAAATGTAAAACAATATTGTTTTCTAATTTAATAATTATATATCTAAAGATGTGAACTTATGTGCTAAGCAATATATATATATTTTATATACACTCACGTTGTTAATAGATAAGTAGTGTAACCAAAACTTCTCAAACTATTAGTAAAAAAGGAATTTGTTTTACTATAAATGTACAATAACTAGAATCTACCTATAATAAAGAAATCAAATAGAAGAAATTTCCTATGTCGGATACTTGTATTAATAAAAATTTGATCTAACTAGAGATCAACATACCGTGTTCCCTCTAGTTCCATCCATCCAGTGGATTTTATTAATGATGTTTACTATCTGGTTTAGTCGGTGTTGACGAATATTCTAGATTGAATTGCTAAAAACGGTATAAGAAAATGACAAACAAAACTGGCCATGTTAGTTCATCTGGTTGGGTTAGCAGACTGAGAAGTTCAAGCCGTTTTATATGCTAAACATATGTGTATTAAACCGGCCATGGTTTGATTGAATATTTTTTGAAAACCATATATTTTTATGCTAAACATATGTGTATTAATGTAGAAGAAGAGATTGGTATGTAAGGGGAAGTACAAGTACAGTAGGAAATTGCTCACAAAGTGTGTGGTTCCAACCAGCAAATAGCTATATAGGAATCTTTCTTTAAGCTTTTAGTTGGCTCCACGCCACAAAATAAACTCATTAGCCCACCCCCACACCCCCATGTGTATATTTGAGGCTAAGGTCCCCCACTCCCATCCCCCCATTTTGTTTGATGTCTTGGCTGCTAGTCTTTTCTATATCTTTGTATTTTCAATGGTTAAATCAGATTGATGTACAACTTTTATGGCATAAGTTACAAATCGTGATTAAATGCTTCCCAATTTACCAAACAATAAATGTTTTACCCAATAAATTGTACCTTTTTGCTGCTTAGTAACCACTAAAGCTGTCGTACCAACCCTAATTTACGTGTGAGAACTGATAAGTCATATGATAGAGCTAAGTTATTAGTTGTATTATTTTTATGTGAATAAGATAACCATCCTATTGTCACGAACAACCATGAATAAAGTTTATGTAATGCCAAATCCTAGCCCTTCGAGGCACCATGTGGTCAGGTCATTAGTCGGCCACAACGTGTGAGCGAAAATGAGGTTTCTTGTGGGCCTAAAAATGGTGTTTCGTTGCAAGTATGTCAATAGAAGGGTTTTGCAAGGTTGCATGTTACCCCTCGTGGGTTTATCGTTTTCATCGTCTCTTACATCCATTAATCTTGTACCTCAAAATCAACAATATGTGAAAGTGACTACTACTATACTAATCTTACATCACATATCTTCCAAATTCCTCATCCTTTAGAATTGTTAAAAACTTTTAATTCGCTATATCAGATGTTCTCTTTATGAAACTTTCCGGAAAACAACTAAAAAGAATAACATGGACCTCATTATCATGAAAATGAAAGAGCATGAACGTGGAGAATGATTTAAAGTGAACATTAGATTAGGCTAATCAATGGATCCAACACTATTAAATATTGATTAAAGACAAAGATTTCGTGAAGTGTGGTTTGGGGATTATATTAAGGCCTTAAGGGTATCACTTCATTCCGGTTACTATAATATAATATATTCTACTTTAAAAGAATAATGTATCTAATATTAAACTTGATCATTTTATATATTGACAAACGGATCTATATATTTTATTAAATCATAATCACATGCTCGTCACTCTAAACCGACCTAAATTCAAATTCTTGATTACTTAATCCATTAAAACTTATATAGCCCCATTATGCTTCGTTAAATTTGGCTAGGAAAGGTAATTCCTTTTTGACTATTTTGCCTATCAGTTTGACCAAAAGGGTCTTTTAAACAATGATAATAATAATATCTAAGAAATTATTAAACCACATTTAAGAAATTAGACTACTTGAATTTCATTAAAGTGTCTTTTAGACAATGATAATAATAATATTTTGCTTTCCTTTCCCTTTACAAATAGTATTAGTTAGATGAAAAAGATAAATAAAATAGTTGTTGATACAAAACTTTTTATAGTTTATTGGGGCATTTTACTTTTTTAATATGAACACATTATGCTCTAATTTTTAATTCTAAAAGCTAATAATTAATATTATCTTAAATGAGGTATAACTATCAGTTTTCACTAAGAGACCACGCAAAAGGTTACGTAAAGGTTTTTTTATATTTTTTTATTCATTCTTTTAACAGTCCGTGTTGTTTTTCTTCTTTTTATTATTATTACTATTACTATCTATATGAAATACTATTATTATCTCTAATTTTTTACTGTTAATATTATGTTGGATTGTTATTGTTATACATACCTTTTTTTAGTTTGTTTTATCAATTCATTATGTTGAAGACTACACCAATTCATCACCATCTTCTGTTGATGTAAGCATCGTTATTGGTCTTCGACCAGTACCCAAAAGACCGATATCGATAATTCCCTAATACTAATATGTAAACCTAGGTACGGGATTCAGTTCTATTATTCCCTGTCAATCGGGATTGGTATCAGGTTTGGAAACCCGAATTCAACTAGGAAACCGATTTGTTCACCCCTAAATGGGCCGTACACTATGTCACATACTATATAGCTCGAAGTCATTTTACTCTCTTTTATAAATCATTACCACATTTTCATGATCTTAAAATGGTTGCATTCTAGACTAGGACTATCATTAGATTTTGTATTCAAACATCTTTCTTTTAAAAATAAAAATAAACTGAAAAAAATTTCATACGATATGTCATGATTGTAGTGTTTCAAAGTCTATCACACTACATATTCTATATCTTTAGTTCGTATTATAAGTACACCTTTAAGTGTTGTTAATTATGACATTTGAGGACCTTTGCTCCTTAACTCTCGTTCTTGTCATTGTTATTTTATTACGTTCATTGATAATTATAATCGTTTTACTTCAATGATCCATTGACATATTGTTCTCAAGCTCTGGATTCCTTTGTTGCTTTTATTCCCGCGCTTAAAACTTATTTTCCATCATAATTAAATAATGTCAGTGTGATTGTGCTCTTAAATTAACCCAAGAACAAAATTGCCGGATTCTTGCAAACTCTAGCATCATATATTTGTATTTTTTGTACCTGCATGCCTAATAAAATGTGGAGGTTGGATGAAAAAATATCACACGTCTAAAGTTGCATGAGTTCTATTATTTAATGTAAATGTACCATTGAAGTTTTGACATGCTTCAATGTTAGTGTAACATTTCTTATTAACCTTTTTCGTCGTTTATTTAGTCAAATTTCTCGCCTTGTGAGCTTGTTTTACCGTCTCAGCCAACTACAATATTTATCCGATCATTTGGTTTCTCCGAATGTAGTTGTAGACAAAAGAAGATAATGAAGATAACTTCTAGTTGAAGGGATATATTATTGTTAACATCCATCCAAACTATTATATATCTTTCATATCGTATCTTTCATACTCTAATATCTTTACTTTTTTAAGAATCTACAAACCGTTTGCGAAGAATGTATTACTAACAAACAACTAGTTTTTTTAATTGATCACCAAATGCATATTCACCCTATATAGCCTTCGATAATTTTTACAGTTTCTTGTTAGTGTTGGTAATATTTTACCTTTTAATCTTGTTCTAGATCATTTTTAAATGAACTTTTGGTACATGTACAACCCAGTGTACTTTTCAAATCACAAAATAGATGAATAATGTAATTTACTTTTTAGTTGAACTTAAAATTATCATTTACTTTTCAAAATAAACTTTTGAAATTAAATAAAAGAGTAAATTTTTATTTTGGTCCCTGAGGTTTTGGAGTTTTAACTAGTTCAGTTCAAAAAGAAATCTTTTGTCAAATCATGATATGTGGTTTGTGTTTTATATCTAATCGGGTCCCTGAGGCTAACGCCGTTCGTAAAATCTGTTAAATAGATGCACGTGCCCCTCACATGAGCGGCTTTTTCGTCTTTTCCAACCCTCTCTGCATTTTAAAACCCTCCTTCCCAAATCGTATGTTGTCTTCATCTTGTTTTCCCTTCTGTGTTCGTTGTTCTTCACCATCAACATTATGATGATCTGCAATTGTGGTGCCCCGACTACAATTCGCACCTCTTGGACGTATACAAACCCTAGTCGAAGGTTTCACTGCTGTTCACGCAAGGTAATTTCATTTGTATCTGAAAAAAATTTTCTTGCCCTAACTCCCTTTCTGCAATCGCAAGTATGTGGTTTTGTAACTTGGGGTGATCCTCCTGTTTGTGAAAGTTATAATGTTATTGTCCCCGGCTTACTTAGGAAAATCAACCACAAGTCTGCTGAATATAGAATTCTTAAGTTGGTGGTTTTCATTAGTTGGCTGATGTTTTTTATGTATTTCTTTTCCAGTTGACCTTAATTAGTGTAAATATCAAGCTTTTGGTTGAATGATAACTATGTATTGTTACTTTTGTTGGTGTAATGTAAATGTATTTGATGTTTACATTTTCTGTTACTTTGTTTCATGTAATGGAAATATATTTAAGTTGACATATATATACTAGTGTCTGTAATGACCATCTTCCAAACATACAATTGAATATGACATAACTATACTAGTGTTTGTAATCATCATCTACCAAACATACAATTGAATATGACATAGTTGATTTTACCATCCACATAAGCCGTAGCTGGTTCCGTGATGAAAACTCCCCCATGAAATATCTTCAAATTGAATAAAGTAGGGTTGTCTCCTGTAATGATACTCATAAAAATAACAAAAAAAATTCTTCACAAATGGTGAAAGCCATCAAAAACAACAAAATTTCACATTAACTAGGATCAAGAACTAACCATACGTAGCGTAAGCATCAAATCGTTCACCTGTAGGTCGAACAAACCAAAGTGTAAGCACCATACTTGCAAAAGCTTCACTGATACTTCAGCAATTGCATCAACTGATTCTTTAACAATCCATTGGAAGTGGAAGGGTCTTTAATTCGTAAGAGGGTTTTAATGCATAGAGGGTTGGAAAAGACGAAAAAGCCCCTCACGTGAGGGGCACGTGCATCTATTTAACAGATTTTATGAACGGTTTTAGCTTCAGAGACCAGATTAGATATAAAACACAAACCACAGGTCATGATTTGACAAAAAATTTCTTTTTGGACTGAACTAGTTAAAACCCCAAAACCTGATGGACCAAAATATAAATTTACTCTAAATAAAAAGAAAAACCCTTCGGCCCCCCATTGACCACTAAGTCTTCCTCTCCACTAAAACTATTATGAATATTTTTTTATAAAGCCTTGCAACTAATAATAAAACACTAAAAATGTGTTGTTATTCTTAATGCTTAACTTTTTATTATTTTATTTTTTAGACGAAAACTAGGACAGTTATTTAACATACTTCTAATTCTACATCACAACTAATTTACATCGTTTAATTATAGGTGAGGCCCAATCCTTGACTACAAAAAAATTTACCATTATAACTTTAAATGATTTTATCATTGAACCGACTATCACTCTGTTTATATAACTTTGTAAAGAGATTCATGGATGTTTGGGCTTTATTAGAAGTCAAATTTCATGGAGACTAAAAAAAGCCCATAAATATGGCCTACAAATCAAGTTTCGTGCTTCAAAATCACTTTGCATCGTTGTCACACAACCATTTATCATATATGCATTACCAAAAAGCCCACTGTTCTTTTCTTTGTTAAATAGAAAAATTCATGACATCAATAATTCAAGATGAATAAAGTAGAATATATTGCTTTTAAAAAACTTGGAGTGATCCAAAACAGTAGCATTATAATTTTGTGAATTTATATTTGTAATAAATTAAAATGTTTGATTTGATCCATAATTTAGAATTTTAGTCGTTTTCTTTTAAATTTTAGAATATCATAATATCAAAGAACCCTTTAGTTAAACAGAAACCTATGTCATTTAGCCATAAAAATAAACAGCTAATGCGTTTAATACACATATAGTCAGTTTTTGTTTAAAAAAATTGAACGTAAGAATATTTATGTAGAAAGATTTTTTTTTTGTTTTCTGATATATTTGAAAAATAGTCTGAAAGTATATTGAGATTTTTAGAATCTTATGTTTTTTCATTATTTCTGTTTGACATTCAAAACTACAAAGATAGATGCACATTCATAGCATGCCAATATGTAGATGTGAATCAAAAGTCGTAATAATAACGAATCATACCTGGAAAATGCATAGTGTTGTAATGGGTTATATGCACCGTCATATGCATATACCTCAAACTAATTACAACAACAAATCAAACCTAAAAAATAAACATACTATTGTAGTTGCTTAAATCCACCGTTATAAACATGTGCATTAAGACTTATCACAACAGTAACTTAAATTTAAAAGGTGAACATATCATTATAACCGGTTAGACACAACAAACATCATATATATGTAACTCAAAATTCATTACAGCATCAAATAAAGCCTAGAAAGTGACTAGACATACCATTACATACATTGCATCAAAATTATGAGGTAGACGCATTGTTGCAATCCATAATGCATCATAACCTAATTTGAATGTTAATCCGTAGTTTAAAAGAATCAATCAAAAACATATTTAACTTCATATAACTTTCAATCTTTCCATCAATTCAATGTTAACCCCTAATTTGACCGAACAAATTTAAAACCCTTACTCTACCTCCTAAAAGAATTTATACGGCTACAAAACCAAATTTTCTATAAACAAAAAAATACTTCGAAAAATAACACGTCTAATGTTCTATTGGACGACTGGTGTTTCTTCTTCTTTTTTTGTTACATCAACTCTTCTTTTTCTCTTTTTTTTCTTTAAAAAATATTTCTAAGGATGTAGGATTCGCTCATTGAAAATTTTAGTTTTAGTTGCATACCTTTACAACAATATGCTATTGGTTACATAATAAAAGACCATTTTCATCCCACTTAGTTTTTTTTCATCCCACTTGGTTTTTTTTCATCCCACTTTAGTTAAGCTAAAGAAATAATTTGAAAGATATAGATGATGGATGTCATGATGCGGATTTTTGGTGGTCGGTGTAAAATATAATTATAAGTACATAATGCGTATATATTTTACTCAAAAATATGTAAATAAGAATACAAGTGGAATGATTTCATTGGCATACAAAATATTTGACAATGATAAATATTTGTTGGTGAATAATCAATGATGATTGGATGCATGAAACCGTTGGCGGCCGTTGGTAAGGGATTTGCTTGAGCGTGCAATTAAAAATGGGAAAAAGGTAAAACACGTTAATTTTTATATTTATTTTTGTACGTGTAAATTATATACATTTGATCTACAAATATAGTATGATTTTGTTTTAAATGTTTAAAACTATTGCTACCTCTTTTTAAACGTGCACACTTATATCATTTCTAAAAAAAGGTTGTGTAAAACCTAACTCTACTATTACAAGGTCATTTAACATAAAAGGTACGTTTGGCGTGTTCTTTTTTAGTTCATTTGCGTTGGTAGGCTAGTGGTAAGTAAGGATGAGCATTTTATACTCGAGTATCAATAGCATACCGACCAAACAAAAACGGTACTCGAATTTTCCCTAATTTTGTAATAGGTACAAGGCAATAATGGTATTGGTAAATACCAATAGTACCAATTTGATATAATTTTTTAGACATTTTCAATGTTTTATAATCCAATATCAAGATTTTGAATGTTGGTTACATAATTTTGAGCCTTTTTTTTACTTAAGTCAATATTCAGCTTTCACATAATATGTTATTGTTTAGCTAGGAAAAAAAAACATTAAAGTGATACCAAATCAGTAAAGTAGCAAAAAACCAATACCGATGCTAGCACCGTTGACACAAAAAGACACAATAATTGAGTGATATATTTATTTTTTTATTTTAATTATGTAATATGTCATGTCACATGTCATGTTACAAGCACGTCATGCGCCACATCATAAAAACCAACAAAGTTAATGAACAGTTATACTGTAATTGTTATTGGTAACAAATCAAAAGTTAAAATTAATACTAGTCAAATTGTTAGTTGAGATTAATATTAACCAATAATTAAAAATATAAATTATTAAAATCTAAGTTTTCTAAATATAATTCAAAGTTAATCATCTAAATAGATGGATTGCTATCAAATCACTGCATCAACCAACCCAGCGAAAAATAAGCATCCCTAGAATCTAATCTGCAAAACATTTGTCGATGCATATATCAATTTTGATGACCCTAGGGCCTACCCAACTATATCCTAAGTTAACATGGTGTCGTGCTCAAGAAGGACCCCCCCCCCCCCCCCCCCCATTGACCCGCTAACACCAAATTTCCCAAAACCCGATGAAAATTTACCATGCACCATTGGGTCCTCTTTTGTTGTTGTGACCGTTGCCAAACGTAAATTGAAACAACACACTGCAAAAACAAGGAAAATCCTGAGAATATCTGATGTGGCATTGATATATCACCTAAAAATGATAAAAGCAGGAAGACAGCCACTGGCCTAAGAAATTGTTAAGGAAGACTACGGTTGGCAAGAAAGTCATAATACCATGAACGACCTTTCGGAAGCCACTCAACATTTACAGGACCAAATGCAAACAACAATACCACGATCAATGTCATGGTCCAATAGTAAACAACTATCCAACCTTCAGACAACATTCACTCCGGCTGCTAAATGCTAGAAAAAAAAAGAAAGAAATCTCTAAATACACTGCAAGTAATCTTTTGTTTAAATTTTGAGAACAGTTTCATTTTTCTGGTGGAAAAAGGTTCATTTTTGTGTTGTCTTTTAGGTTATTAATTTGATTTCCATACAGATGGATTTGGCAGGGCTCACCAATGAAAACAACAAGCTAAAGTTTAGTCTGTAAGCTGTGGAACATCAGTTGTAACTTCGAGATGGTATGATTATATTTCCTTTTTGTTAAGTAGTCATTTTCTAAAACTTAGGATTGGGCGTCTTTTTTCTTTGTTATTGCCTTACATAATTGTGATAGCTTTAAACGAGGATTTGACTGCCTAGGTGCTTTGTTTAAAAAGTGACTTAACGCATAACTAACAGGGATGTTGCTAAGTTCTCTCAACTCTCAATCAGCCCACACTGCACATTACTGTATGTATTAGCAACACCCAACTCCACGACATACATGTACGTTGAATGGCCTAATATAACCTCAATTACTAACGTCGTAAAATTTTTTATATTATGTTCTGATGTCGTTGCATACACTCGTAAGAAAATAATCTAAAATTTTTTTGCTAAGTATTTAGTATATCACCTTGAAATTTGCAGATAACCTAAAATATCTACATAGACTTTTTCATTGAATTAAAACATTAGGAAGAACTATACTTTTTCTTTTGCTACATATTTAGTATATTGTCTTGAAAGTAGTATATAGACTGAAATATCTATGTAGATTTTTTGTAGGATGAAAACATTAGGAAGGACTACACATTAAATGATTTTTTCTTCAAATGCATGGTTGAAGTCAGTATCTATATATTGCAAACGCTAGAATTTTTGGGAGTTTGCAATGTCTTTTGTATGAGTTTTTTCGGATCTCTATTGAAGTCTATTTGTAATCTACTGCATACAACTGCTCTAAATTGATAATGATGTATTATTAACTAACTATTTTTAGTTCATTTTATTGCACTTACCTGTAACTTTTGTTGCATAAATCATGTTTATTGCCAAATTTCTTGATTAACAATTCAACCCTTGCAATATTGTTTTTTATTTGGTGATTTGAGGGGAGGGAAAACAATGATAGAGGATTCAAGTGTCATCTTGTATAGAGATGTAGAGATAGGGTTTATATTAGTCACTTTGGTGTATAAAATAAAGAGAGAACAAGAAACTGTCTTCAAAAACAACTTAACCTTAGCTGCTCGAATTAATAGTTTTTAATGTGTTTTCTAACCAAGAAACACAAGAAGATACCACCGGTAGATATTGCGCAACTTGGTTTTATAAGTTACATATAATATTTTTATCAGTTCTAAAATTGACACTGTTATGTAATCCAAAGTGTTCTTTAATATGCGTAAATAACCTGGGAAGTTGTTTTCTAAGCTTAATTAAATTTTGAGCATGTATAAACAAGTAGCTTAACCTTGAAGCCTACTCACACATTCAAAACTGAATATTGTTTAGCACGCCACTAAACTTGGTAGTTTACTATTCAATTAAAGAACTATCACTTAGATCAGACAAGTTGAATAAGTTTAAGCATTGGTAAATTAACTTGTTCAAGCCAATAGTAGCTGCCTAGAAAAATATGGTGCCATATGTTTTTATCAACAAATTATCAGACTTCCAAGTTGGAAACTCATTATCTTAATATAACCCACTCCTCGATATGGTAATGTATTTACAGCCCCTTATCAAATCTTTTTTAAGTTAATCATTTCTTTAACCATTTCTTTAACCGTTCATCACATCACACTATTAATTGACAGCATGTGAGGGCATGACTAAACTATCATTGGCTGATAGAACAGCTATTGCAAATATGTCACCTGAGTATAGTGCAACCATGGGCTTCTCTCTTATAGATCACGTTACATTACAGTACCTTTAAACTAATATGGAGAAGTGATGATATTATAAGCTTTTTTTTTGTATCATAAATAGTTTTAACTTTAGTTAATAAAAAAAACTTACAAATTATAATTTGTGAATGCATCACTTTTATGGTGTCATCTATCTTGATTGCTTATAGGTTGCTATGATTGAAGCATACCTACGTGGATACAAAATGTTTGTTTATTACAGTGAGCTTTAAATTTGATGTGTGAGTATTATATATCTGTATGTTTGATGTATGTCTATCTGTTTGGTTACTGTGAGGCCTAAATCAGATATCTGAGTTATGTATATATCTATATGTTTGATGTATGTGTAGAGTTGTTGTGATCTGAGGTGTATTTTGTTCATATCAAGATGCCAATGATATAGTAGTTATAAAAGTTTTTTGCTTGCTTGATGTTCTTATTTTATTTGGGTTTATTATGAATTAGAGAATTTGAGTTGTGCCAATCCATACAAGCATCTTGCTGTAGATCCCTGAGTCAAGTTTTAGGTTGACTAATTGACCTAATATAGAGTTCTCTTTAGTTAATTTGTTTAAATGGTAGATTAGTTGCATACTATAGTACACTTACATTGTTTTATGTCAATAATAGGTATACTTACATTTCATTGATCATGTTTTCTTAAAGGCCTACAATATGTGTTTTGCCATATTATTCATGCTTGTAATGTGGCAGTACATGAAAAGAAGGCATCTGTGGATGTTTTAAAAAAAGCCAACTCAATATTGCCTCAAGCAGTTATTGCTACTATAATATTGGCTCTTCTCTACCCACCCTCCTTCACATGGTTTACTATTAGCTTAATAAACACTTTCCTACTTTCAAAATGTCATTTCTTTGATATAAACATAGTTATTATTGAAAATATAAAACTATGACATCTTGTGGCTTTTGGTCCCAATTGGTTGGTGAAGAAGACCAACTGACTTACTACTAAGCAAATATTTGGGACTATACGAGTAATTTCTCAAAGAAATCACTAAAAGTGAAATAATCACATGGACCATATGTATGATTTACTCTTTTATATGTTTGTTTCTGTTATTTGGGGTGGGAGGTTAGCGGGTCAAAATGGGTTTAAATTTCAAATCAAGTACTTTTTCTTGTATGGTCGAGGTTAGGTTGACTTGAGAGTTGGTACTCCATCCCTTCTAAGTTAATATGTAACTTAAATGATTGCAATACTTTTAAGATTCATTTACACAAAATTACTTGGTGGTGTATGGCAAGCTTTTGCATGATCAACCAACAGAATAAGTGGAGATTTAACCTTACATTTAGATATATGTTGTTAGTTATGCAAGACTTTGCAAGCTTTTGTAGTATTGTACATGTAGGCTATTAGTATATAATTAGTGTCACATTGTAATTTATATACATGTTGGTTTAATATTTATTCCCTTAATCACTTGGTTTCTCTATTGCTATACTTGCCCATTGATGGTAGTCTTTCTATCTTGAAAGTTTCCATATGATATACATGCCATTGAATTCTATATAGATGTATTTTGCTTAATAAATTCCCTATTTTTTTAAACAAAGTCGCTTCTTTTTTATGCTTAATTTTACTTAAGAAAACTATAATCAAATGTTGCAGGACCGGATAAAGGGATGGTCAATACAATCAGTCTCACAATTAGGAGAGTGTTAGAACACTTAACAAATCAAATGGGGAACCGGGTTTGTGTAAATGATACTAAGAACACAAGTAACTGAGACAGAACTAAGAACAAGAACAGACGAATATGGTTTTCAAGGATGTTGTATATTGCTCTCAAGTTCTATTACAAGTATTACAAAGCATGAAAAGAAATACAAGGACCTGAGATACTTATACTATATCCTACAGCCGTCAATACTTTGAAAGCCATCTGGAAATACTAATCTAGACAACAAGATCAATGTAGAGTCAAAAGGCAGATTTCCTTTTGACTAGTGACTATGACATGCCATAGCTCACATCCTTTTATATTATAAAAAGGATAACGGGTACAAAGTAAGAAGTTGTAGACCCAAGACCATAATCTACAGTTTACAAAAGCATGGACCTTTTCACCAACTTGTATAAGTTGGTGAATCTTCAGAGTTACAGCGGAAAGTAAGTCAGCTTTATGAAAAAGTAGATCAGAGAAAGCATGTCATCTCTGTCTTCGGAAGAAATCACTCTTCACACCATTAGGTTCGGAAGACTTTGTCTCTGAAGCTTTGGAAGACTTCATCTTTTGCTTCGGAAGATTTGGACTTTGGCTTCGAAAGATTTTACACTTAGAATATTTTCAGTAGAGAGTGTAAAACTTCCAAAGCAACTTCTACCTTGTACATCAGTGCATGCATACAGGAAGCTCCTTGGTTGTTTTGGCTTCTTTGGTTGCATCAGCCTTTAAATATAACCTTACAAACTCCCCTTAGGCTGATGCTACCAAAACAAAGAAGTTATACAGATGTTGACAGTCCTCATTAGGATCAAGACCATACATTTCTTCATGATCTAGTTAGGATCCCTCAGACTCTCATCATATCTTCTCATGTCATGGAGATCATGTAGAGGAAGATCAAGCATGTCTTGCCAGAAATAGACATCTTGACCTCCTTGATCTCTGATGACATACCACCTGACTGGATTAGCAGTAAAAGTCCAGGACAAAGTGGGTCTTCCAGTTGCAAAAGGCTCCTATGTAAGTTAGAGTTGGTTGAGTAGCCTCTTCTTGCACTACCTCAGGATGCTCTGACTTATCCTGAGGTGTAGAGTTGGATGCCTTGGTCTTCTTCTTGGAAACACTCTTCATGGTCATCCTTTTCCTCTTTTTTGAAGTCTTTAACTGAGAGGACTGGTCTTCACCACCAGGTTGTTCTACTGTGTCTCTCTCAGTTGGGTTTTCTCCTCTCACAGGTTCAGAAGAAAAGTGAAGAGGACCCTGCTATGGATCAGAAGATAAAGTTATGTTGTCTCAAGGGGTTCAACCTTGACAACCTCAGGTTGAGTTGGACTTGGTGGAGAATGCAAGTCAACAAGCTCTCCCTTTTTAATCTTCTGCTTAAGCACTCTAATGTGCTCATACATAGTGAATAGAGACATTGGACCAAGCCTCCTTTCGAAGAATCCATATAGCTTCAAGAAGCTCATCATCCTTTGTCTATCAGCAGACTTTTTTTGGTTGTTTTGGATGATGGCTCTTGACTTTCTTGAATGGGGATAGGGTAGGAGCATGCTTGTAGAGCCTTTTCTGTCTCCTTTCCTTGTTCTTGAGGAGCAATATTGCATCCTCTGCCTCCTTCCTCTCCTTAGACAATTCCTTGTCAGCCAGTTTATTCAGTTTATCTAAAGGGAGAGAGAGTAGTTCATCTTCATTGTAGTTTCTGGTCCCCAAGTAGTTTATCATGGCTGCCCTCAACTCATCATCCTGAGTATTTGTCCTGGGGGCAGCTCTGATGGCAGCTTCCATGAAGCCTGGAGACTCTCTTAAACTTTCTCCTCTTAGCTTCCTCTTCCTCTCTCTTTCCTCCTCCTCAATCTCTATCAGAAGTCAGTTTCCTTTTCCTTTTGTCACTCATAGGCCTTGGTGACTCAGGGTGGAGAGAGCTTTAGCCTTTATTGCTTGACTTAGCAGTCAAGCTCTGGCTAGAGAGAGGTTGTGAAGCGCTTTCACCAGCTGGTGCCTCACTGAGGGTAATGGGTGCTGCAGAAGTTCCTATCTCGAGGTTCACAGGTTCAACTTCTGGGCCTTCAGTCAAGGCTTCCCCTTTGAAGTTAATCTTAGGGTCCACCTCAACATCCAGTTGACCAAAAGTCTTACCTGCTAGCCTCTGTCTATATAGTCTTGACATTTGCTTGTATTTTTCAAACACCCTTTCTTGAATCCTATCTGCTAATCTTGCAGCTTATCTGTTTTGACTTGGGTTGACAAGTGAAAGATCAATCAGATGGATGCTCTCATAGAAGCTCAGGCTCACTGAGGGTAATAGGTGCTGAAGAAGTTCCTGTCTCGAGGTTCACAGGTTCAACTTCTGGGCCTTCAGTCAAGGCTTCCCCTTTGAAGTTAATCTTATGGTCCACCTCAACATCCAATTGACCAAAAGTATTACATGCTAGCCTCTGTCTATATAGTCTTAACATTTGCTTGTATTCTTCAAACACCCTTTCTTGAATCCTATCTTCTAATCTTGCAGCTTGTCTGTTTTGACTTGGGCTGACAAGTGGAAGATCAATCAGATGGATGCTCTCATAGAAGCTCAGGTTGAAAAAGTTGAAAATTTCCAGTTGACCCTGAGATCTATAGATGACTAGAGCTCTTCTATCAGTGTCATACCTCCATCCCATGATTGGATTCTCAGAGTGATGAGATGGGGTAGGCATAGCTCTGGGAATACCTTCCTTAAATGAACTTTGTATGAGTGAGTCCACAACCATGTAGACTTGGGCAAGTAAGTCCATATTCATATAGACTTGAGGAGGTTGCAGAGTATGGACCATTGCAAGTGAGGGTGGTGAATCCTCCAAGTTCATACTCTGTGAAGAACTCCCAGGTTCTGTGATTGTTTGGACTTTCTCCCCCTTTTTGGTAGCATCACCTTCTTGCACAAGTGAGCTTGGGGTTGGGTCTGTCACATCCACAGGTTCTTGTGGACCTGGTTGAGTTCTCCAGAGTAGTCTCTCAGCTAACTTGCCCTTGAGATTGGTGATCTCAAGTTGCTGATCATTGACCCTTTTTTGTAAGACAGTCACCTGAGATTCCAGGTGACTTATCTTTGAGACTAAATAGGTGCATGTTTTTTGTTAGTTTTTGCACCTTTAGTTTCAGACTCACCTCATCTTTATCAAAATAATCATGGGGGGATGAGAGAATAGGACCAAGGTCTTCTTCCTCATCACCAGCACTTTGTTCTTGGCTGCTAGATTTCCCCTGCATCATGACAACTTCAAGAGAAGTGTCAAGAGGCTGGGTTGCCATGGTTGAGGTCTTAATGATGTAATCACTTGCTGAAGTGAGAGCCTCTTCCATATGGACCTCCTGAACAAGTTCAGGGAGATCCACCTCAGTAGTAGGTGGATGATGTGGGCTAGACATGGGAGAAACAAGTACTCATCTCTCCTTGAGTAGGGGTGGAGAAGAGGGACTCATAATACTCACTGAAGCCCATGTCTTCATCATCATCATAGGATTCAAGGTTTGGGATTGGTTGGTTTAGATTAAGAGGCTGGGGATGGTAACTGTCCCCTGAAGGTTGTTCACCAGAGTTTTGAGACTCTGAGTGAAGGATTAAGGCTGTGGGGGTTGTGAGCTCATTAGGCTGAGCATGAGGAACCTCAACACTGATCATTGATGAGATGGGAGTGGTTTGCTCCTCAGGAGAAGTGGGAGCTCCATTGTCCACTTCCTCCTGTATGGGTGATGATATAGGGGCCTGCATAAACTGAGTAGTATGTGCAGGGTTCGTTTGGATTTTCTTTGGTAGGTGATGGTTATTTTTGGCTGTATAGGTGGTTGGGAAGTAGAAGGTGTGGGTTCAACACTAGCTGGTGTTGCTAGGTTGTCACCTTGAGCAATGAGCTCTAATATTTTTGGAAAAAGGGTTGTTTCTACCCCTGAGAAGCCAACAGTTGGCTTCCTCATAGTCTTGAAGATGCCGGGCTTTATCTGTCCTATTTGGAAAACCCATGCCTTAGTCTTGGGCTTATCAAAGTGATTTGAAGACAATATAACAGTAACTGATCCTATGTTCAAGCTTTGAGGATCATTAGCTATTGTTGATGAAGAACTTTTAGTCTCTTGGTCTTTCTTCATCTTTCACACCATCTTTGAAAGATTGGACTTGACCGTCAACACCTCGGAAGTTTTGGAGACTGGACCTTCGGAAGATCTTGCTTTCACTGCAGCAGACTTCAGTACTTCGGAAGCATTGATTTCTTCCGAAGGCAAGTTTTTCACTTGTCTTCTTTTTCACCTTGGAGCTTTTGAAAGGAAAAGATTTTCCTTCCGAAGCTAGTTCTTCTCAGAAGTTTTCTCTTTGATCAAATGAATAGTACTTTTAGGATTGTAAAAGCAATCCTTAGCAGGATAAGAAGTACTACCACACATGATGCAATCCATTTGCTTCCTTCTGAGAGTCTTCTTTTTTTCTTTTAAGAGAAAAACTGAACTTGATTACTTTCCACCTCTATCTTCATCTTCACAGATGATGCAGCAAGCTTCTTAGGGTGAGGCTTGCTCTTGGAACTGGATGGTTCAGGCTGTGTAGTAGTGATACACAGCTGATCAGCCTTCTTCTCTTTGCTGAGATGAGTTGGACATGAACTAGAACTCCTGGTACTAGAGTTCATAGTTGAGTCTTCAGCCTTCACCACTTCAAATCCTGCAGAGATAAACACTTGTTTCTACTTAGAGTTGAAAGTGGCCTTGATTGATCAAGTTCTTCCTCTTAGGCTTGGTCGTCCCAGATTCTTTACTCTCCTCAGGAGAATAGTGACCCTTTTTAGGATGATCTTCTTCACTCTTCTCAGAATCATCCTTCACTATCTCCTATTCATCCTCTTCATCAATGAGGTCTATAAGGAGAAGCTCATCTTCATAAGTTCCACACCTTGGAGATCTTACAGACAATAGAGTGTGTGGAGGAGCTATCTCAGTAGATCCCAGTCCCTGCTAATTCTGATAACAAACTTTTCCATGCAAGGATGAGGATATCATGTTCTTGAAAGTCTCTTCTTCAAGAACACGTATGCCTTGGCTTTGTTGATCATAAGCTCAGCCTGGCATTCAGTTAACTTAGTGATGTGATCTCTTCTAAGTCCTGTAGTTGGTATGTTCATGCTTAAGAGTTGAAATGGCTTTCTCAAAATCTTTCGAGACTTAATTGCTTTCAGAAGAAAATTATCCTTCAAATACATGTAAGTACTTAGAAGCATATTTAAGCTTTGAAAGATATCCCAGAATTTCTTTCAAAGGTAAATTTATTATAAGTAGTTATTTGACTTGAAGACATAATTTTCTTCCAAAGACAACTTCAAATTTTCTTTCGAAAGAAAATTGTCCTTCAAATACATGTAAGTACTTAGAAGCATATTTAAGCTTCGAAAGATATCTCAGAATTTCTTCCGAAGGTAAATTTCTTATAAGTAGTTATTTGATTTGAAGACATAATTTTCTTCCGAAGACAACTTGGAGTCTTCTATTTTAAGTTTGTCATTATTTTCAGCCCTTTGGAAATCAGCTTTTAAAATTTTTTAAGGACTCAAGATCATTTCTCATCTCTAAGTTATAGGATCTATATTAGTTAACTTTAGCAATACATTCAGGTGTACAAGGATGTTCCAATACCTTGTCTTCTTCATGATCTGCCATCAGTGCTTGGTTTGGAGATGCATCCTCAACCTGAAAGCTCCAGTCAAAGCCTCCCTCTTCAACAGCAACTGCAGCTTGCTGCTTGGGCTTCTCATTTTGGGGAGCTCCATCAGTGTAGTTTGGTCTGGTTTGTGCTTGGCCACCATTTGTCCTTGGTGCCTTGCAATCTCTAGCAAAGTGTACCATTTGATTACAGTTGTAACACATCACTTTGTTTTTGTCCAGCCCAAACTTTCCACTGGTTGCATTGCTAGGAAACTTCCTCCCTGTCCTCTTGCTGAACTTCATGTCTCTGTGAGTGAGAAGAGCCATTTGCTGGATTATTTCCATGTCCTCCAGATCATCTGGATGGATACAGTCCAGGTCTTCAAGGATAAAGAGAAAATTTCCTGTGTTTTCATCAGTAGACACAAAGGCTTGTGAAGAGCTTGTCTCTTGGAATGGGCTTCCTTGGATGTAGCTCTCTCTTGGTGTCTCTGGGAAGGTGATGAAAGGACCCTTTTGTGAGTTATCAGGGTAGCAGATGAGATGATGCTATGGTTTTCTACAATCCCTTTCAACCACATGAAGGGTTGAACTCTGCTGATTGTTGGAGTTACCAGATGGATTTTGCGTGTTCATCTCCATTGGTAGCCACTGAGGATACCATACAACTCAATGAGAGTAAGGGTCTTGAGGTTCTCAGTCCTCTTAATGACCACACAATAGTATGTCTATTGTCTGGAAAGAGAGGACATGAACTTCCTCATAATGTCCCTGTTCTCAAGAGTTACTCCAACATGCCATTAGAGTATCTACAATCTCAACATACCTGAAGTATTATATCATGGTTTCACCTATTTTGAAGGTGAAGTTCTCAAACTACTGCTTCAAGAGGTCCCTATTGTTTTCTTTTGCTTCATTTGACCCCTCATACATCAGCTTCAGTGCATCCCATAGTTGCTTGACAATCTTGCATTTCTTGAAGCCTCTCTAGATAAAGTTTGGAAGAGCAGTTTGGAGGGCGGTCATGGACTTCTGATCTATGTTTATCTTCTTCCAGTCTTCATCAGAATAATCAGCCACTTCCTTTGGTATCATACCACCACTAGCAGCAGCTAAAGTGGTGGATGGTACATGAGGTTCATAGACAACAGATCCCCACATCCTGAAGTTTTGAGACTTAATGAAGCCTTCCATTCTTTGGCACCAAGTATCAAAGTCATCAAGAGTGATTAGTGGAGACTTTGTCATAGTATCGGTTCCATATCAGCCTTTGTGATAGCTACCATTTGAGATGTTAAGTGTTTTGTGAAACTCAAGGGATTTCAGATGGTGAGATCTTACAATCAAGAGCCTGAAAAGCTCTGATACCAATTGCAGGACCGGTTAAATGGATGGTCAATACAATCAGTCTCATAATGAGGAGAGTGTTAGAACACTTAACAAATCAAATGGGGAACCGGGTTTGTGTAAATGATACTAAGAACACAAGTAACTGGGACAGAACTAAGAACAAGAACAGACGAATATGGTTTTCAAGAATGTTGTATATTGCTCTCAAGTTCTATTACAAGTGTTACAAAGCATGAAAAGAAATACAAGGACTTGAGATATTTTATACTACATCCTACAGCCGTTAATACTTTAAAAGCCAGCTGGAAACACTAATCTAAACAACAAGATCAATGTAGAGTCAAAAGGCAGATTTCCTTTTGACTAGTGACTATGATATGCCATAGCTCACATCCTTTTATATTATAAAAAGGATAACATGTACAAAGTAGGAAGTTGTAGACCCAATACCATAATCTACAGTTTACAAAAGCATGGACCTTTTCACCAACTTGTATAAGTTGGTGAGTCTTCAGAGTTGTAGCGGAAAGTAACTCAACTTTATGAAAAAGTTGATCAGAGAAAGCATGTCATCTCTGTCTTCGGAAGAAATCAGTCTTCACACCATTTGGCTTCGGAAGACTTTGTTTGAAACTTCAGAAGACTTCATCTTTGGCTTCGAAAGATTTGGACTTTGGCTTCGGAAGATTTTACACTTAGAATATTTTCTGTGGTGAGTGTAAAACTTCTAAAGCAACTTCTATCTTGTACATCAGTGCATGCATGCAGGAAGCTCCTTGGTTGTTTTGGCTTCTTTGGTTGCATCAGCCTTCTAATATAACCTTACAAATATCAAATGTAAGAATATGTTAACCAAATAAGGCCAATTGCTTGCATAAACTTAGTCTTGCGTTAACACTATCTTGAATTAGAACGTAGGAGGTGTTTGAATGTTTATTGGAAAGGGATTATGTGATATGGAATAACTAGAATCGATAAAATGTAAGAAAACAATAACCAAATAAGGCCAATTGCTTGCACAATTGTAGTTTTGTGTGGTACTATCCCAATTAGAATGGAGGGGGTATTATACAAGTAAATTTATATTGATGCAAAAGCATTGTATTTCTTATTTAAGTTAGTATATTTTTCTTCTTTAACACTAACACATATCACCATAACAAATTACCCACAAACACCGTACGCACACCACAATGCCAAACAACAACTACGATACGACAAAACAGCCACACCCGCTGCAACGCGCGGGCATTCCCACTAGTTAGATATTCTACATAAACAAATCCAAATCCCTAGATCAATTAACAAGAGAAGATGAAAGCAAGAAAGAAGCTCACAACCCACTTATACACATGTAACTCTTATATACTAGTCATCTCTTTCGATTTATAATAAGAGAAAAGTATAGGTGATCTCTACCTTGATTAGAGGGAAGTTATCTCTCTCAGGTTTTATTGAGATCCAGACAATGAAAAAAACTCGTGATCTAGGATCAAAGCGTTGGTATAAGTCGATTTGTTAATATCAATTCAAACCATTATACATGGTTTTGTTCTTGTGATGTCATATTTATATCACTTTTCCATTTATTTTACATACAAACATTCATTTGAGTTATTATAAAGTCAACAAAAGCTTTATAAAGTTAACAGAAAAATCATTCACCCATTCTTGGTTCTTACACATTTACATATCCTAAAGCTTGGTTACTTATTCATTTGTTTTAGTGGAGATTTGAAATTTGATTGATTAATATTTATTTAGTTACTTATTTTATGTTTAATGAATACACGTTTTAAGTTATATTAAATCCTTTTCGGAAGCATATTAGTGATTTGTTGAACCATAATTGGCATAATAGAGATTTATACTTTAGTTTTGTTATGTGTCAATGCTTTCACCAGTTGTCGGCGATGTCAAATGGTATCAAATGGTATCGTTGAGTGAGGAACCACACCCCCTGTTTGTGCAACTAGCGACGATGTCAAATGGTATCGTTGAAAGTGTTGTCTTGATTCCTCCTCCATCTTGGCGCGCTTTAACGCGAGATGTGTCTAAACACAAATCTATTAATTCCTAGTTAGGTGATTTTTTTGTTTTTGTTTTTGTTTTATGTTCGGGTTTGTCTATGTCAAAGTAGGATTTGTAGATTGATTTGTGAATGGTTGACGGTTGAACGATGTTGGTGATGTGGTGGCTACACAATGGTTACCAAAAAAATACTATATCAAATAAAGCAAATATTATATAAATCATGAATAATAAAGAAATTCCCATTAATTAAAAAGATTACAAAAGAATAATTCAATAACACATCACTTGTTAAATGATCACTATTTGCATATTATATTTCATATTACCTGATAGATCACAATAACAGACATAGAGGGGCAAAAATCAGGTTTAGTCCAAACTGGTTCAACCAGCTTTTGGTCAAATAGTCTCAACTATAAGTTACAAATCGATCAACCCTAAGATCAGTTCGGTTCTAACCGGTTCTTGCAAATCAGTTCCAAATTTGGTTCCGGTTTAGGTTGAAAACCAGCTTGGGTTCCTCAACCGGTTTTTATTTTCCTCTAAATAAACATGAATCATAAATTTAATTACTACAATGGGGCTTCATGAGCCCAGTGAAACAGGGTTTCTGCAACAAACAATTTTCTTTCTCCGTGCTAGAAATTATAGATTGTAACTTTTCTTCTTCCCAATCAATGCTAACTCTATCTTCCTCTCTTGTAATATAGGAGATTTTCATCTTAAGGCCCAAATATGACCCATAGTAACCCAACAATGAATTTCTAAAACCTCTAGTCCGGCACAAACTGGCCCACTTTTTGTTATTTATATTAGTGATTTGGTAGAAGCGTGGGCCTAAGCTCTCAAAGGCTTTACTAGAAGAGCAGATAAAAGTATAAAACTAGTAATTCATCATTTCATCACCACCTTATCTTTTTTAGCTATAACCTATTACCTCCATATTAAAGTATTATACCATACTTTCTCAAACACATTTATTTATGCCTTTAATCATGCTTCTTGGAAAAAAAAACAAACTTTATCCCACAAGACTCGTTTGGGCCAAGTACACGCTAAGTATCAACAGATCCAGTCGAGTGAAAAATAGTGGTACATTTAAAGCTAAAAGGAAAGCATATCCTCTACTTGTTAAATTCCTCATTGAAAATTACAATCTACCCAATTAGTGAAAACTAGAATTAAAAGCTTTGCTATAAGAAAAACTTTCCCAATATGTGATTTAACACTCCAATATAAGCAATAACAAAACTTCTCTGTGGCACCTCTGTTCTCAATATCAGTCCCTGATGATGATGATGATGACGACGAGCTGCTAAATGAACCAAAAGCTAGTGGATTGTCAAACCTTGTGTTGCCTGAATTCCTTCTTCGGTGACCTTGTTAGCTTGAATGGTTGTTATTACATTTTCTACATTACCCTGAAAGATGAGAAGTTTCAAAATATAATAAATAATGCTTATTTAAGGGTGTTATATAAGGTCGACAAAAATTGAACAAATAAGTATGATATTTACCCTCCATGTTGCCAGCTTTTCTCGTAGAGCTTGCCACTGGCGTAGCCCAAAAACACGCTCAGTGCAACGACTATACACATCATAAAACGTTAAATATGTTGTAATGAAAAAGAGGTAAAAATAAAAAAAAATTCTAAATTTATACACACCTCACTATGATGACTTGATTCATTTGATCCATTCTGCAATCAATGAGTTTAGAAGTAATTGCTTTTACCACCCATGGTTCCACTTCATCATCCTCTATCTGCAAGTCATCCCACCATGACGTATTTAACAAGAAAAGGTTGTGGAGCTTCTACCTGGAGTGTTTGGATGTGCGGTGGTGGTTTTGTGTGTGCTTGCTTGTGAGGTAGGGAAGGGAAGGGGGCCTAAGCAAATGTTTACCTTGAGTGTGTCCTTAATCAGAGAATAGGGGATTTGGCCAGATCCATTAGAGGCAAGATCAACAATTGACATCAACCTCATCTTTGCTATACAATCTTCATGTACAAGACCTACACCACATTGCAAAGACTTTAGCTTCGAAACACTAAAAGATCCAAAATTATACAATGACAAGACAGGCAAGTGGGGTAACATGTTTGAGCTGAATCAAGTTATTTACTACAGGTCGAAACAGACCTCATCAGGTTGATTGGACCTGTAAAGACCTTTTTTCTCCATTTTTAATGCATAAAAAATGTGCTAATTATGATTACCAGAAAACAACTTAAATACAATAAGATTCTGAACCTTTAGCTTAGAATAAGAATGATTTCAATGTTCCATGCATTATACACACCACGATGTCAACACATTCGATCCGAAGCGACCCATTCACATGTAAAGGGTCGAAACTCCACACTTATTGAATTCAAATGTGATGATGGTGATTACCATAGCTTTTCAGTAATGCAGAATTTGTGGCGTAGAAATCCAAGTAGGCGTCCAGCCTCTGAGTCTGAAAAATCTTCAGAAGCTGATAAACTAATGCATACTTGGTGTCTTTCTCCAATTGTGCTATAGCAGGCATCTCAAGCAAATCATGCTGTCATGTTTTAAAAAATAAGACCAACTTCAAAATCTGATTTGAGAAAGAACCAGTGAACCAAGCATCATTCACTCAAAAAGAAGCCTTTATCGGTTAATATGATACCTGAAATATGTTAGGTGCCTTACAAAATTCAATAATAGTATGGGCAGCTTCTTCCTTAGCCTCCTCCATAACATGTGAATCCTCACCAGAAAATGTTGCCAAATACTTTGTTAAAAACTTAAGGGTTTCCTTAGAAGAGCTAAAAATTCCATCAAGATGGTAAACAGAAAACATTGCACAACTTAGAATACAAATTGGACTATTAATAAAAAAAAAAAGAAAAATAAACTGAAAAACTAGTGTTTAAAATGTTATATCTATCTTCATGATACCTTTTATGTTCCTTCAATATGTTAGAGATGGCCAGGAAAAGATCTCTTTGATCTTGCACTCCAAGATCCCATCCTTTCAACAAAGTTTCTATTGTTTTAAAAGATGGGATGATGTGTTCAATGACCTTTCCGTCCATTGCCAATTTGAGGGCATTCATGTAAACCAAGAACCAACAGTAAGGGTTCTCCAACAGGTTGTACAGATTAACCAGGCTGAAGGGTAAAAAGAAATTAGACATAAAACAATCAAATGCTATTTATAATAATAATATACAAGCTTACATCTTCAATCGCATCGAAGGTTTATCATTTGATTGTTGTGCGATTTTTGTGGATAAGAGCTTTGCCATCTCAAACAATTCATCAAGGCTTTCAGGTTTCTTCACAAGATTGCAGATAATGGTGAAGATGCCTTCAAGATCTAAGGTAAGGACATACAAATGCCAGATTAAAGTTTATTTGGTATATAAACATTAAATAAGAGAGGAAAAAACAAATCAGTCTCTTGCAGAAGTATGCCATGGAACATAAGAGAAGAAACAATATACATCTTTGCAATAATATCAGTACTAATGTTAACTACAATGATTTATCAATAAAAGGAGATGCAAATAATAGTGAAGGAGCGATAATAGACTAACTAACATGTCACGCATTGGATAGATTAGTCGGGTGGGAAACAAGAGACCAACATTAACACTAGAGTCTTAACCAAAAAGAATATAGAAATTTTCTAGGAATATGAACTGCAAAATCTTTATTGATAGTTCGATACCTTTTAGTGTGTCATGTGCGCATGTGCGTGTTTGATATGAGTTGTTAAGACACTTGGAAGAATGTTTAAAAAAGTTTACAAATGTGGTATGACTGGTATCTTGACTTAAACCAATCTCATGCATTCTCCTCTTTACAGGATAAGCAAACTCAAACAATAATTCAACTGATGGATTGCAATCTCTAAAGCATCACTAAATAGTCTGTTTACTACAATTCCTTTGTTTGGCATTAATCTTAAGTGCAAAGTACATGTTGTATATCTAATTTGTAATTTTCAGCAGGATACAAATTGAAATAAAAACAATTAAAAGGTAACCCAAAACTAATCCTAGATCGTACAAATAAACAAATACAGTTCATGGATGACACAAAATTCATGTGATTTGCTTTAGCTATCACTATCAGCATGAGGCTAAGTCTTTGGATGTCTTATGCAAAAGTAGTCAAATTCTAATTACCAAAAATGAGCCCCTAAACATTTAAGGCCAAGCACTGATCCTTGTACACTATAAAATGAAAAATTGTTGCGTAAGGAGTATCATTCTTTAGCATTCCTTGCTGCACATTCTTTCTAGCATTCCTTGATGCAAATTCTTGAATCAAATCTTTGCAATCAACTTTCTCCAAAACATAATTGATTAATTTCAACAGATATGTTGCTAATCCATTAAAGCCTTTCTTGGGACATCAGAGAAAGTAATAAGAAGACTTTAGTAAGTTCGGTTAGACAAGCTTCTTGGTGTTGAAGTAACAAGAATAGTGAATCAAACTCCTTATCAGAAAAATAATATAAATGCTTAATTAACTGAAGAATATCAACAAGTCTAGTACTGATAGTAATTCTCAGTCACAAAGCCTCAAATACAGTGTCTATCTTAACAACAACCACATAAAAATACATCAAACGAAAGGCAGAAAAGTAAATCACCAGGTTGAATTCAACCTTTATCCGACGCTTTAGAAAACACCAAATCAGCAGAAGTAATCATCAGCGAAGCCAAATCCAACCATCTGCCAGCAATCATGCATTCCTGAGCCTCCAAGCACAAACTAGCCACTTGTTGTTCAGCTACCTGATCCAAATTCCACAAAATTAAAACACAAAACAACCTACAATAGTGACCACACACTCCACAAAAGAAACATACTACTTATACTCGACAGCCTTCAATACCGCCTCATGCTCATAATAGAATAAGAAAACCATATGAATAAAACTCAATTTGATTGAAATAGGGTGAATTTAGGTTGTTTTGGTACGTGTTTGTTATACCTCAGAGCCGGCTTCAGCCCAGGACATCTCGGCGGTGAAACGGACGACGGAGAGGATGGGATCCTCCTCAGATGTAGGCACGACCGTCGTCATTGTGGCGGTAGTGACGGTGGTGGTGGTGGTGGTGGTGGTGGTGGTGGTGGCTACTATCTGCAATGGGAAATCGGTCGATCTCTTTGCGCCAATGCAGATAGTGAAGAAAAAACCCTAGATGATTACTGATAAATACGATCAATGAATAATACCATGGATAGTCCGGTGATTAAACGGGTGGGAAATAATAAATGATTTTTTAATATCGAGTCGTAGATAAAAAATATGTCATAACAATGTGTTTGAAAATTACAAAAATTATGTCATTGTAAAGAGGACGTTAAAGAAACACTAAAAATCAAAAGGATTTAGAATATGAAATGAAAAGGTTCTAGTAAATAGTAATGATACTATAAAAGATACAATAATAAAATCATTTAAAGAGTAATAACACAAAAATTAATATATAGATTACCACAATCAATATATGTTTATTTAAACCTTCCACACCCTCGTACCCTACAACACACACCCGGCCCCCCGCTTCCGCATTCGGCATTGACGCCACAACCCCGCACTTCGTCGCCATCGCCACCCTGACATCTCCGCCATTGCTATCCGGATTATAAGGCTGTAAAAGGTTTCATTGCTAAATCATGTGATCTCAATTTTAATTACTTTAAACATGTTATCAAAGATTTTACTTCTTTTTGACCGAAAGGATTAGGAATCTAGAATGAACGTTGATTTCCTTTACATAAAAGGACTTTTAAGTGAATCAATTCAAATTATTATAGAAATTTATCAACCGAATACTCTAATGAAAGATGTTCAAATACAAAGTGTATTTTTGCTACAAAGTGTGAGAAAACACAATAAGTCAAAAAAATCATAAAAAAATTATATCTCACAATCTAAATCGAATTTCAAAAAAGTAATTCCGAGCTTTTGTTCCCCTAACCGTCATCACTAAGAAAAAAATAAACGAAAAATAAAAATTTAACGTTTTTTTATTGTGTCATTTATGAAAAACATAATGACGTCATTGTGTCATTATGAAAGACACAATGACGTCATTGTGTCATAAAAAACACAATGAATTTTTTTATTTTTTTCTGAAAGAGGACGACGAGAGAAACAGAGACTCCGAAGTACTTTTTTGAAATTCGATTTAGATTGTGAGATATAATTTTTTGTGATTTTTTTAGCTCATTGTGTCTTCTCACACTTTATAACAAAAATACACTTTGTAGAATAACCTCACCCTATTCTAATAATATATTCGAATTATAATTCCAACAAATTCATCAAAACAAAATAATAATACACTGTTTCCATTGAATTTGGTGAAGCATATGGAGCGTACGAGGGTGTGAAAGACTTCGTTGTCAAAGACCAAAGTTTGTGATTCTCAATTGTCATTTTTTTAAAGTTATTTTATACATTTTCACAAGTATTTTAATTAATTTTACAAATATAATTAATATAAATTATAAATACTTATAAAAAGAATAATAAAAGGTAATCATGTCATTATTTTACATTCCATTTCATTTAACATGTTTACAAACAACACCAAAATTCAACTTCTTTATATTTTAGTTTTCATATACTTCAATTCATTTGTCATACGGTAATTCCCTCAAAAAAGATGGTTCATAACACATTGTGAAGTAACTAGGATTTGAATTTGGTTTTAAAGAAGTAAAATTGAAAGATATTAATGAAGTCAAAATTAAAGTGTTTCAAAAAAACGATAATTTAAATAAATTAGAATACGAATATATCGATCAAATGAAATGTCGATTGTGATGTGCTTATCTAGTCACGTATTTGAAATCTAAGTTTTAAGAAGTTACAATGTTTAGATCACGTACCTTTTATTTTATAACAAATTTGTGTTACAAACTCAATATTTAATTAGTTAAATAAAAGTAAACCTTGAATTAATGATAAGATTGTTGTCATGTAATCTACAAGTTTTGTGCCCAGATTTGTTCTTTACGGTTCATTATAGAATATTGTATACTTATACTCGTAGACTTGAAGACAAGTACAACTAGTATCTCACCAACGCACTTACATTACATGTCGGTAGACTTCAAGGTTGACGAACACGAAATCACCAAGGTATCAATTACGACTTACGATCTAGATTCTTCCTTCAATCTATGAACTTTCATCTAAATCGATCAATTTGTTTATTGTTTTCACTCATCTAAATCGATCAAGTTATAATTTTCCGTTAATTTTCGCTTCATCTGATGTTTGATATGGTCATGTATGCCTTGATTGATGAATCGCTGTAAATTTCACTTCATGCACGCTCTGAAGTTAGGATTTCAACTCGATGTTAAGTTTGATCCGTTTTGAGTTTGAGATTTTTGGTTTTAATTTTGAGGAAACGTGATTTTGTTTGCGTCAGTTGTTATGGAGCGTGAAGCTGACATGTAGTTGGTAAGATTTGTTAGTATCTTGAGAAATTTGTGTTGGAAATGTGAAATTGAGCTTGAAGTAACCCTGTTTGAAATCCAAGATATTAGGGAATCGTATACTGTGAATTATTTATCGTATGGTTGATCTGAAAATAGGGTTTTTTTAGTTATGACCTGTTGAGAATCATGTTGTGTGTGTATTGTTGATTGGTGTGCTTCTGTTGTTGGTAGCTTTTATAGTGATTTCAATTTTCGAATTCTCCCCAAAACAGACGTCGTTGTGGCATCTCGATTCTTGTATTGATTGAAACCAGTGCAACAGGCCAACTGTGATCCCAGTTAAGCTGAATAAACCAGAAAGATAGGAGAACAAATTTGTGAAAGCAGGGTCAAGTGAAAGTACATTTAATTGAGAACAAGTTGTGATGGGAAGGGCTGATTATCGAAAAAGAGAGCAAATTTTGAAGAAAAGGAATCAAATTTAGTCAATAGTTCGGATATCCAACAAGAGGTGGGAGTTGCCAAGACAGACTTGGGTACAGTCGCAATGGGTAATGTCAAGAGTATATGGTCCAAAAGAGAAGAGTGCCCAAAAACCGCCATTGGTGAAACAAGCTCAAGCCCAGGTTCAACTTTTGACGTGAAGAGTTTGATGCCAGAAGAAACTGTTAATGGTGTGAAGATCGTTTCAGAAGAAGTTTTAAACACAGAAAACGCCAATAGTGAATCATTAATAAAGAGAAAGAGGAAGATAAGAAAGAAGAAGAAACTGACTACAAGTGTCACTCTGGATCCCCATGATAATATAGAAGATGCTGAAGTTGCCAACTGTGGGCAGCAAGATACTCCTTCAAGTGAAGAACTGCCTTTACAGTCTCATGTCAGTGATGGTCAACATATAGATAGATATATAGTCAGATCTCTTTCTGAAAAGCCGACCATTAGAAATGCTGTCACCAGATCAAAGAGAATGCTTCTCATTCTTGATGTAAATGGTTTGCTTGTGGATGTTATTCATCCCCCGCCAAAAGATTGCAAACCAGATATAAAAATTTCAAGACGGGCAAGTAAGATTTGTTCCACTTGTGCTATTTAACGACTATAAAGATCGAACTTCACTATCGTCTTCGGTAATCATATTATATTTTTATTGTTATTTATTATATTTGTTTGAATGTAGTATTCAAGAGACCCTTCTTGGATGAGTTTTTAGGATTTTGCTTCGAGAAATTTGATGTCGCCATTTGGTCTTCACGAAGCAGGTATTTCTAAATTATTTTTATTTTACCATTCAACTTCTCATGTAACACATTGTGAGCATTACTTGTAACTCATAAAATTATGTGCAGGAAAATTTTAGACCCTGTGCTTGATTATTTGTTAGGGGATTTGAAGAAGAAGCTGGTGTTTGTTTGGGTAAGCCTTGAATTTTATTGAACTTTCACGAAAAAAGAATTGTTCGCATTATAAAGTTGCTATTAACTATCAATTATGGTTAATAAGGTTCATCCTTAATTGTGTCCGTTAACAAGTGACTTATATGTATTGATGCATTCAGGACTTATCCCACTGCACCAATACAAGAGCCAGAAGCCTTGAAAACCATTATAAGTTCATAGTCTTCAAGAAATTGGGGAAGATATGGGAAGAAAATGGCTGTATTGCTTCTGAAAATGGATATTATGATGAATCAAACACATTGTTATTGGATGATTCCCCATATAAGGCATTGCTAAATCCTGTAAGACTCATCTCTTTCTCTTAAACCATTCATATAAGCTTCTCGCATGTATTTGATTTTGATTACAATCATTATTGTGTAGAAACACACTGGAATCTTTCCCTCGCCTTACAGGCACGTTGATATAAATGACAACTGCTTAGGTGAGTTATTTTATAATTCACTTATTGTGTTCAATTGTTTTTGTTTCCCCTTTTTTGCTTTTTATGAATATAGTTATTAAGATGCTGTCATTATAATTATGGGCTCTAGAGACAACTGCATGAAACTGTATGCTTTCTTTGGTCTAATTTTTTATCTGAACATGCTCCTACGACTTCCATATTGCAGCAAACTCATTTACCTGCATTTTTCATGGCGGCTGGTGTGATTAAACCAAAAAGTTTTCTAGACTTGTGACATTTCGTATAGTGATGTGGCGATCTTGATTTTGTTTGATTTAAATGTGCTACACAATAACAAAATTATCAGATGTGGGTATGCAATAAAAAAAATTGACTTTAGTAGTTTTTTCATGAAAACATGCTTACTGGTTACAAAATTTACTTCCTTTGACTGTGCTGTGGGCCCGGTCCCAGTGGTTCATGCAGACAAACTCATGATCTCATAGTTATATCCTCCGCCTCATATATTAGAGAATGTAACAGTTGGTACTTTTTGGCTGCGTAACTGGTGCCAATTTTAATCCATTTATTTATAAATGGGCCAATTTGGGTTGTGGTTATGTGAAAGAGGCCAGTAAAAGTTATAGCTGAAATGGAATAGGTCGAATGGGTTATGGGATGAAAGTCACCCAAGTCTACTTTGGATACATATAACAACCTAACTCTTTCTATTCATATTTTTAAATTTGAATTGTTACTGTTATAATATTGTTTATACTTGACACATTAGTTGCTATGAACTTTTTTAAAAAACAGACAAGAAAGTGTTAGTAGGACAATCCAACTCAATTGGCCTGGTCTGACAATTACTAAAACTGCTCAAGTTTGACCCTTCATCCAACCCACTAGACTTGCTATCTCTAGCATAAAGAAACAGATTTGTAAACTCTATTTGTAGAACGGATGGGTATGAAATATTACTTCTTGCAGGTCCTGAAGGTGATCTTCGAATCTATCTAGAAGGCGTGGCCGCTAGTGAAAATGTCAAAACGTACGTAGAGCAACACCCATTTGGTCAGCGCTTCATAGATGAAACAAGCCCGGATTGGGATTTTTACTCAAAGGTTCTTAAGAAAGTATCTTAGTGTATCTCACCTTTTCTATCAAGCTTGTTAAGTAACCTACATCAACAAGATGCTTTAAAATTATTTTTGGAACTAGCTTTTGCTCATCTTTTCTTCTTGTTTTGTCATATTTATTACAAGTTTTATGTAACAAATAACATGCAAAAGATTAGAATACTCATTTACAGGAGAAAACCTTGCAGGATAGGACTGTGACCTAAATGCTCCCACAGTCAACATCTGTGAGGTAATTCTGAATCTCAACTCTTTTAGTTTTCTTATAAAATTAAACTGGTCTGCACCTTGGACTTTGTTTGTTATGGTCGATGATAGTTGTTAGTCAATGACAACCGGTAGTTTGACCCATTTACTTATGGGTGAGTCGATTTGACTTGTGTTTAATTACAAATGAGTTGAATCAAATGGGTCAAAACATAATACTTTGCTAAGAAGGAAGCAGGACAAATGGGTCGGACGAGTCAAAGAAAATGAAACTTGCCTAAAGTTTATTTTCTGTACTTACAATCTCCCAAATCTATTTTATTCAAAGAATAATTTTTGTTACCTTAATTAAATATAAAGAAATATTTTAACCATGGGCAACTATTGTTCGTGGGTCAGTCCATCCTCACTCGGTCGTTCTAACCTGAGTCCCTTCTAATTACCCAACAGCTAAATCATGGACTCGCCCATCTTACCACTTATACTCCATGCATCTCCACTAGACAATTTTGATTTTCTTTCGTTGAACATTTCCATTGTGCCCCGTCTTGATCTTAATCACATGTTCTCAGTCCCTCTTATTCACAAGTGTTCAAATAATCCCCTTTGGCTTCAAGTACTTTGAAGTTATTATTCATTGTAAATGGCCTCTGAAGAATATATTTAAAAAAAAACCCCGAATTTTGATCGAAGTCTAGAATTAGATATCCCAAAAACTACATAATATGTACTATCATATTGAATGCAGTAGTTACAACTATAACAAATTATGCAAGCTACAATAATTACTACTGTTGTACCTTTTATCTCCATATGACAATTTAAGGATATAGTTATATGAATCATGTGAATACTCTATCTATACATACAAGTCAACAAAAGAGGCAGAAAACAGAAAAGTGTTGACAAGTCACCCCAGGTCTGGTATTATCTATTTTTATTAGAACTCATGTTGACTCATTACAAGACGACTCAAGGTATCGGGTTAAAACTCAACTTAATTAATACTTCGACAATTTTTAAGCTTTAAAGATGATTTGGAAGCTTAAAACTTAGAAATATGCTTGATACAACTGGCTTGACCGTTGACAATACCCCTTAGTACCATGCTCAATAGGACAAACTCGAGTTTTCCCAACTCAAGGAACTTATACACATACGTAAATGTCATAAAGTCTGACTCAATCACGCCTGCATGCAAATTACTTGATAAAAGTTTAACTTTTTATGATTTCTTGGTACCAACTCATTGTCATTGCAACAGTCGAGTTTACTTGCATCGTGTGAGATCTAAATCAAACTTGACAGGACCAATATTGAGTTTCTATTCCTATGATGAAACAAATACATAGGCTACATGCCAAACTAGACGGAACATGCACACTCGATACATCTCTTCTTCTCTTATCCCATGAAACCTACTCATGTCGTCCATTCACATGTCATTTATCATAAGCCATAATTATGAAAGTGATTGTTGTGGTTCTACAAAACCAACACATCAGGGGTTTAGTTTTTACAAAGTTGGCATACAAATATGAAAGAGACTTGACAATGTACTCATAGTTGCCTCAATCATATCATGTTATACTGTTATGTCAAATATATGTGAGCAATCATCTAAAGATAGTACTAGATGACCAAACTATTGATGTTAGTTTGCTTGAAATGTTGATGACTCCAGTAGCATCCACTCTCAAAGCACATGTTTAGAAATCAAATTTGGCTGGGTGAGCCCTAACACTAATGTGAGACATGGTAGGGTGCTAGCGCGTAGAGATCATACATTGCAAAATGACCACATCATCTATATATACTTTTTTATCTTTTCGAAGATAACGATTTTCTCTATTTCCCGATCCTTAACATGATCTCCTGGAGTACAATCACCACTCATATATGTGGAGGATATGTCATGTGTTGTTATGAGGTTACAATTGTGTTCAATTAGATACAACTTATACAGTTTTCTTTATGTTATCAGAGTGACGAACCAAAAGGGTCATATGGCTATGACCCAGAAGAGTATATGGTATCTGACCAGAAGAGATGCATGGTATCAGACTAATTAGTGTCTATGGACTTAGACTCATCTTTGGACTTTTGGGGTATGATATTGTTTGGGTGCCCTTTCCGGCTAGTGTTTGATTTTAGGCGGATAGAGCATTTACAGAGTTTTTTTCTAAAATGGTGTTGGTGGAAAAATTATTTACCAATGGGTGATTTGAAAATTATTTATCAAAATGAGTATTTTTAAACTTTTTTCTCTCACTCCTCATTTTATTAAATAAAGAAGTTTGTGTTTAATAAGTTATTATTTAGAAAGGTGAAGGAAAAAGTTTCTAAAATTAAAAAGAAATATATTTTGTTGGAGTGTGATATTTTTTAAAAAGTTTTTAAAATGTTTTATAATTCTTTTCTAAACCTTTTATTTAACTTTTTTGTTTCGAAACGTTTTTCTAGAATAAAACACGTTTTTGTTTCTTCATATATACTTTTTTGTTTTTAATTTTTAACACAGTTTTTCATATATATTTTTTAAAAATGTTTTTACTTAATTTAAAAGGTATAATAATGAAAACATTTTAGTAGAATATACAAATGAAGTTTTTAAACGTTTTTGTCCTTCATATATACTTTTCTTATTTCATTTAAAAACATTTTAATATGAAGAATTGCTGATTAAAAGATATAACATGGGTTTAGTTGATTTCAATAAATAAGTATTCGAGGGTGTATGTTTGATTTTGATGGTTTAACATAAACATGAGTTAAACTGATATATTTGTTAGTACGTTGCATATATATTATTATTCACGTTTCTAGTAAAAACATAAAAAACATAATATAGATGTCTTTTAAAATATTTACATATTTTATATAAGAAATAAATATCATACAATTTGAAGAAACAAAATAACATCGACATGTTTAAAAAGTTTTAAAAAACCAAACTAAGTATTTTTATTAAAATAACAACATTTTCTATGAAACAAATAATATTGTTTAGTTTTTGCAGAACGTTAAAAGAAAAAGGTTTATAAAAGAACTTTGAAACAATTTTAAAAAATATCACACTCCAACAGAGTATATTATTTTTTAATTTTAGCAACTTTTTTCTTCACCTTTTGAAATACTAATTACTTAAATACACACTTTTTTATTCAATTAGATTTGAAGTGAATGAAAGAATATTTTAAAAATACCCATTTTGGTAAATAATTTTCAAATCATCAATTTTGATAAATAAATCTTCCACCAACACCTTTTTTTAAAAAAACTCGTATTTAAAATGCTTTATTCATTTCTATCTAAATAATATAAACAAAATAAAAGTTTATCTTTCTTTTAAAGCATTTCACATTTTATTCTCCATTTTATGTTACTTACAAATATTCATTTTATTATCTTTTCTCTTTTTAGCACAGTCACAATAGTTATATAAAGGATGAATAGTAGATCTCTAAATATAAAATACACTTTAGTTTTCTTTAAAATTTACTCTATTAAAGAGATTACATTGAGTGATGTTTTAATTGTTTTCTTTATTTTTCCTCTATATTATAAGGAAACTATGAATTTAGAGGCTCCGATGTGAGTGCTCAGCCATGTTGTGGCCACTAGAGATTTGGGAAAGATTTAATCTTTACCATCTTATTCAAGGGCATTGATGACGAAATAAACCGATGAGAAAACCTGAAAGTTGAAACATTTAGGACATGTATTTTGTGATGAAAATAGGATTAGATGATACTTGTCTGATTATCTGAATATGTTTACTAGAATATATTTTATCATTGTAAAATACAATAAATAGTTTCTTGGTTCGTTAAAAACTCATAAATTAATTGATAGTTTGAAGTATAGTTATGCATTTAACATCAGGTTCTGGTCATAAGCATCCTAACAAGTAACCTTAACAACATAAGATCATAATTGGATATACTCGTATACCCAACTGAGTAATGATATCTAACAAGTATGAGACTGGATTTGTGGCATGATTTTATTATCGAGTATGAGACTGAATTTGTTGCATAATTTTATTATTGGGTATGAGACTAAGAATACAAAAATCGATCCCCGTCAGACTTTTCATATTCAGGTTTGCACTTTTATTTGTAGTTGTTCTTACATTTTATTTTATTTTTTATTTATGTGGAGGTACTAACGAACCTTAAGCGTACTTTTTTCAACCTAATCAAGCTTGAGCTCGAATTACTTGATAAAAAAATCAACTTGTTAACACATTCAAATACAACAGTGTATGCATTCAGAATTCTCATCACTTCTCTTGTTAAATGTTGAAAATTAAACTTCAATTCAAACCCTAAACGATTACAACAACTGAAAATGAGAACTCAAGTTTGTGAATGATCAACTCAATCATCTCAGACCCTATTTATACATACAGACTCCAACGGTTATTAACAACTTATTAACAACCATACTCAAAGAAAAAACACAATGACACCAGAACTAATTGATATAGACACAATTAGTCCTTGAACTTGTAAACAAAACCAAAATAAAGAAACCAACTCTTCCGAAGCAAAATAACCTTCGGAAGATTTTCACCAAGGCATTTCTTCCGAAGTAAAGATAACCTTCGGAAGAAAACTTAACCTTCGGAAGAAACACATTAAGCTTCGGAAGAAATATTTGCCTTCGGAAGAAACACTTGAACACCAGCTTGGCTTCGGAAGTAAACTTGATTTGACTTTAATAACTCACAATCTCCACCTTAAAATCAAATCAAGACTCTAACCAATACCCAAAGCATCCAAGCAACAAGTATCATCAAGTTGAATCCCCAACTTAAAAACACCACCAAGGACCTTTAACACACATCCTGTGATTGATCCACCTGTGTCTCGATCCTGAACAAAATCAGAATACACACATTCTTCCACCAGAACTGGACTATCTGTCACATGTTGCCTGGAGAGAATACCACTCTCTTCAGTTCCATTCAAAGTTCTCAGAACACATTCAGCAGCATCCCAATAAGCATTACCTTGATCAACTTCACTTCTACTGATCAAACTCACTGCATCTCTTAGACCAGATCTAGTACACACCATCACATACATCAAAGTATATGAACTTTCTTGAAACTTTAGGATACAAACCTTATCCTCCTGTCTCTTCACTGCAAACCTGGCTTTATATCTAGGGCCTTCTCCCTCTAGGACACCCTCCTTGTCCTTATAAGCCACTCACAAGAGACAAGTTTCTGACCTTGAGGCTTATCCACCAACACCCAAGTCTTATCCTTGAGCAAAGAGTCTATCTCTGCTTTCGATGCTATGCCCCACCTCTTTCTCTCAGTTGAAGTAACTGCATCCTCACAAGACAATAGTTCATCTAAACTTTCTGTCTCAGTACTCAAAAATGCCATAACCGAGATGTCAGCTCCCTCACTGCACCTCAGAGGAACTACAACATGCCTTCTGAGTCTATCTCTAGCCACACAAGGACTAGGCTGCTCCATCACAACATGAACCTTACCTTCCTCAAGTTCCACTTGATCATCATTAACCAACCCAGACTGCCTTTCAACTTCGGAAGAAATAGAAATACCTTCGAAAGTTTTAGAAATACCTTCGGAAGCTTGAGGAATCCATTCGGAAGCTTGAGGAATGCCTTCGGAAGCTTTAGGCTTCACCTCAACTTGAACTCCACCTTGTTCAGACTCACTAGTGGATGAATCATTATCACCACTACACGGGACATCCTTGAACATCAGGTCTTCCTTGAACACAACCTTTCTACTCACCAAAACCCATGTTCTGCCACCTTCAATCTTCCATAACCGGTACCCCCTACCACCTTCTGAGTGCCCAAGATAGAAACATTCCACAGCTCTAGGTTCTAATGTTCCTGGTTCAAATGTGCATATGCCACAGACCCAAACACCCTCTAGTCACTATTATCCTGTTTGACACCAGTCCAAACCTCCATAGGAGTCCTCATTCCTAATGCTGATGATGGTGACCTGTTTACTAGATAAGCAGCAGTCACAGCAGCCTCTGCCCAAAACTCTTATGATAACCCAGAACTAGAAAGCATACTCCTCAACTTGTCAATCAATGTTCTATTCATCTCCTCAGCTAACCCATCCTACTGAGACATACCTAGTAAAGTTAATTGCCTAACTATACCAAAACTTTTACACAACTGATTGAATTCTGTGCTACAAAACTTCAATCCATTGCTTGTACTTAACCTCTTAACCTTCTCCTTAGTCTGAGTCTCCACCAGCACCTTCCACTCTTGAAATTTCCCAAGAGCTTCACTCTTGTGCTTTAACACATAGACCCACACTTTCCTTGAGAAATCATCTATAATGGACAAGAAGAACTTGGCACCACCCAAAGACTTAGTCCTGGCAGGACCCCAAAGATCTGAGTGTACATACTCCAAAATTACTTTGGAAGAGTGCTTGCCACTACTAAACTTCACTTTCTTTGACTTTCCCATCATACAATCTTCACCGAAGTTAGTATCACACCGATTGAGTTTACCAAGAACCTTCTGTTTCTCTACCTCAATCAACCTTGGCCACTTTTGTACACTAGCCTCTGATTCCACAAAGCTGCGTTACTACCTGAAACTCCAATGGTTTCATCTTTCTTTAAGGCTTTACCATCTAAAAGAAAATGTTGTTATCCACCCTTCTGCCTGATAACACCACTAAAGCACCCTTTACTACCTTGGCTTTACCATCTTTTAGACTAACACGATACCTTGATCTTTCAAATGTAACCAGAGACAACAAGCTTCTCTTTAAGCTAGGAACATACCTAACTTCCTTAAGCTCCACCTGCATCCCATTCCTCAACTTGAAACTTACTGAGCCAATGCCATCTATCTTGCATTGTCTTTCATCCCCCAGCTTTACAGTTCCCAGATCTTGGAATTCCAGTTCACTAAAGAACTCTTTTACAGGTGACATGTGAAATGAACAGCTAGAATCTAGCACCCAACCATCAGACATACCTTCTGATGAAACAACTAACACATCAGCACTATCATCACTTTCAGATGATCATCTTGAGACAAATGACGATTTGACTTGTCATTGCTAGACTTACTAACTTTCTTTCTTCCACTCTTGGCAATCCTTCTTCAGGTGTTCTCTGATCCACACACAAAACTTCCTCCTGGACTTGAACTTGATCTTGATGCTCCCTGTGTCTTTGATTTCTGCTCAATCCTTCCTCTTACTACCACCCCTGACCCTCTTCGTCCTAGGAGTCCTCTTTTGGAGTTCTTTGGAATTTAAGAGCAGCCGAACATCTCCATTGTCAACGTTTCTCTCCCATACATGAGAGTATCAAACAAATGCCTATGACTCAGGCAATGAGGCCAAGAGTATGATGGCTGCTCCTCTTCATCAAGTTCACCTCAATGTTTTCAAGATCCAGTATCAAAACTTTTGTATTGCATTCATCAGTATGCTCTTCAATCGTGGTTTAGCTCTGTCAGGATCAGTGATCTAAGTTTGATCAATTAGAGTTGAATCGCAGCGGAATTAGAACAAGAATTAGACAAATATAGCAAGAACACAATAGATATTCAATGGAACAGTACACGGTTATAGAGAAAGAGGGTTTTCTGCAAAATGGATAATATCATTCATGCACACATGCTTCGGTATGGCGGCGCTAAGCTTTTCTAAGTTTGCTATAGCTGCACCCTTACAATTAGGTCAACATTCCTTATATAGAGGAATGTGACGTCTGCTGATGTCACTTGATAGTGACATCTAACAGAATTATTACAAACAACTGAAAGTAAGCAAACTACTGAGAATGTTCACAACAACTGAGAACATCTCAGAGTATGCTAAGTACAAGATGAAACTAAAACTACTGAAACTACAAGTACTGATTACAAGAAACATAAAACTACTGAAAGGAAACCATCACAACTACTGAAGAGGTCTTCTTCAGCTGTTGTGACAACATCTGAAACTTGGTCTTCAGTCTTTGTCTTCTTTCTTTAGCTTCAGACTTTGTCTTCAGCTCTTTCACTTCAGACTTTGTCTTCAGCTCTTTCACTTCAGACTTTGTCTTCAGACCTTGTTATCAGTTGATGTCTTCAGCTGTTGCAGACTACTTCAGTTGTTGTAATGTCCGTGGGACTTAAAGGTTTTTCTGATCAGGCTCATTGGTTCTTTTGGTCCAACAAACTCCCCCTGAACCAATGCAGCCAAAACCTTTAAGCTTATTGAGGTCCCACTTATTCTTGGCAGAAATACTCTCTTGATCAGCTTCAGAGATATCAGATAAGCACAGGCCAGGGAACAGGTTTCAGTAGATGTGAATGTCAAAGGATGGAAGGGAACTCTGTCTTGGGGAACTGGACACAGAGCTGTTATCCCAACCATGAAACCTACTTCCCATTGATGAGTCTATAAGACTCTCTGACGTAGGCCTCAAGGAGAACAACTTGTTCCTCCTTAGTGAGTTCTTCTGCTTCTCCTTCGAAGAAGAACTCTGGGCCATAGTACTCTGATAGGTACTTTACGTCTTTCCATTTTTCAACTCAACAGTTGTTATCTCTCTGTAAGCAAATTCATCTGGGTGAGTCCCTTCTAATAACAACTGGAGTTCATTTTTCTTGATCTCTTCAAGCCTCTTGTATAACAACCCCTTCTTGACCATTTTGTTCTCCATTAGAGTTTGAGGGGTCATCTTTGACTTGTAGGCTCTCTTGAAGTCTTCAAGTATCTCCCAGGGTGAGACTACAATGGCCAACATAATAACAGCATCTATGGTCTTTCTCACTTGGCCATTGTATCTACTTGGTATGGATTTCTTATGAATTCTAGAACTAACCCTGGGGTCTGGCCAAATCCTTACTCTCTCCTTTTGATATTGAAAGGTATACCTGAGAGCATACAGCCTTTGAGCGTGTTTCTTCATGGCTTGTATAGATGATGACTGAGGAAACTCTTTGTCAACCATCTTCAAAAGTTGCTCATCGTGCTGTTTCTGCTGTTCTTCTTCTTCAATCTTAACTTTCACCATTTGCCTCTGAAAGTCTGGTGTGATCATTTGTTGACTTCTGGGCTCAGGTTTTTTAGAACAGCAGAGATTGGCAGACTGTCTTCTTCATCATCTTCTTCTTCTTCTTCCATCCTCAACACCCTTCTCCTCCTTCTGGGTGCATCATTGGATGTGGTTTGAGGTGGTTTTTGGGGTAAGGGAGTTGGTTTTGAGGGTTGAGTTGGTTTAAGTTTAGGTTTAGGGATTGGTTTGGAGAGTTGTGGGGTTGGTTGTTTTTGAGTGGGAGTTTGGGAAGGCTGATCTAGCATTTTTGTGGTAAGTTTGGCTTTGGAAAGCTTGGCCATATCAGTTCTCTTCCCAGCACCTGCTTCATCTAAGGCTTCGATAATCAACCCCTTATTGAATGCTTCAGAAGCACAGATTCTGGTGGTTATTGCCAGAATACTGTCTCTGGTCCATGATTTAATCTCAATTAATGATCTTCCCAAGTATTTTGCAATAAACCTGATCATTATCTCCAACCTCTCCCTTTCCATCACACTGTAACTGGCCCATCTCTCTTGTATCTCTTTAATCTCCAGCCTTCTGATCTCAGTGTCTAAAGTAGCTGTATCAAAGCCTTGTCTGAAGAGTTGGTCTATTATTCTGTCCATTGATCTGCTGTGAGCTTCATCAGCTTCTTTAATCAGATCTTCCAATGATTTCTCTTCATCAGGCTTTTGAGTTTCAGCACTTTTCTTTCTCTTGTATGTGATCAGCTGTTTTTCCTTTTCTAACTCCTTTTCTTTCTCTTGTTGTTTCTCATCTTCCACTCTCTTTCTCTTCTTTCTTTCACTGCCTTAGACTCCCCCTTTTTGGGTGCATTGGGTTCAGGGGTTTGAATGGCAGAAAGCTTCTTTTGCACAGCATCATCAACAAGTGTTTGTAGATTTGAGGAGATCCTCTCATCAATGGCTTTATGCACAATCTCATTGATGATGGGAGTGATGAGAGGTAAGGAATGTTGAAAGTAGCAACCATCTGCTCAGAGGGGTTCTGTCCCTGAGAGGTGGTGCCAAAAGCAGTGGCTGGTGGTCAGTGAGTGTGTAGTGGCTGAGTGTTTGGTGAACCTTCAGATGAAGGTGCCATCTGTGGGTTTATTGGGGCAGATGGACTTTGATCCTGAGACATTTTGGCAAGCAGTTCTTTGAGTCTGCTCACCTCAGCCTCAAGGATTGTGTTATGGGCTAAGACATCAAAGAAAAAGCCCAGGTCATCATCAGTCTTTGCTGAATCACCTGACCTCCTGATTGAATCAGGATGTACATGCCCTGAGTGTAGATCAGTTGTAGCATGTGCCCCTTGTTCTTGGTTCTGGGGACTTCCTGCCTCAGGACTGAGTCCTTCATCGGCAGTTGCCTCTGGTGAGGTCTTAGAGATGTTACCAACTGCATCCTGTTCATTTGCTGAATCAGTAGAAGTGGCAGCCTCACCAGATGTTCTAACCTCCTCCTCTACACGGGGAGATTGAACATTATAACCCCTGTGCTGTGGGTTATCAGCAGCATTTTGGTCCTCTTCCTCAGCTGTTGAGGTTCTCCCCATTGTAATTGGTTTCTGGGGAGGAGGAGAGGAATGCAGCTGACTCAGCACTTGTGCAACTATAATGGTTGGGCTTTGAGGGGCGGTTGCATTTGGAGATAGGTTTGAAGCAGATTGCACCCGGGGTGACTGGTGCTCTTCAATGGTAACCTTCTCAATTGAGATAGGTTCCAGCATTGTGGTATCCCCAATTATGGTTGCATCAGGATCCTGTTGAGAGGATGCCTGAGCGGCTAGGGCTGGTGGAGTCTTTGACACTACTGGGGGTTAGAACCAGTAAGTGTTTCCTGTATTGGTGGTACAGGGGCATCCTCAGGGGACTCATCTCCCTGAGTAGCCTTTTTGGGCTTTTTGGTGTTGGGTTTGGTGGGGACTTTGGATCTGGAAGTGGAGGCTGTGGGTTCCCGCTGCTTGGGTTTTAGCAGCCGGGCAGCCCCTTTCAGTGTAGGGTCAGAGTTGTGCCTGGAGTATACTTCAGGCAATACAGCCGGAGCAGGGACTCCAAGGCCAACAAGGCCGTCTGATTTTAGCTGATTTAAAATTATGGCCATGAGAAACCTGGGATATAATATCCATCTGTTTGCCACAGGTTTCAAAGCCAGATCCTTTAGTTCCATGAAAACTATCTCAGAAAAATTTAGATTTTGTCGTTCAAAGATAGAGTATAATACCTGTTGCCATCGGGAGGACATTGATCCCATGAGGAGGTTTTGGTGCAAGGCAGACATTCACCATGTGGAATATAAGACGTTCAGCATCATGGAAGTGCTTCTTCAGAATGGTGGTAGCACTTAAGTCTCCTTCATACCCGTTATTGATGAAAGACATATCAGTTGTGCCTTTCGGGTATTCTGTGACACAGGTGGCATCATGTAGATTTAGGGTTTGTCGAATGATGTCTGGAGTGATGACCACCTGTTTCTGGTTAACCAACGACTGGAGAGTGATTTGGCTATCATTCTCACCAGTTTGCACAGAGACGTTGGTCCAGAATTGGCTTAGGGAATCGGGGTATATGGTAGGATTCAGAAGAAAAGCGGTTCGGTACTGGGAATCTACCATAAGATCGATGGCATTATCAAATTTGTTCCAAAAGGCCGATTTCGAGAGGTAGGCAACACAGTTGTGTCTGGGTTTGAGTTTCATGGTCGCCATTGTTGAGAGAGTGAAGGACATAAAACGGCTAATGAAACGTTTGAAAGTAGGTTTAGGTATTATAGGGTAAGAAAAGGCTGATATAAACGACTGAAAGTGTTGGTGCTGTCATCAGTTGTTTGAAAACAACTGAAGACCTGGTTTTAACTTTCAGAAGTTGTAACAACTGAAGACTTGGTATTAGTCATCAGTAGTTGTGAAACTACTGAAGACATGGTTTTGGCTTCAGGTGTTGTAAACAACTGAAGATTTGGTGTTAGTCATCAGTAGTTGTAAAACTACTGAAACTGGTTTTGGCTTCAGTTGTATGAAGTGAAACAGCAGTTGTAGAAACAACTGAAGAGAAAAGTTTCTCATCAGCTGTTGTCGTCAATTCTTAGCTCATCAGCTGTTTCATTCTGACCTCAACACTTATCAGACTTTGTCTGATTTTCAGACGTTTCATTGGTCATCAGTACTTATCTGTATACTGACATCAGTAGTTGTAACTACATCAGTTCTTTTCAACAGATCTTTACTTCAGTACTTTTTTATTTTAGTAATTTAGTCTTCAGTAGTTATGAAAACTACTGAGGATAAAAGAACTTATCAGTACTTATTTGTGACAATAGTATACGAATGCTCATCAGTACTTGTTGACTGAGATCATCAGTAGTTGTCACTTATTCTAGCTGCAGCATACCAAGCCTTAACACTAGTTTTGGAAAGTTGAACTGTCCAAAGGCTTAGTAATATGTCTGCAAGCTCATCAGCACTAGGAACAAACTTTGGATCAATCAGACCTTTTTCAAAACAATCCCTAATAAAATGGTGTCTGATCTCAATATGTTTGGTCCTAGAGTGCTGGACTGGATTCTTGACAATACAAAGAGCTGAAGCACTATCCATTAGTAATGGAGTCTTAGTCTCTGTAATGCCATAATCCAATAATTGATTCTGAAGCCAGAGTACCTGAGATGTACAACTTGCAGCAGCAATGTACTCGGCTTCAGCAGTGGATGTAGCAACAGATGTTTGTTTCTTACTCTGCCAAGAAACCAAACAGTTGCCTAGGAATTGACATCCACCAGAAGTTGATTTTCTAGTTAATTTACACCCTGCATAGTCACTATCAGAAAAAGCAACTAATTTGCAAGAGTGCCCAGTGGAATACCAAAGACCTAGAGATTGAGTACCTTGCAGATATCTAAAGATCCTCTTGACTGCAATCAAATGAGACTCTTTAGGAGCAGCCTGAAATCTAGCACAAACAAAGTTGCAAACATAATATCTGGTCTAGAAGCTGTTAAGTACATCAAGGACCCAATCATACATCTGTAAAGTGTTTCATCAACAGCTTTACCTTTCTGATCTGCATCCAGTTGTGTGGTGCTGCACATGGGAGTAGAACAGGGCTTACAGTTTTGTAAATCAAACTTTTCCAAAAGACTCTTTGTGTATTTTGACTGATGAATGAAAGTTCCATCAGCCTTTTGTTTGATTTGCAAACCTAGAAAGAACTGTAATTCTCCCATGGCACTCATTTCGAATTTTTGTTGCATCAACTTTGTAAATGCATCACACAACTGTGGATCAGAGGATGCAAAAATAATATCATCAACATAAATTTGAACAAGGAGCTTATGCTGACCCACTTTCTTAATGAACAAAGTTTTATCTATGGAGCCTCTAGTGAAATTATTCTGAAGAAGAAAATTTGACAGTGTTTCATACCAGGCTCTAGGAGCTTGTTTCAACCCATAAAGAGCCTTATCAAGTTTATACACCCAATCAGGATGTTTATTATCCTCAAAACCTGGTGGTTGACACACATAAACCTCTTCTTTTATTTTACCATATAAAAATGCACTTTTGACATCCATTTGAAAAACTTTAAGATTGTGGAATGCAGCATAGGCTAAGAACAATCTAATTGCCTCCAGTCTGGCTACAGGGGCAAAGGTTTCATCATAATCAATACCTTCTTCTTGTGAAAACCCTGGACAACCAGTCTGGCCTTGTTCTTGACAATTTGCCCATTTTCATCTGTTTTATTCCTAAACACCCATTTAGTGCCTATTGCACACTTACCTGGGGGTAGAGGAACCAGTTCCCACACTTGCTGCTTTTTGAACTGAAGAAGCTCAAGCTGCATGGCATCAACCCATCCATTGTCTCTTAATGCAATATGATAGTTCTTTGGCTCTTGCTGACTGATGAAGAGAGCATAGAAGCAGAAGTTGGACAATTGACTTCTAGTTGAGACACCAGCATTGATATCACCAATGATTTGAGACATTGGGTGATTCTTCAGCTCTTGGTACACTATGAGATCTGTGCAAGTGTTTGTAGCACGCTCAGCAGCAACAGATGTTGATCCAGATTCTTGAAACCAAGTATTAGATGGCAAGTCAAATGAAGTAGAGGATTCAAAATCTCATCAGCATTTGTTGTGGATGGTGCTACTGAAGCTACAGGAACATCAAGTTTAGTAGACTCAGGCAGTTGATCACTAAACTTGAATAGGTGAGTACTGGGATCATCATCAACATCAGTACCACCAGATGGATGACTAGCTGCAGAAGGTGATGAATTCACATGATCTGCAACAGCTGGAGGCTGATAAGGAACATATTGCAGTATGTCCAGATCAAACAACTCCACAGGGTTTTGTGGAATTTTGTCCTTAGGGGATTCATTGAACTTCACATGCAAGGTTTCTTCAACCATCTTTGTTCTGCAGTTGAACACTCTGTAAGCCTTGCAAGTGGATGAATACCCAACAAAATACCCTGCATCCACCTTAGAATCAAACTTTTGGAGTTGATCCTTTGTGTTGAGAATGTAACAAGGACACCCAAATGCTCTGAAGAATGAAATAGAGGAGCCAAATGATGTAGAACTTCATAAGGAGTCTTCATCAACCTCTGATTCACTAAAGCTCTATTTTGCACATAGCATGCTGTGTTGACAGCTTCAGCCCAAAAGGTCAGTGGCAAACCAGAGTCAGCCAACATGGACCTTGCAGCTTCAATTAGGGTCCTGTTCTTTCTCTCCACTACTCCATTTTGTTCTGGAGTCCTTGGGATGCTATACTGCCTCTTGATTCCTTTTGAAAGGTAGAAATCATCAAGTGTATGGTTTCTAAATTCAGTTCCATTATCACTTCTTATACACTTGACTGATAGGGAATACTGCTTCTCAACATACAACACAAAGTTAATAATTGTCTGAGCAGCCTCATCCTTTGAATGCAAGAAGAAGGTCCATACAAATCTGGAGTAATCATCCACAATTACCAGACAGTATTTCTTCTTTGCCATGCTCATTACTCTCACAGGACCAAAGAGATCCATGTGCAGTAATTGCAAGCAGGCAGTGGACTTTGGTTCTTCTATAGGAGGGAATGAAACTTTGTGTTGTTTCCTTTTAAACAAGCAGTGCAGGTTTCATCACAGTGGAACTCCTTTATTGGTAGACCTCTCACTAACTATTGTGGATCAGCTGATTCATGTTTTTGAGATTAACATGACCCAGCCTTCTATGCACAGTTTAGATTCCTGAGGAGAGGCCTTGGAGAACAGGCAAGGATGACCTTTTAAAGCAATCTTCTTTGACAAATCCAAGGCATATACTCTTCCTATCCTGTTGGCCTTCAGGAGAGTATGTTCATCCAATACCTTGTCAATCAGCCTCAGAACTTTGGAAGACAGAATCCGGCAGTTCTGGCTTGTGAAAAGTGCAACATGCCCTTTATCACACATCTGACTGACACTCAGTAGATTATACTTGAGATTCTCCACATGGTTAACATCATCAAATCTGATTTCTCCATTTGACACAAATCCTTTCCGATGATGTAACCCTTAGCATCATTTCCAAATGAGACAATCCCTTCTTTCCTTGAGAGTAGTCATTAAGAAGAGAACTGCTCCCAGTCATATGCATAGATCCTCCACTGTCTACATACCAGATGCTTCTTTGGCATGCTGAAGAACCCTGCAATTTATCATAAGAACTAGTTAGCTTTAGAGACCCAAACCTTTCTGGTTTTGGGTCTGTTTTCATCAACATATTTAACCATAACTTTTTCTCATAATTAACAGCTGATGAA